>CM066162.1:71355387-71955387 GCA_033629205.1 Lithocarpus polystachyus
TGTGAGGACAGTTGACAACTATTATGGTATTACTCCAAGTATAAGTAACAAATGCTTCAGTGCTAAGATCAATCAAGTTGACTTATGGCATTAAAAGTTAGGACATGCTAGTCTCAAGCAATTAGAGAAGATTTCGAAGTGTGATGCAGTTATTGGGTTGCCCAAGTTTGAGAAGATAAAAAAATGCATCTGTGGACCATGTCAGATGGGTAAACAAGTGAAGTCCAAACATCTGTCTGTAACTGATGTTCAAACTACAAGACCTCTAGAGTTGTTACACATTGATCTCATGGGTCCTGTCAAAGTTCAGAGTTTAGGTGGAAAGAAGTACATTCTAGTTGTTGTGGATGATTTTACCAGATATACATGGGTTGTACTTTTGAAAGATAAAGCTGAGGCTCCTGAAAAAATGATACATTTGTGCAAAAAATTGCAAGTTGAAAAAGGAACTGTGATAGCTAGAATTAGAAGTGATCATGGAAGAGAGTTTGAGAACACAAAACTGGCTACCTTTTGCAATAATCAAGGCACACATCAGGAATTCTCTTCACCCAAAACACCACAGCAAAATGATATAGTGGAACGGAGGAATAAGGTTGTACAAGAAATGGCTCGTGTCATGCTTCATAACAAGAAGATGCCTAAATCCTTCTGGGGAGAAGCAGTTAACACTGCATGTCACACACTCAATCGGGTATATTTCAGACCTGATTCAAAGCAAACTCCTTATGAACTCTGGAAAGGAAAGAAGCCTGTTGTCAAATATTTCAGAATATTTGGTAGTGACTGTTACATTCTACGTGATAGAGAAAACCTGGAGAAGTTTAATGCTAAGAGTGACAAGGGTTATTTTCTGGGATACACTTCCAGCAGTAGAGCATACAGAGTGTACAATTTGGGAACTAAAACAGTCATGGAATCTTCCAATGTTGTGATCAATGATGAATTAAATTCAGAAGGTCATTCAGAAAATGCATCTCCAGTTCAGGAAAAGATTATGGAAGTTGATGATTCACTACCTAAAAATTATGTGGGAAAGCATACAGAGGAAGAGTTGATGTTATTGAATGATACAGCCTCTGTACCATCAAGTTCAAAACCATCTACACCAGTTCATGAAGCTTAACAAGAACAAAGAGAGTTTCACAGTTCATCAGAACAAAAAGGTACCTCTACATCATTGGTCAAAGATCCATCCTCTAGAGTTAAGTTAAATCATCCTGCCACTAATATATTGGAGAGTTTGAATGATAACATGAGGTTGAGATCCAAAGCTTTGAATGTAATTACTCACTCATGCTATTTATCCCAATTTGAACCGAAAAGATGGATGAAGCTCTTCAAGATGTTGATTGGGTTAATTCTATGCATGAAGAACTTCATCAGTTTTTCCGGAATGATGTGTGGGAATTAGTTCCTAGACCAAAGGGAGTCAATGTTGTCGGAACTAAGTGGATATTCAAGAACAAGTCAGATGAACATGGAACTGTTATCAGAAATAAATCTAGACTTATTGCTCAAGGGTACACACAAGTAGAAGGGATTGATTTTGATGAGACCTTTGCACCAGTAGCAAGATTGGAATCCATTAGGATACTCTTGGCCATAGCAAGTCATTTGAATTTCAAGCTGTATCAAATGGATGTTAAGAGTGCCTTCTTAAATGGTATGTTACAAGAAGAGGTATATGTTGAACAACCAAAGGGTTTTGTTGATCCTCACAGACCGAATGATGTTTACAAGTTGAAGAGAGCCCTCTATGGTTTGAAACAAGCTCCACGAGCTTGGTATGATAGGTTAACTGCATATCTCACAGACCATGGTTTTGAAAGGGGATTTACTGACACCACTCTCTTCATATGAAAGGATAAGAATCATTTTGTAGTTGCTCAAATTTATGTTGATGATATTGTTTTTAGTGCTACTAATGATTCTCTTGCTTAATCTTTTGCAGATGAAATGAAGGCCATGTTTGAAATGAGTATGGTTGGTGAACTAACTTATTTCTTAGGATTGCAGGTGAAGCAAACGGATTCTGGAATTTACATCAACCAAGCTAAGTATGCACGAAACTTGGTCAAGAGATTTGGACTCGACAAGGCTGCACATGCTAGGACACCAATGGCTGCTAATGTAAAATTAACAAATGATCAATCAGGTGAGTCTGTTGATGTTACATTATACAGAAGCATGATTGGTTGCCTTTTTGTATTTAACTGCTAGTCGGCCTGATATTGCATTTAGTGTGGGTGTTTGCTCTAGATTTCAATCTAATCCTAAGATTTCTCATTTAAATGCTGTTAAAAGAATTATAAAATATGTTGGTGGAACTTGTGATTATGGATTGTTTTATAGCAAAGAGTCAAATCTCTCCCTTTCTGGATTTTCTTATTCTGATTGGGCTGGTAATGCTGATGATAGAAAAAGCACCACTGGTGGGTTTTTTTATGTAGGAGTCAATCTTGTTGCTTGGATGTGTAAGAAGCAAAATTATGTTTCTTTGTCTATAGCAGAGGCAGAATATATTGCTGTTGGAAGTTGTTGTTCACAGCTTCTTTGGATGAAAAAGCTTTTGAGTGATTATGGAATATCACAAGACACCATGGTTGTTTATTGTGATAATTCTAATGCTATTGATATCTCTAAGAATCCTGTTCAACATTCTAAAACTAAGCACATTGAGATTAGATATCATTTCATTAGGGATCTTGTTGAAAGGAAGATTGTTACTCTTGAGTATATTCTTACTGAACATCAGAATGCTGATATTTTCACCAAAACACTTGATAGAAGTAAGTTTGAGACTCTTCATCAAGTTATTAGTGTGATTCTTTGTCCCTAGTCATTCTTGATTTTCATGGTCCTTGTTCTTCATTGTTTTATCTCCTGTGACCATTTTTTTTCTAGGATTTACATTGCATAACATTCATGCATTTCATTCTAGGATTTAAAAAAAAAAATTTGCAAAATGTGTTTTTGCAGTATTTTTTCTTGAATTTGAAAATAGGGTTGGTCAATATATTTTTACATAATAGGTTTGTGTACTTTGTTTAGCTTGGATGAATTTATTTTATTGCACTTTACTAGTTTAAGCTTTGTAGTGCATGTTGTGTGGGAAGATGTTTATAGTTGTTGATCACATGATCTTGATCTTGAAATCACATGCCTTTGATTATCGAACTTGAACTTTTTGAGAAAGGCATAAATAACCATCTCACCACTGTTTACTAGCCAATCATAAACACCTTAGTGCAAATCATAAGATTTTGTGCTCGAGAAAGTGTAGCACATGCACAAAAAGAATATAAGGTGTAGCCTCGGTTAAATTGTTAAAATTGCTGTGTACATTATCCCGACTATTTTAATAAGTTTCTAATAAATTGAAATTGGTGTGTACATTATGAGGCAAAATAAGAAACTTATATGATTGCAAGCTTTTATTCTAAGAGACGTGAAAGTTATATGATGTAACTCTTTAGGTGATAGTCTCTTTCAAACTTATGTGATGAATTGTGTAGAAATTGTGAATACTTACTATTCACATATCACGTCACATGTTTCTTAAGCTCTTGCTAGTTGCACACACTACACAAGTTACTCTTTGCTAAACATTGTACATGTTATTGTGTGTGTCTTTGGTCGGACCAACCCAATTTGATAATTTCTTGAAATTAATGCAAAACATGTTAGATATTTGAGAATTTGAGGAGAATTGAGTGAAAATCTTAATTTTGGAAAACTAGGATCTAAACGAGCGTTTTTGAAAAGCATTTCATCTCAAACTCATGCATTTTATTCATAAAATTTAATGCTTTGAGGAATTTTTGCATAAAAATTGCTTTGTTTTTCAAAAAATGGATTTTTCTTGAATTTCGATCGATAGAATCTGTTTTTCGACCGATTGAAATTGCACTTAAATCCTTCTGTGAGCTTCTGTCTATTTCGATCGGTACTCGATTGGTAGTGGATCAATCGAAGTATTTTTGACCAATCGAATCTAATTTTCGATCGATCGAAAATCGGGCTGAGAGTTTTTAAAAAGGAATTCTTCTCCACATGTTTATCACTTTTCAAAAAACTTTTCAAACACTTTTTCTCTCTCACCAACCGATCAAGGCTCCAACAGAGATTTTTGTCGTTTTCCTTCGAATCCTTTGCAAGATTTTCCTCTCCCAAAGCCAGTAAGACCTTTTTACCCTTCCTTTTTCTTTTATTTCTTTTTTTTCATGCATTTGTTGGTTATTTTTGGCATTTATATATTTGGGGGTTTTGATGTTTTTGGTTCTTTTCTTTCACAATAAATCATTGGGTTTTTGTTGGAACACCATATACAAGTGATCTATTTGGTTTAATTTGATTAATTTGATGATTTGTGAAAATTTTAATATTCTATGGCTTGAAATTGCCGAATTTGGGACTTTTGTTCAAATTGATGTAAATTGATGAAATTGGCTTGTTGATTGACTTATTTGATTATTATATTGTGTTTTCTAACTTGTGCAATGATCAGTTTCTCAATTTGTTGAATTTTGTGAATTTGGATCATATTTGAACTGTTTTCATTGCATTAGATCATGCATCATTTGGTTATTATGTTCATGCATCATATTTTTTTCAATGTTGTTTTTTATACTAATCTTGCAGTCTGCCCTTGGTTTTTCTATTGTCTCTTTTCTTTCTGTGTCTCTCTATCTGATCTTAGAATCATGCCTAGGAAAACTAGAACTCGTAGGACTTCTTCATCTTCACCATCTTTCGATAGTGATAGATTCTTGAGTGAGAAACATCAGGAGACATACGAGACTCTTAACCTTCGTCGTAACATTTGGGGTGAGCGTAGGGTTCTTTTAGATGAGGTCGATGGTGAGGTGAGACGTAACTTTGAGCGTCGGGGTTGGTTACCTTTAGTTGACATAGATCATCCGCCTCCGGATATCTTGATTAGAGAGTTCTATTCAAACCTCTTTATCCACATCTATGATTTCATCACTTTGATAAAAAGTTGGATACGAGGTGTAGAGTATCGCATTACTCCTTCGGTAGTGTTTGATGCTCTTGGGGTACCCATGGTTTCTCATCCTGTTTATCCGTATGATGAGTCTCCTCCTCTTGATGACGTGATGTCATACATTACTAGGTCTTCTATCCATTGGGATTTCGATCCTCGGATCACGTCTGCTGAGCTTTCTGAGATCCACTATCTTTTCTTTCGGATTGCTTGTCATTCCTTGTGGCCTATCTCTCATCTTCACACTATCCCTATTAAGCGATGTGTGTTTCTTTACGCTTTTGTCACTGATGCTCCTATAGGAGTAGTTCTACTGCTCATGCTTTGTTCTTTCCTGATTTTATTCATCGAATTCTTCTTCACTTAGGATTAGGTGATTTCCCTGCTTCTGAGCCTGTTCTTATTATTGCTCCCATCAGTGCCACCTTTCTTAGGCAAAGGGCTGCTCAGCTTCGAGCTAGCTCTAAGCGTTCTAGGGTAGAGCCTTCCAGTGTCACTCCTCCTCCTTCCTCTTCTACAGATGCTCCTACGGCTGAGACGTCTACTGATCCGACTGCTACTGCTGCTACTATTCCTCCACCTTCTCATTCGGATGATTCGGACATTCGTCGGATGTTGGACACTGTCATGACCGTCCAGGCGGCTCATGGTCAGCTTTTGGTGGATGTGCTTGATGAGATTCTAGCGTTGCGGGCAGATTTGGAGAGTTTTCGACGTTCATCTTTACCACCACCTTTTGATGATGAGTGAGTGCCCTTTGGCAATTCGTCACAAAAAGGGGGAGTACATTATGTTGTGGAGTTTGTTTAGTGTAGTAGAGGAGTTTTTGTCATAGGGGGAGTTTTTGTTTATTTTTTTGATACTGTGGAGCTGTGGAGCTTTTAGATTGTATCTAGGTGCTTCATTGTGTATTTAATTTTTTTGGCTCTTGATAGGAGGAGTTATTTTAGATACATTTTTTTGTATATATTTCTTGTTTCACTGTGCTACATTGCTTATTGATAAATATTTATGAGGTTATTCATAATATATGTCTATATTGTGTGTTTATGTGAAATCAAGAACTTATTTTCTATATTACTTGTGTTTTCCACACATGCGTTTGTGTTTGTTAAGTGTTACAGGAATATACAGGTTGATTCAGTCGTGCCGCTGTCTACTCCCGCAACTGATAGATAATAGTTAGGTTGAATTTGTTTAGTTGGGCTGTTGTTTTGTAATGGGCTGCTTATTTTGTAAACTTTGAGCATTTTTGTTAAGTTTGTGTTTTGTCACAAATTACCAAAGGGGCAGTTTGTTAGGTTCTAAGGAATTAGGAACTAATATATTAGAACTTCATTTTGTAATGTTGGCAAACCATGGTCAAAACAGTTTTAGTCTTGTTTAGACTTGCTCAAAGTAAGTGCTTTTTGTGTAAAGTTGTAATCGAGTTATTGCAGAAGTTACTATGCAAATCTGCCAGGCTCGATCGATCGAGAATTAGACTCGACCGATTGAAAGTCGTGCAGATTGTTTTTTCTGCAGAATTTCCAACTCAGCCCAAGCCCGTTTGATGTGTAGGGTTTTATGTTTTGCCCTAAGTATAAAAGGGAAAACCCTAGCCACGTTTTTAGTGTTCTGAATGCTGTGTTTGTGAATCTAATTGTTAGATCTAGAGGTGTTTACCTTCACATACACTTAGGATTTCCAAACTCAAGATTGATGTCAAGAGCTTGGTGATCGTTCAATTGCAGATTCAAGAACTTCAAGATATACAAGCAAGAGTGCTTTTGCTTTGCTGTGAATTCAAGAAAGAAGTAGTCCGTGGACTTGGAGCTGTCACGTGGTCGTGGTAGTAAGTTTCCTACTCGAGGTAGCAATAGGATGTTAGTGGTTTAAGTTGCTATTGTGTAAACTTCAATTCTTTCATAGTGAATTCTGTTTTACCTTGAGGATAGCTAGGTTAAATCCTCCCCAGGTTTTTTATCGGTTTGGTTTTCCTGGGTTATCATATCGTGTGTTCTTTATTTTCTACACTTTGCATGATATAATATATTTTTGTTAACCTAGAATTGCTTAATTTACCTAAGTTAATCACTTGGCTAAATATCTAGGTTAATCTGTTTGGGTTTGAATCTGTTTGGACACACACGCCATTCTCTCCCCTCTTCTCTAATTTTCTCTTTCGAGTTTTCTGTCATGGCCCTGCATGGCTAAAACTTTTATACTTGGTCGAAGGAAACTGAAGCCTCGGAATCAATAAAGCTGTGAGATCTAATTTTTTTTTTTTATTGTTCAATTTATGCTTTGAATATTGGATGTTCTTCTGTGTCTATTTTCATGATTATCTCGTTTAATTACTAGGAGGCCTACTAGTTCATTATTCATTGCAATCTATTGCTAGGTTAGATATCAAATCCGTAATTGTTTGATCTCTCTAATTTGTGAAGCAACCAAGATTTAATGATTTCCTGCGTTAGAAATTATTAGATCTTAGGAAGAACGCTCGACTAAATTAAATGCAACCACTTGTGTTTGTGTTGTTTAGCTTCATCGATCTCTCTAATTCTTAAGGCTGCTACTAGATTAAACCTTTAGTGCTTGTCTTGGGTTGTTTAGTAGTTAGGGTTAATTAGATCGCTTGTTTTCTAATTAACTACGACTAAGGAGAGATAGGAAAATAGTTCCAACAGTGAATATTCAAAGTGTGAATTGATATATACTTACATCGATGATCAGTTGTAAAATTCTGATGGTGGATGTTGACTTGGACCAAGGTTTGTTCTTTTGATTGATTTCTATATTTTAATTTGAATTTTTCCTTAGTTGTTTTTCTTAAAATTGTTTTCATTATACTCAAACCCCCCTCCTTGTTCACGTAGCATAATATTAGGCTAGATACTCTCCGTGAGAACGATCCTTACTCGCACTACTACATATATTTTTAGGAGTATAGGTTTTATTTTTGGTTGCCTGCGACAACACACCACTAGCCCCTGCCGCAGAAGCCATCCTATGTTGTATTTCCTAGAATTCCTCTAAAGAAAAACAAGGAACCCTAGACGAATAATGTTCGTCTAAGGAACTACTATCACTACTATCTCTTGTACTATCCTCACCACTCTCATAACTATTATCACCGCTTCCAGAAGACACGTCCTGAATTCGTCTATCTCTCTTTCTAGACTACTACTAGACGCAGACATAATTGGAAGAAAGAATAAAGGTGAAAGCCTAAGGAAGAGGGGAAGGAAATACCTGAGGAAACTAGAAGACGAGGACTAGACAAGGCTCTTGGACAAGATGGCAGAAAAGAAATTATGAGAAAAGTGAAGGGTAAGAGAGAGAATGCACATTTTATAGGGCCCAAGGATGAGGTCAGCGAACCGACATGGACCAAACAGAAAATGACACGTGGCGTTTTCTCGAAAAGTTGAATCGACGAGATAAATTTCGACCAGAGTAATGACGACGTGTGGCACGACATTTAACCATTAAAGTAGTGACACGTGTCATAAGTCAATAATAAATGCTACAGTCCTCCGGACCACCCTTGGACAAGGGGGCAACTGATGGTGAACTAAAAATCGAACCATCCCCAATTCGTCCACAAGAGTCGTCCAGAGTCAGAAAGGTTAGCCCAGTATAAGAAGGTCGTCCATCATCAGAAGGTTGTCCATGGGAATGAGGGTCATCCATCAAGAAAGCACTAGGATGACCTCTCAACACTTTGAAAATTCTCATAATGGATTTATGTACAAAAGCTTGTAATTCGAACCATGTTCTACTATTTTGAAGTATGAGCAAAATCCTTGTTCATCGCTGTAACTTTCCACTAAGTACATAACTTCCAATGGCAATTGTAGAAGATAAGATTAAATATTCTAACTTCTATAGCAATTGTGGAAGGTAATTCTGAACCTTCTAACTTCCACACATGTTGAGGAAGTTACTAAACAAGTAATTACTCCAAAGCTCACTATATAAGGACTCATCCACATCAAATGAAAGTAAGTTTTCACTACTCCTAAAGTTGGAATTCTTGAGTTCTAGAGAGAAAAACTAACTTAAGCATCGGAGGGTTCTTGGCCGGCTCACTTCGGACACCTTTGATCTTGTGTCTTTTTCTTTTCAGGCCTTCCAAGCAATCACTAGCCCATTGAAGCCCGTAGCATTCAACCTACTGATTTTCTTTGCATCATAAAAAACTATTATGAATAGTGGTAATAGTTTTTGGAGGGTTTTAAGACTTTACCCATGATATAGAAATGATTGTAACTCTCATTTTGAATGTCTTCTTCTTTCAAAAATTTCAATGGAAAACTAAAAAGTCTCTGGGACTCCCCCAAAATTTCTGTACTTAGAACGTAATAAACTTGGTTGTATCCAAGGGGTAAATTTGTAGTAACATTTTAGTAACTCTTCTATGGGTGCATATATTGTCTAAGGATAACGTTTCGTTGTGGCTCCTAATGTCAAATGTTTTGTTTGATTATTAAACCACAATATTTTTTTTATTATATTTTTTGGTAGTCCCCCTTTTTTTTTAATGTTAGAAGTGTTACTTCCTCTTTAGTAGAACTAAAGTGAAAGAAACCGTGGCAATGAAATTGGAAAAAATAAGTTTAGTGAATCTTGTACGTACGGGAGTTGTATGTAAGATGTACGTGATTTTAAAGTTTCTTTTGCATCAATATTTCGTGAGAGTTTGTACGAAACTTGACCGTACGAGTGTTGCCGGGGATTCAACAAAATTTACAAATTTGACTGTTTTTTGGACAAAATTTGTTCCACTTGAAATGAAATCATTTGTGAATATTTGAAATAGCTTTTGGACGGTTATAACTCTTTACCTGTGATATATAAATGATTCTAACTCTCTCATTCGGAACTTCTTTGAAAACCTCCTAAGAAACACTAAAAATCGTAGGGGACTTAAACGTGGTTGTATCCTAAGGATAATCTGTAGTAACATTTTAGCAACTTCTGTGCTAATCTAATACTATATATAATAGCAGAAGCCTTTAAGGAGGTGCTGCCACATTAGGAAAAATGACCCCTTAAAATTCTGCCACGTTTAAGTTAAAAAATGATAAATTACAATGTTTGACTACATTAAAACCCTGTTTGAAGCCTTTTGGTATTAAAAAAAAAAAAAAACAAACTGCTTAAAACAAAACCCAATTCTCTTCTAAAACCTAAAATTAAAACCCGTAACCCCTCTCTCTTCTCAAAAACCCAAAAATCAAAGCGATATGCTTCCCCCAAAATCAAAATCCAAAACTTAGATGAGAAAGAAGTGAGTGATCAGAGGTGCCATTCTCACGCAATCTCCGATTCTCTCACACAATGGCCATCAATTCATCAGACCAACTCAACTTCAACCCTACTACTACTACAGAAAAAAATCCTAAACAAACCCTAGACGATGACACTACTACTTCTGCTGTCACGCCCACCAGATCGCCTCGAAGAAGAAGAAGAGGAAGAACCAACCGATGAGGTTTCCAATCAGCCTTCTGTAACCATCGTCGATTCCGATCCGAAGTACGACGAGGATTCGAAGAGCACTGTAGCCGCTGCCTGTTGCAGGGGATGTTGTTGATGTGGATCCTCGGCTTCCAATATTCAGAAGAAGATCCGCTGTGCCAAGTAATTTGGCATTTCTTTGCAACTGAGCGATTCGTCGAACCAGCTCTGGTACATTTTTCTCCATTTTTTTTTTAGATTTGGATATGAAATATTACTTTATATTGAGTTTTTTTCGTTGGATAGGTTTAGATTTGATTTTGGTTTTGATTCCTTTTTGTTTCGGGTTTTTGGGTTCTCCATGAAAATGTTTGTTTTCTCAATTTTTTGATATTTTCTTTTGTTTTTTGTTTTTTTTTTTCCCCTATTTTGGATTACAGAATTCACTAAAAATATTGATCTCAATTTTGTACTTCTGTTTCTAATCTTAACAAAATAAAAAACTAGAAAGGTCGTGACTTTAAAACATCAAGCATTTCAATTTCATTCTCTGAATTTTATTTCATTTCTTTTTTTCCTTCTCTTCCTTCTTTCTTTTATTTTCAATCCTTATATGATGGTTGCTGTTGAAAGGTAGAGACAGAGTTATGCTCTATTTTTTATTTTTGAAATTTAGGCATTAATTATGATTTACATGTGGGTATTATGGTTCAGTCGGTTATGATTTATGGGAATCGAATTTGTATATTTGGGTTGTTTTGATTTTGGATTTATGAAGTTTTGCTCTCCACACATCATACACAATCAGTTATGAACGTATTTTAGCATCATTTATTATTATATTTGTGAGTTTTGTTTTGTTAATTTGCAAAATCTGTTTATTATTAAAAAATTATGTCTTTCTTATGTTATTTTCAGTCTATTCTATTTAGTTATTAAGTTAATTTACCAAGAATTTTATTTCATATAATTTAATATTTTATACCTAATTTGTAAACCTAATTTACCATATTTGCCTTCTGTTTTAAAGATATTGGGAATGTCATCCTTGATTTTAATGGTCAAATCTGAAAGTTAATTCTGACCCTGTAATTCTATTGAAATTACAGATTTGTTGAGATCTTTGTCAATTAAAACACTTGGGTAACTTCCAAGAAGAGTTGCTGGAACAAACTGATAGGTTAGGATGGTCTGATTTCTCTTCTACTAATCTCATACTTCGTATTAGATTTTGTCCATTTAGTGATTGTGTTTGAATTGATTTCGATTTGCATGTTTTAGCATGCTTTTTTCTTTACAGATTGATTTTATTAGCCAAATCTGAAGTTTAGAGTGAAGATTTTGTTAAACTCTATGTTACTGCATATTAAGGAATTATTTACCTGAGTTTTTGATCTTGATATTCATATTAAAGCTAATGAGGACAATGTAATCATTAATTGCAACTGCCATATGATTTGCTGCTCTGCCTCATCTCTTCTTTGCAACATTATTTTTTAAAGGTCAACACTCTTTTTTACATCAAATAGTGTTTTTCCCTGAAACTTCCCACCACTGCATTTAGTTTACAAATTATCATATTAAATCTCCAATATACATACATTTCTATTTTAAACTGTTTAAAATCTGAATTGTCAACCGTTGTTCTTTGACCCCTTTCAAAAAAATAGATGGGTTCTGCCATTGTTTTTTCCAACCGTTTGGCATGAAATGTAAAAAACGTATGTATAAGGGGAGATAGGGAGACATCTTAAGATAGCACCACCGTCAGATTCTAACCACCAAAAAACTGGCTTCCCTCAACCAGCAATACACTATTACAGGATGAGTTTTATTTATTTATTTTTCCTTTCTTTGTTTTCTGATTTTATTTTGTTATGAGTTTAAAAAAAAAAAAATTTCCTTTCATAACAGGATGATTTACAAAAAAAAATTTTAAAAATTTTTTCCTATCTGGATGAGTTTTCCTTTCTTTGTTTTCCTTTCATAACAGGATGATTTACAAAAAAATTTTAAAAGAGAGCACATAACCGTTAATAAACTTTAAAAAAAATGAGATAAATAAAGAGAGAGGGAGATAGAAATATGAATGTCAGCCCCTCTGTCAAGCCAGCTTCCTGCCCACGTGTTCCCTTCCACCACTGACTTGCCAGGACTGCTAACAGTAAGTTTTCTCTTTATTTTTAAATTTGTGCATTAAATATGATCTTTTTTCCCCCTAAATATGTTATTTGTTCTTTATGAGATGTATATGTGTTGATTGTGATTTTTATGTTGCAAAACCCACTGAGAGTAGGAAATAATCCTTAAAATTGCTTCTTATATTGCTGCATTTGGATTATTTAAAAGTCATATAGGCATGGCTTTATGCATAAATTTGTGATGTTACTTTTGCTGCTTTTATGTGTTTGAAATTTTGACATCTTATTTTTAGATTAAATGATATATGAGATTTTTCTCCTTCGTGTATGTGTGTGTTTTAATGTGCTGTATGTGTTCTATATACTTTCAGCCTCAACAATTTCATTCGAAGTACTGGCAGTTGCAATTTGGAGAATTTAGTCTACCAAAGGATTTAGTTTTTGGGTTTTGAGTTGAATGTATTTGTTGGTAGTTCTTTGATAATGTTATATGTAGCAGTGGTTGCAATAATAATGCATGATAAAAATTAATCACTTTGTTGTGTTTTGAAAATTTAGGGTTTTCAAATTGGGTATTTTTGATAAAAATTAATTGCTCAAGCCAATTTTGTTAATTTGAATCATGATTGAACTTGTTACTGCATTAGTACATGCATCATTTGGTGTTCATACTCATGCATCATATAGATTTGCTATTTCTCTATATTTTATGCTGTGCTAACTTGCAGTCTGCCCTTGGTCTTTGGTTTTTGCTCTTCTTTTTCTGTGTCTCTCCTCATTCCTTAGCACCATGCCTAGGAAAACTAGAGCCCGTAGGACTTCTAACCCTTCACCTTCTTTCGATAGTGATCGGTTTCCTACTGCCCAGAACCAAGAGACCTATGAGACCCTTAATCTTAGGCGTCAAATTTGGGGTGAGCGTAGGGTTATCTTAGATGAGGTTAATCCTGAGGTGAGACGGAACTTTGAGCGTCGGGGTTGGTTACCTCTACTTGATTTTGAGCGTCCTCCTCCTGCTTCTTTGATTAGAGAGTTCTATTCGAACCTCTCTATCCATGTCTACGATAACGATACCTTGGTAAAGGTGTGGTTACGTGGTGTGGAGTATCGCATTACCCCTCGGGTAGTGTCTGATGCTCTTGGGGTGCCCACTGTGGACCATCCCGTTTTTCCTTATGAGGAGTCTCCACCTCTTGATGATGTTTTGTCATGCATCACTGGGTCTTCTATCCAGTGGGGTTCTGATCCTCGGATCACGTTAGCTGAGCTTTTCGAGCTGCACTATCTTTTCTTTCGGATAGCGTGTCATTCTTTGTGGCTGATTTCTCATGTCCACACCATTCCTCTTGAGCGGTGTGTCTTTTTGTATGCGCTAGTTACTGATGCTCCTATCAGTTTTCCGCATTTGTTCCTTCGTTCTTTGAACGAGGTTCATCAGTCTAGCTCTACGGCTCATGCTTTATTCTTTCCTATTTTCATTCATAGGATTCTTCTTTTTCTCGGTCTAGATGATTTTCTTGTTTCTGAGCCTGTTCATATTATTGCTCCTATTGGTGCTACCTTTTTGAGGCAAAGGGCTGCTCAACTTCGAGCTAGCTCTAAGCGTCCTAGAGTAGAGCCTTCTGGTGTCACTCCACCCCCCTCTTCTTCTACAGATGTTCCTACAGCTGAGCCATCTACTGATCCTGTTGCTGCTGCTGCTGCTGATGTTCCTTCACCGTTTGATGAGGTTTCTGACCTTCGTCGGACTCTGGATACTGTCGTGACCGTTCAGGCGGCTCATGGTCAGTTATTGGTGGACATCCTTGATGAGCTACGTGCCTTGCGAGCAGATCTGGCGAGCTCTCATCGTTCTCCTCCACCTCCTTTTGATGATGAGTGGGTGCCCTTTGGCAATTCGTCACAAAAAGGGGGAGTGCATATTGTATATCTTGGAGATTTTTGTAGAGGAGATTTTTGTTTTAGGGAGAGTTTTGAGCTTTTGTAGTTTTGTGATACCTTGGAGCTTGTGGAGTTATTAGATTGTACCTTGGAGCTTGTGGAGTTATTAGATTGTATCTTGGCGCTTCACTTTGTATTTACTTTTTTGGCTCTTGATTAGGAGATATATGTTTTGTGATACATTGGTTACTGATATGTTTCTTGTTTCACTATACTTCTTTGCTTATTGATTTATATTTATGATGTTATTCATGATATATGTCTTTATTTTGTGTTTTGTGAAATCAAGAAGTTTATTTTATATTCCTTGTTTTTTTTTCTTCCACACATGCGTTTATGTGTTTGTTAAGTGTTACAGGAATATACAGGTTGTTTTCAGTCGAGCTGCTGTCTACTTTGCAACTGTTAGATAGTAGTTTAGGTTGAATTGTCTAAGTGGCTATTTATGTTGTAATGGGCTATTTCAATGTGTAACTTTGAGCTTTTGTTAAGTCTGTGTTTTGTCGCGGATTGCCAAAGGGGGAGTTTGTTAGGTTCTAAGAATTAGGAACTAATGTATTAGAACTTCAATTTGTATGTTGGCAAACCATGATCAAAACAATGTTTAGTCTTGTGTTAGACTTGCTCAAAGTATGGGTCTTAATGTAAAGTTGGAATCTAGTTGTTGTGCAGAATTACTGTTAACTTTCTGTCAGACTCGATCGATCGAAAATTAGGCTCGATCGATCGAAAATCGGGCAGATCGTTTTTCTGCAGAATTTTCCAACTCAGGCCTAGTCCATTTAATGTATAGGGTTTTATGTTTTGCCCTAAGTATATAAGGGAAAACCCTAGCCACGTTTTTAGAGTTCTGTTTTGCTGTGTTTATGAATCTCATTGTGAGATCTAGAGGTGTTTACCTTCACATACACTTAGGGTTTACAAACTTGAGATTCATGTCAAGAGTTGTGTAAATCAATACAGTTGCAGAATCAAAAGAGCATAAAGATATACAAGCAGGTGCGCTTGTGGATTTGCTGAAGAATTCAAGAAAGAAGGAGTCCGTGGATCTCGAAGCTATCATGGGGTCATGGTAGTAATTTTCCTACACTTGGGTAGCAATAAGATGTTAGTGGTCTAAGTCTTATTGTGTAAACTTCGATTCTTTCATAGTGGATTCAGTTTACCTTGAGGATAGCTAGGTTAAATCCTCCCCAGGTTTTTACCGGTGTGGTTTCCTGGGTCATCATATCTTTGTGTTATTTATTTTCCGCTGCTTTATTGTTTTTGCTTATTTGTGTTAACCTAGATTTAATTAAATTACCTAAGTTATCACTTGGCTAATTTATTAGGTTAATCTGTTGGGTTTAAGGGGTCTAAACGAATTGACAGTAATCACTATGAAATTAGAGGGTGGGGTTAAATATGATCTGTCATGATTTATTATTGTATAATATTCTCCTTGAATTTGGAAAAAAGATTAGATTTGATTTGATGCAATGATTTTCTATGTTTGGGTTTTTACTAGAATGAGACTGATTTTCAGGATTTATGATGGCTGAACCAATGCTCATGATTGGCGGCAATAATCCTCAACTTAAGTTGCTGCCTAACTCATGTTGGTGCTGCTACTGCTGGAGGCTTAAGTAGCTGCATAATTGCTAGTGTTGTTGTTGCTTAAAGTCAAATTCTTTTTTCATACACTATGCTTAAATATACTACATTATGTAAGTCAAATTCTTTTTTAGAAAGAGCATGTAATTCAGTAACTTATCACTATGTTTAGCTATTTAATTCCATGAAATTTCAGGCCAATTGAGCCATAAGTGAAAGGAAAAGATTTTCTCTGACTGTGATATTGCTTTAAGTCCTTTCTCTTTTGGGTTTGTTTTCTACTAATTTGACTCTTATCTTTATCTTTTTTATAATTCTTTTGTTAGCATTGTATAGATTTTCATTATTAACATAATAAAGCATTGTATTAAAGTTACCTAATAAATGTGTTAGATGAAGATGACGTTGCCAGTTTTATTTTTGTGCAGCAATTGGTTATATGATTATTTACTAAATTCAACTTTTGAATGGTGAAACTAGAGAAAGAGATTATTTAATTTATTAAGAGGAAATTTTCTTTTCTATTTCTTAGAGGAAATTGATAAGATTTTTTTTTCCCGAAAGGCGTGTGAGCTCTACACTTTTGGGAGCATATAAGTCACCATGGGAAAGGAAGAACTCTGCCAAGAGCTTGGAAACCACTTTTTATTATACTTTGAGACCACGATTTAACTTTGCCCTGTCTTGTGGCGAAAAAAGAGACTACAACATACGGTGATACGGTGATACGATGTATACAATAAATTATCAT
Organism: Lithocarpus polystachyus; assembly: GCA_033629205.1. NCBI lineage: Eukaryota > Viridiplantae > Streptophyta > Magnoliopsida > Fagales > Fagaceae > Lithocarpus > Lithocarpus polystachyus. Next base: position 71,372,270 of record CM066162.1, read on the forward strand.
TGTCATTCATGACAAGTGGAAGCCATGTATAATCACTAATCAGATTAGTTTTATATTTTTTGGGATGTGTTGTGAGTTTTCGTTATTAAAATTATTTCCTCATCTAGAAGGATTATATGGTATGGTGTAGCCAATGTTTCATATCAAAAAAGTTTACTAGGAATAACATAAACTTGATGTTATGCAGAGACATAAATTGATGTACCAATTCAACACTACAATGTCATTAATATAATTTTCTTAAAGGATGAATGTCAGATGTGCCATGTGACCAATAGTTTTTCTAAGTTTGACGCCCTTAATCTTTCTTATACAAGCTTTGATATTTTGACACGGTGGTAATGCATGCTTAATATGTATAATTATTACAGTGTAATAATTTGTATAAAATGAAAATCAAGGCATATTGGCTTATATCAAACTTCATTACTTCAATAATCTCTTTCTTTTCTTTTTTTTATTAAGGCACATGCCTTATTTTGAATAAATTAGAGAAAATACAATTATGTGTATCATTTCAATAGCTTTCCCGTGCATCGCACGGGTTTGAGGCTAGTGCATATAATGTCTAAGGATAGCGTTTCACTGTGGCTCTAAATCATCAAATGTTTTGTTTGATTACTAAATCACTATATTTTTCTTAATATATTTTTTGGCAATGAAAATTTAATGTGTATTCCCTTTTCTTTTCTTTTTTTTTAATGTGAGAAGTGTTATTTTCTCTTTTGTAGAACTAAAGTGAAAGAAAATTTGGCAATGAAATGAAAAAAAAAAAAAGATTTATAGAATCTCATACGTATGAGAGATGTATATAAGACGTATGAGGTTTTCAAATTTCTTTTGCATCAATATTTCCATAGGGTTTGTAGGAAACTCGAATGTACAATTGTTGCAGAGGATTCTACAGAATTTACGAATTTGACAGTTTTTTTGACAAAATTTGTTCCACTTGAAATGAAAACGTTTGTGAATATTGAAGACAGTTTATGGATGGTTATAGCTTCTTACCCATGATATATAAATGATTTTAACTCTCACTTTAAATGTATTCTTCTTTCAAAACTTTCTTAAGAACACTAAAAATCCTTTGGGACCTTACCAAAATTGCTATTTTTAGAACTTAATAAATTGGGTTGTATACTGGGGATAAGTTTTTAGTAACCTTTTAGCAGCTCTTGTATGGGTGAAAACATAGTCTATGGAAATCATTTCATTGTGTCTCCAAATTATCAAGTGTTTTGTTTGATTATTGAAACACTTTATTTTTTGAGTTATATTTTTTAGAACAAAAAAGGAGATGCTTGGTCCAAAATTTTTTTTAATGTGAAAAGTGTTAATTCTTGTTTAGTTGAGAAGGAGTGACAAAAAATGTCGCAAACAAACAAAAAAAACAAAGTTTATAGAATCTAGGACGTACGAGAGTTGTATGTAAGACGTATGAGTGTATCACGTTTCTTTTCATCAAAAATAATTGAGAGTTGTTTAAATCTCGAATGTACGAGTGTTGTACTAGACTATGCAGTATATATGAATTTGGTAGTTTTTGGGCCAAAAGTTGTACAACTTGAAATGAAAACTATTGTGAATATTGGAAACATATTGTAACTATCACTTTAAATATCTTCTTCTTTAAAAAGTTTCTAAGAAACACTAAAACTCCTTAGGGCCTTCTCCAAAATTGATATTTTTAGAACATAATAAACTTAGTTGTATCCTAGGGTTAAATTTCTAGTACCTTTTACCAACTCTTGTGTTCGGACATATATGATTTGATGTTAGGAATATATGTCAATATTTTATGTAATTGGCTAATCCTTTAACAAAACACATTTTACTTGTAATTGAGTAGATCTAGGATGAGTTTAGTACTTCAAGGAACAAGAGTTCAACTCTAGTATTGAAGCCATGCAAATCTGTCCAAGAAATAAGGGAAGCAATGTTGACTCAATAAAGCTCGGCAGCTGCTCAACAGATAGCTATCTATCGAGGTTTAATGAAGCTTGACAGATACTATCTATTGAGGTATCTATCGAGAATTACGAAAATTAATTTTTCAAATTTGATTTTCAGCCCATGCTTATGTATTTGTGTAGGGTTTCTTTTCTCACAACCCTAAACATATAAAAGGCTTATTTTAAAGGCCGTCACTTAAGAGAATATAAGGAGAACACATGGAAAAGGTAGCCGATGCCTTATTCTCTCTAAAAGAAGCTACTGCATCTTTGCGCTTTAGGTTTTTGTAACCAAGTGCTTCTTGATCTTCATTGTTAATGAAGTGAAAAACTTTGCAACCAACATCTTCTTCAAGTTGGTGTGTTAGTCACGTATTGGGAGCCGTGCATCATTGCTTAGTCACGTACTGGGATCCTTGCATCAAAAGGGTGGCATTCATATATTGAAGAGTTCAGAGATTCTGAAGCGATAGAAGGTTTTTACTGTAAGTTCATCTACGGGGATAGTAAAGTCTAGGGACAAAGGTTTTGTACTAGATTTGAAACTTCTCTTTACTATAGTGGATTGCTTTTTGGGAAGGTTTCCCTCCAGGTTTTTTACCGTGAAACTAGTTTGTTTCATTGGTTTTCCTAGGTCGTCATATCTTGTCTTATTTACTTTTCTCCTGCATTTATTTTTCACATGATATTGATGTTTATTTGTTTTAACAAGTTTTATTCATAATAAATCTAATTAAAAACTTGGGTTTAAAACTTGTTAATTCTATCAACTGGGGTCTAAATTTCTCAACATCTTGTGTAGGGTGCATATACTGTCTAAGGATAGCATTTCATTGTAGATCCAAATTCTAAAACATTTTGTTTTATTACTAAATCACAATATTATTTTCATTATGTTTTTCAGTAGTGAAAAAAGTGATTCTAATCCGAATTTTTTTAATTAATGTGAGAAATGTTAAATCCTCTTTAGTATAGCTAAAGTGATGAAAATGGTGAAAATGATGTAAAAAAAATTAGAGAATCTCTTATGTACGAGAGTTGTATGTAAGACGTGTTGGAAAAATATGGTTTTTATTACAAACAAAACATACGCAACGGAAAATTAACGAATCTACTTCATTCGCAATTGATAACATGTACTATGTAAATTTCAGAATTTAAGAACAAGAAAGCGTACCTTGGTGTAGTGAAATTCAAAACCAAATATTAGAATTATTTGGGAACACTTTTAATTTTCACTCCAATTCCACTTATGCCCAAGAAATGTGGTCTCTCAATCAGTTTACACATATGTGTTGCCCAAGAAATGTGGTCTCTCAATCAGTTTACACATATGTGTTCAAGGGAGAATAAGAGAGTGGCTTACACTCACATACACACCTTTTCATACATCTCCATGTATTATTAAATTATGTATGTCTCTCGCCTTATATATAACAAATTATCTAATTGGGTTAGCCTTTTAGGTCATTCCAATTGGGCTTTAGTATGTGGCTTGGAGTGGGACCAAAAGGGATAAATAAGACACTAACTCCAAAAATTGTGTATTTAGAATGTAATAAACTTGGTTGTATCATAGGGATAAATTTGTAGTAACATTTTAGTAACTCTTCTATGGGTGCATATATTGTCTAAGGATAACGTTTCGTCTTGGCTCCAAATTGACATATGTTTTGTTTGATTATTAAATCACAATATTTTTTAATTATAATTTTTGGTAGTGAAAATTTGATGTGTAGTCCCTTTTTTTATAACGTGAGAAGTGTTACTTCCTCTTTAGTAGAACTAAAGTGAAAGAAACTGTGGCAATGAAATTAGAAAAAATATGTTTAGAGAATCTTGTACGCACGAGATTTTCAGGTTTCTTTTGCATCAATATTTCCAGAGAGTTTGTACAAAACTCGACCGTATGAGTATTGTAAGGGATTCGGCAGAATTTACGAATTTGACAGCTTTTTGGACAAAGTTTGTTCCACGTGAAATGAAAATATTTGTGAATATTTGAAACAACTTTTGGTTTTACCAGTGATATATAAATGATTCTAACTCTCACATTCTGTACTTCTTCGAAAACTTTCTAAGAAACACTAAAAATCGTAGGGGATAAATGGTTGTGTCCTAAGGATAAATCTGTACTAACATTTTAGCAACTCCTGCATGGGTGCATATAGTGTCTAAGGATATTGTTTTGTTGTGGTTCCAAATTGTCAAATGATTTGTTTAATTATTAAATCACTATATTTTTTATACATTTTTTGGTAGTGGAAATTTGATGTGTAGTTCCTTTTTTTTTTTTTTAATGTGATAAGTGTTACCTCCTCTTTAGTAAAGGTAAAGTGAAAGAAACTGTGGCAATGAAATTAAGAAAAAAAAAGTTTAGAGAATCTCATTCGTACAAGAGATGTATGTAAACCGTACGATTTTCAAGTTTCTTCTACATCAATATTTCCTGAGAATTTGTACGAAACACGAACGTACGAGGGTCGTAGGGGATTCTACAGAATTTACGAATTTGACAATTTGTTGGACAAAATTTGTTCCAACTGAAATGAAAACGTTTATGAATGTTTAAAAAAATTTATGGATAGTTATAACTCATTGTCAATGACATATAAATGATTCTAACTCTCACTTTGAATGTCTTCTTCTTTGAAAACTTTCTTAGAAACACAAAAATCCTTTGGCACTTCACTAAAATTTCTATATTTAGAACCTGATGATGCATAGAAAATCAGTAGGCTGAATGCTACGGGTTTCAATGGGCTAGTCGTTGCTTGGAAGGCCCAAAAAGAAAGAAACACAAGATCAAAGGTGACCGGGGTGAGCCTGTCAAGAACCCTCCTGTTAGGTTCTAAGGAATTAGGAACTAATGTATTAGAACTTTATTTTGTAAGGTTGGCAAACCATGATCAAAACGGTTTTAGTCTTGTTTAGACTTGCTCAAAGTATGTGGTTTTTATGTAAAGTTGGAATCGAGTTACCGCAGAAGTTACTGTGCATAACTACCAGGCTCGATCGATCAAGAATTGGACTCAACCGATCGAAAGTCGTGCAGATTGTTTTTTTTTTTTTTACAGAATTTCCAACTCAGCCTAAGCTCGTTTGACGTGTAAGGTTTTATGTTTTTCCCTAAGAGTAAAAGGGAAAACCCTAGCCACGTTTTTGGAGTTCTGAATACTGTGTGTGTGAATCTTTTTGTGAGATCTAAAGGTGTTTGCCTTCACATACACTTAGGGTTTCCAAACTCAAGATTGATGTCAAGAGCTTGGTGATCATTCAGTTGCAAATTCAAGAACTTAAATATATACAAACAGGAGTGCTTGTGCTTGCTGTGAATTCAAGAAAGTAGTCCGTGGACTCAGAGCTGTCACATGGTCGTGGTAGTAAATTTCCTACTTGAGGTAGCAATAGGATGTTAGCGGTCTAAGTCGCTATTGTGTAAACTTCAATTCTTTCATAGTGAATTCTATTTTACCTTGAGGATAGCTAGGTTAAATCCTCTCAAGGTTTTTTACCAGTTTGGTTTTCCTGGGTTATCATATCGTGTGTTCTTTATTTTTCGCACTTTGCATGATATGATATATTTGCGTTAACCTAGAACTGCTTAATTTACCTAAATTTATCACTTGACTAAATATCTAGGTTAATCTGTTTGGGTTTAAGGGGTCTAAATTTTATTACAAGTGGTATCAGAGTGGGTAGCTTTTTATTGTAGATCATTTGATCTAAAAGCTAATCCTTGACCCCGGTTGTTATGGAACACAGACACTCTCTTGTTATTCCACCTCATTTTGATGGGAATAATTATGCCTATTGAAAAGTAAGGATGAAAGCATTTCTGAAATCTATTGATAAGAAAGTCTGGAACTTTGTTGAATACAGATGGGAGAAGCCCACTACTCCTGTGAGTGAGTGGCAAACTTCTCAAAAATAGGCAGCCGCTTTTAATAGCAAAGCTATGAATGCTATTTTTAATGCTGTTTCTATGAAGGAATTTAAGAGAATCTCTAATGTTGAGGTGGCTCATACTACTTGGAATATCCTCTAGACTATGCATGAAGGCACAAAGGCAGTTAAAATTAACAAGTTGCAGCAATTGACTACTAGATTTGAAAGCATTAGAATGACTGATGATGAATCTTTTGATGAATTTTATGCTAAACTTAATGATATTATTAATTCTGCATATAATTTGGGTGAAATCTATGATCAACCTAAAATTATTAGGAAGATTTTTAGATCTTTTACTAAGGATTTTAGACCCAAAGTGACTGCCATCACTGAAAGCAAGAATGTGGACTCCATCCCTGTTGATGAACTTGTAGGATCACTTCAGTCCTATGAGTTGAACCTACCTAAGACTAACAAATCTAAATCAATGGCTCTTAAGTTTGTTGATGATATTGATGGGAATGGATTTGATGATAAGCTCTCTACTACAGATATTGCCTATCTTGCCAAGAACTTTAGGAATTTTCTTAGGAACAATAACAGAAGGGCAAGAGGTTAAAACACTGCTAAACCTAGAAATTTTAGGAGAAATGATCCCGCTAAGGTTAATAACACTGAAAAACCTAAAGAGAAAGTAAGTCAATTTTTTAATAATTCTATGCGGCAACAATGTTTTTGGTGTCAAGGGTATGGTCATGTGAAATCTGAATGTCCTACATTCTTGAGGTCTAAGGGTAAGGCTATGGCTGTAACCCTTAGTGATGATGAAGTTTCTGACAATGAATCTGGTAGTGATGAGGATGGAAACTTCATTGCTTTCACTGCTACTGTCGTAGTCAATGAAAGTGTGTTTATTGATGAGAACCCTTCTGATGGGGAACTCTCTGAAGATGCAGATTTACAGGAAGCCTATAATAAACTTTGCAAAGTTACTGCAAAGGATGCTATGAATGTTGATCTTAACTTAAAGAAAATTGCATCTCTTAAACTTGATAAAAAAAATTTACTTGTGAAACTATTTAATGCTAATGAACTTTTGAATAATGTGAAGACTGAGATCATGCTTCTGCTTGATAAAGTTAAAAATTTGGAACTTGAATTGTCTGTTGCTAGAGAATAAACTAAAAAGTCTGCAAGCTCCAAACTTGATCACATGCTAAGTGTTCAAGAGTCTCCCTCCGACAAAACTGGCTTAGGTTTTGTGGAAAGCATCTCTGTACCTAAATTTCATTCCATAAACTTTGTTCCTTCTACTGAACTCCCTAAGAGTGAGGTTGTCAAACCCTCTATGAGTGAAGCTACCAAATCTGTAGAAGTTATACCTCCTAGGAAGATTAGGGTTGATCTTCAAGAGTCTAAATCTAAGTCTTCTATATCTTCTAAGGACAAGTTGCATGATAAGCCTGCATGGGTTTGTCATTTTTGTGGAAAGTCTGGGCACATTCGTCCAAACTGTTTCAAGTTGCAAGCTGCTAAGCGAGCAAATAAATCAAAAGTACCTGTGCCTCAAGCACAAGATCCTATGGCACTTATTGGTGAATTGGTAAAAGCGTTAAACCTTTATTCCAATCCTGGAGTTGCTCAAAATTTTAATGTGAATAATAACTCCAATGCAAGAGTTGCATCTAAAAGGTTTTGGATGCAAAAGGCTCGATCTAATTGAGTTTATCTGACATGGTCCTTGTTCTTCATTGCTTTATCTCTTGTGACCATTTTGTTACTAGAATTTGCGTTGCATAACATTCATGCATTTTATTCTAGGATGTTTTTTTTTTTTTAAAAGGGTAACAAGATTGTGTTTTGCAAAATGTGTTTTGCAGTATTTTTCTTGAATTTGAAGACAAGGTTGATCAATCTATTTTTACATAACATATCTATGTACCTTATTTAGCTTGGATGAGCTTATTTTATTGCACTTTACTAGTTTGAGCTTTGTAGTGCATGTTGTGTGGGAAAGATGTTTATAGTTTTTGATCACATGATCTTGATCTTGATCTTGAAGTCATATGTCTTTGATTGTCGGACTTGAACTTATTGAGAAAGGCATAAATAACCATCTCACCACTGTTTATTAGTCAATCATGAACACCTTAGTGCATATCATAAGATTTTGTGTTCAAGAAAGTGTAGCACATGCACAAAAAGATCATAAGGTGTACCCTCGGTTTAAATGTTAAAATTGGTGTATACATTATTGGGTTATAATAAATTCACAATGAAATAAAATTGGTGTGTACATTATCCGGGTTATTTTAATAAGTTTCTGATCAAATAAAATTGGTGTGTACATTATGAGGCAAATCAAGAAACTTACATGTAACACCCGTCTCACTTAAATTTAATTTAATTGCTTCTAGAGTGGATTTGATGAATTGCCTTATTTATTTTGGAAGAGATATTATTTTATATTATGATTTTTCTAAAAAAAAATAATAATAATAATAATAAGGGGTAGCGTGAATAGTTATTTTGTGGTTTATTCAAATTTAACTTTTAGTCTCCTTATCAGTTAAGGAAAAGGATAAGAGGATTAAAACCTTTTGGATTAGGAGTTTTAGTGTTATTGGAATTATTTAGAGTCCTAGCCTATGTAAACAACCTTATTATGAGTTTTAGTGGGAATGAAAGTCTTGGAAGCTTATTTTAGTTTTTAGTGGGTTTTTAAATTTTCGGCCCAAGTGAAAACAGCTTTAACATGATAGAAAATTAGGGCTTCCTGCGTGATAGGTAGAGAGAGAGACGTTAGATACCAAAAGCTACAGCGAAGAGGATTTTGCCAACTTGACAAAGACGACATCAAGTTAATTTTTAGCAAGCTGATTATTGATTGTGTGTGGTATCATAGATTAAGGATGCGTGTTGTCTATCTCCATAAAATAGAGTTTATATTACAATATTTCATGGGCATGATATCTCTAGGTTGATGGTATGAAGTTTCTGCGTTATAACTTATTTCAGTGGCATGATAGGCATCTATATATATATATATATATATATATATATACACATATATGTAGAGAGTAAAGAATTAAAAATGGATGTACATAGATTGGTGAGTCATACGACTTCATGATATCAAATACCCCTATTGAGATCGAATTCCCTATATCCTATTACATAGACTATCATGAGATGTAAGTAATATTGATGCTTGTGGATTATCTCGGATCTAGTGGTAATATATTAAATACTAATGTTAGGCCTTTGGTTAAAAACATTGTTAGGATCTAATATATAATTATGATGTATAAAGGGTCCATGTGTGATTTTGGAAGAGGGATAGCACGAATGGTTTATATAAATAGTGTAAGTATGGCTTAACGCAGCAAAATCATCTATTTGTGTATTAGGTTCAAGTGACATCAGCTTGGATAGTTGAGATCTATCGTGTTTTGGTGATTTGAGGTAAGTAGACTTCAGCACATAATGTCTCTCAAGACGTATATATATATATATATATATATATATATAAATGTATTAGTGGTAAAAATATATTTATATATATATATATATATATACATAATTGCAAAAGTGAAGTTTCAAAAAAAAAAAAAAAACTTATACCATTGTAAATATATAATACATACCAGAATTTTATTATTTATTGTATATTATTATGAAACTGTATATGTCAAGAATGTTTTCAACTAGTCGACTAGACAGCCTGCAACCTTTGCCAACACAGGGTTAAGTGTTGGTCTTCGGCCGATGTAGTGTTAGTGTGGTGTGGTGCAATGTTACTGTTGCTCTTTGGAGCTAGTGTTGCCTCTTTGAGGTTAGTGTTATTGTTCCCATGGGAATCACCCACCGAGTGTTTAGCAGCTTTTGTCTGTGTTTGACTAATATTATCCATATCGAACTACTGTTTTATTGCTATAGATCTTTGTAAGTGGAAAATTGTTTATTTTCATAATAAATTGTTTCTACCTATTTAGTGCATATTGGCATATTAAAGTGGTTATTATTTTATTTAATGATTACAGCGTTATAGTGAAATGTTTTATTTTTAACAGTTTTATAGCATATATCATATTACTGTTAAAACGATTTGTAAATGTTTTGAGAAGACTATATTTTGTCAATGATACTAATGTTTTGTTTTGAAAGACATCCTCATGTTATGTAGTCTCTTCTTGAGCCCCTAGCTCACCCCCCCCCCCCTTTTTCCACCCTTTCAGATTTGAGCAATGGAATGTCTTTTGATGGTAGATCAATGGAGCCTTAGATTGACGACTTCTTTTGGAGCTATGTTAGTTGGTGAACTATTTTAGTATAATTTCTTAGGGACAATGAGTTTGACATTTGTGGAACTATTTATTTATTGTATTTGGAGACTTTGAATTGAAGGATTTTGTATTTTTATGGATTTTATAGGAAAGTTGATGTTGGATAGAAGTTTATTTTTGGATAATTAATTACGCTCTATTCCATTATATTATTGTTGATTATTTCTAAGACAGGTTATGCATCTAAATCCTTGGTACGGGTCTGGGGTGTTACATTACATGATTGCAAGCTTTTATTCTAGGAGATGTGAGAGTTATATGATGTAACTCTTTAGGTGATAGTCTCTTTCAAATTTATGTGATGAATTTTGTAGAATTTTGAAAGACATCCTCATGTTATGTAGTCTCTTCTTGAGCCCCTAGCTCACCCCCCCCCCCCCTTTTTCCACCCTTTCAGATTTGAGCAATGGAATGTCTTTTGATGGTAGATCAATGGAGCCTTAGATTGACGACTTCTTTTGGAGCTATGTTAGTTGGTGAACTATTTTAGTATAATTTCTTAGGGACAATGAGTTTGACATTTGTGGAACTATTTATTTATTGTATTTGGAGACTTTGAATTGAAGGATTTTGTATTTTTACGGATTTTATAGGAAATTTGATGTTGGATAGAAGTTTATTTTTGGATAATTAATTACGCTCTATTCCATTATATTATTGTTGATTATTTCTAAAACAGGTTATGCATCTAAATCCTTGGTACGGGTCTGGGGTGTTACATTACATGATTGCAAGCTTTTATTCTAGGAGATGTGAGAGTTATATGATGTAACTCTTTAGGTGATAGTCTCTTTCAAATTTATGTGATGAATTTTGTAGAAATTGTGATTGATTTCTATTCACATATCACCTTACATATTTCTCAAGCTTTTCCTAGTTGCACACACTACACAAGTTACTCTTTGCTAAACTTTGTACATGTTACTGTGTGTTTTTTTGGTCTGACCAACCAAGTTTGAAAATTCCTTGAATTGTATGCAAAACATGTTTGATGTTTGAGATCTTGAGGAGAACTGAGTGAAAATCTTAATTTTGGAAAACTGGGATCAAAACAAGTTTTTTTGAAAAGCATTTCATCTCATACTCATGCATTTTATTCATAAAATTTAATGCTTTGAGGAGTTTCTGCACAAAAATTGCTTTGTTTTTCAAAAAATTGATTTTTCCAGAATTTCGATCGATCGAACCTATTTTTCGACCGATCGAAATTGCGTTTAAATCCTTTGGTGAGCTTCTGTCTGTTTCAATCGATGCTTGATTAGTAGTGGATCAATCGAAGCATTTTGACCGATCGAATCTAATTTTTGATCGATCGAAAATCGCGATGAGAGTTTTTAAAAAAACTTTTTCTTCACGTGTTCTTCACTTTTCAAACAATTTTCAAATAGTTTTTTCTCTCTCACCAACCGGTCAAGCCTCCAAAGTGAATTTTTTGTCGTTTTCCTCCTAAATTTTTGCAAGGTTTCTCTCTCCCTAGGCCAGTATGTCTATTTTACCCTTCCTTTTCCATTTATTTTCATTTTTCATGCATTAAATCATGCATTTTCTTTGGGATTTTTGGATCTATGCAAATTTGGGGTTTTTGATGATTCAAGCTTTTTCTTTGTAAATTGATCATTGGGTTTTTGTTGGGACACTATATACAACTGATCCATATGGTTTAATTTGATCAATTTGGTGATTTGTGAGAAATTGAAAATTCTAGGGCTTGAAAAATGTCGAATTTGAGGTTTTTGTTCAATTTGATGTAAATTGATGAAATTGGCTTGTTAGATTGACTCATTTGATCATTATATTGTGTTTTCTAACTTGTGTAATGATTAATTTCTCAATTTGTTGGATTTTGTGAAAATGGGTTTTTTAAATTTGGAAATTTTTTATGTAACATTCATGCTCAAGCTAATTTTGTGAATTTGGAACATAATTGAACTGTTTTATTACATTAGAACATGCATCATTTGAATGTTCATGCATCATATAAAATTGTTATTTCTATATCATTTTTGTGCTAACTTGCAGTCTGCGCTTGGTTTTTCTTTTGTCTTTTTCTTTCTGTGTCTCTTTATCTGGTCTGCAGCATCATGCCTAGGAAAACTAGAGCTCATAGGTTAGTGGAAACTTACTTTCAACTTTAGAACTTAAGAATTCCAACTTTAGGTGTAGTGGAAACTTACTTTCATTTGATGTAGATGAGTCCTTATATAGCTAGCTTTAGAGTGGTTACTCAGTTAGTAACTTCCTCAACGTGGTTGGAAGTTAGAGGGTTTGGACTTAACTTTTACAACTACTATGGAAGTTAGAAGAGTCGGACCTATCTTCCACAACTGCTATAGAAGTTAAGAACTTAGTGGGAAGTTATAGCGATGAACAAGGATTTTGCTCATAGTTTAGAATAGTAGAACGTGGTCCGAATTATAAGTCTTTGAATATAAATTTATTCTTAAAATTTCTAAGTGTTAGGGGGTTGTCCAGGTGCTTCCATGCTGGACAACCTTCTTCTCCTTGGATGACCTTCTTATGCTAGACAACCTTTCTGGACTTGGATGACACTATGGACAAACTGGAGATAGTTCAATTTTTGGTTCACCATCAGAACCTTATTAAACTTGGTTGTATTCTAGGGATAAATTTATAGCAACCTTTTAGCAAATGTTGTGTGGGTGCATACACTGTCTAAGGAAAGTACTTCATTGGGGCTCCAAATTATCAAGTGTTTTGTTTGATTATTGAATCACTATATTTTTTAATTGAATTTTTTAATACCAAAAACGAGATGTTTAACCCCAATTTTTGATAATGGTGAAAAGTGTTAATTCCTCTTTAGCGTTGAAAGAGTGACAAAAAATGTGGCAAACAATTGAAAAAAATAAAGTTTGTAGAATCTCGAACGTACGATAGTTGAATATAAGACGTACGAGAGTTTCAAGGTTATTTTCATCCAAATTAATTGTTAGTAGTACGAATCTCAAACGTACGAGTTTTGTACGAGATTATGCAAAATTTACGAATATGACAATTTTCTGGCGAAAAGTTGTATAACTTGAAATGAAAACTATTATGAATATTGGAAACAGTTTCTAGATAGTTTAAAGACTTTACCCATGATATATAACGATTGTAACATTCACTTTAAATATCTTTTTCTTTCAAAACTTTCAAAGAAAAAATAAAAATTCTCTGGGACTTCTCCAAAATTTTTGTATTAAGAATGTAATAAACTTGGTTGTATCCTAGGGATATGTTTGTAGTAACATTTTAGCAACTCTTCTATGGGTGCATATATTGTCTAAGGATAACGTGTCTCCATGGCTCCAAATTGTCAAATGTTTTGTATGATTATTAAATCACAATATTTTTTATTATATTTTTTGGAAATGAAAATTTGATGGGTAGTCCCTTTTTTTTAACATGAGAACTGTTACTTCCTCTTTAGTAGAACTAAAGTGAAAGAACTGTGGCAATGAAATTAGAAAAAATATGTTTGAAGAATCTTGTACATACGAGATTTTCAAGTTTATTTTGCAACAATATTTCCTGAGAGTTTGTACAAAACTCAACCGTACGAGTGTTGTAGGGGATTCAGCAGAATTTAAGAATTTGATAGTTTTTTGGACAAAGTTTGTTCCACGTGAAATGAAAACATTTGTGAATATTTGAAACAGCTTTTGGACAGTTATAACTCTTTACCCATGATATATAAATGATTCTAACTCTCACATTCTGTACTTCTGTGAAAACTTTCTAAGAAACACTAAAAATCATAGGGGACTTCTCCGAAATTGCTGTTTTTAGAACATAATTAAACATGTTTGCGTCCGAGGGATAAATCTGTATTAACATTTCAATAACTCTTGCGCGGGTGCATATAGTTTCTAAGGATAACATTCGTTGTGGTTCCAAATTGTCAAATGTTTCATCTAATTATTAAATCACTATATTTTTTAATATTTTTGGAGGTGGAAATTTCATGTGTAGCTCCTTTTTTTTTTTAATGTGATAAGTGTTATCTCCTCTTTAATGGAGGTCAAGTGAAAGAAACTGTGGCGATGAAATTAAAAAAAAAAAGTTTAGAGAATCTTATACGTACAAGAGATGTATGTCAACCGTACGATTTTAAAGTTTCTTTTGTATCAATATTTCGTGAGAGTTTGTACGAAACATGAACGTACGAGTGTTGTAAGGGATTCTATAGAATTTCCAAATTTGACAATTTGTTGAACAAAATTTTTTCCAATTGAATTGAAAACGTTTGTGATTGTTCAAAAAAATTTATGGACATTTATAACTCCTTGCCCATGATATATAAATGATTCTAACTCTCATTTGAATGTCTTCTTCTTTGAAAACTTTCATAGAAACACTAAAAATCCTTTGGGACCCCACCAAAATTTCAATTTTTAGAACCTAATAAACTTTGTTGTATTATGGGGATAAATTTATGGTAACCATTGTTAGGGTACTTTTTTTTTTTACACCTAATTTTATTCAAGTACCACCTATTTATACCACTAATAAGTTATTGGGTTTTCCCAAATATTTTTCGCTCTATTATTATGTTAATCACAAATGTTTCATATCTCATTATCTAAATTGGGTTATGATATAAACTATCACAAAAATCCCCAAAACTCATTTTTTATCCAATTTTATTATCATTATTTAGCTAAGTCCAAAACTGACCCTATGAACCCAATAAACACATCATGTTCTATTTAAAGCCCTAGAATACTTATGCTTGGCAATATTTGAAAAGCAATTGATTCAAGTCAATGGCAAAACAATTTTATCAATAGAATTCAAATCCATGATCAAAGCCCAGTTCTCGCTGGCAATATTTAAAACCCAATTTTCAATGGCAACATCAAAGCCCAATTCTCATTGGCAATATCAAAGCCCAAATTCCATTGGCAACATCAAAGCCCAATTCTCGTTAGCAATATCAAAGTCCAGTTCTTGCTGGTAATATTTATAGCCCAATTCTCATTGGCAACATCAAAGCCCAATTCTCATTGGCAACATCAAAAACATTAAAGCCCAGTTCTCATTGGCAATATCAAAGCCTAGTTCTCGCTAGCAATATTTAAAGCCCAATTCTCATTGGCAACATCAAAGCCCAATTCTTATTGGCAATATGAAAAACTCAACTTACGTTGGTACTATTAAAAGCCCAAGCTAACTATTTAGCACTATTCTATCAAAAACCCAAGGTTATTAATACTTGGCAAAATACTATATCATAATTATTCCACTTAAAAGTCCAATAATGAACAATACTTTAGATTCTTAAACCTATTACTACAACAAGGTCATGGAATTTATGAATTATCTATTCTCAAAACCTATGGCAATCATCTTATAAAAGCCCATGGAAAGTTATAATTATTAGACTCATGACATTTATTTATTTCATATTAAAAACTCATGTTCACCATCTATCTTACATCATGACATTCATAACATTTATTATCAAAACTCATGGTAATTATTCATCCTACATGTTCATTATGATTATCTATAGAGAAACTCATGAGGAACATCACATTATTCCATTATAGTGGTTGCTACCATATTTATTTAAAACCCATGGTAAATATTATTCTCAAGAACAATATTGGAGGTCATTATTTAAAAAAGCCCCAAAGAAAATATCATTTACAAAGAAATCCATAGTAAAAATTATGAGAAACTATACAAGTTGCTATTTAAAGCCCATGAGAATTAACACCCAAAATCTATCATAAATATTTATTAAAGCTTATGAATTCATTTTATTTCTACTAACAACTAAAGCCCATGAGAAGTAAAAAATCCATGGCAAAGCATGTCTTTAATGCCCATTTTATAGGCCCAAGAATCTCATGAAGTAGGGAACAAGCCCAAGCAAAGAAAGGACCATCTGGCCCAACTAAAAGTGCTGAAATGGAGCAAAATTCCAGCCCAAAAAATGTCCCCAGCAAGAGGTTTGAAAGAGGGCAACCAGCCCTTGTTCATCCCTAACCAAAAAACAACTAGAGACCTCAACAAGAGAACCAAGCCTTTGAGAATGAACTATGGGCTGTCCCATCAATTTTCTGCCACCCTCTGTCTGACGTGAACAGTGCCAAAGAGCTGTCATATCAGCTGAAGTCTAAAGGGTGATGAAACTCCATCATCTTCCTCAAAGCTATACCTCTAGCAGAAGGGAAGCTGAAGTCAAGTTATCCAAACTTCAACCAATTGATGTTATAAATGTTAAAAAATGTTCAAGACATGATTCATATACCAAGGCCATAATAAAGGGGGAAAATTGGGAACATGTGGTTGGGAGAGCATAAAGGGATCTCCAGCAGAGCCCCTTAAAGTAGGCTTAGAACTTGACACCTAGCTTGGGGTGTTGAGTCTTACTTCATGGGGATCTAAATCTCAGATGCTGCTTTAGGATTTGCTCTTGATACACGCCTCAATCACATTGATTAAGCTCAGCCCCAGAAATCTTAGCAATTAATGCAAAAATCTATCATTTCCCAAAGAAGCAAGGCAGCCCCAAAAGTAAATCCCCTACTTCTGACCAAAAATCTCAGGAAGCTTGACCTTGATTTTGTCATCTTTGACTCGTCATCCGTTTTTGGATTCTTGTCAATTAATTCCCCCTATAGCTCCATTATAAATAGATAAGCAAACTAACCACAAAGACAACCAGCCACCCCCCTCTGAAACTTTGGGTTCGTTTGCCATTTTTGCTGGTGGTTTAGCTCTCCTTAAGCTCATCACCCATCAGCTTTAACCTACACCCATCTTACCCAGATATTCCTCTCATACCTTCACACAATCACAGCCCATAAATGTCTTTCTACTAGTCATAAACAGCCTACCACTCACAAAAAACCTTAATCTAACATTAATCCCATCTCACTCAATAAAAAAGCTCACATTCATCTCATTCATGCCTTATAAATACACACTCACCAAAATCTTAGTTTAATACTTGCTGCACTGAGTTGGGGATCTTTCTCTCCCTTCATTCCATCCTTTTTTTCCTCTTTTATTTGTAACTATGGAGCCTTTAATCTTTGTTTATTACTATTATTATGATGAAGGATATAATATACTTGTAACAATTGAATTTTTCCCTCATATTGATGTAATGATGGCTGAAACTACTATAAATTTCCCTGACCAAGACACACAAGGACCCCCAGGAGTGAATACCTTCATAAATTTATTCAATCAGTAACTTCTTGACTTTTAAGTGTAATTTCACCTTTACCGCTGGAAAACTGATTTGAACTATGACACTGTAAAAAGGACTATTAATATAACAAACTAACAACAATGACGTGTTTATTGGGCTTTATTGTTGTCTTCTTGTTCGGGTGCAGCCTCTATCTCTTACTTGGACGGAGTTCTACAACACCGAAAGCCTTTGGGCTTTATTTCAAGGGTCCATTGTCGAGTTTCGGCTTGGCTACCTCATATTCTATTTGGGAACTTCAAAATTTTCTCCCCAACAACCTTTTAGTAAATGTTGTGTGAACAACATAATAATAGAAATTCTCTTATCCCATTCGGAAGGATATCATATCAAAATTATCTATGACTGTTTATGTCTATAGCATGACCACTTGATGAAATTTGGAGGTACGCGGGACAAATGGCCGATACTACTGGAAGGATTCCTCTTTGGATAATAGGCACTATAACGGGTATTCTTGTGATTGGTTTAATCGGTATTTTCTTTTATGGTTCATATTCTGAATTGGGTTCATTCCTGTAGTAATCGGATGCATTGAGTTATAGATATGAAAGCGTAAGAACTCAACGGGATCCCCCTCGAATCAGATAAATAAAGAGGGGTTAGGTCCCGTTGAGTTCTTAATGATCAGAATCTTTTATTCGTATAAATGAAAAAAATAAATCACCCTTTTAGGATGTTTGAAAAAACCCCATTTCATTTCTTTCTGATGATGTTTTTGATTAAACTAACTTCATTGATTGATGCAGAACATCTGTTCCTTGATAGTATTTGTCGATACTTTCAAAATTTAAAGAAAGAAGGAATCGCTCCATTAAATCCCATCCCTCTTTTGCAAACACAATCAAACTATAACAATAATATATATATATATATATATATTGTAAGGACATTACTTCAGCGTGCTGGCCCAAGATTGCATGGACCAGCCCAAAGGGCCCAAAACAAAGAATTGTTAGAGAGTGGGAGAGGAAAACTAGATCAGGTTGGACTAGATAATCAGTGTGAGAGGTTAAGACCACAAGATGAAATCTTATAAAAAGCTTGAACACAAGAAATTAATCTCGGCCCTAATCCGAGGATCGTTCTCCTAATGTTTTATGTTCTTTTTTCTTCTTTTTTTGTCCCTCCTTTCCCTTTCTTCGTTTCTCGTATCTCCCTCTCCTTTTATATTCCTTACCCTCCTTCTTTGAGCCTTCCACCTGTCGTTGTAGTGGCCTTTGGAGATACTTGTCCCATCTCCTTTTTCCAGAAATTTCAGTGTAGTAGGTGTAAGGCTAGGAATCACTGTTCAGGTGTCTTCTTCACATATATGCGGCTAGGGGATTAGCTGCAGAGTCATTCAATGCGAGGTTGGAAGCCTTCTTCGTTGATATTTTTAGATATTTTCCTGGTGCACGTATCTACTACATCCGCTCAGGCTTGTAGAACCTTCTGGGATGTTTTCTTTGACCGGAAGAGCTCCAAGGCTTATTCCAACTTTGATTACCCGAGGTGGTATTATCCTCGGCCTTGTTCCTGGGATTCCCCATTTTGTGTTCGGACTCCTTACCATTCATTTCGGACATTATAGGTTGAGCTGGATCGTCCTCGGACTGGTCATGATCCTCGGCGTGGACTTTGAGCCCAAAGTGCAGGCCCATTTCCCTTAACGACCTTTTGCCCCCACAATAGCCCCTCGAGATGCTTCTTTCTGGGCTCTCAGGCAGAAATGAGGATTTCGATGCCCCGCCACCTGTTTATGTCCGTTCTCGGCTCGTTTCGGTTGGTAGAGGCATCTTTTGGACTTCCTAAGATGCCTTTCTGACGTTGTGATATTCGAGGCGTCTTCTCATTAAATTTTTACGGCTCCATGTCTCCCACGTTCTAAGGTGCGATGTAGATCGAACGGTTAGGGTTTCGACTAAGGTGTAGGTGGGATTTTTCCCGCTTTTGATTGCCTTTCTGATATAAATATCTCTTTACCCGATTTCTTTTTTACTTTTGCATTCATTTGACTCTAGAGCATATACGTTGAATCCTCTCAACCGTTCTTATTACCCGTGTCCTTCCCAAACACCAAAACCTGTCTGAGGAGACCTTCCTAACTTTCTGTAAGTCTTCATATATCCTTATCCCTTTTTTTTTCCATATTATAGTATTTATTTTTGTCTAATTTCTGTGCCCTTCTCCATCTCAGTCCTCTGTCCTAATCTTGAGCCTTTTAGGTTTCGCCAGTGCTCTTTGGGAATGGGTAGGTTTAAGGGTTTAGTAGATTCTGAGGCGGGGATAGCAAGGTTTAAGAGTGAATATAAGATTCCCTCTGGAGTAGATATTAGATATTGTGAGGAGGGCGACTAGCATGAGAAAAGGCGGGAGGGAAAAGTTGTGATCCCTATGATCGCTTTTATAGAAGGAGGGATGAAAATCCCCATGGGTGCGGTCATTAGAGATTATCTTCTAGCACATAGGTTGGCCCCCACCCAGTGCGCTCCCAACGTGTTTAGAATCCTAGGATGCGTGGACGCCTTGAATGAAAAATTAGGTTTAGGATTAACACACCATGATGTTAATTGGATCTACAACCTCCACCATCTTAAGGGTCAGGGGTACTACCTAAAATCACGATACCCCGAGGTTAGGTTAATCCAGTGCTTACCTGAGTCCAATAAGGGCTTAAATAAAGACTTTTTGATAATGTCGGGCGACTAGCACGACGGCTTACATTGCCCAACGAGGGAGGGGGAACCAGGTGGGGTTTTAGTTTAGGAAGATCTGCCTTAATTATCTATTTACATGGTGTCGAGTTTGGTTCTAACGCTTTCTCTTATCACAATGATTTTGCAGATAAGCACGCGCTGAACCTAAGCTCGGATTGGTGAATAAGGAAAGCTTGGATAAAATTCTTAAGGCCGAGGTGTTCGTGAACTCGGACGGCCAACTCAGAGCGGCGCACATAATTTTGGGCTACAAACCCATCTCGTCCAGCTTTCAAGCACCGAAGTGCGTTATAAAAGCCAGAGATCCTCGCCTTCACTGGATCAGCGTAGCGGCTCCTGGATTTTTTCTTCCCGAGGGTACTTCCATCCCGACAAGCACGCTTCCTACATTCCCACTCTTCGAGGGGGTGCCCATAGTTACTCCGCCCCAGCACAACATCAAGGAGGAAGAGGAAGAGGAGGAGAGAGAGAAAGAGGTAGTTGAAGTTTCGGACTCAGAAGAGCTCTTCGAGGTTTTCAACCAGCCTTTGTCTCCCGAAGTAGTAGTTGAGCGTCCCCGGCGAGTGCGTATCAAGCCCCGAGGAGATGGGGATTCAAAGGAAGCCAAGATCATCTCTACATGAGCTGCTAGAGTCCCAGCCGAGAAGGGATGGCCTGGGCAAATTTGCACAGTCCAAGCAACCGGCTCTTCCCCCCATCCCACCAACCCAAACTGATCCCCTTGAGCACAAAAGAAAAAGGGAGGATAAGGGGAAGGAGGTAATGGAGGTGGGAAGACAGCAACCTCCCAAATAAGTTGAAGTCCCTAGAGGAGGAAAGCACCCACAGACTCAACAGACGCGGTCGGCTAATGAGATAGAGAGGAGGGGCAACCACAGGCCTGTAGCTCCAATCTGGGCCCCACGCTTGGAGTTGGATGGAGCCCTCCTAACCGAGGACGCCTCCATCCAGGATTTCCAGGATGGCAAGGCCGGATACATGGCAAATGCAATGGAGCAATCCCTGCTTCTACCCAAGGACATGGCCGACCTCAGGTTGATGCGGCATCACGAGGTGTTTGCAGGCCTTAAGAGAGACTTAGCGATGGTAAGCCTTATCTTTTTTCTTTTTTTTTATTGCTGTTCTCCTAACCATTCATACTTATGCACTCTCTTTGTAGGCCATTCAAGCTGCCTTCCGTGCGGAGGAGATGGTAGGGCTTGCTCACCGCCAAGTGAAGGATGAAGAGGCGAGGAGGATTTCGGCGGTGGACGCCTTTCGTGTGGCTGAGAAGAGTGTCCAAGAGCTAAGGACCAAACTGGCCGAGGAAGAGAGAGGGAGAAAAAGCGCCGAGGCCGCTTTAGACAACGCCGAGAGGCAGGCCGAGAGCCAGAGAGTTTTGCTCCACGGTGCTGAGGACCAACTGGCCTCTTCCAAGCAACAAATTGTGGCACTTCAGAAGAAACTAGAAGAGGTTCAGAAGGTGAAGGAATCGGCTGAGAAGGTGAAGGAGGAGGCTAAGAAAGCAAAAGAGGAAGCTGAGAAGGAGAGGGATGAGGCGGAGCAGCGAGGGTACGATATCGGAGTGGCCGAGACCGAGGATACCCTTAGGGCGGAGGTTTCGGGGGTATGTAGAAAGTACTAGTCCGAGGTATGGATGGAGGCCCTCAACCAGGCCAGGGTTGAGGCTTCATCTATGCTAAGGAAGGCAGAGAGTACTTAGTACCCCCCGGCCATCCGTGTCACTCCTTCTGCGGTCACCCAACAAGCCCTCAGCTCGAGGTGGCCGAGCTGGCGAAGAGCAGCTCTGACGTGGCTCCTCTCTCCTCCACTGTTCCCCAGTAGGCGTCTGAGAATCCTAAGGGCAAAGAGAAAGAAGTTGGAGTGCACAAGAAGGTAGTTTCTAATACTACCCTGCCACCTACTGCCCCCGAAGATCCTGCCAAGGAGAAAGAGGCACCCAGGGTGGAGATCATGCTAGCTAGTCTCCCTATTCCTCCCTTAGGTGATCCAAAAGGCTCGGATCAAGGGTCCACCAAGGCTGCTGCCCAACAGACCAAAGCCCCTCCAACTGGGAAAATAGTGATAAAGAAGCAATAGGCCTTCGCGGAACTCCTTGTTGTAATTTTCCTTTTTGTTCTTCTTTTTTATTTTTTATTTTTTTGTAGTAGGGTTTCCCTTTTGTACTTCCATTGTCTTGTTTCCTGATTCATGTTAATGAAAAATGCAAGTGAATTTTTAGGCTTTGTGGCATTTTACATTTGTGATGACATACTTTTTATTAGCCTTGTATATAGTTTTTGTGAGGAACAATGAGGAAGAAAGGCCACCAGAACGAGAGAGGGAGGGGGGGGGGGGGAAAGGCCACCAGAACGATTTCCTATGTGGCAAGGTATAAAAAAAACCCTAAAGATCACATGAACTGTTATGATCTGCTGTTAACTTTACAAACTATGTGAACACTAAAAATTAAATGAACTAGGTCAATGTGTTTATAAACGCTTTAAGTGATGCTCATGAGCGTCTGTTAGGACTAGCTTGCCAAGCTAGGGTGTTGTTTGGGACAAAAGATGGCCCTTGATGTCGAAATAGTCAATTAGGAGTACTTAGGTATCTCGGAAGAATATTAGAATGGTGCTTTCGCCTTAGCAATTGGTCCGAAGAGGCAAACATGCTTTTGGTTCTTTTTGCCACTTGGGTAAACGTTCTGTGACATTACTTTCTCCAAAGTAGGTGGCCGAGGAGTTAAGCACAGTTTTGGACCTATTTAAAACTTAGAGAGATTGCGTCTAGCATTAATTTTTCCAAAGCAGATGGTCCGAGGAGCCAGGCATAGCTTTGGATCTGTTTAATACTTAGAGGGACTGCAACTAGTATTAATTTTTCCAAAGTAGGTGGTCTGAGGAGCCAGGCATAGCTTTGGATCTGTTTAATACTTAGAGGGACTGCAACTAGTATTAATTTTTCCAAAGCAGGTGGTCCGAGGAACCAGGCATAGCTTTGGATCTGTTTAATAAGATTGCAACTGGTATTAATTTTTTCAAAGCAGGTGGTTCGAGGAACCAGGCATAGCTTTGGATCTGTTTAATACTTAGAAGGATTGCAACTGGTATTAATTTTTCCAAAGCAGGTGGTCCGAGAAACCAGGCATAGCTTTGGATCTGTTTAATACTTAGAAAGATTGCAACTGGTATTAATTTATTCAAAGCAGGTGGTTCGAGGAACCAGGCATAACTTTGGATCTGTTTAATACTTAGAAAGATTGCAACTGGTATTAATTTTTCCAAAGCAGGTGGTCCGAGGAACCAGACATAGCTTTGGATCTATTTAATACTTAGAAGATTGCAACTGGTATTAATTTTTCCAAAGCAGGTGGTTCGAGGAACCAGGCATAGCTTTAAATCTGTTTAATACTTAGAAAGATTGGTTATCTGCCATGCCATAAGTAATGAACACAAATACAACAAAGTGATTTTTTATTAATAATAGTACCTTTTCAAGTTGTTTACATTCCAAGGGTGTAGCACTGTCCGATTTTCTAAATCTTCTAAGTAGTATGCACCTATTCCGGCCACAGATGTGATTCGATATGGCCCTTCCCAATTATGTCCCAATTTTCCCCAGGCTAGGTTCTTTGCGGAACCGACCACTTTTCGCAACACCAGATCTCCAGGCGCCAAAGGCCTGATTTTCACGTTGGCATCATATCCCCGCTTTAGCTTATGCTGGTAGTAAACCAATTGGACGATGGCATTTTCCCTTCGTTCATCGATTAAATCAAGACTTCTCTCCAGTAAGTTGTCGTTGTTGTTCGGTGTAAAGGAGCTCGTCCTAAGTGTAGGGAATCCAGTCTCCAAACGGGATGACAGCCTCGGCCCCATAAGTTAATGAAAAAGAGGTTTCACCAGTGGACTTCCGAGGTGTAGTTCGATACGTCCACAGCACGTGTAGAAGCTCCTCGACCCATTTTCCTTTGGAATCGTCTAATCTCTTCTTGATCCCACTTACAATGACCTTATTCACGACCTCGGCTTGCCCATTCCCTTGAGGATAGGCCGGGGTGGAGTACCGATTCATTATCCCGAGCCTACAGCAATATCTTCGGAAAGATTTGCTGTCAAACTGAAGACCATTGTTCGAGATTAGGGTATGGGGAACTCCGAACCGAGTGACAATGTTTTCCCAAATGAATCTTTTTACATCTGCGTCCTAGATGTTGGCCAGTGGTTCTACTTCAACCCACTTGGTAAAATAATCTGTGCCGACCAGTAGATACTTCTTGTTTCCAGTGGCCCTAGGGAAGGGGCCTACGGTGTCCAAACTCGACTGAGCAAAAGGCCATGGACTGGATAGAGGATTGAGCTCTCCCCTCGGTTGATGAATGTTCAGGGCGAATCTCTGACATTGGTCGCATTTCCTTACATAATCCTGGGCCTCCCTGTGCATATTAGGCCACCAATATCCTTGAGTGAGGGCTCGATGAGATAAGGACCTTCCTCCAGTATGGCTCCCACAAATTCCCTCGTGTAGCTCTTCGAGGAGGATTTCAACCGCCCAGGGGTGGATGCAAAGTAGATATGGTCTAGAGAAGGACCTCTTGTACAACTTCTAGTCCTCGAACAGCCAGAAATGGGGAGCCTTCCTCCATATCTTATTTGCCTCCAGTTTACTCTAGGGTAAGCTATCATATCTAAGGAAACGGGTAATAAGGTCCATCCAGCTTGGGCCTACCCTTATCTGATGAACGGTTGGCACCTGTCTTCCCAATCCATAAGGTTCCAAGAGATCTTCAACAAGAACTACTCTGGGCAGGCTCTGTGCCGAGGTGGTCTCCAGCATTGTGAGCGAATCGGCATGGGTGTTTCTGCTTCTGGGAATTTGGACCAAATTGAAAGATTCAAATCCAGTCTGCAAGTGTTTTACCTGGCTCAGATACCTTTGCATTCTTAGGTCCCTGGCTTCTAACTCTCCTCGAACCTGGCTTACGACCAATCTGGAGTCTGAGAATACGTCCACGGTCCTTCCTCCCATCTTTTGGATCATGGACATCCCGACCAGTAGAGCCTCATATTCCGTCTCATTTTTTGTGGCGAAGAATCCAAGTCTTAACGATTTTTCGAACGTGATGTTCTCGGGTGAAATTAGAACCAGCCTCAATCCAGATCCTTTGAGATTTGAGGCTCTGTCAACGTACACCTTCCAGGACGATGCTCGTTCAACAGAGATTACTCCAACTGAATTTCCATCCATGTGGTATTTGTTTTCACCTTCTCTTGTTGGGGCTTCGGAGAACTCAGCCAGAAGGTCGACGAGGACCTAACCCTTTACAGAGGTACGAGGCATGTACTTGATGTCATAGGCTCCCAACTTTGTTCCCCACTTTGCGACTCTGACAGTGTAATCAGCACTTCGAAGCAAGGCTTTGAGTGGTAATTGGGTCAAAACCATAACTGTATGCACCTCAAAATAATGCGGCAGCTTGCGTGTGGCGTGCACTACAGCTAGGATTGCCTTCTCCAGTGGTAAGTACCTGACCTCGGCTTCATGTAAGGATTTGCTTATGTAATAAACGGGCTTTTGTACCCCATTGTCAACCCTCAACAATACCAGGCTTATCGCGTAGGTAGCCACTACGATATAAGCGAATAGAACCTCTTCTGCCTCAGGTCTGGATATTATTGGCAGCCGAGAAAGGTAATCTTTCAAC
This sequence comes from Lithocarpus polystachyus, assembly GCA_033629205.1. Taxonomy (NCBI): domain Eukaryota; kingdom Viridiplantae; phylum Streptophyta; class Magnoliopsida; order Fagales; family Fagaceae; genus Lithocarpus; species Lithocarpus polystachyus. The sequence goes on from CM066162.1 coordinate 71,398,075, forward strand.
TCTTGGAATGCTAAGGCACATTCCTCGGTCCAATGAAAATCCTTCCACTTGTTCAATAAATGATAGAAAGGTCTACACCTATCTGCAGATCGGGATATGAAGCGATTCAGAGCAGTCGTGATCCCCGTCAATCTTTGCACCTTCTTAGGATTCTGGGGTGGTTGTAATTTATTAATGGCCTCGACCTAGTTCGGATTAACCTCGATTCCACGGTGAGTGATCATGTAGCTCAGAAACTTTCCCAACCTCACCCCAAAAGAACATTTGGAAGCGTTGAGTAGAAGTTTGTGCCCTTTCAAGACTTCGAAGATGCTTCCGAGGTCAGCAATGTGCTCGGCCTCCTTCTTGCTCTTGACCACCATATCGTCGATGTAGATTTTGATGTTTTTCCCCAGCTGCGGCTCAAACATTCGTGTCATCATCCTTTGATACATAGACCCTGCATTTTTAAGCCCAAATGGCATTACCTTGTAATGGTAGTTGCCGATAGGGGTGACAAAAGCCGTTTTCTCCTGGTCTTCCAAGGCTAGAGGTATCTGATGATTGCCTTGGAAAGCATCTAGGAAGCTCATCTGAGGATGCCCTACAGTTGCATCCACAAGTTGATCAATTCGAGGCATAGGGAAAGGGTCTTTTGGGCAGGCCCTGTTTAGATCTGTGTAGTCGACGCATACGCACCACTTTCCGTTCTTCTTCTTTACCACTACAGTGTTAGCCAGCCAATCGGAATAGAACACCTACTTAATAGCGGCTTGCTTAAGCTTTGCCACTTCTTCCTTGACGGCCTCGGCGTGTTCCTTCGAAGAGCACTAGGGGGGGCTGTTTCTTGGGGGTACAGATGAGTTAACGTTCAGATGATGGCAAATGAAACTCGGATCCACCCCCGGGGCTTCATAAGTATTCCAAGCAAACACGTCGACGTTCTGCCTCAGAAATCGCACCAATTCCTCCCTTTCCTGAGGAGGCAATTGAGTGCCAATTGGAAGAATTTCTCAGGATCCTCATCGACTAGAACCTTCTCCAAGTTCTCACATCTCGCTTCCTCGGCTTCTTCAGCAGACCTTGAGGCCGAGGATTTTAAGTTGCTAAAAATCTTTGTCGGCCGTGGCCGAAGACTCTAATCCAGGTTGGTGTGTGATCGCGGCCACCAGACATTGCCTAGCTGTCTCTTGACTTCCAATCATCTCCTCAACCCAATCTCCAGACGAGAATTTAACCTTGAGGTGGAGCGTGGAGGAAACGGCCCCCAGGGGATAGAGCCAGGGTCGCGCCATAATGGCAGTGTATGGTGAGAACGCCTCCACCACAATGAAATCCACTTCCACCACCCTCAAACCAGCCTGGACTGGCAATCTGATTTACCCCTTCGGGATAACCACCTTCCCGTCGAAGCCGACTAGAGGTGAGTCATAACTAGTCAGGTCCTCCAGCCTGAGGTTAAGCCCTTTGTACAGGTCTGGGTATATAATTCTGGCCCCACTACCCTGGTCGACCAGTACCCTCTTCACGTCATAGCCTCCTATCCTAAGAGTTAAAACTAGGGCATCATCGTAGGGTTGAATGGTTCCGGCCTTATCCTCGTCCGAAAAACACAGAATTGGGTAAGCCCCCCCTTTAGCCCCCTTTAGCTCATAACCAGAGTCTCCGATACACGGCCCAGCTACTGCCATTACCCTGGAGGGGCATGATCCTGTTCTTCCTAGAGCGGCGAGGATGACATGGATGGTTCCTAGGGAGGGTCTCGAGGGATTACTGCTTTGAGTCCTCGAACCTGTCTGACCTCCTTGCTAGTTTGGCTGATTCAGAAATTGCTTCAACTTCCCTTCCCGGATCAATTTCTGAAGGAAACTCCACAAGGTTCTGCATTCCTCGGTCGTATGCCCCCTCTCCCAGTGGTACTGGCAGTGTAGACTTTGATTGCATTTCGTAGCGTCCCTAATCATCTTGACCGGCCATCTGAAATACGGTTCACTTTTTATTTTCTCCAGGATTTGATGCACTGGTTCTCGGAATAGGGTGTTAATAGCTTAGGCAACAGGAGCCTCGGCCTGCCCTCCAAAATCCCTTCGAGGTCGACTGTTGTCGTAGCGGTCCAACCTGAAATCCCTCCTCTCCTGAGGGATAACTTTACCCTTGCCCTTTCCCTGCTGTTGGTCTTCTTCAACTCTTTTATATTTATCGATCCTGTCCATGAGCTGGCGTATACTCATGACTGGTTTCCCGAATAATGACCTCCTCAGGCCATGCTCGGTTGGCAAGCCGACCTTGAACGTTCGGACTGCCACATCGTCAAAATCTCCATCAATCTCATTGAACATTTCCCAGTATCTGTCTGAATAGGTCTTCAAAGTTTCTCCCTCTCGCATGGATAGGGAGAGCAAAGAGTCCAAAGGCCGAGGAACTCAACTACATGTGATGAAACGGGATCCAAATGCCTGCGTGAGCTCCTTGAAAGACCCAACCTAGCCCGCCCCTAGACCATCAAACCACCTCATCGCCACGGGGCCCAAACTAGGCGGAAACACTTTGCACATTAGGGCCTCGTTCTTGGCGTGTACAGTCATTCTTTGATTGAAATGACTGACAAGTTCAACGAGGTCAATGCGGCTATTATACATTGTGAACGCGGGCTACGTAAATCGCCGAGGAAATGTCACGTTCTCGATCCTACTCGAAAAGGGGGACATGGAGATCCTATCAAGCGCTTTGCTCATTGCGTCGCTCCCTAGGCCTTTTGAGGCTGACCCTCTATTCTTGCGCTCATGACGATAGTCTTCTTCGCACGAGAAGGTTTCACTAGGCGCTGTCCTTGATTTGCGCCTGTAATTTGCATCCTTCTCACTGTCAGAAGATAGATCAGATGTCAAGGGGCTTCTTCTCCTTCGCTTGCGGCGCAGCTTTCTCTTCAAGTGGTCAATTTCCTTTTGTATAGATTTGGCGTGCTCCTCGTGAGAGACGTGGCTATCACCCCTGGAGTGACTCTTGCCGGTATGGATGGTATGCACACTTCCCTCACGACCTTCACGAGGATGCTCCTGCCGATGGGACCCCAACGACTCCAACTGCTGCGGACCTGAACCTACCATAGTTGACTATCTAACACTCTAATCACTCAGCTTTCCCACAAACAGCACCAATTGTAAGGACAGGACCTCAGCGTGCTAGCCCAAGATTGCATGGACCAGCCCAAAGGGCCCAAAACAAAGAATTGTTAGAGAGTGGGAGGAAAACTGGATCAGGTTGGACTAGATAATCAGCGTGAGAGGTTAAGACCACAAGATGAAATCTTATAAAAAGCTTGAACACAAGAAATTAATCTCAGCCCTAATCTGAGGATCGATCTCCTAATGTTTTATGTTCTTTTTTTCTTTTCTTTTTTGTAACTCCTTTCCCTTTCTTCGTTTCTCGTATCTCCCTCTCCTTTTATATTCCTTCCCCTCCTTCTTTGAGCCTTCCACCTGTCATTGTAGTGGCCTTTGGAGATACTTATCCCATCTCCTTTTTCCAGAAATTTCGGTGTAGTGGGTGTAAGGCTAGGAATCACTGTTCAGGTGTCTTCTCCACATAAATGCGGCCAGGGGGTTAGCTGCAGAGTCATTCAATGCGGGGTTGGCAGCCTTCTTCCTTGATATTTTTGGATATTTTCCTGGTGCATGTATCTACTACATCCGCCCAGGCTAGTAGAACCTTCTGGCATGTTTTCTTTAATCATCAGCCATATTTCATAGGCCAAGAAATAATGACGTAGCCTTTGGGAGGCATACACAATGGCCAGACATGTCCTTTCCGCCCTCGGATAACGAGTTTCTGCATCTTTCAGGGCGCGGCTGATATAGTACACCGGTAGTTCATTACCGTCCCCGTCCTCTTGAGCTATCAATGCGCCCACAGCACATTGGTTGGTGGCTAAGTACAACAACAGTGGCTTCCTATGGATTGGGGCTTGCACAGTGGGGAGGTTCATCATGATCTGCTGCAGCCTTTTGAAGGCCGCTTGCTGCGCGTTCCCCCATTCAAAGTTTTACCCTTTCTTGAGCAGCTTGCTGAAAGCAGAGGTAATGGATGCTAAACTGGGGATGAATCTTCTAATATACGAGACCTTTCCCAAAAAACTCTTCAATTCTTTGACCATAGCTGGGGGTTTCATGGTTGCTATTGCGGTGGCCTTGGCTGGGTCTACGTCTATTCCTCTGCTATGGACTAGAAAGCCCAAAAATTTCCCAGAGGATACCCCAAATGCACATTTGAGAGGGTTCATCCTCAGTTTGAAAGTCCTACACCTTTCGAATACCTTCTTCAATACATGTGCTTCTCGCTTTCTTGATTTCACCACTATGTCATCCACATAGTCCTCTAATTCCCAGTGCATCAAGTCATGGAATATGGCCGTCATTGTCCGCTGATAAGTTGCACCCACGTTTTTTAACCTAAATGGCATTATTGTGTAGTAAAAGTTACCTATGGGTGTTCTGAAGGCAGTCTTCTCTGCATCCTTTAGCGCCATTCTAATCTGATTGTACCCACTAAACCCATCCATGAATGAGAACATGGCACTTCCTGCTGCAAAATCTATCAGTAGATCCATGTTTAGTAGAGGGAATTCATCCTTTGGGCATGCTCTGTTGAGATTCCTGAAATCTACACAACATCTTATCTGCCCGTTCTTTTTCTTCACCGGCATTATGTTGGACAGCCAGCGTGGATGTTGAATGGGCTTGATAAATCCTGCTGCCAGCAATTTCTGTACTTCTTTGGCTATCTGTCCCTCTACCTCAGTGTGGAAAATCCTAGCAGGCTAGACCACTAGTTTGGTCCCCGGGTCCACGTTTAGTGTGTGCATCACTAGCCAGGATCCAATCCGGGCATTTCACTATAGTCCCAAGCAAAAACATCTTTGTATTCTTTCAACATCATTATCAATTCTAACTTCTCTTTTTCTGACAGTTTCGAACTGATTAAGACGGGTCTTGGTTCCTGCAAATCGGACCCCAAGTTGACTTCCTCTAGTTTTTCCTCTGACACAACCTGCGCGTCCTTTTCTACTGTAAACTCTTCATCACCATTCTTTTCCTCCAATCCTTCTTGAACAATGCAACACACTAGGCTTTTATGCTGCCCTTCCTATCTGGGGCCCGCTCGTGTTTCACTTGTGGGCCCCTCGTACCTTCATAATCTGTATACGATTCTGCCGTCAGGACTCTGAACCCTGACACATCGTGGTACATCATCTGCTTCTGTGGTAGGCGCTTCTTTCCTCTTCCTTTTCTGAGACAGCAACTTTCTCAGGTCAGGTTCTGGGTCATCCTTGATATCCTCCCACCTAGGAACGAAGGTGTCTCGCGGCTTTGACACTGAACTTTCCCCCGATGGCGCCCACTGGCTGTAGAATATAGTTTCCACCAAATGGGCCTCTGCTTGCTCGAATGGCGATGGGTTGCCGCTATTCGAATCATCCTGCCATTCAGTCTTCCCTTCACACATTGTTGGTACATGGATGGGACTAATCGGTGTTTATGCAGCCATGGTCTTCCCAACAACACGTGGTATGTAACTTCTGTTTTTACTACGTGAAACCGGGCTAAAGAGGCTATGGGGCCCACCTTTAACCATAATTGAATATGGCCTGCGATGTATTTGCCACTTCCTCCAAACCTAGTTACTGCCATTGGGCACCCTTGGATCCTTTTTTCTAAAATTCTTGTTGCTTGTAAGGTGCTTAACGGAACAAGATTTACTAAGGCGCCTGTATCTACCAAGGCTCTTTTGACAGGAATTTGATTTATTGATGTGGCTAGATAAAGGGGTCTCTTGTGGTCAGGGCATCTCACCTCCATGTCCTCATCACTGAAAGTGATTTCACTCGATTTTTGTAGGAAAGCTTTATCCTCTGTAGCTTCTGCTGTCAAACATTCTATCCCCGCCCCGGAGGCGATGCTTACAAAAGCTTCCGTGGCTATTTTTTTCTCTTTCACAGTGAGGCCCAATTGATTAAACAAGTTTTTGAACTTGAAGCTTTTCTGTAGGGTGGTGATTGCTGCGGTAGGAAGGATTGGGTTTTCCTCTTCGTCCTCTCCTGGGTCTGCACAGATTACTACGGCCGCTACACTTTTCCCTTTATGATTTAGGAGTAGCTTCCTTTGAACTTCTTGTTGCGTTAGCTCTAGGGTTCCTTCTTTGATGCTACGGTGTATTAGTCTGCGGAGCGCCCAACATTCTGCTGTACGATGTTGCACGTAGTTGTGCAGTCGGCAGAAGCATGGGTCCCTCCGCTCTTCTTCTGTGGGCTCCCTAAAAACTTGATTGGGCTTAAAAACTCCGTCTACTATCCACCTGTCCAAGAGTACATCTAACTCCTTTGGGGTGCATGGTATTGGTGGAGGAGTATCACGCTCCTTTCCATCAGACTTTCTTTTCCTTTCGCCTGCGGAAGTTGTCATGGCTTGTGGGGCGTTTCTTTTGTTAGGAGCTGGCCTTATTAACTAAGCGATCCTCCTAGCCTTTTGCAACAGTTGTGCAAATTGGGAAATCTCCAAGTTTTCTAAAACAGCTCGGTATTCCCTAATCATATTCGTCATACACATTTCAACCAATGTCTTCTCCTCATAGTGGTCGTAACAATCAAGTGCTATGTCTCTGAACCTCTTGATATACTCCATCAGATCCTCTCCACTCCTTTGCTTGGTAGCTTGCAAAGTTGCGAGCGTCACCGTTTCTTCCCCATGAAAGTACTTAGTGCAGAATACATCCACCATATCATCCCAAGTTGGGATTGATCCTGGCTTTAAATCGGTATACCAGGTATAATCACGATCGCACAATGACTTAGAAAATTCCCGAAGGCATAAGTCCTCGTCTAATGCATAAGGGCCAAGAGTGTTGATAAACTTGCTTACATGTTCGACGGTACTTGCTTTCCTGCCATCGTACTTCGAGAAGGTTCGCGGTTCATACCTCTCCGGGTATGGCTTGTTAAGCACTCTCAGCGGGTAAGGCAGCCTTCGTGCATAGAACCTTTCTTTTGGTGCTCTAGCTCTTTCACGCTCTAGGAGAGTGGCCACTTCCGCCATGGTAATGTAACACTGTCCTACATTTTGCGGAGCACTTCCAGCTGGTGTCTCCTCTTTGTCTGCCACAAGCTCCGGGTCATGCTGGCTCCCCTTCTCTTTTGTCTTATCTGTCTTCAGCTGACAGATTTCCTCCATCATTTGTTGCTGTGAATGTTGCAGCGCTTGCAGCACTTCAACAAAGGTATTGACACTGTTGATGTGCATTGATAATAGCTTAATTTTGCATATTTATATCACAATTAGAAAGCATTATCATACTTATTTTGACATAATTCATGCATTTTATATTTGGTTTTGAAATAATGGTGAATAATCAATTTTGTGCTTAATTGAGTCTTATTACGTGAATTTGTCTTTTGTAGGAGAATGAAATTAAATAAGTGAATTTGTGCAAAGAAGAAAGCTAATGGACTTTACTTTTACAAGGGTCATGATGAAGTTAAAAAAAGGACAACCCAATTAAATTTAAGTCCAATTGGAGCAAGGAATCAAAGGAAATTTGCACCAAATCCAAGTCTGATTCGGATTAGGATTCCAGCCTGCACATCAGTTAGTATTTTTAGCATAACTTTCGGCTCAGATGTCTAATCGAGATGATTCAAGTTGGGCTGGAAATTTAACTTAAAGGGCTACAACTTTGTAGTTTACCAAAAGTCCAAATTCTGACGTTAAATGGGCCAAAATAGTCGGTTAAGTGAAGCCTAAAAATCTGGGATTTTCTCCAAACGGGAATTCAATTTGTAATAGGATTCCTTGACCTATTTAAAGGCTTTTTAGGCAAAATTCAGGGAGGCTAGTGCTAGGGTTGAGATGCAAAATAGAAAATTGGAGCAAGAGGCAGTGCCGCATGTGGCTTCTCTGTAGCTTTTCTCCATGATAGCATTGTGACTATTTCTTTCTCTATTTTATTTGTCTAGTTTAATGTTTAGTATTTTATTTTTGTGTTTTCTTTCTATTATCCTGAGTAGCTAAATTTATAATTAGGGTTGAGGATGAAACCTTGTTAAGGATTATTAGTAATATTTATGTGATTTGATTTTTCCCACAATAATTGTTCTTTAATGATTTAAATTGTTCTTGCTTCATATCAATTGACTAAGATGAGATTCTAGATATGAGTTCAATCATGTTTTTCTCATGATTTAGGATTTGTCTTAATTAATTGAATGCTTGGTTTATTAATTCTTGATTATAAAATTGGATATCGCTTGTGATTTGTTTGTCAATGGATACAATTGATGATTTGATTTTATACTTAAGAAGCGAAGTAGAACATGCTTTAGATTTTTAAACATAAGTTTTAATGATGATATTTTCCATGATAGCAAGATTGATTTCTAGATTATCATCTAGTGGTTGAGAAAAATTAATGATCATAAATATGTGCTGATATGACTTACAAGGCGAATTCCAAAACCTTAATTCCTTTCTCTTGACTGTTTACATCTTTTTATTGCTTTATATCTTTTGTTTAGTTTAACTATTTGCTTAATTTTATTATTTGCTTAGTTTATTTAATCTCAGAAAAACCAATTTTTATTGAACTAGATTAGAATTAATTTGGTTAAGGTTTAATTAATTTTCCTACGTTCATTCAAGTCCCTGTGGGTTCGACCTCATTCTTGTCAAACTATACTTCGGTACAGTTCGTGCACTTGCGAGTACTTTAAAATTTCACAACAAGTTTTTGGCGCCGTTGCCGGGGACTTGGTTAGGAAAATAAATTAGGTCTTAATTGAATTTTTCCTTCTACTTGTTGTAGTTGAATTTTTTTTTAAATAAAAAAAAAAACAAAAAAAATTTATTTCTTTGTGCATGGTGTATGAGAACTTGGATACGTGATAAAGAAAATCGTCTTGTTAGTTTCAATTATTCATCCACAATGGGAGAAATAGGAGAAGATTCAAAAATCTTAGGGAGTTGTTCTCACCCATAACCACTAACCCCCCATCTTGCATAGTATTGCCTGCAACCATTGCTGCACATTTTGAGTTGAAGCCACAGATAATCCACCTTCTTCCTACTTTTCATGGATTGGATAGAGAAGATCCTTATATGCATGTGAAGGATTTTCTTAAGATTTGTGCTACTTGTAAGTTCCAAAATTTCTCTGATGACTCTATTCGCTTGCGTTTATTCCCTTTTTCCTTGAAGGATAAGGCAAAAGCATGGCTCAATTCTTTGTCACCTGGATCTATCACTTCATGGGAACTGTTAGTCACAAAATTCCTCTCTAAATTTTTTCCAATGGCCAAGACCAATGCTTTGAGGAGAGAAATTGCAGATTTTTATCAAGATGAACAAGAGAAATTTTATGAGAGTTGGGAGAGATTTAAGGACTTGATCTTAAAGTGTCCTCATCATGGTTTTGAAACATGGAGACTAGTACAATACTTTTATAATGGTTTGACTCAGACAAATCGTAACATGATTAAGTCCATGAATGGTGGTGGATTTTTGAATCTTGTAGATGATGAGGCATACGAATTTCTTGAGAATTTTTCTGAAAGTTCACAACAATGGGATTTTTCCAACCGTAAAGAAAGATTTGCCCCTGCAATTAAGAAAGGAGGATTGTATGAAGTTAGTGAAGATTTAGACATAAAAGCTAGGTTGGACAATCTCACTCGTACGGTTGAGGCTTTAGCTTTAGGTAGAGGGATGAATTCTGTCAATCAAAGTTCAAAGTGAAACATGCTCTGTTTGTGCAAGTCCTATGCATACAACACAAATGTGTCCTTCTGCAACTGGGTACCCTGATTTTTATACTGAGCAAGCAAATGCACTGAACAATTATGGAAAACCATTTGCTAGTCCATTTTTAGAGACATACAATCCAAATTGGAGGAACCATCCTAATTTCTCATGGAGGCAGAGTCAGCCTCCCACAAATGTAGGTGGACAACAAGTGCATCAACAAAGTCAATTTCGTCCACCTACTCAAGCATATCCTCCCATTCCTCAATCAACACCTCAGTTTGTAGCACCACCAAGACAACAACCATCTTTGGAGGAGTCTCTCAAAACCTTCATGCAATCAACTAGCCAAGCCATTCAAAAGATGAAAAGTTCCACCCATTTGAATACTCAAGCTATTTCAAAGTTGGAAAATCAAGTTGGCCAGTTAGCAACCCAAGTTGGAGAAAGGGAAAAAGGAAAGTTTCCTAGTTAACCTATACCTAACCCAAAAGGACAGTATGCCATCAATGGTTCTTCTAGTTCCACTCATGGACAAGAACATGTTCAGTCTATTACTACCCTTAGGTCTGGTAAGCAAGTTGATAATCAAGTGAAAATTCCAGAAGTGGAGGATGATGAAAATATTGTGTCAAAGGAAAAAGGAACTTATAGTTCACATGATGATCATGGAGAAAAGAAGGGCAACCCACCCACCACTCCAATTCAGGATCTTAGTTCCCCCCTTGATAAGAGGTTTGTTCCTAAAGCTCCATTTCCTCAAAGGTTAATTAGTCCTCAAAAAAGTGCACAATTTGGAGATATTTAAGAGGTTTTTAAGCAAGTGCAAATAAACATTCCATTTCTTGATGCAATTCAGCAAGTTCCTGCTTATGCCAAGTTTCTGAAAGATCTTGTGACAATGAAGAGAAAGACAAATGTCCCTAAAAAGGCATTTTTGACCAAGCAAATCAGTTCAATCATTCTGAATAAATATCCAGTGAAATGTAAAGACCCTAGATCTCCTACAATTTCATGCAAGATTGGGGATCATCTCATTGAGCGAGCTTTGCTAGATTTGGGAGCAAGTGTGAACTTATTGCCATATTCAGTATACTTACAGCTAGGTTTTGGGGGAGTTAAAACCAACAACCATGACACTTCAATTAGCTGATAGGTCTGTAAAAATCCCTAGAGGTATTGTTGAGGATGTGCTGATTAAGGTGGATGCATTCTATTTTCCTGTTGATTTTGTTGTGTTAGACATTAAACCTACTCTAAATGCCAGTACACAAATCCATGTCATTTTGGGTTGCCCTTTCTTAGCCACATCCAATGCTTTGATCAATTGTCGGAGTGGTGTAATGAAGATTTCTTTTGGAAATATGACTGTTAAGCTTAATATCTTCCACATAAGTAAACAAGTGCTAGACAATGAGGAAATCTGTGAGGTTGACATGATTGAGAGTCTAGTCCATGATACTTTCCTACAATCGAGTTATGAGGATCCTCTAGAGGCTTGCTTAAATCTTTTTGGTTGCAATTTTGATATTGAACACTCAATTGAAGAGGTTAATGCATTGTTAGATTCTGTTCCTCTCTTAAGTACTGATAGTTGGCAACCAAAAGTGATCCCTCTTCCACTTTCTTCATCTCCACCCTCATCTGCTGTGGAACCACCAAAGTTGGAGTTGAAACTATTACCTGGCACACTTAAGTATGCCTTTTTAGGTTATTCTGAGACCTTACCTGTCATTATAGCTTCAGATTTGGATGACCTTAGGGAACGCCAATTGATAAGTGTACTTCAAGAGCATAAGGAAGCTATAGGTTGGTCAATTGCTAATATCAAAGGTATTAGTCCATCTGTGGTTATGCATAGAATTCACTTGGAAGAGAATGCTAAAACTTGACATGAACCGCAGAGACGTCTAAACCCTATTATGCAAGAGGTAGTGAGAGTTGAAGTTTTGAAGCTTTTGGATGTGGGTATTATTTACCCAATTTCTGATAGTAATTGGGTGAGTCCAGTTCAAGTTGTACCAAAGAAATCTGGCATAACAGTTGTTAAGAATGAGGATAATCAGTTAGTCCCAACTCGTGTGCAAACAGGATGGAGAGTATGCATTGATTACCGTAAGTTGCATGCGATGACAAGAAAAGATCATTTTCCTCTTCCTTTTATAGACCAAATGTTGGAAAGGTTAGCTAGTCGTGCTTATTATTGTTTTCTTGATGGATATTCTGGATGTAATCAAATTCCCATTGCACCAGAAGATCAAGAAAAGACTACCTTCACATGCCCCTTTGGGACATTTGCCTACCATCGCATGCCATTTGGTTTATGTAATGCTCCTGGTACATTTCAGAGGTGCATGATTAGTATTTTTTCTGAAATGGTGGGACGATTTTTGGAGGTATTTATGGATGACTTTTCAGTATTTGGATCCACTTTTGAAGAATGTTTGCACCACCTATCCTTAGTGTTAGTGCGGTGTAAGGAGAAGAATCTTGTTCTTAATTGGGAGAAATGTCATTTTATGGTGAGAAAGGGAATTGTTCTTGGGCATGTCATATCAGAAAGTGGTATTGAGGTTGATAAGGCCAAAATAGATTTGATTTCTAACCTTCCACCTCCTCGATCTGTTAAGGAAATTAGATAATTTTTGGGTCATGCAGGATTCTATCGAAGGTTCATCAAGGATTTTAGTAAAACCTCAAGGCCCTTATGCAACTTACTTGCCAAAGATGCCCCATTTGTGTTTGATGATGAGTGTCTCCATGCATTTAAGAGACTAAAAACTGAGTTGACTTCTGCACCTATCATTCAACCACCTGATTGGCAAGTGCCTTTTGAGATTATGTGTGATGCCTCTGATTATGCAATTGGTGTTGTTTTAGGATAGTGGGTTGGAAAGGTTCCCCATGTGATTTATTATGCTAGCAAGACTCTAAACGATGCTCAAATGAACTACTCTACAACAGAAAATGAGTTGTTAGCAATTGTTTTTGCCTTGGATGAATTTAGGTCCTATTTGTTGGGGTCTAAGGTCTTAATTTATTCGGATCATGCTGCACTGAAGTATCTTTTCTCCAAAAAAGATGCTAAAGCTCGACTTATCCGATAGATTTTATTGTTACAAGAATTTGATTTGAGATTCGAGACAAGAAGGGAACCGAAAATGTAGTAGTTGACCATTTGTCTAGATTAATCGTTGAGCACACTAATGACAATGTACCTATTCTTGAATCCTTTCCTGATGAACAGTTGTTACAGGTATCCCATAGACCTTGGTATGCTGATATTGCAAACTATCTTGTCACTAATCAAATGCCTTCGCATTGGACTAAACAAGATAGGTCTAAATTTTTGGCTGAGGTTAAGTATTTCTTTTAGGATGATCCATACTTGTTTAAGTACTGTTCTGATCAAATAATTAGGAGATGCATATCTGTGAGTGACCAACAAAATGTTATATCCTTCTGTCATGATCATGCTTGTGGAGGCCACTTTAGTTCAAGAAAGACTGCTACCAAGATTTTGCAATGTGAATTTTATTGGCCTTCTATTTTTCGTGATTCCCATGCATATTGTTCAGCTTGTGAGAGATGCCAAAAGTTGGGGAGTATTGGAAAGAGAAATATGATGCCATTGAACCCTATTTTGATTGTTGAGGTATTTGATGTTTGGGGTATTGATTTCATGAGTCCTTTTCCTAATTCTTTTGGTAACTTCTACATCCTTGTTGCTATTGATTATGTTTCTAAGTGGGTTGAGGCCATTGCATGTAGAACTAATGATCACAAGGTTGTAGTCAAGTTTTTGAGAAAGAATGTGTTTGCACGGTTTGGTACACCACGTGCCATTATTAGTGATGGAGGAAAGCACTTTTGCAATAGAGTTTTTGAGCAACTAATGAAGAAATATGGTATCACTCATAAGGTCGCAACACCTTATCACAGCGCCTTCTGCCTAATTAAACTGGCGTTGGTGAGGTGTTGTTGGCCTAGACTCTGCTTGAGAGGGTGCGGCGCTAATATTTTGCGTCGCCTTGGATTTCGGTGGCATTTGCTTGCGAGGATCTCTGTCCCTGTCTGTTTCCCAACTCCCTAGTGGAGTCGCCAATTTTGTAACGGGTGTTATGGGCTTTTCGTACAATATTGGGCTGGATTGCTCCTTCCTATCGTGCTAAGCCCCAAAAAATATTCTGGATTAGAGAGTTGGGCCCGGTCCAATTGCAACTCACTTTGGTCCAGCTTGTGCGCAAACCATGCCCAGTTCTATCGCAGTTTATGTTATGTGACCGTGGCAGGCAGGCCTTCTTGAGATGATTGCAGCAGGCAGATATAACGTAATATTAAAGAGATCTTAAACGATGATACATTGCAAAGAATACATGTTCCAATGAAATAGCAACAAAAAGTGAATATTAGCATGAAAGTAAATGCGGAAGGAAAGAAAGAAGGAAATAAAGACAAACTTATAAAACAGTTAGCTTACCGCAATGTTAAAAGGGTTCAAGTCAAGAAGGAGACAACATTCCTTCAATGCAAATAATTTCTCAAAAGAGAGATTAACGGCTTTGAAGGGACAGTCCTAAATGACTCGTGCCCAGGTCAGTAATAATAGAGAACGTGAGTTTGAGAGGAAAAGAGGGAAAACAACCCATTATGGTGCATGCCCGCCATCTTTCTTCCCTCAGTTTTTATCTTTTATTTCTTTTCTCAATCTTTTTTCCTTTCTCTTTTTCTTTTTTAACTAGTATTAGCCTTTCCTCAGTTTTCCTTTTTCTTACTCTGTTTTTCCTTTCCTTTCTCCCTTCTTTTTCTTACGCATAGTGAGCGCCCTTATATAGTGCCTACCATGGCTTGGCTTTTACCTTTTTACCCTCTAACTGCATTTTTTCTGGTGTGTGTCCTTGCCGACCATTACTGATTGGTCAGGTGCCCGACCAGTGCCACTTACCTGTGCTTGCTGCGCCAGACCACCTCACCAGGCGAGGACAAAGAAAATATTTGTCTATTCGTTCGCCGTGGCATTCTTACCTGCCACGGTAAGGTGTTCTCTCTCTCTTCCTTCATGGCATGCACTGAACGGTTCCAACTCAGCTTTACTATTTTCAGGTGGCATGTCATCCCAGCAGGATACTCACCCGAAAGTAGCCTGAGCAGGATCCTTGAAATAGGTTCTTTCCCTCTCCCCTCTACCAGAACACATCCCCCCTTACCTCTGACCCATGGCCCACCTCTTCCTGTACTGGCTGGGCCTTACGCGTACTCTGTTTTTCATGTCGATCCAAAATCTGCCCACCGTTCATACGCTTGCCATGTTCTGGGCGTCTGTCAGTTCATCCTGTCGTTCACCTCTAACTTCTTGCGGTGTGGACTACTTCTTTACTGACTTGCTTATTTGCATCCTCTCGTGTTTTAATCTTCGCGGCTTTGCTATTGCTTCCTGCCGCACCGTTTTGACATTCATGTTATGGCGATGTAATTCAGTACCATTGGGCCTTTTTGGGCCTGCTGTTTGTTTTCCTTTCTAAGGGCTTAATAAGCCTCACTGGGCCCTCTTGCCATGTCTGCCTGCGAGCTCTCGTGTCCCATTAACTTTCCTTTGGGTGTCCTTGGCCCTTTCAGATTCCGTGCTTTCCATAGGCCTTTACTAATTCGTTGGGCTTCCTCAGCCCATCTACTCCATACTTCATCCTAAAAGCTCATAGGTTTTTTTATGGCCCTGTACTTGCTTTACTTTGGGCCTGCCACAATAGACGTAGCCCATTCTCACTTTTCTACATCCGTGGCCCATGGTTTGCTGCTTCTTTCTTTCCGAGCCTTTTCAGGCCCATTTGCTTCTTCAAGATCTATTTATTTGCTTTATGAACCTATAATTCATTATTCCTACCTCTTAGGCTTAATGGGCTTTCTACCCATTATTTAATTCTTTTCTGTTGGTGTTGCTAGGCTGCTTCTTCTTACTGGGCTCCCGAAAAATAAGCCTCAACACTATACAACATTACTTCTTTGATGCTTGAAATCTTGAACTTGAAATATGTCTTGAATGATCCTTTAGGTCGTAGGAACTCTAGGGATTTCTTGGAGTGAAAAAACCATGCTTAAAATAGGGGAGAATGAGCTTCTGCCAAGCGTTGTACGTACATGGGGATGGGCCTACGTATGCAGCTTTGACTTTATGTACACAGGGTTGACCTTGCATACATGGGCCGCAAATCAGAGGAAACCCTTGATGGAAAAATTACATGTTTGTATCGCATATAAAACATACGCAGCGGAAAAATTAACGGATCTACTTCATTCGCAATAGATAACATGTGCTGTGTAAATTTCAGAATATATGAATAAGAGAGTGTACCTTGGTATGGTGAATTTCAAAACCGAATGAAGAAAAGCACTTGGAAACATTTTTGATCTTTACTCCAATTTCACTTGATGCCCAAGATGTGTGGTCTCTCAATCAATTCTATGTGTGTGTTCTAGAGAGAATATTAAGGAGTCTTTCTCTTACATACATGAACATACAAATCATTTTATTCTAATATAAAATTCTGTATGTTTCTCTCCACATAACTGATTATCTAATTGGGCTAGCCTTTTGGGCCTTCCCAATTGGGCTTTAGTGTGTGGCTTGGAGTGGGACCAAAAGGGAACAAATAAGACACTAGCTCCAATGGGCCTTAGGCTTTTTTGTCAATTCTTGACAAGTCCAAAGTTACCATTAATTATATTTAATATCACTATATAAATATAATTACACTCTAGGCCTTATTAATAAATTATATCCCAAGACTTTATTATACATGCAACCCCTTCATAAAATATTCGTAGTAATACAAAGTCATGAATATAGACTGCCACTTTGTAAATTACTACATCTTAATCTTTGAGTACCTGGTTTAATCCCTTTAAGTTATTCATCATATATTTATGAAATCAAATTTCATAAATATATACTTTAGTCTTACTAAAGTGGTTAGGCCTAATTCTCTGAATAACTGAACCCATTAAACTTATCTCAAGGGAATATTTTATATCTCCGTTAAGAGACTATGAATTCCATCTTGAGAATATATGTTCCATCAACACTAAATGTGGCTGCCCAACATACTGAGGTTTTGACCGTTACTTTAGATCTCACTCATGATATATCAAAGCAACCTACATTTCATGATCAGGTCCATTATTCTCTCAGGATTAAGAGTTCATGTGAATAGAAGTCGTGAGATTTATTATTTAATTGACAGTCGTTAGGAGAATAATAAATCTCATAGCAGTCCAGTTCAATATGTCTTAACTCTTAAAACATATCAACATATCAACTAGAAGTCACCACTTCCATGATCAAGACAAATCATCTTAGTTAATATGTTATAGTCTTCGCAGATGAAATGCCCAATTTTATCACCGACTGAGAACCAAAATTCTGAGTTTACAAAGAACTTGTGATTTATATCTTCTGTGACTAAATCACATAAATCACATACTATGCATCTCATGGATTATATGATAATGTCCGTATATTCATGTTACTATCATTTTAGATAAGAATAAAACAATTTTATTAATCACAACATTAAGTCATACATTATTTCTCACATAATGTCAAACATAATATCATACATAGCATCATACAATAGGATTTAAGGGCACTTATCCCAACAACCCTCGCCGCTCTAATTAAGTATAGAAGTAGCAGTGTGGGTCCCCAAAACCTCACCAACATATTTTCAACTCAAAGAACACTTTTTTTAAGGTCCCTCAATGGCAGAAAACACTCCACTCAATGTCTCGGCTTGGATTAGAAGGCTCGGTCCCGATTTCAAGGATTCCATTGCCCCTAATGGTCTTTATTGTGTCTTTCTATACCATCAAATAAGGGTGGATAAGCCTCTTCTTCATGTGGTTTCCAACTATTGGGTCCCTACTTAACATGTTTTCCACTTCAATGAAGTAGAACTATGCCCCACTATCAAACAATTTGGTGCCATAATGGGTGAACCGGAGATTGACGATCTCAACTTCCCTACCATAGGTGGGGATCTCCCCTCCTTTCTGCAAGTTGTGTTGGGCGTCCCTCTTGATACGGCAAATAGGTGATGCATCTTTGGAAAACTCATCCTTAGCTTGGTTTTTGCACACTTTTTTGGCTCAGCTCTTCCCATGGGTGAGAGGCCACATTCATACTTCCTTCATGCCTTTTGCTTATTTGCTCTTGCAAGGTACTTTTTGGTCCAAAGGTCATATTGTGTGGTCCTCTAGATGTGCATGGTGGTCTATAAGCTAAAGAGAGGTAACCTAGTGGGGTTGATCTTGGTGGAAACCCTCAATGGTTTAGATGCCTTTCATAGGAAGGAAGCAAGCTTCTTTGTGGGAAGTCCTCTTCTTTTTCAGGTATAATCCCTAACTTTTTCCTAGGTTCTCAACCTAGTGGGATTCCTCTAATTTTGCATGGATTGCCTTTCGGTTTTCAACCCATCGAGGCACCTTATATCGTCTTTTATTATTATTATTATTTTTCACTCATGCTCTTTCTCTTCCTCTTTTGCTTTTGTCTTCTTTTTTTTTTTTTTTTTTGTGCTTCCCCCTCCCCCCTTCCCCCTTTTTTTTCAAATATGGCTGCAAGAGAGGCTTTGGTTGCTTCAACCTCTTACTGTACCCCCCAGCACATACCTCCCTAGGCATTTTAGGGACCGCTGGCTTCATCAGAATGACATGAGCGCTAAGGCATACGCGGAGCTTATTGGTCACATCAAGGAGACCGACATTTAATGGGTTATGAAGTGGTGGCACATCATAAGCATGGTTCATAGTTGCTGCAAGGACTACTATATGCCTTTAGATGGACTTCGTTTCTGCTTATACTACTCCATTTGTCATATCTCAAGGCAATTTGGAGAACATCAAAGAGCTCCTAATGATGAAGGTGCCTTCCACACCGAGGTGTTTACTGATAGGATCTTGGGTAGGTTTCGTGAGGCTTGGCCAAGCCGTAGGGTGACTAGAGACATTGCTCCTCCTCGATATAGCTATCCCACTGCTAGGTACAAGCAATGGTTGGAGGATGACATGAAATGGATTCTAGGGGATGAGAAAGTTTACATAAAGACTAGCAAGAAAGAAAGAAGGGTTGAGTGACCACCTTGATATGCCTAATATTTTACTTTTCTACACTTTGTGATTCTCATGTTTTTGTTTTTGAATTTAATAAAGGATTGGAATGTTCCAAATCCCCTATGAAAACAATCTTGTTACCTTTTAATTTGAGCAATAAGAGAATCACTTTTTTTTTTTTATCTTTGCTTATTGTCATCTCATTCCTTTGTTTGTTTTTTTTTTTTTTTCCTTTTTCTTCTTTTTCCGTTGCCATGTAATTTTTGTCCATAACGTCCCTTTAGGAATTTTCGCCATGCCCCTGGTCTTTTCCTCTAACTTTTGCCTAGACTGCCTTTTCGGGTTTTCAATCTAGCAGAGTTCGTTTGCCTTAATTTTTGCCTAGGTCACCTTTTCGGGTTTTCAATCTAGCAGGTTTTTTTCTTTCTTTAAATGTTCTATTTCTGGAGTCTATCCATGTTAATTGGGCGAAGCATCTCTTCCCCATCCAAATCTGTGATTCTCGCAACACCTCCAAACATGATCTTCTTAATAATAAAAGACCCAAACCACCCTAGCTTCATCATTCCTCTTGGATCAAAAGTCTCATCGCAAAGCACCTTTAGGACTAAGTCCCCTTCTTTAAGGTTTTTCAGTTTCGCTTTCTTGTTGAATGCTTCAGCAATCCTTTTTTGGTACCCTTGTGCATGATATTGTGCCCTAGCCCTCTTCTCATCTATCAAAGCCAATTGTTCATATCTCGCCTTGGCCTAATCCTCTTCTAGGACTCTGGTTTCCACCAATACCCGCAAAGATTGTATCTCCACTTCAATAGGAAGCACCGCCTCACTACCATAAACCAAAGAGTAAGGTGTTACCCCAGTCGATGCACGGATAGAAGTTCTCTAACCCCATAAGGCAAACAGAAGCTTCTCGGCCCAATCTTTGCATGTCACTGCCATCTTGGCTAGGATGTTCTTCACATTCTTATTAGCCGCTTCTATGGCCCCATTAACTTGTGGTCAATATGGTGAAAACTTGTGATCCTCAATGCTATATTCTTCCATGATTCTTTGAACTTCACCCTCAAAGTGAGAATCGTGGTCAAAGATAATCTCTTGGGGCACCCTAAACCGACATATGATGTTGTTTTCTAAGAACCGAGCCACATGCTTAGCCTTCAATATGGAGTAGGAGGCTGCCTCCACCCACTTGGTGAAATAGTCAATTGTCACCAAGATGTATTCATGCCCATTTGAAGCCTTAGGAGCTATCCTTCTGATCACATCTATGCCCCAAACCGAAAATGACCATGGAGAATTCATGCTATACAACTCACTAGGTGGTACATGGTTCAAGTTAGCGTGTATCTAACAATCATAGCAACTCTTCACATAGTCCACTTAATCAGTATCCATCGGACTCCAATAGTATCCTATCCTTAGGATTTTATTGGCTAACATTCTCCCATTCATACGAGGGTCGCGAATCCCTGGATGAACTTCTTTCGTTACCTTCTCAGCTTCTTCCTTCTTCAAGCAACAAAGGTGTATACTATCGTAGGACCTTCTATAGAGTTTTCCTCTACATAGGACGTATTGTATTGCCATCATTCTAATGGAACGACGTTCTCTCTTGTCGACACCTTCCAGAAATGCCCCTAGTTTCAAGAACATCATGATGTCATAGTACCATGAAACTTCCTCTTCCTCTATGGTCATTACTGAAGCTTCGGTCTTCTTATTGTGCATTTCCTTATAACTTTGCTCAATTTCCAAGAGTCGTGTCCATACTCCCTCAGGTATTTCAACCATGGAGGCTAGGGTAGCCAAGGCATCTGCAAATTGATTTTGAGCTCTAGGGATGATTGTGTACTCAATCCTGTCAAAGGTCTTAGTCAAGTTCTCCAAGTATTATTGATAAGACTTCAAGTGTTACTCCTTCACCTTCCACAACTTTTGTGCTTGGGCTATAACCAAAGTTAAATCTCCAAAGATTTCGGCCTCCTTTACCGTCAATTCTTGAAGAGCTTCCATTCCGACTATACAAGCCTCATATTTAGCCAATGTTATTAGTTGCCTCAAAGTTCAACTTGATTGCCAAAGGTATGTGAGGCCCCTTGAAAGTGATTAAGAGTATCCCTATCCCATTCCCATATTGGTTTACGGCTCCGTCAAAGTACATCTTCCATGTCCTTGACTCAACGTCCAAAGTGTCCTCATCTGGAAAGTCTTATTTACCATCTTCTCCCTCTATAGGATTCTTGGCGTAAAATCCTGACACGACGTTTCCTTTGATAGATTTTCTAGCCACATACTTTAAATCGAATTCTGCCAATAAGATCAACCATCTTGAAAATCTTCCACTTAAAGTGGGTTTCTCAAAGAGATACTTCAATGGGTCTATTCTTGCTACCACCCATATTTGGAAAGGTAAGATGATATGTCTCAACTTCTGTACAGCCCAAACAAGTACAAAGCATGACTTTTCTATGGGAATGTACCTAGTCTCATAATCATGGAACCTCTTGCTCATGTAGTATATGGCCCTCTCATTCTTGTAATTGTCTTCTCATGCAAGCATACTTCCAACCGCATACCCTATGATAGAGAGGTATAGGATTAAGGGTTTTCCCTATTGTGGAGGCATTAGGATAGGTGGGTGGAGGAGATATTCCTTGATAAGTTCAAAAGCTTTTTGGCACTCATCATTCCGTGTATATGGTTCATTCTTCCTTAAGAGTTTGAAGATGGGCTCACAAGTAGAGGTGAGCTTGGCAATGAATCAACTAATGTATTGTAATTGACCCAAGAAGCCCCTTATCTCTTTCTCACTTTAAGGTAGAGGCATTTCCAATATGGCTTTGATCTTGGATGGTTCAACTTCTATCCCTCAATCACTCACTAGGAAGCCTAGCAATTTTCTGGCGGTTACTCCAAAGGTACACTTTTATGAGTTCAATCTTAGTCTAGACTCTTTAATCCTCACGAAGAACTTCCTTAAGTCTATGGTGTGGCTTTCTCTATCCTTGGATTTCACTATCATATCATCGACATACACCTCTACCTCATTATGCATCATATCATGTAACAAGGCTTTAGCCATCCTTTGGTAGGTTTCCCTAGCATTCATGAGGCCAAACGGCATCACCGTGTAATAATAGATTCCCCATTCAGCAGTGAAAGTGGTTTTGGTCATATCTTTGGGAACCATATTGATTTGGTTGTACCCTAAGAAACCATCTATGAAAGACATCAAGGCACTTCCCGCCATGTTACCCACCAAGACATCAATTTGAGGGAGAGGAAAGTCATCTATAGGGTATGCCTTGTTCAAGTCTCTAAAATCCACACACATCCTCACCTTTCTATCCTTCTTAGGTATGGACACGACATTGGCTATCCATTTAGCTTGGTGTACAAGTTTGGTGAACCCTACCTTCAATTGCTTAGTGACTTCCTCCTTGATTTTTAAGAGGCATTCGGTCCTCATTCTTCTCAACTTTTGTTTGACGGGTACCATGTGATCATGAGTATCAATGTGATGTTGAGCTGTCTCAGGGTCAATTCTAGGTATATCTTCATAGGACCATGCAAACACTTCTTGAAATTCTATGAGGAGTTCTTGAAGATCTTTTCTTTCTTTTTCATTTAAAGTTGAGTCAATTTTAATTAAGCGTGGATTCTCATTATTGCCCAAATTAATAGTTTCAAGAGTTGGTTCCATTGGTTCAATTTTCTTTTACAATTGTTTATTAATTTCATTTTCAAATTCATTTGAATCATTTAAGTGCAGAATTTCAATGTTATGGGACACATCAAAGTAAGCCAAATCAGAATTCATCTTATTGAAAATATTGAAAAGTACATTGGAACTTGCATTACAAAACTTTTTCCCCATGTTTTCAAAAAACCCAACCCAAGTCCAATTATTAATGGGCCTCACCATAGACATGATGAATTCTGTCTTTTTTCTTCTTCTAGGTTTGCCACTCTTCTCCTTACCCTTCTTCAGCTCAGCGAACCAGTCCTTCCCTTTCAGAGGCTTCCATACGTGCATAGCTTTGGTTATGTCATATAGATCCTCACCCTTATTAGGGAAATCTCTTCCTACCTCGTCAAAGAACCAGTCGCCGTCATCCTCACTCCAATAGCTAATCATTTCATCTTCTACTTCTTCTTCTTCTTCATTTTGAGTAGACACGAGGTATTGGTCATCGTCAGAAAAAGGTCCATGTCACGTTCAAGCATGAAGCGAGCTGGGGTGACTTGAGTTGTTCCCACCTTTAAGTTCCATTCTGGCCAATCATGATTTTCCCACTATCTTGCATTTCCTAACTCAGAGAAGTCGTTGACATGGGCCCTCTTGAAAATCCATGGCCCAGGAGCACTCTTCAATTGCGGCATAAGTTGGGTAGAAGTAGGCGGACCTTCCCTTCTGTCATCATGCGGTTGATGTCTTCTTGAGTTAGCTCACTTTATCCATGGTTAGCCTTGTCTTTTTTAGTTTCCTCTTCTTCTATCTCGAAGAGGTGGCCTATTATCTTCTTAAGAACTTCAATTTTTGCTTCCACACATTCGAGCATCTTTTGCATGAGGACCTTTTTACTTGAGGCGTCCATCTTTCCCTCTTGAGGGGTTTTCCCTTTGAATGTCTTGCCTTCCATTGGATTTGGATTAACGTCTGAAAAGAAGTTCCATTTTCATCAAGTTCATGTCCCAATTAAAGGTTTAACTTTTTTAGATGTCCTTAGAAAATTTTTAGGTTCATTTTAACGAAGGCCCAATTATAATATCACTCCCTTTCCTCTCATGGATTTTTGCCCCTTGTTTCATTGGGCTTTGGTTCATTTATAATAAAACTCTCATTTTACCATCATGAGCTTTCATTAGAATGCATTTAGAAATTTTCAACCCTTTGTCTCAAACATGGGCTTACAATGTATTCATCACCTTTGGACTTTTCATTTTTATTCATTTATTTCATCATTATTTTATTTTATTTTTTTGAAATAGCCCTTTAGCTAGAATATATTGTAGTCTTCCTCTCAAAGTCCATGAAGTTCTCATCATTTTGGGCCTAGGCATGCAACAAGGAGGCCCAAGATTAGGGAAGCTCATGTTGGCTTTATAGGATTTTGGATGCTAAGTCCATAGCATACTTGTTACCTTAGGCCCAAAGTCCTCTTTTTTAAAAAGGCTTTTTCCACTTGGGCCTATAATAGTAATTAAGCTATGGTCTTATGAACCTTTCAAGTTAAGATATACCTTTGGATTTAGGGATAAGCCTCTAATATGTGAGAACTTCTTTTACCCCAAAATATCTTAGGGCATACCATAGCTTTAGGGTCATCCCTTCCAATTTTACACCTTTTATTTGTCCCCTAGAATTAAGTGAACACATGATATATGGTTGAACAAACAAGAAATATAAAGGGTATCCTTTGTGATAGGGTCTAGGATTTCTCTAGTATGGGTAGGTTCCCTAAGGCTAAAGGGATAGATAAGTAGGTCACTCATAACTAGGTAGGCTATGATTCCAACCAAAGGCCTAAGTGGGCCCCCATATTGGATTGGTAGCAAAATTTTAACGTACTCAAAGCCCATTATAGGCAATGGCACAGATTGTGAGTTTGTGGGATGAACTCCGGAAGATTTGGGCCCGAATGGAGCTTTCCATCTTCCCACTCATCACCAACCAAGTTTAAGGGACAAAAGAAACCAAGTGATGTGTGTGCAAACAAGTATTGAAATAGTTTTTATCAAAGTTAAGAAATAAGACACATAGGAATTAAACTCACCATCCCCAGTGCAATCACCATTATAGGCACAAGGGGTTTTTTAAAGTCGCCACCTAGTTTTTACAATGGTCTAGGAACCATATATATAGCATCCTTTTGTGGAAGAACCTTTGATTTTACTACCAGAGATATGGGTTTAGAGTTTAGGTACGTTCTTAGGAAAGTGTTAGGCACCCAAGACCGCCCAATCCTAAGGTTGGCCTCCCATCATTGTATCTTACGTCTTAACCCTATTAAAACCATGTTCAACACTTATATCTATACTCACACACACACTAGTATACATCTAAGCATAAAACATGGCATCATTATCCCACAACACATACCTATCTATAAAGCAAAAGGAAGCCAAACCACACACATATACAAACCCTAGCATTCATCTAGCAAGTGAAAACCCTATCATACATCTAAAAAAGGCAGCAACTTAATCATGGTAGCAAGGTACCATGGCAATCACAAAAGTATATAAAGCATACAATTGGGATCAAAAGACATAAAACGAACATTCAAACAATATACATCATCAAATGCATGTTCATACCAATGCGTGACTTACCTTTACTTTGCCGTTCAGCAACATAGCACCTATGACATCATGTACGGACATGTGAATGCATGTTTATGGCATCAAGATGAAAGAAAATCCTAATCTAGCATATAAGGGATAACAACAAAAAAAAGCATGTGAAACAGAGACTCAGATACATGTACACATATGAAAAGGGTTTAAACAGAGGCAAGATATGTGAAAAAAAACAAAGCAAACAAAACAGAAATCCGAATTAGGGTTTTTGGGCAAATGCTTGCGTACGTAGATAGAGGCATGTGTACGTAGGATTTAACCTACATACGCATGCTTATGGCATGCGTGCGTGGGGTTGTTCAAAAACCCTTAACCCAAAAACGCGAAACAGAAAAATAGAGCAAAAACAAAAACCCTAATTCTAACAACCAAACATGCTCTGAACATAAAAAGAACTATAAAACTAACCTAAACAAACATGCATAAATATAAACTAAGCAATAAAACATGCTAAAATAAAGATTAAAGGTAAAAGAGAAAAAGGAAAGGTTGAATGGATACGTTAAACAAAAAAGCTCTTCAAGCTTGATTTTTGACCATTCCCCTTAGTCAAATCTATCACAATTCAATAAAATAGTGATTAGAAATTTTAAACTCAAAGGATTGGGGCTAGAAAAGGTCCAAATCAAATAAAAATGACTTAAGGGTGTTTTGTGAAAAACTCCCTTTTGATTCACTATTTTCTACTAAATCTCAGGTTTTCCCTTCGGATTTTCTGTGTGTTTTGAAAATTTACCATGTTAAGACTTTATATGGTGGAAAAAATGGGGTTTGGAACGACTATCAAACGATGTGAAATTTATTCCAAACCTCAAACATTATTGCAGAAAACTTGCATTTTCTATGCTTCTAAAACCTTAGCTGCGTACATAAGAGTATGCCTGCGTACGTATGCTTTGGCCCACATACGCAGGCTGCTGCCCATGTACGTGGGCAGAGGGCCACTTTGGTAATTTATTTCCAAAAATAGATTTGTGTGCATTTAAAAAGTTATATTTTCCATTTTAACACTCCTCAAGTCAATTTGATATCTGATTGGGCTCTAAACTGGCTTTGGGCCTTAGAGCTCGAGCATCATTGTCGTAAAAGGTACAAAATACTGTGTCTACACCACCCATTTGGCTTTCTCCGCTTCTTTGCACCTTTGCACGCTTGCCTACATATTCATGCATGAGTTTGTGTGTCGTCCATACTCCAATCCAATGGAACTATGGACACTCGATCAAAACCTACATTTACCCTCCTAGGACACCCTATTTTGTTTGATAACAGGTTTGTTTGCCTCTTCGTGTGCTTCACATGTTTGTTTGCCCCTATTTGGAACCTTTTGATAGCTCATCTTTTAGCATGCTTCCATTCTACTTGTTTCTTTGCTTGTCTGCTGGCTTATTTCTTTTGTCATTGCATGTACACACTGGAGCATGGACACTTGAAGCAAGAGTGCGACCTCCTAGGCGTGAGCAAAATAGGCAAGGATGCAAGCAAGAAGATACGAGCCCACAAAGAGCAAGGTTTAGTAGATTAGGGGGCCTAGCCCCTCCTAAATGGTTCCCCCTCTCCTTGTACCTTTTACTTTTCCTACTCTTCGCTTGGGTCGCATTTCTTGGGTATGGCAATGTCTGTTTTACATTTCCTATACCTTGTTGGGCCATACCCTTGGAATGTTAACAATGTCTGTTTTATTTTCCTGCTCTGTGTGATAGCATTGCACATGATGTATGTGTATATATATATATATATGCCTACATGTATGTGTATATATATATATATATGATGGACTCTCATGGCTACATGAGTGACCCTTTCTGGCCATGAGTGCTCTTGACCTTGTGGCATGAGTATGTGCTTAAGGCAATTGCTGTAGGTGTATATTCGAGTCATACTATGTGCATAGTCACTGCGAAGTGATCGTCTTGATCTGTGTCACCAAGTGACATCAATTTCCCCGTGTATGCGTCACGTATCAACGTGCATAATGCTTCGAGGGGCTCCAGCTCGTCCTAGCACAAGCATGTTGGCACGCGCCGTATACACAAGCACAAAACCCTGCCGGTGCGCCATAGTGCACCAAACGCGAAACTCGACCAGATTTTCACCATGAAAATGGGGTATCCCCCATTGTCATATTTTCACGTAGAAAGCTTGGTGAGAATTGCATTTTATTTCCACCACGAAAATAAGGGAAAATGCAACAGAATTTTCACCATGGAAATTTGGCAATGCTCCCAAACACACTTGGGAGGCATTGATCGAGACCACACCCTTTTCGAATCCAAACCTCAAAGCCCAATTCACTTAAAGTCCCGAAAGCTAATGCCAATAGCTCGTTTTCAACTGCTAATGTGCGAAAATTATGATTTTATCAAAACAAAGAACTGTCTATGGATGGGCGTTGTGGGGTGCCCAACACCCCCCCCCCCAACACGTAACTAGACTTCCAAACTCAAGAATCAAGATTTTTCACCCATCCACATTAGATTAGGAAAAACGACCTTTTTCTTAGTCTAGGATTGATAATAAAATCAAATAGAGTCCGGTGACCAATCACACCTAGAAAAGCCCAATGATTGATGGCGACTTCACTTACCCTTGGTAATTTACTTAAAATTGACTCATATTCCAGTCACACACCCGAGGTATGACACACCTCCATATCATTCCACCACGAAAGCGCGTGAGCGTCGCTGCGATGGGTGGTCGAGCAATTGCGAGGCATCGACATATATCAATATAATTTCTAAGACTTCCATGCGACTATGAGATGATGAATCCTAAGTTAAAGATGCGTTTAATGATTCCAATAAAGCATGTATAGTTAGATGTTTACCTCAGTAAAATATGAACTTGCTAGCTGCTCTAGTAGTACCACATTATTCTATTCTTTTCAATGGAGAGAAATCCTAATTCAATCTAGGAAGACCAATCACACTCTAATTAGTACTTTTAAATAAATTCAGCTTTAAATGTTGAATACATTTCCTACTTGGGCTGGAATTAACATTTCCTATTGGGGCTGGAATTTAATACCCACTAAAACTTATCTCTTTAGCCTCCAAGAAGCCCATAAAACTTAAATAAGCTTCCAAGACTTTAATTCCCAATTAAACTCAAATTAATGTTGTTTAGATAGGCTAGAACTCTAAAGGATTCCAATAACACTTAAACTCCTAATCCAAATAGGTTTTAATCTCTTATCATTTTCTTTAACAGATAAGGAGACTAAAAGTTTAATATGAATAATCCACAAAATAACTCTCCATGTTACATCTTTTTTTTTTCTTTTTTCTTTTTTGTAGATATCATAATATAAAATAATAACACCTTCAAAATAAATTAAATAATTCATCAATTTCACTTTAGAAGCAATTAAATTTAATTTAAGTGAGGCAGGTGTTACAAAAGTAAACCCTAATCTAGCATGTGAAGGACAAACAATAACAAAATATGGAGGCGGAGACATATAAAGCATGAAAACAGGGCAAGACAGAAGCATATTATATTAGTAGAATAGAGAAACAAAAGCAGAAAAGGTTTGGATTAGGGTTTCTGGACACAAGTATGCGTGCGCATACATAGGGCCCTTGTACGCAACCTAGTTGTATAGTATGCGTGCGCATCCTGAAGGCATGTGTACACATACACGCCCCAAAACCCTAACCCAGAAACCAAGAACACAGCAGAACGAAAACTTAAATCTAGTAACCTAGCATGCTTAAAAACAGCAAGGGAATATAAACTTAAGCAAAACAAACATGTTATAACATATATGAAAAATAAAACAAGGAAAAAAATTAGATCAAAACAGAAAAAGAAAAAGAAAAGAGACTAGAACTTATACCTCAAAGCAACAAAGCTCCTTAGCTTGATTTTGACCGTTCCCTTCAGTCAATCTATTCATAATCAAACAAAAGATGATTAATAAACTTGAAACCCGAAGATCAAGGCCAAAAAAGGCCTCAGTCATAAAAATATTAACTTGAGAGTGTTTTGTAAAAAACTCCCTCTTTGATTCACTATTTCTAGTGAATTTGATGTTTTCCCTAAGGATTTTGTGTGTTTAGAAAAGGTACCATGTATGGGTTTTTATAGATGAAAAATGGGGGTTTGGAATGGCTCACAGACCATGTGGGATTCGATCCAAAACCCAGCTTTAATGCAGAAAAACTTATCTTTCATAGTTTTTGGAACACTAGCATGCACATGCATGCCAGTGTATGTGTACGCATGCATGAAGCATGCATACGCAACTTTAGAACATGCATGCACATACGCGTGTATGCGTACGCATGTCCTAAGGTTTCCTAGCCTTAATTTTCCAAAATTGATTTATTTAATTTATGAAAAAGCTATATTTTCCCGAAAACACTTTCCTCAAGTCAATTTCAATCTAATAGAGCCCTAAACCAACCTTAAGCTTTAGAATTCCAACATCATTGGGGAATAAGGGTCCAAGTCATAAGGGGTAGAAAATGCGGTGTCTACAGATGCCTTGATACTATGTTTAGATGTTTAGGATATACTTAATTTTAATGCCTTGCCGCCATATCTATGCTTTTGTTTAAGTGTAATAACATGCTTGTTTAGATCTGCCATAACGTTTCTACCCTTGGTTTATCTATGTTGCGATGCCATGATAGCTGTATGTTAGGGTTTTGGGATGAAATGTCATGATGTTTGCTTAGATGTATGCTAGCGTGTGTTTAATTCTAGAATGCAGTATTGAATACGTAAGACACAATGAGTGGAGGCCAACTCATGGGTCAGGTAGGGTTGGGTGCCTAACACCTTCCCATCCTCATACCTAAACTCTGGACACGTGATATGATAGTAAGATCATTCCTTCCACGAAGGGCACTATACATATGGTTCCTAGACCTAATTTAGGTGGCAACTCCATTTCTTTTCTCTACCCTGATTTGCTCGGCCGAGGCGTACTCCCCTCGCTTGCTCCCACAGAGGGGGAATGGAATTTGGAATGACCAAAAGTGCACTATTGGTACTTGGGGAGCCTGAGTCAGTCCTAGGAAAGTTGGAACCTGCAGATGATGGGCTAGCCATCTCGTTGACAAATAAGGATTCTTTTATGTAAAAGAAGGAAAGAGTATGGATGAAAAATAAATGAAGAATGAAGGAAGATTTCTTTCCTTTTAAATTACTAACTGGAGTCAAGTGAAAAGATGCAACATTTATGAAGATTAATGTCTGTCTGCCAAGTGCAGGAAACGAAGCGACGCCAAAATGGTTAGAAGCACCCGCGAGTGCCATGTGCCCGATCTTCGAATGTCACAAGGCATGATTACAAAGAGCATTAAAGTCTGATATGTTGTGACTGTCATTAACGCCATTGATAGTCAAGGGGCTAATCTACATTACACCAACCAGGGCATGTGTGAGTGCTGACATAGTTAGATCTGAACCCTACACATAGGCTAGCTATGAGGAAGAAAAAGGGAACATTGGCTGAAGAAGAGTTTTTTTGGCCCGTGCCAATGGCGTGACCATCTTGGGGAAGGGTAAGAACGCACCAGGCATGAACACCCAGCACTAACACAAAAAGGGAGATAGTGACCCCTATGGTTAGATGCTATAAAACACCCCTTATTGGCTGAGCTTATGTTGAACCACTATTGAGGACACGTGTATCATTCCTAGCATCCCTAATGTCCCTTTCCTTATCCATGGCTTGCTCCCCACGTCGTAGCAGAGCCGCCCTCCATCCCACTACCCTAACATTGGCGTGTCTTCTCTCTCCTCTAGTTGTTACATAATACAATAGTTGTATTAGGATTTGAAATGGGGGAGTCACGGTTGGACACCTGTCCTTATGTACCTAGCAACATTCCTTGTACTATAAGAGGAACATGTTGCTGAATAATTAAAGCAAGAACCTAGAAAGACAAAGAGAAAGAGGCAAAAAGTCTAGAGAGAAAAGAGAGGCTTTCTTTCGGAAGAACATAACTACTATGTAAAAACACTAACTTTCACATAATAGAGAACTCTTAGGAGAAAGGGACATTCTTCCCTTACTCACCCATGGTTTCATCCAATCCAAAGGGTTTTCCACGTATTTCCCTTGTCTCCTTTACTTTCTCTATTTCACTTTTGCATTCTCTCGACGTTAGAGTGTTAAAGTTTTCATTTTTATTGTTCTTAAGCTTTTTCACTCAGATGTACTGTTAGACACATCATCCATTTCCTTACATAGTCTTGATAAATCTAACTTGCACGTATAAGCTGAAAAGTAGCAGCAGACAGACCCACGGGCCCAAGAAGAGGAAAAAAATGGGGGTAAGCCCAATAAGCCCATGTCATCCTCCATAAAAGATGAGCACGGGCAAAAAGAATGCAAGAGCAAAACGAGACAAAGTTGAGCAGCAATGGCAAAAACAGCGTAAAAAAGAAAGAAAACAAAAACAAAGGGTAATGGAAGAACCACACCATGGCCAGAGCACCACCAACCTGCACCCAGCCAATGTAAGAGAGGTGGGCCCAAGGTCAAGGGATTTGCAAAGGGTGTGGTTTGGTGTAGAGGCAAAAATGCCTATTTTCGGTATCTTGCCATGATCTCTTTTAGGGAGATGCTTTGTTGGGATGACATCTTTACCCAAAAGGGGTGGTAGATGTTGGGGACCGCTTGATGCATACCAGAGAGGTAAGTAGAGAGAGAGACCCAAGGCTTAATTCGTCCAAGCAAGGGAGAAAGGCCCCTGGCAAAACCAAACGGATTGAAATTTGTTGTGGAATGGGTAGTGGAAGAGAGAGAAAGAGGATACTGGGCATGCCCAGGTGTAGTAATGGCCGAGCAACTAATAAGTTAATGGGCAGCTCTAAAGAGATGTTCACAATAGACAAAAATGGTTGGTGAGCCATAAATAGAAGGGGAGAGCAACTAAGGCAAGAAACAGTGAGAGCCGAATGACAAATAATAGAGAAAAGAGAAAAGTTAAGTAAAAAGAAAAGAGAGTAAACACAACAAAAGGACATGCATCAATAGGCTACTTTTTCCCTCCTTCTTACAACAAAACCCCTCTTCGAAATCCCAAAGCAATGACAAGTAGCCATACAAGCCCATTCCCCATAATGCACAACTTTGATGGCTTAGAGCAGTAGCAAGGTTTTTCAAGTTGGGGTTCGGGTTCTTTTTGGTTTACTTCTTGCGGGAGGACATATCACTTTACATCCTACTGCATTATCTTTATATTCTGATGTCTCATTTAATATTCTGTCATATTGATTGTGTTAAACGTTTCCCTGAACACATTTCTCCGATGTAACTTGTCTTTTTGCCATAAGGCATTCGCTTTAAATTTATGAATATGAACTGACATTCACGAATTGATACATACCTGTATTTGTTGATATCTGTTGTCTTTATTTTTGGGATGCTGGGTTTATGCAAAAACTAGTCCTTTAGTAAGGTTCTGCTAGAATAGTGGGTCAGACCTAACTCTCCGACCCACAATAAAATAGGCCTTAGCCCAACAGAACGGGCTTACCCCAATAGCACAAAAAGGCTCCCACAAAACCCAAACCCTAAGTTCTCTTCGTATAGTTTGCGTTGGTTTGGTGTTATACTCAATATTATTTGGTTATAAATTTGCTCTTATTTGTGGTGATGTTATTCTAATACTCAATTTAATAATAATAATAATAATAATAATAATAATAATAATAATAATAATAATTGTAGTAGTAGTAGTAGTAGTAGTAATTTAAATAAAAATTGTCCAACCCATAAGTCCAACCCGATCCAAGTGGGTTGGGTTAGGTTGCGTTGAATCTCTATGATGGATTTGGTTGAGCTGAATTTTTTTTTAACCTGCCATAGTGGGTTGGGTTGAAAAAACCCCACAACAAGACCTAATTTGAACCATGCACACTCCTAATTCTGTTTCTTTCATTAGTCCTTGTTTCAAAATAGATTTATCCGTTCTTGATTTCTTAGCTTATACTCTGACTTGACAAAACTTTGCCAAAAGGAGAGAAGAAGAAACCAATTCAAAGTTTTGTTATTACTTTTTTTTTTTTTTTTGAGGAAAAAAGTTTTGTTATTTTTTAAATAATAAAGAGTAGCATTCTAGTACGAATATTGTAGAAGAGAAGAATATTCGAACCAATTCAAATAAAGCAAATTGGCGTCAAAGATGTTGGTCCCTCCACACGATTACACTTCCCTCACCATCGGTCTATCACAAAGCTCAAACCGTTGATATCTATGGCCCATAAATCTCATTCCCACCTCACATATCATGATTATATATACTAGCCTCGTTATACAATGAGGCCTTTTTTTTTTTTTTTTTTTTGAGTTTAGAATCTTAATTTTTCATTAATCCCAATTTTTGGATTATGACACTTAGTAGTTATCTTAAATAAAGACTGCATGTAGATAAAGAAAACATGGGAGGCATGAGTTGAGATGTATTTAGTGGTTACACATATAAATACTTTATTTTAAAACAAATATAATTGCTTTAGAGAAAAATGTTTCAATTTGAATTTATCTAATGTTAGTGAGGTTACATAAGATTTTTGAAAATGAGTAAACTGCTAGGTTTAGTGTGTGTTAATTTTTAGAAAAAAAATGTATCAAAGATGTGGAAGATATATATATCTAAATAGAGAGTGTGCGCTAATTTTTAGGAAAAAAATCTTGAATAGTTATATTGATATATCTTTGATAGATTTTTGTTTTTTAATCTTGTTGAGTTAAGATTTTAATTTTATTTCTTATTTTTTAGGAATAAGGACTATATAATTAGATTATGGGCATTTTTTACATTCTTTGAAGTCATAACTAACTTTGTAAAAAAAAAATTTAGAGATGAGATAAATACCATACTTTTTTTTTTAAGATAAAGGACCAAATTTAGTTACAAAATTGGTTATAACTTAAAAGCTATAACCTTACTCAATAAAATGAACATTATTACATATTTTGGAAATCTAACCGTCAAATTGCATGTTCTTTACGCTCTTAATACATATGTCAAATTTTGTGTCAATTGAATATTTTTTACTTTAAAATCTATAAGCTTATATTTTATGGACAATTTTAAACTACAAAAACTTACAATTTAAACAATTTACTGATGACATATCTATTGATTTTTAATTTTTTATAAATTTTGCAAGCATGAAGAATATAGCAAGAAGATGTGATCCAATGGTGGATTTGTCAAAATTCATCTCCAATAAAAAGATATTGAGTAAGGTTGTGGTCTAAAGCTATAACTAATTTTGTAACTAAACTTTGTCCTAAAATAAATACCATATTCCATTAATATATCAGTATTTGTCTCTCCTCCCCATTATACCTACAATTTTTATTTATCTGTTTACAATTACCTAGGTAGTTTGTAGAGATTAATACTGATGAATAAAATGTCAGTCTTACACAGAATTAATATTAAGAAAATTTTATTCCAATTTTGTTTTTGGAAAAATTTAAAATTACAATAAAGTTCATATATGTAATAATAAATATAATTAATGCTACATTAACAACATATAATATATTCAAATATACTTTTTTTTGAGAAAAATATTCAAATGCAATTATGATTTCAGATTTCTAATTGATAAAATTTATTGATTGCTTATTAAAGAAGACAACATAATATATATATATATATATATATATATATATATCTATGTTTAAATATTTAAAATTTATTAACAACAATTTATAATATTAGGGGCTGTTTGGTACCAGTGTTTAAACATCAGTTTTCAGTGTTTAAACAACAATAACATTTCTGATACATATTTTTATGACACTCAAACACATATTTTTAAAACATTGAAAACTGAACAACGATTCTAGAATCTCAAACCAAACGGACCCTTATTTGGCATTTGGTACAGAGGAATTCACATTACTCCTAGCATCCAAATTCCTGAGAATATGATTCCTTGCAATCTAGATGCCTAGCAATATAGCTATTCCTATGTTTGGTTTTATTGAGAATCTCTTAAGAGTCCTAGGAATGTGAGATGATAATGTTTGGTTTACTCACAAGAATCTTAAATGAATTATTTATTTTTCTCACTTTATCCTTAGATTTGAATGTTGTGGTGGGCTTCTCGTGCAACGTTGGGCTGTATTACCTCCTGTCGTGCTAGGCTCAAAATATTCTGGATCAAAGAGTTGAGACCGGTCCAATTGCAACTCACCTTGGTCCGACTTGTGCACAAGCCAGGCCCCGTTTTATCGTGATTTAGATTATATGCCCGTGGCAGGCAGACCTACTTAAGATGATTACAGCAAGCAAATATAACGAAGATAACAAAGAGATTCATCTACTTTATTTAAATAATGAGACATTGCAAGGAACATGTATCTCAGTGAAATGGCAGTAAAGATGAATACGAAAAGATAAATACAAAGGAAAGAAAAGAAAGTAACGGTGAGCTTATAAAATCAGAATAAATGCTGGTCTGCCACGATATGTTAAGGGGTCTAAGCCAAGAAGGAAACAACATTTCCTGAATGCGAATAATTTCTCTAGAGGAGAGATTGGTGGCTTTGAGGGAGTGGTCCTAAATGACTCGTGCCCAGGTTGCTGATAGCAGAGAGCATGGGTTTGAGAGGGAAAGAGGTAATCAACCTATTTGGTGCATGCCTGCAACCTCATTCTCTCTATTCTTTCTCTCTGTTCTCTAAACCTTTCTCTTCTTTCTTTTTTTTTTTTTTCTTAGTTAGTGTTATTCTCTCCTAAGCCAATCTTGTTGTGTCCTTCTCATGCATAGTGAGTGTCCTCATATAGTGTCTGCCGTAGTTTGGCTTTTACCTTTTTACCCTCTAACCGTCTTTGTATGGTGTGTGTGTCCTTGCCAACCATTACTGATTGGTCAGGTGCCTAGCCAGTGCCACTTACCTGCGCTGGTCGCGCCATTCCACATCACCAGGCGAGGACAAACCATTTTGTTTGTTTACTTGCCCTGGCATTCTTACCTGCCACGGTGTGGGTGCTCTCTCTCTCTCTCTTCGTCCCTCATGGCATACACCTAGCGGTTCCAACTCAGTTTTGCTTCTTTTGGGTGGCATGTCATCCTAGCAGGACACTTCCCCCAAAAGGAGCCTGAGCAAGAACCTTAAAATAGGTTTTTCCCTCTCCCCACCACCAGACCATGCATCCTTACCTCTAACCCATGACCCACCTCTTCCTGTATTGGTTGGTGAAGTCTGGGTCTTGCGCGTGCTTCACTTCCATGTCCATCCAAAGTCTGCCCGCTGCTCATGCGTTTGCCGCGGTACAAAGACCTGTCTGCTAATTCTGTCATTCGTCTCTAACTTCTTATGCCATGGGTTGTTTCTCCAATTTCTTTATTATCTTGCTGTTTAAGGTCTGGGCTTTTGCTCGATTACGAGCTTCTTCTTATTATTTTTTCATCCTGCCGCGTTTTACTCCTTCAGGTCTCGCTGTTACCTCCTGCTGTACCATTCTACCGCTCCCGCCACGGCGTTACTGACTCAGGGCTATTGGGCCTCTTTGGGCCTGCTGTCTGTTTTCTTTTCTAATGGCCTAATAAGCCCACTCGGCCTTTTTGCCATGTTTGCCTGCGGGCTCCCAAATCCCATTTACTTTCTTTTAGGCGTCCTTGGCCCTTTCTAATTCCATGCTTCCCATGGGCCTTTACTAATTCATCGGGCTTACTTAGCCCAACTACTCCATACTTCACCCTTAGGGCTCATAGATTTCCCTATTGCCCTGTGCTTACTTTACTTTGGGCCTGCCGTGACAGGCGTAGCCCGTTCTCACTCTTTCTACATCCATTGCCCATGGTTTGCTATTTTTCTCCTTCTGGGCCCTTTCAGGCCCATTTACTTCTTCAATGCCCATTTACTTGCTTCATGGACCTATAATTCATTGTTCCTGCCACTTGGGCTTAATGGCTTTTCTATCCACTTTCTAACTTCTTTATGCTCATGTTGATGGGCTTCTTTTTCCTGTTGGGCTCCAAAAACAAAAAAAAAAAAAAACAAACTTCAACATTTAGCCCCCTGAACATATGAAGCATTCCTGCGGTTCATATGTGAATGAAAGACTTCTCTGCCCTTTCTGTCTTTCCTCTTTCTTTTTCTTCGCGTGCTTTTTCAAACGGTGGTCCCCAACTTATACATATGTTCATATATGTATATATATATATATTTTTTTTTTTTTCTTTCTGTCATGAATAGTGCTGTCTCTTCGCATTCCCTAGTTTAGCAGTTATCATGATACGCAGCCGCCGCTTCATTAATTTAATCCTTCTGCTAATCGCTGACCCATCGCATCCTTTCATGCCAGTATTAATGACGCTGATATTTAAAGACAAATCCCTTCGCAATCCTTCCACAAGCGCTCTTTCTCCTTTCAACACAAACATTCTCCTTGCTTCCCTTTCTCCACCGTTTTCTTCTCCTAAGACACTCCCTTCCATTTTACTCCGATCAAAACCTCGTGCCATGACAACAGCAAAGAGCAAAGGCTCCTCTAGCCGTAAGGGAAAGGAAGTTGTCTCCGATCCTCCCGCTGCTCGTGATATAGGCGAAGAGGCCGTTTATTCTGAATCGGACCACTCCGATGAGGAAGAGACGCAGCGCGACCTAGATAGTGAGTGCACCCCTCTTATTGATCGTTGGTATGACACCCATCCTCACTTCCCAAAGGTTTCTGGTGATTATACGCCGCCGCCGCCGGGCCGCGTGTGGCTCGCTCTTTGTCGGCGAAACATAGACACTTTTTAGGCTCCGTTAGCCTCTTCGATCTCCGATCTCATCATCCGCCAAGGCATTTCACTCCCTGTGCCTATTCATTTTGAATTTGGGTCAAGTACTGCTTTGGGTTGGAGAGAATGGGTAGACAGAGAGTTATTGGACACGGGATTTATGGGCTTGCTCTAGCGGGCTAGCGTACTAAAGGCTATCGTTTCCTCTCGCTGTTTATCCAACTTCAGGGACCTTTTCAACCTCCGTTACTTGGTCCGTAGATGCTGCACCACCACTCACACTTTCTTCTTTTCCTGCGATGAGATCATTGTAACTTTGGAAGATGTAGCCAATCAGTTGCTCTTACCCATCCTTGGCTACGTTGACCCTGGCGCCTTGGAGCTTTTTCCAGAAGAGGAGGCCATTATGGCTGAACTGAAGAGGAGGATGAGTGGTAATGCGAAGTTATCATTTTGGGTCAGTTCTACTGCCAAGATTTCCACCGCCGCTCGCCGTACGGCTTTTATTGCCTTCTGGTTGTGTAAGTTCATCTTTGCCTCCCATCCTCACTATGCTGTAAAGCCTTTATGCTTTCGATTAGCTATCAAAATATCAGCCAAGGTAAGTTTGCCGCTAGCTCCTATGTTTCTGGGACACTTGTATGTTCAATTAGACATCCTGCGGAGTGACGAGAGTCAGGCAGGTTCTTGCCACATAATCACCTCCTCTATTCACAGCACTATTTTGCAGCACTTGTTATATGAATGTTGTGCGAAGCACCTGGTGAAATGCAAGCCCGTCCGCTTTGCTAAAGAAAAGTATCAGTCTTGTCTGCAAGTTATTACCGATTTTTGTGGCAGATTCGAGTTTGATTTTCCGCTAGCTTTCCATTGGACCGGTTTAAAGCCCATTGCTCATTCCGTCGTTGAATTCTTTGACAAAAAAGTTAGGTTTTCCTGGAGAGCTTACAGGAATTTAGGTGTGGGTTATACATGCATTGACTCTGTCATGGGCTTATTTGTCAACACCGCTGGCACCACCACTCCCTTGACCGATTTTGAGGAGACAGGGGTTACTTATTTGGCAGCCACCAATGCTGGGTGGTTGCCCTATCTAGCTGATGAAGACCTTAGGTTCGTACATTATCCTGCCAACCGGATAAGAAGGCAATTTGGGTTAGATTAAGACATTCCCGACGATCTCTCTTTTCTCATGGAGTCTCCTACATCTGTCTGGCCGTTCCTGAGGCATACTGCCTTTGCATTTTTAAGTCAACATTTCACCACAGTCACCGTTCTAGACTCACTGAGAGAAGGCATTTACACTCCTGCCATGCATGGATATTGGCAGGCCGTGATGACTTCATTTGAGCAAAAAATGGTGGGCAGTCGTGGTTTCTCCCTTATCCCTCCTGACAGACTTAGTGCAGTTATTTCAGTTAATCCCCGGTTGCTTTTGCCCTCCAAGTCCGCATTGGCCTATGCCAGGAAACAGAATCAGTTTGCCATCTTCGAGTGGGATGAGGAGAAAAAAGGTTAGTTCTGGCACGCTGGTGACTATCCTCCAAGTTAAGAGAAGAGAGTGAAAGTGACCAACATTCCGGTGCCTAAGAAGGGTTCTACTAAACCCAAGTCTGTTAAAAAAGGTAGTGATTTTTCTGAAGCTTATTTGGGTACTGTATCTTCTGGCATGCATCCTACTGTTAGTAAGTCCAAGTCCACCGCTCTGCAGCCATCCACCGGTGCCTCTCCTTCCAGCAGGACAAGAGGTAGTAAGAGGAAGTCCTTCCCTCCCTCTGCACCTACCACCACTGAGCGGCGAGTATGTTGCCTTTAACTTTGCCTTTCCTTCTTTGTCTTTGCCTTTCTGTGGCTAGCCTTCATACATTTGTTGATCTATCTCCTTGTCTTTGTCTTCTGTTCCCTTTGTAGTCCAAGTATAAAGAAGATACACCTACTACTCATCCCATACCACTTGACGAGCCTGAGTCCAAAGTATGTCTCCTCCTTCTCTTTCCCTTTCTTTTGCCCATATCTCTTCCGCCATACATCGTTGTCTGTTTATCTTTGTTTCAACATCATTACTGGTTACGGACTCATTTGTTTTTCATTTTTTTTTTTTTTTTTTGTTTATCAGGATGAACCCGAGCCTCTCTCTATGTACCGTCCCACAGTTGAGGAATTTTCTGCCTCCATGGGGACACCCATAGGAGGTCTCTTTGGTGGGACTGGTGTAGTACATGCGACGCCCGCTCCTCCTGTCACTGCACCAAGAATCCCTGTTGAGGTCCATACTCCTTCTATTGAGCCGGTATCCATAGTTGAGGGTACTCATCTGAAGAGGGTTGGGGAGACTGTTCCTATTCCTACCGAGATGCTTACCCCCCAGAAAGGAGCCATTCCTTCCGCTATTTCTCAGGCTGAGGCCGTTTCTCCTGCCACCCCCCTTGTTATTTCTACCAGTGATCCTTTTCTGTCTCTCTCTCAAGCGGTGAAGGACAATTCCTCCTTGATAGTTACTCCTTCCTCCATTCCGAGCTCCGCTACACGGGGGCCTGATGTAGACTTGTCTTCTAAGGGCTCCGAGGATGTTCTCGAGGATCCTGATGATGAACCTGCCGTGAAAAAGAGGATTTTTGACTCTGAGGAGGAGGATGAAGGTGCTAAGTGCATGGTTGAATCTATGGGTACATATTTCCTCATCTTGTTAAGTCTCCTTTCTTCCCCCTTCTTCTCTTTTATTTGTGAATTCATTCTTTTTGGCTCGTGGTTCCTTATATCCTCTTTTTTTTTTTTTCTCGACAGGCCCACTTCTTACCGCCCTTTCCCAGTTTGAGTTGGGCAGTAGTTCTGCTGTGGTTACAGACCCAATGAGTGAGGCTGTGGCCTTCTTTACCCACTTCAATAAGCTTGAGGTTAATGATCTTGGTCATGCAGATTTCTGGGGCTCTGGCCCTCCTTACGTGGATTTCCACGGCTTCAGGGTCCTTGAGGATGGTGTTTCTCACCTAGAGGTGATCTATAGCAGCCGCGGTGACTTTATGCAAGGATTTCGTCTGGGTCGTTCTGTTAGAGAGCATTTCCTGAAAATGCTCCGGAGTGTGATGAATGATATTGAGCATAACTGTGTTGACACTATCTCTTCTGAGAGTATTCTTCAGTGGAGAGTTGCAGTTCAAGAGCTTGTAAGTGTTGGCTTCGCTGTGGAGTTTATTCTAGATCACCTCCGTGAGATTGCCTGAGCCTTTTCATGAGGAGAATTTAGCCTGCTATCGATGCCATTGACACACGGATTGAGGTTCTAAAGAAGGAGGTGGCAGACTTGGAGGCTCGCCGTGGGCATTTTCTTTCGAGCTTTGGTTAGTCCAGCTGATTTGGAGATCAGTCACTCATCTCTGGGCTTCGTTGATGACGTAGTTTCTCTTTAGTTCACTTGTCTTTTGATTTGGCTATTTTTGTATTTCCTACTGGACTTCACCTCTTCCTACTTTTTTTCTTCTCCTCTCTTTTAAAAAAAAAAAAAAGTTTATGAGATTGCCATAATTTGGGTTTGTAATTATGACGCTACACTTTGCTACTACTTTCATCTATTACTATGACGTGGTATGCCTGTTGCAATGTTTCATACTTCTTTTCATTACGTGAGAGCATGTTACAATCATGTCTTGTGACATGGTCACTTGAAGGAAAAAAAAAAAAACATAGAGGAACAAAGAAAGGGTGATTACATTGCTTCTGCCCTTAAGCGTAATAACGTTTCAACCACTTCCCATTTATGGGATCATTCAAGTCTTTGCCATCCATCTGAGTTAAACGGTAATATCCACTTGAATGCGCCTCCCTTATCACAAGAGGCCCTTCCCATTTTGGTGCAAACTTAGATGATCCTGCCATGCCTCACCTGACATAGTTTGCCACTTTTAACACGAGCTGCCTTCTGCGAATACTCTCTCTTTGGTCATCTTGCCATAGGCCTCCGTCATTTTTTGTCTGTATCTGCGGCTACGTTCTTGGACTTCTTCTCTCTATTCATCAAGCCCCTCCAAGTCTTCGTACCTTTCTGCCGCAAAGACTCCCCTTTCTTTCTCCTTTTCCCGCATTTGCATAACTTATAATGATAGAGTCCTTATTTCCACTGGACTCATTGCTTCTGTCCCGTAGACTAGAGAAAAGGGTGAAAACCCGATGGCTGATTTCGATGAATTTCGATAAGCCCAAAAAGCATCCGGCAGATGCGTTGCCCATCCGCCTGTGTATTCTTGACTCATTTTACTGATGATCTTTATGAAGATCTTATTCGTTGCTTCTGCTTGCCCATTTCCTTGAGGATAGTAGGGCGATGAGCGATGATGCTTGACTTAATAAAACTCCAGAATTCTCTTTACATCACTATTGACAAAAGGTGTATCGTTGTCGCTAACGATTCTGTGGGGTACTCCAAACCTCACAATTATGTTCTCCTTAATGAAGTTTGCCACTGCTCCTCTCGTGGCTTTGCGGAGTGGCACTGCCTCTGCCCACTTTGTGAAGTATTCTGTAGCCACTAGGATCCATATGTAGCCACGTGATGGTAGGTTGATTGGTCCTACCAAATCAAGCCCCCAAGTGTGGAAGGGCCATGGGGTAACCATGCTGTGCAAGCTATGCGGATGGGTGTGAATTAAGCTGGCCTGTACTTGACAACTATGACACCTTTTTACAAATTCTGCTATGTCTTTCTTCATGGCAGGCCAATAGTAACCCATTTGTAGCAGGCATCTGTATAACTTCTTCTTCCCTTGGTGTTCCCCACATTCCCCTGCGTGTACTTCCTTTAGCATGTCTTTCGCTTCATCGGGGTCTAGGCATCGTAGTGGATCTCCATCATACCCTTTTTTGAAAAGGACCCTGTTGTGTAGAAAGTAACGTGTTGCCGGCCTTTTGAGCTTGTATCGCTCACTGTGCTTTTGTGGCAGGATCCCTTCTGCTAAGTACTGGGTGAATGGCTTTCTCCAGTCTTCGCTGACAAACACTGCGTAGCTTTCTTCCCTATCTGCCATCAGCTGGCATTGAACTTAGACTCGATCCGCATCTTTTCCCATACTCGGCCAATAAAAGGCTGCCCTTTGAAGCCTGCGGTAGAGATTGACTTCTCCACTGGATCAATAAGTCTTATCATGCACTTCTTTTAACTTTCTCTAGGCTTCCTTTTGCCCCACGCATCTAGACAGGACCCCTCCTGGCATCCTGCAGTATAGCTGTCCCTTTACCAGGGCGTAGTCTTTTAGCACTTTTAACTCCGTAGCTTCTCCCTCCTTCATCAAGGTCTCCCTTTTAGGATTTCGCCAGTCCTTTTTGCACTATTCCTCTTGGAACCTCTCCTTCAATGCTTCAATGATAAACTGTCTTCTCCTCTTACTGACCTCTATCCGGGTGCTGTTTCCTTCGAAGATTATTTGTGAGCCCAATGCGGCCAGCGCATCTGTGAACCGATTTTCGTTCCTTAGAGCATGCTCTATCGCAAAGGTTGAAAACTACTCCTCCATCTTCTAGGCCATTGCTCTGTATGGAGCCAAGCTGGGTTCCTTTAAAGAGAAACTCCCTTTGGTCTAGCAGACCACTAGGTTGTCTCCTATC
The DNA here is from genome assembly GCA_033629205.1 of Lithocarpus polystachyus. Classification (NCBI taxonomy): domain Eukaryota; kingdom Viridiplantae; phylum Streptophyta; class Magnoliopsida; order Fagales; family Fagaceae; genus Lithocarpus; species Lithocarpus polystachyus. Next base: position 71,441,618 of record CM066162.1, read on the forward strand.
ACTCTTAAGTGTTTAACTCCCATTTCAAGGGCTGTGGCTAGCCCAGTTAGGTAAGCTTCATATTTTGCCATGTTGTTTGAGCACGGAAATTCTAATTTAAAGGATAGTGCCACAGCTTTGTTCTCTTCATGGTACAAAACTACTCCCACTCCGTCTGATTAGGCAGTAAAGGATTCATCAAATCATTACCCACTATTCTCCGACTTCTTTTGCCACGGCTATTTCTCCTGAGACTTCATCATCCAATGGGAATTCTTCTTCCTTTGGGAACTGTGCCAATAGATCCGCTATAGCTTGACTTTTTACCGCCTTGAGTGTTCCTGCCTTTAGATTGTATTGTGACAATTGTAACAACCACTGGGATATTTGCCAGAGAGAATTGGTTGTTGTAGTAAGGCTTTGATGGCATGAGATTTAGTCATCAGCCACACCTTATAGGCCAAGAAATAATAACGTAGCCTTTGTGAGGCGTACACAATAGCCAGGCATGCCCTTTCCGCCCTCGGGTAACGAGTTTCTACATCTTTCAGGGCACGGCTAATATAGTAAACCGGTTGCTCATTACCGTCCCTGTCCTCCTAGGCGATCAGTGCGCCCACAGCATATTGGCTGATGGCTAAGTACAGCAACAGTGGCTTCCTACGAATCGGGGCATGCACAGTGGGGAGGTTCATCATGATCTGCTGCAGTCTTTTAAAGGTCGCATGTTACGCGTTTCCCCATTCAAAGCTTTGCCCCTTCTTGAGTAGCTTGCCGAAGGCAGAGGTAATGGATGCCAATCCAGGGATTAATCTTCTGATATACAAGACCTTTCCCAAGAAACTTTTCAATTCTTTAACCATAGCTGGCAGTTTCATGGTTGCTATGGCTGTGGTTTTGGCTGGGTCCACGTCTATTCCTCTGCTATGGACCAGAAAACCCAAAAATTTTCCAGAGGATACCCCAAATGCACATTTGTGAGGGTTCATCTTTAGTTTGAAAACCCTACACCTTTCAAACACCTTCTTTAATACCCGGACATGCTCTTCTCGCCTTCTTGATTTCACCACTATGTCATCCACATAATCTTCTAATTCCTGGTGCATCATCTCGTGGAATATGGTCGTCATTGTCCGTTGATAAGTTGCACCTACATTCTTCAACCCAAATGACATTACTGTATAGTAAAAATTGCCTAAGGGCGTTCTGAAGGCAGTCTTTTTTGCATCTTTTGGCACTATTCTAATCTGGTTATACCTACTGAATCCATCCATGAATGAGAACATAGCGCTTCTTACTGTAGAATCTATTAGTAAATCCATATTCGGTAAAGGGAATTCGTCTTTTGGGCAAGCCCTATTGAGACTCTTAAAATCTACACAACATCCTATCTGCCCGTTCTTTTTCTTCATTGGCACTATGTTGGACAACCAGCGTGGATGCTGAATGGGTTTGATGAATCCTGCGGCTAGCAACTTCTGTACTTCTTTGACTATCTGTCCTTCTATCTCGGTGTGGAATACCCTGGTAGGCTGGGCTACTGGCTTGGCCCCCGGGTCCACATTCAGCATATGCATTACTAGCCCAGGATCCAATCCGAGCATTTCACTATAATCCCAAGCAAAAACATCTCTGTATTCTTTTAACAACATTATCAATTCTGACCTCTCTTTTTCTGACAACTTTGAATTGATTGAGATGGGCCTTGGTTCCTGTGAATCGGACCCCAAGTTCACTTCCTCTAGCTTTTCTTCTACCATGACTTGTGCATCCTTTTCTGCCGCAAACTACTCGTCGTTATTCTTTTCCTCCAATCCTTCTTGAACTATGCAACATACTAGGCTTTTATGCTGCCATTCCTGTTTGGGGCCCGTTTGTGTTTCACTTGTGGGCCCCGTGCACCTTCATAATTTGTATATAATTTTACCGTCGGGGCCTCGGACCCTGACACATTGTGGTACATCATCTGCTTTTGTGGTAGTTACTTCTTTCCTCTTCCTTTTCTAAGACAGCAACTTTCCCAGATCAGGTTCTGGGTCATCCCGGATATCCTTCCACCTAGGAATAAAGATGCCTCGTGGCTTCGACACTGAACTTTCCCCAGATGGTGCCCACTGGTTGTAAAACATGGTTTTTACCAAATGGGCCTCTGTTTGCTCGAATGGTAATGGGTTTGCTGCTATTCGTATCATCCTGCTATTCAGCCTTCCTTTCACACATTGGTGGTAGGTGAATAGGACTAATCGGTGTTTATGCAACCATGGTCTTCCCAACAGCACATGGTATGAGACCTCCGTTTTTACTACGTGCAACCGGGTTAAAGAGGCTATGGGGCTAACCTTTAACCATAGTTGAATATAACCTGCGGTGTATTTGCCGCTTTCTTCAAACCCAGTTACTTCCATTGGGCACCCTTGGATCTTTCTTTCTGAAATTCCTGCCGCTTGTAGAGTGCTTAGCGGAATGAGGTTTACTGAGGCACCTGTATCTATCAAGGCTTTCTTGATGGGAATTTGATTTATTGACGGGATCAGGTAAAATGGTCTCTTGTGGTCAGGGCATCCCACCTCCATGTCCTCACACTGAAAGTGATTTCACTCGATTCTTGTAGGAAAGCTTTGTCATCTGCGACTTCCGCTAACAAAAATTCTACTTCTACCCCGAAGGTGATGCTTACTAGAGCCTCTGTGGCTACCTTTCGTTCTTTTGCTGTAAGACCTAGTTGATCGAACAAGTTTTTGAATTTGGAGCTTTTCTGTAGGGTGGTGATTGCTATAGCAAGCAGGGTTCGATTCTCCTCCTCGTCCTCCCCTGGGTCCGCATAGATCACTACCGCTGCTACACCTTTTCCCTTATGATTCAGGAGCGAGTTTCTTTGAACTTTTTGTTGTGATAGCTCCAGGGTCCCTTCTTTAATTCTGCGGTGTATTAGTCTGCGGAGCACCTAACATTCTGCGGTAGGATGTTGCACGTAGTTGTGTAATTGGCAGAAGCGTGGGTCCTTCCGCTCTTCTTCTGTGGGTTCCCTAGAGACTTGATTAGGCTTAAAAACTCCGTCTGTTATCCATCTATCTAGGAGCACATCTAACTCCTTTGGGGTGCATGGTATTGGTGGAGGAGTATCATACTCCTTCCCATCGAATTTTCTTTTTCTCTCGCTTGTGGAAGCTGTCATGGCTTGTGGGGTGTTCCTTTTGTCAGGAGCCGGCCTTACCGACTGAGCAGTTTTCCTGGCCTTTTGTAACAGTTGTGCAAACTGGGAAATCTCCAAGTTTTCCAGAACAGCTCGGTACTCCCTGATCATATTGGTCATACACATCTCCACCAGTGTCTTCTCCCCACATTGGTCGTAACAATCGAGTGCTATGTCTCTGAACCTCTTAATATATTCCATTAAATCCTCACCACTTCTTTGCTTGGTAGCTTGCAAGGTTGCGAGTGCACTGTTTCTTCTTCGTGGAAGTACTTAGTGCAAAATACATCCATCATATCATCCCAAGTTGGGATTGACCCTGGCTTTAAACCGATGTACCAGGTATAAGCTCGGTCACATAGTGACTTAGAAAATTCCTAAAGACACAAGTCCTCATCTGCCGCATAAGGGCCAAGAGCGTCGATAAACTTGCTTACGTATTCAACGACACTTCCTTTCCTGCCATCATATTGCGCGAAGGTTCGTGATTCATACCTCTCAGGGTATGGTTTGCTGAGCACTTTCAGTGGGTAAGGCAACCTTCGTGCATAGAACCTTTCTTTTGGTGCTCTGGCTCTTTCCTGCTCTAGGAGAGCAGCTACTTCCACCATGGTAATGTAATGCTGTCCTGCATTTTGCAGAGCACCTCCAACTGGTGTCTCCTCTTTGTCTGCCACATGCTCTGGGTCATGCTAGTTCCTTTTCTCTTTCGTCTTATCCGTCTTCAACTGACAGATTTCCTCCATCATTTGTTGTTGTGAATGTTGCAGTGCTTGCAGCACTTCAACAAAGGTATTGGCATTGTCATTGGGATTCTTTGTCTGCGGCTAGGGTCCAGCCTCCACTTCGATGGTACCTTCCACCTAGTTAGGCTGACGCTGGTGAGGTGTTGTTGGCCTAGACTCTACTTAAGAGGGCACGACGCTCATATTTCGCGTTGCCTTGGATTTCGGCGGCATTTGCTTACGAGGATCTCTGTCCTTGTCTGTTTCCCAACTCCCTAGTGGAGTCGCCAATTTAAATGTGGTGGGCTTCTTGTGCAACGTTGGGTTAAATTACCTCTCGCCGTGCTAGGCCCAAAATATTCTGGATCAAAGAGTTGGGACTGGTTCAATTGCAACTCACCTTGGTCCGACTTGTGCGCAAGCCACGCCCCGTTTTATCGTGATTTAGATTATATGCCCGTGGCAGGCAGACCTACTTAAGATGATTACAGCAAGCAAATATAACGAAGATGACAAAGAGATTCGTCAACTTTATTTAAATAATGAGACATTGCAAGAAACATGTATCTCAGTGAAATGGCAGCAAAGATGAATACGAAAAGATAAATACAAAGGAAAGAAAAGAAAGTAACGGTGAGCTTATAAAATCAGAATAAATGCTGGTCTGCCGCGATATGTTAAGGGGTCTAAGCCAAGAAAGAAACAACGTTTCCTCAATGCGAATAATTTCTCTAGATGAGAGATTAGTGGCTTTGAGGGAGCGGTCCTAAATGACTTATGCCCAGGTTGCTGATAGCAGAGAGCATGGGTTTGAGAGGGAGAGAGGGAATCAACCTATTTGATGCATACTTGCAACCTCGTTCTCTCTATTCTTTTTCTCTGTTCTCTAAACCTTTGTCTTTTTTTCTTTTCCTTAGTTAGTGTTATTCTCTCCTAGGCCAATCTTGTCGTGTCCTTCTCGTGCACAGTGAGTGTTCTTATATAGTGTCTACCGTGGTTTGGATTTTACCTTTTTACCCTCTAACCGTCTTTGTCTGGTGTGTGTGTCCTTGCCGATCATTATTGATTGGTCAGGTGCCCAGCTAGCGCCACTTACCTGCACTGGCCGCGCCATTCCACATCACCAGACAAGGACAAACTATTTTGTTTGTTTGCTTACCGTGGCATTCTTACTTGCCACGGTATGGGTGCTCTCTCTCTCTTTCCGTCCCTCATGGCCTGCACCTAGCGGTTCTAACTCAGCTTTGCTTCTTTTAGGTGGCATGTCATCCTAGCAGGACACTTCCCCTGAAAGGAGCCTAAGCAAGAACCTCAAAATAGGTTTTCCCTTCTCCCCACTGCTAGACCATGCCCCCTTACCTCTGATCCATGACTTAACTCTTCTTGTATTAGCTGGGTATAGGCTGGTGGGGTCTGGGTCTTGCGCGTGCTTTACTTCCATGTCCGTCTAGAGTCTGCTCGCTGCTCATGCGTTTGCCGTGGTACGAAGACCTGTCTGCTAATTCTGCCGTTCGTCTCTAACTTCTTGTGGCATGGATTGTTTCTCCAAGTTCTTTATTGTCTTGCTATTTAGGGTCTGGGCTTTTGCTCGATTACGAGCTTCTTCTTCTTATTTTTTCATCCTGTCGCGTTTTACTCCTTGAGGTCTCGCTGTTACCTCCTACTATACCATTCTACCACTCCCGCCGCAGCGTTACTAACTCATGGCTATTGGGCCTTTTTGGGCCCGCTGTCTTTTTTTTTTTTTTTTTCTAATGGCCTAATAAGCCCACTGGGCCTTTTTGCCATGTTTGCCTTCGGGCTCCCAAGTCCCATTTACTTTCTTTTGGGCGTCCTTGGCCCTTTCTAATTCCATGCTTCCCATGGACCTTTACTAATTCATCGAGCTTCCTCAACCCAACTACTCCACACTTCACCCTTAGGGCTCATAGATTTCCCTATTGTCCTGTACTTACTTTACTTTGGACCTGCCGTGACAGGCGTAGCCCGTTCTCACTCTCTCTACATCTATTGCCCATGGTTTGCTATTTTTTTCCTTTTGGGCCCTTTCAGGCCCGTTTACTTCTTCAAGACCCATCTACTTGCTTCATGGACCTATAATTCATTGTTTCTGCCGCTTGGGCATAATGCCTTTTCTATCCACTTTCTAACTCCTCTTGGCTCATGTTGATGGGCTTCTTTTTCCTGTTGGGCTCCAAAAAAAAACGAACTTCAACAAATGTAAACTACGAAATTCTTAAAAAAAAAAAAAAAAATCTTCCTCCAAATAAATAATAAAAAACAAAATATAAACTATTAATTATGACAAATTCTTTAAAACTATAGTCTAACATTTCAAAACGACAAGTACAATACAAGAATAACTATTTAAATTCTCAAATGCTTTATTCTTAATAATAATTTTTAAAAGAGCTTAATCCATGCCTGGGAATAATGGAGCTTCCCTTCAAACTTTTTTTTTTTTTCCTTCACATGTGAAACCTAAATAGAACTTTATTAAAGAATATATCAATAGATTTATCTATCCTATTTATGTTGTTTTGGCGAAAAAAGAAAAAGACAAGAAAAAAGATATTGATGATTTGTTTTATATTTTATCTTAATTGCTTAAATAATAAGGAAAAATGGTTAACATGATCAATTTATAAAAAATACAATTTCTTTGGAAATCTGGATACTCACATATTTTAAAGGGAATTCACATTCTTACTAAGAGGGGCTTAAAGGAAAAATCCAAATTTTCTTAATATCTAATTTCTTGGCATGATGCAACTAAACGTAGAAATTTTTAAACATTTTTTAAAATATTAAAACATTACCTGTACCGAACTCAACGTCAATAGCTATACTATGGCTCTTTTTCAAGGCAAAAACTGGGGGGAATGTGCAGAGTAGACACGGGTTCAGATTGTATATAGTAAGTTAGCAACTTTTATGAATTATAATGGAAAATAGCATCTTGAGTTTGTAAAACTCGAGATCCTATTTTTAAAAACCTCCTTCGCCGTTGCACGCACTTGCTGACTGGACTTAAAAACTGCCACACAGATCTCGAGTGTTAAAAACTCGATTTCTCCGAAATAAAAATCGAGTCTTTCAGACTCGAGTTTAGTCCAAAATTGTTGAAGGATATCGAGTATTAGAAAGTCGGTATCCTCTTAAATGTAAAAAATAGAACTCGAGTCTTATAGACTCGAGTTCTACTGGGAAAATACTATATAACACGCACCAGATCAATTCAGTCTGAGATACAAACACACACACACTGACCTAACTGATTGTAAGGCTCACCCCACACCACATTGCCTTTCACAACTCACCACATTGCATCTATCCCCACACCACATTGGCTCTCACAACTCCATTGCATCTCTCACTGCTCTTCTCCCTCAACAAATTCATATCTCAGGTAAGCACATGTAAAGATTTGAATGTCATTGTAGTTGGGTATTGGTTGTTGGGTGTGGGTAAAGAATTTGACTATTTATTTTGTAGATAGTGTTAATAACTTAGTTTCTTACCAATATTGTCAATTATCAAACTTTGTTTTGTTAGTGTTATTTTCAAGTATTTATTTGCATGGTTTTTGTGATGAATGGGTATGAAATGGGTAGTGAATGAATTGTGATGAATGGGTATGAAATGAGTAGTGACTGAATTGTGATGAATGGGTATGAAATGACATGGTTTTCGTGATGAATGGGTATGATGGGTAGTGAATGAATTGTGATGAATGGGTATGAAATGGGTAGTGAATGAATTATGAGGAATGGGTATGAAATGGGATGAGTGACTACCCCCTCTTTGAATTGTACTAAAATGGGTATGTCATTCATGCCTTTGAATGTGTAATGAAATTAATTTTTTTGCATTGGGTATGAAATGGGTATGTAAATGTGGCAAATATGTAACATGATAAAACTCTTATTACTTTCACAAGGATTTTGCCTTATTTTGTTTGTATTGGGTATGAAGTGGATAATCTTAGCATGACAGAAAAATGATTTGAGTATGAAATGTTACTAAGATATATGAAATTCATACCAGTTGAATGAATTGGAATTTCTACGTTGTGTAGTTTGAATAGATAAAATGTTTGTTAACTAACATAGTAACTTGACTCTAACAGGTTTACAATGCCTGAAATTGATTTAATCCTATACCACGGTGGTCCGCTTAAGAATGCCAATGCGAACAAAGGATTGCCATTTGAAGGACCGGGTATAAAGTTATGTTATACCCAAATTGATCGTAGGTTGAAGACCCTCGACGAATTAAAGATGATAGTTATGGAAGAATTGTGTGCGAATCCTGCTGTACACAACATACAAATTACTTATCGTATGCCACATGAAGTCTTGAAGCACCGGATTAATTACAAGTATATGGTGATAGAAACAAATAAACATGTAAAGATCATGTTTGACAAGTTGGAGAGAATACCTGATGTTAGTGGTATTGAGTTGTACATACAGTTGGAGCAGCATGCAGATGATGAAATCCAACAAACAGCCACAAGTGTACAGGTTACAGTTCCGGATGCTCAATATGGGTATTCTACACATCTAGAGGACGATGATGTTCATGCCAATAATGATGTTAATGCCGATGATGATGATGATGACGATGATGATGATGGTGATTATGATGATGATGACGATGATGACGACGACTACATTGATGAGACTACTGCCATTAACGGTGAAGACTTTCCCGATAGAGATGACTTTGAAGAGCAGATTGATCGAGGGGACTTTGGGGACTTCGAGAGGGACATTGATGATGATGAGACATTGGACGGTAGTGGACCTAATGCTGACAATGTTATTAGTGTCCTAAACATGGAGAATACAATCCCTGCCTACGCACCTCCTGCCTTGTCATTTTCTGCAAATACTTGGGAAAACATGGTTGATCCTTCACATGTTGAGATACCATTTGTGTCTACTTGGAGAGAGGGGATGAATTTGTACAAAGGGTTGACTTTTGCTAATAAAGTAGAGGTGCAGCGCGTATTAATAAGTACTGCTATGAATGAAAACAAACATTTTATGATCAGTAGGTTAACGACAAAAAAAATCTGTGCCAAATGCGTGGATGAGTTATGCAAGTGGTATGTCTGTGCGGTCATGAGGCCCAATCTCCACGGACTTTGGATGATCACCGTGTATGTGGGTCCTCACACATGTATACCGACTGGGGTGCAGAATGATGGTAGAATGATGACTTGTAATTTTATTGCATCAGACATCCTTAAGAAGTTATGTGAGGATCACATTACCCCAATTAAGCATCTCAGGTCTATGATAGAGTCAAAATATAATGGCCATAAGCCTTCTTACTACAAGGTATGGGATGCGAAACAGAAGGCGATTGGGAAGATGTTTGGGAATTGGGAAGAGTCTTACCAAAGGTTGCAAAAGTTGCTAATGGCATATATTGATCAGGATTCGACTACCCAGGTGTTCTATCGTACCAAACCCACCGGTGAAGATGACACATTAATTTTGCATTATGTGTTTTGGTCTTTCGGTCCAAGTATTAATGGATTCAAATATTGCAAGCCAGTTATTAGTATTGATGGGACCCATCTCTATGGTAAATATCAGGGAAAGTTGTTGGTTGCAATGGCAACCGACGCTAACAACAAGGTATTCCCTCTCGCCTTCGCTGTTGTGGATTGTGAGTCAGGGTCCAGTTGGAGTTGGTTTTTAAAATGTCTCAGAGATACGATTGGCTACGTGATACCTGACGAAGGCATTTGCATAATTTCTGACCGACATCTCGGTATCAAAAATGCTATTACAAACTGGCCTAGAAGGGATGATGGACAACCACGAGTGTTTCATAGATATTGCCTGAGACATGTTGCTAGCAACTTCAACACACATTATCAGAACTCCACTCTAAAGTCAGCGGCGTTGAAAGCGGGATATGCTACTCAGGCAGTAAAATTTTATACCATAATGGACTCCATTAAGCAGGTGGAAATTGAGGCCATTAGGAAGAAGAAGAAGGTGACGGGGAAGGATGGCAAGGAAAAGGATTTTCTTCCATACACATACCTAATGAGTGAGTCTGTGGATATGTGGACCCAGTCACATGATGGTGGGAGACGTTTTGGGGCAATGACAACCAATATATCAGAATGCTTCAATGGTGTATTGAAAGGTGCACGGGGCCTTCCTATTGCCGCAATGGTTGAGTTCACTTGGTCCAAACTTGTTGAATATTTCCACGACCGGGACAAAGAAATTACGAATGAGTTGATGGAGGGTAAAAAATGGAGTACATATGCCTTCTCCACATGGGAGGGAAATAGGCGTAAATCTGAGAAACACTATGTCAAGGCATTTAGCGCACAAGAGATGCGATATCAGGTAGTTACTTCACACAACACATGCAGCGCAGGAGGGGGAAACCACAGTTATGAAGTTTGGTTACTGGAAAGAACATGTAGTTGTGGAAAATGGCAAAACATTGGGATCCCGTGTTCACATGTAATTCGAGTATGTGATGCGACACAAATTGATTCGACCATATATATTCACCCATGTTATAGTTTGAACTATGCCCGTAGCACTTACTCACATGCATTTGTGGTTCCTAAGTCACAGTCGTTGTGGAGGGAACCCATGGGGCCAAAGTGGTTGCCTAATCCAGCATTGGTACGGGGCAAAGGTCGACCAGTGAAATCCAGAATAAGGAATGAGATGGATGGAGTGAGGAATAAAGATCGAGAACCGGGATGGCGGAGGGAGGATGCAGATTTGATAGAGAGTCAACCCAAGCATACATGTGGACTGTGTCATGCTTCCGGGCATAACCGTCGAAAATGTCCGCAGTCCCGTGGCGCTTCCACAAGCGGTCATGTTCCAAACTAGGTAGGTGACAAAAGGCAAAATGTTTTGGATTCGGTTGTTCATTCTATGTTTACGTAATATTTTCTACCTTGTCTCCTAACAACCATCGTTTATGTTTTTCAGGGATGCTTACATGGACGACGTTTCATTATGCGGATTGCCGATCTTAGGAAAAGTGGCTACGTTGTATCGGCACAATTGTCTTTTTGGTTGTTGTTGAATGTACTTGTAATTCTCTATCAATTATACTTCTATGAATATTGATTGTAATTTGAGTAATATGGTTCGAACTGCAAATTAAGCGTGGTTGGGCATGTTCAGAATGTCGATATATTGAAAATGGCTTTAGCTGTGATTTAAGTGCATTTACACCGTAAAATTATGTTTCCGCAAAGAGCGTAACAGTTTCTATAGTTTGGTGTTTATTGAGAACGTCTTTGGACGTGCTTGAAGTGCATTTACATTCCTTTCCTTCTCTGCCTCTCACCAAGTATTTGTGGATTACATTCTCAGCTTCTCTATCATCATTCTCAGCAAGTGCACGTTGTTGTTTCTGGTCTGCCTACATGCCCAGGAAAAAAAAAAATTCCAGTGAAACTCGAGTTTCTAAGACTCGAGTTCCACCAGTGTGAACACTCCCAAAACAGAGTGTTCAATCTGCCTGAAACAGAGTATGCTCAAGAAAGTAGGGAAAAAAAATTCCCAGCGAAACTCGACTTTCAAAAACTCGAGTTCCACCAGTGTGAACGCTCCCAAAACAGAGTGATCAATCTGCCTGAAACAGAGTATGCTGAAGAAAGAAGGGAAAAAAAATCCCCAGTGGAATTCAAGTTTCATAGACTCGAGTTCTACAGGAGAAAAAATTTCCAGTAAATCTCGAGTTTGAAAGCCTCGAGTTTGAAAGCCTCTATTTCATTCAGATTATCTTCAAGCAAATCGAGTTTCAAACACTCGATTTCCTTTCATATTTTTTTTTTCCCATTAAATCTCGAGTGTCAAAGCCTCTATTTCATTCAGATTACCTGTAAGCAAATCGAGTTTCAAACACTCGATTTCCTCTCATATTTTTTTTTTCCCAATCTATCATGTGAACAATGCTCATAAGCTAATACTTTTGCCTTAAAATCCTCTAGACATGTGAATAAAATTTTATATATAATTCATATAACATTACTTTTGCAATTTTAACAAAAAAATTGCAAGTCAATTCCTTTTATTTCTTTGGATCAGCTAGATATGAGTGCTTCCATGTAATATTCTTTCTTAAATTAAATCTCTAATGTCCATAATGCCATATGACTAATTAGTAATATTAGTTGGGTGGGTTACTGTCTGAAGGAGAAAAAATCAAGAAGAATAAAATAGAGAATAATGGGGAGGTTGTGGGTGGCAAAATAAATATGCTGAATGGAAATCCTCAAGACACGGTGGCAAAGTTATACCTGAATAAAGACAAGGTTCCAAATCTCAATGCACGTAGGATCATCATTGTTAACAAACTGTGTCTTAAAATAAAACCAAACATTCTCTCTGATAATAATCCCAACAATCATGTTTGGTTTCAATCATCTCTAAAATAACAAGTGAAACCCACATATAAAAAGTAGTAAAATAAGATTAAACAATATTGTGGGTGAGCGATACGCAAAAGAGAGCATGAAGGACTTAAACAACTTGTTTGTCTCATAATTGGAATACCGAGTCAACATTACAATTATCATTTGAAATTGTGTCCTTACAGTCCGTTTCTACAAATGTTAGGGGAAACTAACAAAAAGAAGGAAATCAAAACAAAGTAAGGGCCGAAATTGTCTATAATATGTTAGACCTGTACAATTAACCCAAAGCGAGTGCAACAAGTCTAGCTCAACCCAACTAAGGACATATGTGGAAATACCAAAGCATGTGTATGCATGGATAATATCAGGAACAAAGAGCAAGACAACCCCAAGAATAGTTTGTTAGTTAGTCACTATTTGTTGTACAATTAATTGTCATGGGTAAAGAGACAATCTTGAGCTTTTGTTGATGCAAAATCGTCAATTCCGTATCTTCTTCTTTTGGAAGGCGAGTACCTCAAATCAAGTAAATTCTATCATAATGTATTTCAGTGCAAGGTCCACAAGGACCTGTATCACCCATCTCCCATAAATTGTCCTGTACAACGAAACAAAAACAATGAACCAATTAGGTTTTATTTTTAATAAAAAATCCGGTTTGAATATGGCACACAATTTGAATGAACGTAAATGGACAAGACTATTTTTTCCTAGATGGAACCTTTGTAGTGTAAGCAAAATCAAGATGTATATTGCAGTAAGTGGGCATTGTTTCTGGTTTGAACAGAGTATGATCTTTCCCAAACTCGTTCTTATGGGGGGAGAGGAAGTGGCATCTGAGCCAATTTCAATGGCATATGGATGGCACATTGTTAAAATAAAAAACAGAAAAGCTTGATTCAGATTCTTAAAAATAAAGTGAATGACAGTCGTCTCATGTATTATTACAGTTGTTACAAATGTGTAATACCAACAACACAAAGAAACATACATGGGCAAGCAGAGTCAGAAGAAACAATAAGTGTAGAAAAGCATACTTTACAGCCAAACGGCAGCACACGTTCTGGTGGTAAAAACAAACATGCCATATATCTTTGGATCAGCATCAGGAGCAAGACCCAAGTTCTGATCACCACCAAAGTAGGTGGCATAGAAGCGATCTTTAGGTAGTTTATAAACCTAAGAAAGAAAGAAAGGTTTGAATGGAAGTTTGAAATAAATAGTAATAAACGAGAGAGAAGGTCGGTTTGGTGCCTGTGTAAGAAGTTGCCAAGCCCATTGAATGGCGTCAGATTTAAAGTAATCCCCAAAGGACCAATTGCCAAGCATCTCAAAGAAGGTATGGTGGTAAGTGTCTTTCCCAACATCATCCAGATCATTGTGCTTTCCACCAGCTCGAATGCACTTCTGGGTGGATAGCTACAATTGCCAAAGCTTCTGTTTCAAGTAAAATAAAACCACCCTGCCCAATAGCATCAAGTTTCACTACAGTCAGAAAACTACTGATTTTTTTTAACCACAGAAACTTAATGATTTAGCTAAGAAGAAACCAACATTCATATCCACGACATTTTAAAAATGCAAAGTCATTTTTAAGCATAAGAAAAAAGTCTGACAATAATCATATGAGCAAATAAACACAGCAAGGGAAGTGCAAAGGAGATTATTGCTCTTCTTCCCGGTGCTAGCAAAAAAATTCTAACCAAATGGAAAGCATTTTATTACCAAGAAGAAGTTCTGTGCCATTGTCCCAATGAGAACAGCAAAGACTGCTTCCAATTTCCTCACACCATAGTTCTCAAGAAATAGAAAGATAAAACTGTGAAAAAGGCAAAAAAGAAACATTATTGGTAAACCCATGAACAATGTATTTTTGTCAAAAAAAGAAAAAGAAAAAGAAACCACATGATAAAACCCTCAACGAACTTGAGCTTCATAAAATATTTTGAAAGGGCTGATAGCTGCAGATAATAAACCAAATTACCAATGCAAAAGCTTCGACACTTTTATTAACTACTCAGCTCTATGAAACTCTTTCATGCTTTTTGAGACTTTCTTATCCACCAAGGGGCAGAAGTTCCTGGTAAGCTTTCATGGATTTGTCCATGAATTTCTCCATGGCCTCAAAAATGCGCTGCAGAGTTGCCTGTATACTACGATTGCTAGTGTCACTAGGATATACAATCTGTTCATCTGAGTGAATGTTACCATTCTGAGTGAACAGAACCATTTTCTTGTCTAATGCCTGGATCTCTTTCTGTATTTTCTGGTCCTCTCCATCCAAATTCTTAACCTTCCTCTCCAGATCCTTGTTCACCATCATTCTCTGGCGAATTTCATTCTTATCATGTTCCCAGATCTGAAACACACTGTAAGTAAAAACACGCATACACCATCAAGACAATACAAAACAGAAAGCCTAACCGGTAACTGCAAATTACATACAAAACAGCATATGCACAAGGCTGTCAGTCACAACGAAATATAAATTCCAAACTAGCAACCATCAATTATATAAAATGCATTTAGTTTATATAAATACATAAATATAATAAAAGACAACAAAAGGATTAATTGTCAATTTCAGGGGGCAGGGGGGAGGAGGGAGAGAGCTCTCACTTTGTTTGGCATTTGGCCTCTTCAATGCCATTTGGAGCAAGTAAAATCTCACCAAATAACATTATCCAAACTCTCCATTCATATTTTTAATTATAATCTCCTAGGAAGCTCATCCTAAAAGATCAGAAGTTATTTGTAATCAAGATCATTCTATAGGTGTATGTTCAATCATAACAAGCTTAACTACTGGCCACCTATCTTGTCCTTAGGAAATTAATAAGATGAAGATTCAACAATATAAAACTTACATTCAACAATTATGAACAACGAATAATAGTTAACAAATTTTTGCACATGTTCAGTATCTATTCATTTGAATTAAATTTAGTTACCTTTGCGAATATCTCTCTCCTCAAACGCATTATAGTATACAAAACATTGGTGTATAACATTATAATTAGCACTTAAAGGTAGTGTTACCGTAACTATAAAATAACATTCAAAAAAGAAAGAGAGGCACCCTTTTATCTTAGCATCTATTTTGGAACTTAAAGCACACTCTTCTACGTGTTCTAAAAAAGACCTTGAGCTTGGAGTAGGACCCATTAACCGTTTGGTCCCATCTGCCCACTTCATTTTTCTGCAAGTACATAATCCATCGAATCCAAGGGGGGCCACTCTTCTACTTTAGATCCACTTCTGTGAACAAATATCTATTCCTGTTAATTAATATGTCACAAGAAAAATTAACATACGTACTAATAATATATGAAATGTAAGAGGATATTGAAAAGGACATTACACTTAACTACACATGCGCACACACAGAAAACGTAAGACAAACTCCCATACACAGTGCAATGTCTAAAACAATATTAAGGCCTCAAACCGCTTAACCTAACACAATACCCTTACTACCATATGGCAAACACACCTCATTGCCATAGAAGTAGCATTTGTAATCACCCTGCAAAGCGAAGAGTGAACTACTGCACATTTTGCCACTGCCATCAGCAACTGTGTCAAGCTCTCACAAGAAGACCAACCACAATACTATTATCATTTACAACTAACCAAAACCGTAGCAAACAATTAGCCACACCCCAAATCCCATTCCAACATTGCAACAGCATCATCACCATCCAATTTTAACCATACTCTTTCAAATTTTAGAAATCCTAGCCCAAATTCAACCTAATCTGAGATGCCTACAATTTGTACCCCACAACACTCGCTGCATCTTCTCCTCTGCTGTGTTCAGAACTTATGCAGCATTCTTCCTTTATTGTTCTTTGACTATCTTGGCAACAGCAGTTGGTATTTATCGTGTTTTATCTTGAACTGTGGGACACGATGTGGTAGAGATTGTGTAACTTACATTTTAAAAAAATAATGATAATAAAAAAATGATAATGACCCAGCAAGCCATGAAGATGGCTATAAAATCGAAGAGACTTGATATGTCTTAAAAAACCCCCAGGCCAACAACAGGTATAGTATCACGACTCTTTGCAGGATGCTACCACAACAATCTCTTCAAATTACTTCACAAATAGCAAAATCAAAGCCCAAAAGTAGTCTAATTTGTGTAAAAACCAAAAGCAACAAAACCCCATTAGTAAAAGAAACAGTAATTACCAATCCAAAGCAGTAATGATGACCCCAGACCAGAGAGGCAAAACCCCATTACTCAAAATCTTAATAGCCATAGCACTCCCAATAACTTCCTGAATATCAGCCCCAATCAGAGCCAACTCAGCCATAACCCAAAGCAACAACATCGCCCAACTCGGATACGCATCTCAAAGCTTGTTTGCTGAACAGACGCCCAAATTCCACAATTAGATGTCAGAATCAAACCAACTTCAGTGAACTTTCTACTAGTTAAAGCATCAAAGATTTTCATGGAACTCTCCACATGTTTGCTCCTCCTAGAAACATGAAGAACCATATCCACTGACTTCAGTTTGAAGGTTCCGAATATTTTAAATAGCACACTAACATAAATCAAGGGATCACCTGGTTTCATATTATCTCCTCATTTTCAGGTTCAGCAAGCGCAGTCTCTTGCATAGTGCTACTTCAGGTACAGGACCACTAGGATCAAAGCTATGATTAACACGTTGTTGATACTGCAGAATATAAACCTCCAACCACCTATCAAAAATAATAT
The DNA here is from genome assembly GCA_033629205.1 of Lithocarpus polystachyus. Taxonomy (NCBI): domain Eukaryota; kingdom Viridiplantae; phylum Streptophyta; class Magnoliopsida; order Fagales; family Fagaceae; genus Lithocarpus; species Lithocarpus polystachyus. Next base: position 71,458,669 of record CM066162.1, read on the forward strand.
TCTTTAGTCAAAATTGGTAAAAAAATAAAAATAATGGTTTCATGTACAAAGAACTCATGGGATTACACACACATGCCTCCCCAACATGAGGGGGGAAAAAGAGCAAATTAGTGCGGGATGAAAAAAGAATCAAATTTGGGAGTGAGCAAGCAGATTAATAAAAAACAATTACTTTATTAGAAGATTCTAATCTTACCTTTAATTTGGATAATGAATATCCAGCCGATGAGGAAAGCCATAGAATGAAGAATAAAACAAGTCTTTTGCTAAAAAACCTGTGTATCAAAAGATTCAAAACCAATGCTAGTAATTTCAAGAAGCAGCTATTACAGGAGGATATTGGAAGAAACATAACTTGAAACTAAAGGGAACACCAAAACAATAAAAAAATCTGCTAACTTCAAAATGAATTTTCCTTTTTTTTGCTTTTATAACTGAAAATTAACTTCGAAAAGCTGATTTATTACTTGAACCAAGAATTGACCTCAACGTTGGGTATTTGAAATTCTCATCCCAGACATTCAGTTACCAATCTCCATTCAAGATTAAAGACATGGTAACTGTTTTTACCATGTCAATTACCTGCAAACAGAACGCAGCTCTTCAACAATAATGAAATATGAATAGAATGAACGTAGTTGGTGTGAAATGATGATAAATGGTAGACTAACCAATTTTGCGTTTTTTAACCTTCGTGTGCTGTTTAGGTGGGGGAGGAGGCTGCGGGGCATCATCCTTAGGCTCATCATCGTGCTGCAAAGACATTAGATGCATACAATCAATAGTTAGTGCAATGATAAGAATAAAGTGAATAGCAAAATATATCATGACATTGTAATTAATGTTATCATACCATAGAGCTGCCTTTGTGTCCTATTTTGTGTCCACCTGTCCCACAAGTGGGTGCTCTTCTAGCACGTTGCGGTCTACGTCGTGGGGGTGAGGGCTGAGGAGGAGGATGCTCGTCTGGTACATCAGCATCTGGCTGTACAGTGCCAATCCCAACCTGAGGTCCTAGAGGGTCAGATGAGGATGAGGTTGGTGGGTAATGATGCTCTGTGTACAGGCTAGGAGTGGGGATCATTGTCATGGGTTTAGTACGGGGTGGGTCTATGGGCAAAGTGGGTGCACTAGAGCTAATGGGTGGGTATGAGGGTGTAACACCCCAAACCCTTAATAAGGATTTAGATGCATAACCTGTCTTAGAAAAATCAACAATGACATAATGGAACAGAGCGTAATATTTATCCTCAAATAAACTTCTTGAATATTATCAGATTTCCTTAACAATCCATAAAAACAAAACAACAATAACATTCTTGAATGTAAAATCTCCAAATAACATCTCAAAATAGTTCCAAAATAATAATCTCATTGTCCTGAAACAATTTTACTAAAACAATTCTGCAACTATCAAGCTCCAAACGAAGTCGTTCATCTAAGGCTCCACTGATCTACCACCAAAAGACACTCCATAACTCTAATCTGAAAGGATGGAAAGAAGGGTGAGCTAAAGGCTCAATAAGAGACTACAAACATGAGGATGTCTTCCAAAAACAAAACGATAATATCATTGACAAAATATAGTCATCACGATACAATTAAAATTAGTTTAAACTGTAATATAATATATTCTATAAAACTGTTAAAATAAAACACTTCACTATAACACTGTAAACATTAATAAAATAATGACCACATTTATATGCCAATATGCACCAAATAGGTAGAAACAATTTTATTTTGAAAATAAGCAATTTTCCACCTAAAAGAACAGTAGTAAATAAACAGTAATTTCAATATGAAAAATATTAGTCAAACACAGACAAAAGCTGCTAAACACTCGGTGGGTGATTTCCCATGGGAACAATAACACTAACCTCAAAGAGGCAACACTAGCTCCGAAGAGCAACAATAACACTGCACCACACCACACTAACACTACTTCGGCCGAAGACCAACACTTAACCCTGTGTTGGCAAAGGTTGCAGACTGTCTAGTTGACCATTTGAAACACTCTTGACATATACAGTTTCACAAAAATATACAATAAATAATAGAGTTTGAGTATGTATAAAGCACTAACAATGGTATAAGTCTTTGAAACTTCACTTTTGCAATTATGTGTATGTATATATATATAAATATATTTTTACCACAATTATATATATATATATATATATATATATAAAATATACGTCTTGAGAGACGTCATGTGTTGAAGTCTACTTACCTCTAGTGGCTAAACCAAGCTTCACTTCAATTGCTCGAAACGATGTCAACTAGAACCTAGATAATGATTAGATAACTCAATAAGAGCAGGTTCTTTAATAATCACAACGTCCTCTTGATAAAACAATTCCTCAGCCACTAAGAAGATTTGGCAAAATAAAAATCAACATGTCTTTCTAATATACCCCAAACCTATTCTAGATTAAGATAATAGTATAGCATTCCCTAAACTAACATCTAAAATACCCATATCTTTAAAATTAAAAGGACACATAACCACCTGAAGAAAACCACCCAAAGATCTTATATATATATATATATATATATATATATAAACCTAATATCAAAACTCTACCTTTTCCACGTGAACCATCAGATGCTATATATATATATATGAAAACACGTTACTATCAGATAATTTATTAATCTATATACTTATATATAAACCTATATATATTACAAACTCCTTTTCGACCACACAGTGTGAAAGTGAAAGTCAAGCATAAACAAAATTTCAGCATCAATGCACTTGATTCCATGATCTGGTTGTCTATGCCTTATTATTATTGAAAGTCAAGCAAAGCACATTCTGCATTAATACAATTCCCTGATCCGTGATTGACTATTGAATTCTAATATATATAAATATTGTTACATCTGGTGAACTATCAATTCAATATATACATATATATATATTCGGCCAACCATGAATCAGACATCAGATGAGTTAGCAATCTAACACACACACATATATATATATATATATATATATATGTTCGGCCAACAATGAATCAATTGGATGAACTAATAAGGTAATATATATATATATATACTTATATAAAAACTTAATGGCACAAATCCAGTTCGGCCAGCCATGTGCATCATCAGGTGGGCTAACAATCTAATAGATATATATATATATATATATATATATATATATATATATATATATAAATATACATTCGGCCAACAATGAATCAGATGGATAACCTATCTGATGATCTAGCAATCCAATATATATATATATATATATATATATATATATCTATATTCGGCCAAACAATGAAAAAGAAGGTCCAGCAAAACACAATTTCAGCAATCTCAATACCACACAATCGAATATCAGTTGCTGAAAATTACCTTGATGTCGTCTTGTCAGTTTGGCAGAATTTCTTTCACAGCCGCTTCTAGTTTCAAGGGTCTCTTTCTCTACCTATCACATAGGAAACCCTAATTTCATTTCATTATAAAGCTGTTGCACTTGGATTGAAAGTTTAGAAGCCTATTCCATGATAAGGCTAATTTCAGTTGGGCTGAAAATTTAGAAGCCCACTACACTAAAATAAACTTCTAAGACCCACTTATATTCCCACTAAACACCTTAATATTATTTTTATTATTGTTATCATTATAAAAATCACAATATAAAATTAATTATCTCCTCCAAAATAATTAAGCAATTTATCAAGTCTACTATCTAAAAGTAATTAAATTAAATTTAAATGAGACGGGTGTTACAGAGGGTGTCTCGGGGTGTGTAGGAGGGGTCAAATGAAATGGAATACCGAGATCAAAACTGGGCTGTGAAGGTGGGGTGGGTGAAGGGACCTCGGGCTGAGGAGATGCATCTACCATGGGTGGAGGGACCTCGAACTGAGGAGATGCATCTGGGATGGGTGGATGTACATCGGGCTGAGGAGATGCGTGTGGGATGGGTGCAGGTATTTCAAGACTAGCTACAACCCCTCGGGTTGTTGCACGCCGACCACGGCCCGTAGATGCACTTGTGCTTGGGCTTGCTGTAGCAAGCCGACCACGGCCCCTAGCTGCACTTGTGCTTGGGCTTGATGTAGCAGGCTGACCATGGCCCCTAGCTGCACTTGTGCTTGGGATTGCTGTAGCAGGCCAACCACGGCCCCTAGCTGCGTTTATGCTTGGGCTTGCGGTAGCACGCCGGCCACGGGTCGGTGGAATTAAGAGTGCTGCGCTTGTGCTTGGGGTTGCAGTAGCTGCTGATTCAGTCCCCTGCCCATTGTTTGCCTCCCCATTGTTTGCCTCCGCATTTGGTGCAGGAACACCACCAAGCCCAACCACATTACTTAGGACACGTTGGACATGGTTGTGCTCTCGGCTGCCTATAAGAAGCATCGCCAACAACGCTAAATGGCTTTCAATCTAAAACGAAGAAAGAACCGGTACAATCAGATTTGAGACATGTATGTATCAACTATACAATGGAGAATATAATACTTATTAGTCTACTGAAATACTCAATGAAGAACTAAAAGTTTTACTAGAATACTGTATGTTTTTCGTAAAGTATATTTAATTGGATGTCAGTCAAATCAAACCAGATTTCATGAAAAAAGAAATAAATTGATTCTACGTTCGTACATGTACTGAAGAAAAAACAAAGCTGGCAATAAAATCTAATTAGAACACATTACCATTATATCTAATTTAGCGCTGTTGCGGTCGACATACTTTCGAGTGATCGGGCGATACCAGCGGTAATAAGCATGATCACGGGGCATCTCACCAGTTTGAAGAGGTGCATGGCAAAGTCGTTGTTGTCTCATATCCCATGTAAGGATATACGGTCCATGCTCCTCCCTCCAATTCTTTTCCACCTTCCCACGCAAGTCTATTCTATGCAGTCTATCGTCGTACACAACATGGTCAGGCCGCTCTTGCGCCAACCCAAATTGGCGAACGACACGGTCTGGGTGGTGTGTCTCCACTATGCAAAAACACACAAGTGGCACCCTTGCCGTCCACACATCCCTCCCTGCAACGCAAAAGTCAGGAAGGTGGCCGAAATCTGCCTCATATGGCTGCCACATTATCTACAATAGAAACAAGAAACAGTTATCATAACTGCTTAACAAGAGAGAATACATAGATAAAGGGAAAAACAAAAAATCAAACAGAAGATATGTTAGAACAATGATTTTAACATACTCTTAAGGAACATTAACATAACAAAACAGAATATTTGGATATTATTACCTGGCCCGGCTGCATTCTAACTAATTGCTCGCGATAGTGAATCAACGCCGTGGCGGATGGCCTACTCTTCGGGCTTGGCACTCTCACCCACCTACAGTTACAAGCGAATAACATAAGATAAGATAATACCACTTACTTACTAAGAAGAGTACATTGCATAGCACACTAAGTATCAAGAAAATACTTACTTAAATGCAAGTGGAGCTTTTGGCCATGGGCCATAATCACATCCAGGTGGGGGCTCTATCCTCGGGTATAAGAATGGTAACCTTGCCCATGCCCAATACTGGACCAATTGCAAAGCCCCACCAATCTGCGATGCTTCTTTCTCGCTTGCTCGGCACAACTCTCTATACAACCAGGCCAAGCAACCACTACCCCAACTATACTGTGGCGGATCACGAAGGTTCCGTAGGAACTCCAAGAACATCAGATGAACCCTATCTCCCGACTTGTCCATGAAAATTTTATCTCCTAGTAGCGCTAAAATATAGCACCGGGCATACTGATGTATCTGAATCTCTGTTGCGTCATGAGGCAGTGGCTCTGCAATGCGCTCAACAAGGCGGCTAATGAGAATTCTTTGACCCACCAAAATTTTGTTGTCATTTGCCGGAACTTCAAAACCAAGCAATGCCATGCACAGTTGCCTCCAATCCCCATCCACCACAGCAGTCGGCCCAACCAAGACCTCACCGTCTATAGAAAGTCCCAAAATGACCTCCACATCTTCAAGGGTGATTGACATCTCACCATGTGGAAGATGGAACGTATGCGTCTCCGGCCGCCATCGCTCAACTAAGGCCGATATTAGGCAATGATCTATCTCTCTAGAAGGGGCCCTAAACAATCCTTCTAGCCCCACCAACTTGATAATGTCAATCACTCGATTATCTTGCATCGTTATGTGTTCCATCTCCTTAGCTCGACCACGGCACTTAAGTGGGCCCGGGTCCTGCAAAATCGATAAAAATTATAGCTGTTAGAACTACATATACAATTTTGAAAGAACTTGCTAGAAGTCAAAGACAACGTGAAAATTAAAGCGGTTAGAACTAGATATTTCACCTCGCCATTCCAAATGTCCTCTAATCGATGATTTCGTTGGCGCGTCAACAATGAATGATCTTCTGGACCAGGGCGCACGATCTCTGGCTCCTCATCGATCCGAGGCTCCATACTGCAAACACAGCAACTGTGAGATCATACAACAGGGGACAAAAGGGATTGCTCAAACCGCCAACGCTTTTTTTTATATGTATATAACAGAAAATTTTTTACTGAAATGATAAACATCACAACCCATGTACACAGGAAGTGCACCAGAGTTGCTACAAAATTGTCTACAGTTACATAAATCCAGAAATTCCACTGAATTAGAAAAAAAAAGTGACCACTTAAATCAACCATCCAATCATACATAGAGCGTAAGAAAAACATTTTAACTCCTAAGGAGATCTTTTTATCCCTTCACCTGTACAATTGTTGCAATCTCTCCAAATAGTCCACATTATGCACTTTTTTTTTTTTTTTTTTGATAAGTAAATAAATTTATTAAAGGTAAAAAGCAATCCCAATACAATAGTTGTGTACACAAGAAAGCGAAAGAGGGGAAAGAAAAACAATTTGAAACCCTAGATACCAACACTACGATGTCTTCCAAAACCCCCTAATAACCATACCATAGCTGGTATCCATGGAGGTCATCAAAGAATCCAATTCCCAGTCACAATGTTGTTACATTAAAAATTAGTTATTATCAACTCTTTGATAACCAAGCCTCTCTCTCTCTCTCTCTCTCTCTCTCTCTCTCTCTCTCTCTTCCACATCATCCACTCATCTAGGGCATCAAAATTCATAAAGTATGGACTACATAGTGTCCCAGTTGAAACTACGATTTAATCTAACAAAAAACTACAAATCTGTCAATTCAAATCATTGCATGTCCAATTTCAAGACTTGATATAAAAAATTACACTGAAAACGCCACAATATATGCATTAAAATTAACTTTCAACTCCATTGCCTAATGTCACGCACCCCTTCATATAATAACAAGCAAACTTTCAATTCCTTATGCTAACAAGTATATATAATTTCCAACAAAACAACTAAGTTCGAAGATTGAAGCACACATAAAAGAATGAACCAAATATGGCACTGTCAGCCTTGAGTCTCAAATCCATTGCCAAATATCAAACAACCTTTCCACATGGTCTCTACCAAATTTTCAGCTCCTTACGCTAAAAACCAGAATCAATTTGCAATGACAAACAACTAAAATCGAAGATCAAAGAAGCACGGGTAAAAGCATGAACCAAATGTGTCATTTTAAGCATTAACCTAATAATACCTTTCCCTTTTCACATAGCCACTACCAGATTTTCAACTCCTTACCCTGAAAAGGAGACTCAATTTCCGATAAAACAACTAAACTTGAAGATCACAGTACCACACGTAAAAGCATAAACAAATGTGTCATTACAGCATTGTGTCTCAATTCCATTACCAAATATCACACCCCCATTTCACACAGCCTCTACCTAATTTTCAATTCCTTACTTAACAATTATAAACAAAAAATGCAGCAACATAAGCATTCTAATTAAGTCTTGAAATCCACACTGCCTGTACCAAATTTCTAGCTCCTTACTCTAAAAAATGAGACCAATTTGCGATAAACAACTAAATTTGAAGATCAAATAAGCACACGTAAAATCACAAAAAAAAAAAAAAAAATCCGTTTCAAGAAGCATTAAAATTAAGTCTCAAAATCCGACTACCGAATACCACATGGCCTCTACCAAATTATGTTCCTTAGCTAAAAACCAGAACAAATTTGCGATAAAACAACTAAATTCGAAGATGAAGTAAGCACATGTAAAAGCACGAAGATAATTTCAGCAATGCAAGCATCTAAAATCGATTACCTAATAGTACTTCACACAGTCTCAAAAACCAGAATCAATTTGCAAACAAAACCAAGACTCCAAATTTGAAGATCGCAAGCAAGAGCAAGCAAAGGCAAAAGCAAAAAAGCGAACCTGAATTTTGAGGGCAGCGGAGTTTTGCCGGCGGTGAGCTTGAGGGTGAGTGAGCGTAGGAGAGGACAGTGAGTGAGACCGGTGGTGACCTTGCCGGTGAGCTTGACGGTGATTTCAATCGATTGTGGGTTTGAAGGCGAGGGTGATTTCTGCGACTGAGAGTGTTTGAGAGAGTGAGAGACGGAGAGACTGAGAGAAGTGAGAGTGTTTGAGAGAGTGAGAGACAGAAAGACTGAGAGGAGGTGAGAGTGTTTGAGAGAGTGAGAGAGACAAGTGTCTGAGAGATGTTTGAGCGGGTTTGAAATTGGAAGTACAGTCAACAGATTTCGAGTGTTAAAAACTCGATTTTTGAAAATATCGAGTCTTACAAACTCGATTTCTACATGGCTAAATCTCCTCCACGTGGAAAAAATTCTCCACATTAGGATTTAGAAAACACCGTAAATCAAGTTTTTAAAACTCGATTTCTAATTAAATCTCAAGTTTTAGAAACTCGAGATGCTAGTTTTAAAAAATTTTATGAAACCGGCCAACTAACTAATACGTTGGATATTTAAAGATATATAAAAAGGGTGTCCCAAAAACTGATGTATTTCTCAATCACACACAACTCACTGTACAAACAGATACACCTTAAGAGGGCTCTCTCTTTGTCAAGCAAAGAAACATTCAGGCACTTTCTTCTTCTCCTAAATTCTCTATCTCAGCTGATAATGAATCATTCCCCCTCTCCCTCTCTCTAACAAACTAACATATATATATATATATATATTTGTTCTCTTTCTGATCGATTTTCTTTTGCTGTGAGCTTCATTACTTCAAAGCGTAAGTAAAAGTTTTCATCATCAAACTTTGCCCATAACTATTTTGCTTTCGTTGTATTTTGCTTCATGAATTTGCATTGTTACACCCAATGTGTACACACATAAAGAGACGTGATTATATGTATATGTATTTGTATATGTTAGTGGGTGTGGCATTTTGGATTTGGGTTTTGATTGATCATAATCAATATTTGAGTTTCTCTCTTCTGGGTTTGCAATGATTTTGTTATTTATTACTATTAGTATAGTCATTTGGGTTTTTATTTTGTACTCTGTTTGGTTGCCGAGAAATTGGAGGAAAATTTGAGGGGTTAATCATTCTGGGTTTTTGATATACATGTTAATTAATGACTTTGAATGCCAGGAAAAAATTCATCAGCCCCGGCCCGGACTAGTTTGTAGAGGATCCATAACCATTTTTGTCAGTACCTTGTTGGGTTTTTCTCCATGAATTTGCATTGCTACACCCAATATGTACACACACAGACGCGATTGTATGTGTATATGTTATTGGGTGGGTGCGTGATTGGATGTGGGTTTTGATTGATCAGAACCAAAGTTTGAGTGTCTGTCTTCTATTTGACAAATGGGTTGGGCCGGTTGGCAATAATTTTGTCATTTATTAGTATCATTATTTGGGTTTTTAGTTATACACTTATACTCTGGTTGCCGAGAAAATGGAGGAATATTGGAGGGATTATTCATTGTGTTTTTGAGATATATATGTATCACTCAAGGAGGTAATGACTTTGGATAGTATAGGATGATGGAAAAGAATGCATGTGGCCAGCCCTGATTAGTTTGTTGAGGATCCATAGCCGACCATAAAATTTTGGGACTAAGGCTTGGTTGTTGTTGTTGTATAAATGTGTGTGTGATTTTGACTATTTGGGATGTGAGCAAGTGTAACAAAAAAAAAAAAAAAAAAAAAAATCTAAGAATGGTAGAAGATATTGGCTTTGTTGTGTTGTACTTTTGCAGTTGGATACCAAAACACATTAAATGAGTAAATCTTCATTTTATTTTTTACGTTTTTCTTGTAAGGATCTATTTATGAGCATGGATTTTTAATCTTGAAATTCTGATCGAGAAATGTGTTGTTCTGTGTGTGTGGGAGTGGGTATGGTTGAGGCAGAAGTGAACTAATTAAGGTTTAGTAATTTATGCAGATACTACTAGCTTAAGCAGGTTGTTGTGACTTGTTATGCCTAAGCAGGTTGAGATTACAATTTACATTGTTCTGAAAAGATTACAATAAAATTATAAGGAATTAGTTTATGATAAGGTTCTGCAAAACCAGAACCTATGATAGAGCAGCTGACTTCGAGGGCAGCTAGCCTTCAAGAATTAGGGAAAAGAGAGAGAGAGATAGGAAAAGAATGTAACTGACACAAAAGATTATTTCATTGCTTAAGTCCCCCATATAACTAGAACTCTCTATATACTTGTACATGTCTATCCCTTAGCTGTAACTAACTAACAAAATAGGAATCTCAACTAACTACTAACAGTTTAGCAGTTATATGGTACAGCAGCTCACTATACAATTTTCTGCACTCACTCACTTGGCCAATGATCCTAACAATATCCCCCCCTTTAAAGCACCTCGCCCACAAGGTGAGGGAAATGTTGTTATAAACTGTATAAGTTCTCCCAAGTTGCATCATCTTGATTGCTTCCTTGCCATTGGACTAATACTTGAATGATGGTTCTGTTTTGAAGCTTGTGAGACCTCTCTTGCAGCACTGCAACAGGTTCATGGTTAACAATGCCTTCTGTAGTAATATCTGGTAAGATAGGAATGGGAATGACTTGCTGTCCCAGTTTGGCCTTAAGGCAGGACACATGAAATACTGGATCAATTAAGGCATTGGAGGGTAGGTTCAGCTTGTAAGCTACTTCACCTATCTTTTGCAGAACTTGGAATGGCCCATAGTACTTAGGAGCTAGCTTTCCAAGAGTTTTATGATTAATTGACTTCTGTCTATAAGGTTGCAGCTTCAAATACACCCACTCCCCCACTTCAAACGACCTTTCAGACCTATGCTTATCAGTTTGTAGCTTCATTCTTTCTTGAGCTAAAACCAGATTATGCTTTAGCAATGACAATATTTGCTGTCTAGACCTGAGATGCATATCAACTGCCTCCACTCTAGTAGTTCCAAGAACATAATCCATTAATCTTGGTGGTAAATAACCATATAGGGCTTCAAAAGGATTTGTTTTAGTGGAGGTGTGAAAATTGGTATTGAACCAATATTTAGCTAAAGGCAACCAATCAACCCAGGCAGTAGGTTTATCAGCTGCAAATGCCCTCAAATATTGCTCCAAGCTCTTGTTCACCACTTCAGTTTGCCCATCTGTTTGTGGATGATAGGCTGAAGACATGGCCAATTCTATTCCTTGCAGCTGCATCAATTCCTTCTAGAACTGTGAAGTGAAAGTAGGATCTCTGTCACTTACAATGAAAGCTGGCATTATGCACATAAAATTCTACCACCTTGGAAGCTGTGTAAGGATGTGCTGAAGGAATGAAATGAACATATTTGGTCAACCTATCCACAACTACCAAAACCACATTTTTCTAGTGGGATTTAGGAAGACCCTCATTAAAGTCCATACTTACATCTGACCAAGGTATAGAAGGGATGGGCAAAGGTTGAAGTAACCCAGCTGGCTTACAAGGCTCATGCTTAATTCTTTGACTAGTATCACACTCTCTTATATGCTGCCTTAAGTCCTTCCTTAATCCAGGCCAGTAGAAATCTTGTTGAATTCTGTGCAAGGTCTTCAAATAGCCTGAATGTTCTCCTAAAGGACTGTTGTGCACATAGTGCAAGACAGAAGATTTGAGATGGCTATTAGGGCCCAAATAGATTCGACCCTTGTATAATAAGAGGCCATTCTGCATTGTGAACTCTTTGGGAATTTCCCTCCCAATGTGAAAATCTTGAAGTAGTTGGTGTAGGTTAGGATTAGACTCATAACTATCCTTAAGTTCAGCAATCCAAGTAGGAGTGGGAAAAGAGATAATGCATAAAGTACAAGCACTAGAGGAAGCTCCCTCCTCGCCCTCCTTCCTAGACAATGCATCAAGTACCAAGTTGTCCTTATCCTTCTTGTATTCAACTATGAAAGTGTACCCCATAAGCTTGGAAATCCATTTCTGCTGAGCTGGAGTGCCAACCCTCTGATCCAGCAAGAACTTGAGACTCTCCTGATCAGTCTTGATAAGAAAGGGCCTTCGCACCAAATTTGACCTCCATTTTTTGACATCTGTCACCAAAGCAAAGAGTTCCTTTTCATAAGTGGAGAGAGTAAGAGCCTTTCCCTTCAAAGCTTGGCTATGAAAAGCAATGGGCCTGCTATTTTGCATTAAGACAGCACCCAACCCAAGACCAGAGGTATCACATTCCATTGTGAAGGTTTGAGAAAAATCTGGTAAAGCCAACACTGGAGGATTGGAAATAGCTAACTTGAGATGATTGAAAGCCTGTTCAGCCTTGTCAGTCCATGAAAAGGAATTCTTCTTCAACAGAGCAGTTAAAGGTGCTGCTATTTGACTATACCCCTTGACATATTTTCTTTAGGAGTCAGTTAGACCAAGGAAGTCCTTCAAAGCCTTAATATCTTTAGGAATAGGCCACTGTTGCATAATAGCTGTCTTTCTAGGGTCAATTTTAACACCCTCCCTTAAGATAATATGGCCTAGATACTCCACTTCCTCACAAGCAAACATGCACTTGGACTTTTTTGCAAACAAGTGATGCTTAGCCAACAATCCCAATACAATCCTCTCCATCGGCATCAGTGGATGGTGTCCAATCAGTTTTCTCCTTTGAACAATTTGGGTAGGGAGGGTGACCCTTGGTCTGAGGAGGTGGAGGAAGTTTTTATAGAGGTACTAAGCAACAGTGACATTGAGGGGTGTGACTCCAAAACAGGTATGACAGCGTCGGTAGCTGCGTATGCCGACGGTTTGCATATTTGTGAGTCTGAGAGGCTTAGTGGGGCTGACACCAGAGTTTTGGGTAATGGGGAGAACAACAGTAGTCCACTAGAGTGTGTTCCGTTGTCTTGTTGGGTCCCTAGGGTAGCTGAAGATTTGGTGTTGAGTACGGTGGCTGAGGAAGGTGAGATTGTTGCATCAAAGGTGGAACACTCGAAATGGGTGTCTACTATGATGAATAGGTTCTGCAAAATGGTGGGCTTTCCTATTGTAAAACATGAAGCTCATTGTGTGGCTTTATTTCGTTTATTAGAACAGGAGTGTCTAGAGGTAGTCAAAGATGGTTGTTTTCGGCGACTTGCTAAAGCTGGGCAGAAGGGTCTTAGGAAATTGCGGGGTTTGATTTCTTCGGTAAATTATGAAAGGACTTACTCTCGGAACAGAGGTTTGTCATCTGGTTTAGGGGCTCTTGGTAGTTATCAATGTCCTTAAGACTTCTTTCTTGGAATGTTAGGGGGTTAAATAACCCCCAAAAGAGGGAGGTTTGTAAGAATCTTTTGAAGAAATGGAGATGTGATGTTGTGTTTGCAGGAAACTAAACTTGCGTCTTTAAATTCTGCCCTTGTGTGGAGCTTATGGGGCAGGCCCTTCATTGATTGGGCTATGTTGGACGCAGTTCAAACATCTGGGGGGGTTTTGCTGGTTTGAGATAAATGGGTGGTCGAGAAAATTGATGCATCTTTGGTCAGTTTTCTGTTAGTGTTCTTCTTAGGGGAGTTTTGGACTGTTTTGAATGGGTCTGAACTGGTCTATATGGTCCCAATGCTGATCATAATAGGGCTGCTTTGTGGGAGGAGCTGTCCAGGGTACGTGTCAGGTGGAACACAACTTGGATTTTATTTGGTGATTTTAATATTATTAGATACCCATGTGAGAGGTTTGGTTGTGAGTCTTTTAGCCCAGCCATGTTTGCATTCTCGTACTTTATTGAGAATAATTATCTAGTGGATTTACCATTGGATGGGCTGCTTTCTCCTAGTTTAGAGATGTGAGCCGCAAGCTATGTCTTGTATTGACAGGACTCTAGTTTTTGTGGATTGGGTGGATCATTTTGGGAATGTGTCTCAAAGGGTGCTCCCTCGTGTTATTTCTAATCATTGTCCGCTTTTGGTGGAAGTTGGGGGGTGGGTAGGGAGCGCTGTGCTTTTACGTTTGAGAATATGTGGCTCAAAGTTGAGGGTTTTGTCGAGAGAGTTAAACAATGGTGGGAGGGGTATAGCTTTATGGGCTCCCCAAGTTTCATTCTAGCTTAGAAATTAAAGTCCCTTAAAGAAGACCTTAAGAAGTGGAATAAGGAGGAATTTGGAGATTTGGCATTTAGGAAGAAGTGTTTGCTGTCTGAATTATTGGGTCTAGATGCTAAGGAAGAACTGTTGGGCCTCTCTAATGAGGAAGAATCCCGCCGAACACAGGTTAAAGGTGATATTGCAGCTGTAGCCGCTTTAGAAGAGACTTTTTGGAGACAAAAGTCCTGTGCTCTGTATGTGAAGCAGGGAGATAACAACACTCGGTTCTTTCATAGATTAGCGAACTCTCATAGAAGAGCTAATCACATTAGAAGCATCGAGGTTGATGGTGTTTTATATGAGGATGGGCCTATTGTACAAGCTCAGGTGGTTCAGTTTTATCAAAACCTCTACACAGAGACAGATATGTGGCGTCCAATAGTGGATGGACTGGATTTTGCTTACATTGGAGAGGATGAAAGGATGTCCTTGGAGAGGGAGTTCTCTAAAGAAGAGGTGACCCAGGTTTTGTTGGAGATGGAGGGGGATAAAGCACCTGGTCCAGATGGCTTCACCATGGCTTTCTTTCAAAAATGTTGGAGTGTGGTGGAGGTGGATGTCATGGCTGTTTTTGAGCACTTTCATAGGTATTTAGTGTTTGAACGGTCATTAAATGCCTCGTTTCTCACTCTAATTCCTAAGAAAAATAATGCTATTGATGTTAAGGCTTTTCGGCCTATTAGTTTGGTCGGGAGTGTGTACAAGTTGCTGTCCAAGGTGTTGGCAAATAGATTGAGGGTGGTGTTAGATAGTCTCATCTCTGAGTCTCAAAATGCTTTTGTTGGTGGAAGAAAAATTTTGGATTCAGTGTTTATTGCTAATGAGTGCCTAGAAAGCAGATTGAAGAGTCGTGTTCTCGGGGTGGTTTGTAAATTGGACATTGAGAAAGCCTATGACCTTGTGAATTGGGATGCATTGTTCTACCTATTGGATAGGATGGGTTTTGGGGTGAAATGGAGGGGGTGGATTAAGGCTTGTATAAGTACTGTTCGCTTCTCTATTATTGTGAATGGTTCTTCGGTAGGCTTTTTTGGAAGCTCTCGTGGGTTGTGACAAGGTGATCCGCTGTCCCCTCTTCTTTTCCTTCTTATTATGGAAGTTCTAAGTAGGATTTTGAAGAAAACTGAGGATTGTGGTCTGCTTTGTGGTTTTCATGTGGGGCCAACTAACTCTATAGGGGTACGCATTTCACACTTGCTGTTTGCAGATGATACCATATTGTTTTGTGATGCTTCTAAAGATCAGTTATTGTCCATCAAGTTGGCTTTGACTTGCTTCCAAGCATTTACTGGTTTGAAAGTTAATGCGGGAAAGAGTGAGATTGTTCCGGTTGGGGAGGTTGGAAATTTAGATGCTTTGGCTACCATACTTCGTTGTAGGGTGGGTAGTCTGCCAATGAATTACTTGGGAATGCCGTTGGCAACCCCATACAAAACATCATTTGTGTGGAATCCTATATTGGAGAGGATGGGGAAGAAACTCTCTGGTTGGAAGCGTCTATATTTATCAAAGGGGGGTAGACTTACCTTGGTGAAGAGTACTCTTTCTAGCATTCCTACGTACTATCTATCATTATTTGTCATCCCTGTAGTTGTGGCGGATAGATTGGAACGCATTTAGAGAAATTTTTTATGGGGAACTTCAGAGGAGTGTTTCAAATATCCTTTAGTGGCTTGGGAGAAGGTGTGTTTACCAATTGATAGGGGTGGTTTGGGGATTAGTAAGTTAGTGCATTTTAATAAAGCCTTGCTAGGGAAATGGTTATGGAGGTTTGGTCGAGAAGAAACTCATCTTTGGAGGAGGGTTATTGCAACTAAATATGGAGAGGGTCAAGGGGGGTGGACTACTAAAATATGTAGAAGGGCGCACGGATGTGGTCTATGGTGTGGTATTCATGATGGTTGGGAGAGTTTCTCCAACCATGTGGCCTTTGTGGTGGGTGATGACACTTGTTTTCTTTTCTGGCATGATAAGTGGGTTGGAGATAACTTATTAAAAAGACTCTATCCTCAGTTGTATGTGAGTTCTAATGACAAGGAAGCTTGCATTTCGGATGTATTATGCTACCAGGAGGGTGGTAATGTTAGAATTTGGAATTTGAGATTTCATAGGGATTTTCATGAAAGGGATTTTCATGAAAGGGAATTAGAGGTTGCCTTCTCTTTCCTCGAGTTCATTCAACCTCGGATCCCTAGAGGAGGTGGGAGTGACACTTCTCATTGGTGTCAAAGGGAATGACAAGTTTGATACCCGGTCCTATTACAATATCATTAGGCGTGCAATTGCCTCCATTTTTCCGTGGAAGGAGGGTGTCTGGAAAGCTAAGATCCCTAAGAGGGTGGCATTTTTTGTGTGGACAGCGGTTCATGGGCAGATCCTTACATTGGATAATTTTATGCTTAGGGGACGCATTTTGGTGAATTGGTGTTGTATGTGCCATCGAAATGAGGAAACTGTGGATCATCTTCTCCTCCATTGTCCTGTAGCTCACTCTCCGTGGGTTTATATGTTTCAGATCTTTGGGACACAATGGGTCATGCCAGGCTTTGTGGAAAGCTTGGTGTGTTGTTGGAGCTTTTGGCTGGGAAAATTTAATTCAGACATCTGGAATATGGTTCCTGGCTTTTTGATGTGGATTGTTTGGACGGAAAGAAATCGGCGCTCTTTTGAGGATACCGAGAAATCCTTGGTTCGATTACAAGCTCTTTGCCAGAAGACTTTATTTGATTGGTCTAGGTGTTGGGGCTTCTCGGATTGTTCCACTATCTTGGAGTTTATTTCTTCTCTTAGTATTGCACTTTAAGTTTCTTCTTGTTGTTTGTTTCTGTTTGTTTGTTCGTTGCATTTCCTTGTGTTCACTATCATGAACACCTTGTATTTGCTTTAACTCTTATTACCTATCAAAAAAAAAAAAAAAAAATTCCAATACAATCCTCAAGTGCTCAACATGGTCAAACAGGGACCGAATATAAACCAGTATATCATTAAAAAATACTAACACAAACTTCCTTAAATAAGGTTTAAAAACCTCATTCATGAAGGACTGAAATGTGGAAGGGGCATTGGTCAAACCAAATGGAATTACAAGGAACTCATAATGTCCTTCATGGGTTCTAAAAGTAGTTTTAGGGACATCATGTTCTTTCATTCTAATTTGGTGATAACTTGACCTTAGATCAAGTTTAGAAAGAAGGCTAGCTCCATGCATTCATCTAAGAGTTCATCAATGACAGGAATTAATTGTAGCCTGATTCAAAGCCCTATAGTCAACACACATATGCCAACCTTTTGCTATCCTTACTAGGAGGATGGGAAGCAACTTTGGCTATTCCTAATAGACGCCACCTCCAATAATTCTTTTACTATTTTTTCAATTTCGGTTTTTTGGTAATAGGGATACCTGTAGGGTCTTTGGCAGAGTGGTTGGGTGCCCTCCTTGAGATTACTTTGGTGTTCATGCCCCCTTAGAGGTGGTAGACTTGCTGGTGTAGCAAATACCCCCATCAAACTCTTGCAACAAAGACTCAATAGCAGCTGGGCATTGATTTTGATCAACTGCAGCAGACTGCACTGCTATGTGAACAAGTAGACCTTTCTTAGTAGGTTCCTCAAGGAATTGGGAAGCATCTTGGAAGCTAGTACTTGCTGCCTCAATTCCGTGTAACACAATTTGCTGTCCTTCATACAAAAACCCCATAGTCAACAGTTTAAAATCCCAGCTAATAACCCCTAATGTACTGAGCCAATGAGTGCTAAGTACCACATCACAACCTCCTAAAGATAACACATGTAATTGCACATAGAACTTATGGCCCTGTATTACCACAAGAAGATCTTTGTACAACCCCTTTGTCTTGATTATCTCACCATTAGCTACTTAAACTTCAAGAATTTGTGATGTATCTATTGGGATCTGCAACTTGGTTGCTATTGTAGCATCAATGAAATTGTGGGAGCTACCGGAATCTAAGAGAATGATTAAACATTCTCTAAGAATCTTGCCCTTGACTCTCATAGTTCCAGATGAAGGACTTCCAACCAGAGCATACAAGGTTATTTCAGCTTCTAACTTCTCTTCCTGCACAACTACAGCATTATCTATTAGACCCTCTCCCAACTCAGTAATTTGCACCCCAGATACTGAATCTTGAATTACCTCAATACCTTCTAACAAAAATAGTTTGGCATTCTTACATCAATGCCCCAATACCCACTTTTCATCACAGTTATAGCAAAGTCCTTTTTTTTTTTTTTTTTAAATTTTTCTTTCTTCCATTTGAGCAGCTGAAATTCTTTTAATGGGTATTCTTCTTGTTTTCTCTTCAATGAAACCACTAACTTTAGGAGGCATACCAAGTATAGAAGACTTACCTGAATCATGCCACACCTTGGTGCTCGTCTCACACCCCATTAAGTATTCCTCTTGGATCTTTGCCAGACCAAAAGCTTCATTCAACGTAGGAGGGTTCAACATCTGGACTGGTAGTCTGGCTTCATCTTTAAGGCCACTCAAGAAACAACTCAGTGTGTGTTGTGGAGATATGCCTCTGATTCTGTTTGACAATTGAAGCCTTGTTTAAGCTTCCATTGGATCATCATAGGAAGTGGTACCAAACATGAGCAGCAGAGCTTGTACCGGTGTTTCCCATCGATCAAAAATTCCAGATTCTTCACAATCTTGATACCAAACCAGAGCCTCCCTATCCATATGGAAGGAAGCCAATGCCAATTGTTCATTAGGTGAAACATTGTAATACTTGAAGTATTGGTTTGCCTTGTAAACCCAAACTGTGGGGTTCTCTCCCCAAAACCCTGGAAATTCTAATTTCATGGGGCGAGAGGCACAAACAATTGCAGAACTGGGTTGTGGAGTATGAGCTTGAGGACTGCATGGTCTATTATCTTCATTGGAACTCAACTTCTGCAATACCAGGGCTAATTGCTGATTCAACTCATTCAGATTACGAGTATGAACATTAAGTGCTTGATGAATTTCCTGTATGTCTTTGGTATGATGATCTGAAGTAGTTCTCAAGGATGCAATTGCTTCATTCATTGCAGCAGTGGAACGAGTCTCAGTCATGGTGGAAATGGCTGGATCGAATTGCTCTAATACCACTTGATAAGGTTCTGCAAAACCAGAACCTGTGATAGAGCAGCTGACTTCGAGGGCAGCTAGCCTCCAAGAATTGGGGAAAAGAGAAAGAGATAGGAAAATAATGTAACTGACACACAAGATTATTTCATTGCTTAAGTCCCCCATACAACTAGTACTCTATATACTTGTACATGTCTATCCCTTAGCTGTAACTAACTAACATAATAGGAATCTCAACTAACTACTAACAGTTTAGCAGTTATATGGTAGAGCAGCTCACTATACAATTTTCTGCACTCACTCACTCAGTCAGCCAATGATCCTAACAGTTTGATGGGTTGAACTAATATTTTGTTGATGCATTTATATGTAAACTCTTATATTAATGCATGAATCTATGTATGTGGTATGTATATATGCAATGGAGAATCAATAGATCACCTCCTTATCCATTGTCCAATTTGTCCTACTGCTACGGAATTGTGGACTATGGTGTTCTCTTTGTTTGGTATTCATTGTTTTATACCAAAGATGGTGGTTGACCTATTAGCTTGCTGGCAAGGGAAGTTTGGGTGACATCGGAATTGTGTTATATGGATGGCTGTTCCTCATTGCTTGATGTGGTGCATTTGGCTGTTCCTCATTCCTGATCTTAAACTCTTCTTCTTCAAAACCTTATTGGATTGGTTGTCTGTAATAGGCAATCATTCTATTTTTTCGGTTTTTTCTTTGATGGATGCTTGTAATTTGTGTTTTTGATTGTTCTTGTCCATAGTGTATACTTCCTATATACTTGGGTGACACTTTTTTGATATTCTAATAAAACTCTCTCATTACTTATAAAAAAAAAAATGTATGGTGTATGGCCTTCTGTATGTATGTGTATATACATGCATATGTAAATCTTCGTCTGGGTACTGAGCTCTGCGAAATAAGTTTGAATTTAGGCTTCCAATATTTGGGCTATACGGGGAAAGAATCTTTACTGAACAGACCTTAAGCCCTTAATGCAATTATTTTGCTTATTCAAGTTCAATTTTGGGAAACAAACAATATAAATTAAACATTTATATTTTCTTTTTATTGTCCTTACAATAAACAAGAGGGTAAATGAATCGAAAACAACTTGAGAAAGCTTTGAAGTTTTTTCCCCTTCCAAGCGCACATAAAGCTTTGAAGTTTTTTCCCCTTCCAAGCACACATTTAGTTTATTAACTTCTTTGATAACTGTTGTTAATTGGGGAGAATTGGTGAATAGTGAGAATGCATGGCTTATTGAATTTATCAAAATTTCAAGAATTACATTGTATTTTTCCACTTGTTAATAGTGTGGTTCTGTTGGGTGATTGTACCATTGTGTATAGGCTGGCTAAGGCAAGTGGCTGCATGAGACATGTTATCTTTTTTCTTTGCATAGAGGCGGAAGATTGTAATAATGGCTCCAAGAGCAATCTTGCAAAGGAGGAGAAACCTGTTCAATTCCCTAAATCAATCCACTCTCTTGATTCAAGGTTTCCAAAGTTTTGAGCATGGACGACCATCCCCAACTAATGAATTAGTGAATTCAAGCTTGGTTGCAAATCATGAAATTGCAGGCACTGATTACAGAAATGAAGGAGGTTTATCTTCAGTGAACAAGGATGGATCACCAGCTCTTTTAACAGCTGGATTTCATAGGCATAGCTCCTTTGTTAGTCCAACTCTTGGCTATGGAATTGGAAGGGAAAATTTTATTCCTCATTTTGGAGTTCGGTGGATTTCACAATCTATTTACTGTGCTTCCACAGCTGCAGCTGGTCAACCTGAAACAGCTGGTGGTAATGATGAAAATGAACAAAAGGTTGCTAAAAAGGCGAAGGAAGCTTCACCAGAGGAGTGTGATCAAGCAGTTGAAGGTTTGAGTAATGTTAAAGCCAAAGCAAAAGCTAAGCAGATGCAAGAACCTCAAAAGAGTGTTGAATCTATAATGAAAAAAGTATGGGCCAAGCTTCTGGGGATTGGTCCTGCTTTGAGAGCTGTTGCCTCCGTGAGCAGGTTTAGAACACTTTTTCTGTTGTGTTTGTCTGTTTGATCTAATTTAACTTGTTTAGTACTTATTTTTTTTATTGTACGTATAGGGAGGACTGGGCTACGAAGTTGGTCCACTGGAAGGATGAATTTAAATCTACATTGCAACACTATTGGTTGGGTACAAAACTACTTTGGGCTGATGTTAGGATCAGCTTAAGGTTATTGTTGAAGCTTGCTAAGGGGAAGAGTCTTTCTAGAAGGGAGAGACAGCAACTCACGCGCACCACAGCTGACATTTTTAGGCTAGTTCCTGTTGCAGTTTTTATTGTGGTTCCATTTATGGAGTTCTTGCTGCCAGTATTCCTGAAATTGTTTCCCAACATGTTACCATCAACCTTCCAGGACAAGATGAAAGAAGAGGTAATGGTTCTGATGTTTGTCAAAATGCTCTTTGTAAGCTACGTACAATTCCTATTTCATAGTTTTGGAGGTCAATGAATCCAACCTCTTTGGTCTCTTCCCTTTGTCAGCTCTTTAAAGTTTTATTTATTTATAACCCTTATAAGACGGTGGTGCCCAAAAGTTTTACCCTTATTGCTAATCCGTTGGTCTAGGTCACTGCCCATGAATTTTTGTGACAAAGCATACTAGTCTATAAGGTTCCTGTGTACATTGCTTTTAGGAATTTTCTATTAAAAATGTACTATAAGTAAGGGATTGAGTTTAAATTTAATTACATGGTGAGTGTTATATATTCTTTGGTTATGGATTCTTTCAAAGAGAGTTTGACTATTTGTTTTTGCATGGATTCTTTAGGTATCTTTTCCTCTTACTTTAATTCATTATCAAATACTTATCTTTGGTATAACTATTTTAATTAGATTAGTTCTTATTAAAAGTTTTTAGTGAAGAACAATTTATGTCTTCTTTATGGCACATCTAAGACACTATTCATGAAGAAAGTTCTGTTTTCATAAGAGTTTGATGATTGTACTAAAAAAATACAGAGTTTGATGATTAGTTAAGAAAATACAAGATAAAAATACCTTTCCTGCTCGATTTTCAACAAGCTACCGTAGATTTGACTCCATGTGAAGATTTAACAATTTTATAGGCTCTTTTTGAGAAAGTTAGAATACATTTATTGATTGCGCTGCTGGCATTTCTTCAGGCGAAGAAAATAGAAGAAAAAACTTCACTGCCAGTCTGCAAGTTATGTTATTTAGTTGGATGTAATGCTAAACTATTGATTCCTATAGATTTGTGTCATCTGAATTTCCCCAACTATTGCACTAGCTGCAAATTCCAGTGTTTTTTGCTTGAGCTATACTGACTATTTGGTGTCTCATGTACCTGAGCACCTAAAATGTTGGTTCTTCTGGGCAAGTTATAAAACGACCAATGAATTACTTTTTATTTATCTATGTTGGTATATGCATGTTATTGAAGGTTGAACAGGCAAAGACTGATGAAAATGAAAACAATTAACTAGTCCCTAAAATTGTGGTGTTACATTTTATGCCGTTAGCAAACATGATGATCTAAAATAGATAAAGTATGGTATATATTGATGTTCATATCTTTTTTGAAAAGAGAAGAATGCTAACTATACATATCACCGTTGCTTAACCCTTAATTATTTAAAATATCAGCAAATGTTGCACCTAATTGCTCTGTGTTGTGTTCCCATTTATCAATAGTCCTCATAGTTGAAGCGGGGTACCCACAATTCTGGCACACTCAAATACATATACATAGATATATACATGCATGTCTGTGTATATACCCTTCAGATTTGGCAGTCTTATTATCAAGGAGATTGTTGGTCTTAATTATAATGGTTAACTTGTAGGAGGCTTTAAAAAGGAGGCTAAATGCAAGAATAGAATATGCAAAGTTTCTTCAGGACACAGTGAAAGAAATGGCAAAGGAAATTCAACACTCTCGAAGTGGAGATATTAAGAAGACAGCGGAAGATCTTGATGAATTTATCAATGAGGTATGCCATTTATATATTCTCCTTTTCATAAACAAGTGAGTTTAAATTACTCTTTACACTATTCTTTCTGTTGGTAATACATTATGTTTGTTTTTGTTTTGTGATAAAATAGTTCAGAAGAGGTGGCCATGTTTCCAATGATGAAATTTTAGGATTTGCTAAGTTGTTCAATGATGAGCTTACTTTGGATAACATCAGCAGGTTGTATTTTCTCTTATTACTTCTTATTTTGTTAGTATTTCTTTCCCTTTAGTTTAGACTTGCTTGAGTATCAAGTCACTAACTCTTATGGTGATTGGTGTTTTGTTTTCACTTCAGTGTTTGACAAAAGTACCTGATTTTGTTGTCAAATACAGGCCTCGGTTGGTAAACATGTGCAAATATATGGGGATCAGCCCATTTGGAACAGATGCATATCTGCGGTTTATGCTTCGGAAAAGACTGCAAGAGTAAGATATATGTTATTTTTTCTCTCCAACCCCTCCCTCCTCTAACCACTTTCTGTTAGCTTGCTTGCCTGATTTTTGGTCTGGGCATGGGACTTTCAGCTTAAGTCATTTGGTCAGAAGTCCCTTATATGGCCACCTTCGACAAGTGTGTTTAACAGTGGGCCTCTGAATCTCTCTCAACTGGTCTTTGTCTCATTGGTTAATTGTGCATACAGGAAGATTCATTTGTGAAATATCTTTTGATTCATTGCCAATCTGCACGCTAAAAAAATAAAAAACTGAAGGATTTATTGCCAATCTGCTTGCATTCTTTGCAATTGTTTTTTTACCCATTAAGGTTGAATTTGATACTCACATTCTTCGTTAAACTTTTCTTTTCTCCATGTTATTATTTAGTGATAAATAACAGAATAAGAACTTAAAAAAATCTAATAAATGTTTCTAAGACCATTGTTTTGTATAAATAGGGGGAAAAACTGTGGAACAGTAATTTTCCTTAAGTTCCTTTGGAGCAATTATAGAGGGTTTTGTGTTTCTGTTACAGTTCTGGTGTTTGAAGATTTTTGGGGAGTTTTTCGGTGGATAAGTTCAATCTTGGGGCCAAAAAGTCTTGTGGTCTATATGGTTTTGTTTTTGCATTTGTTTTTTCTTTAAAATTTATATATAATTCACCTTCTCAATATGATTTGTCATTACATGTAAAAACTTTTGGGCTTTATATAAATGAATTTGATAGACTTTAATCATAATATGTGAATATATTATTGAATTATATGCATTATAATGAATTTTTCTTGCTTTGTTAAATATGCAATATATAGATTGAAATTAAAGAATTTTATTGCCATTTGAGGATTCAAGAGGAGCTAAAAATGAGGGATAAACAAAAACTCCTTAGACTATTGTAAAACATTGAAGTTTTAAATTCATGATATTGTTTGGGTTTGGCAGGATCAAGAATGATGATAAGATGATTCAAGCCGAGGGTGTGGAGTCCCTTTCAGAAGCAGAACTTCGTCAAGCCTGTAGAGATCGTGGAATGCTTGCATTATCTTCAGTGGAGGAAATGCGGCAACAGGTTAGTTCTTGATCTTACATATTCATTGTTTCACTGACTAAACAAAGGAACATGCTTTTATATTTTTTTGGTGATTCAGTGATTGTGACTGATAAGAAGCATGATATTCATTGATGAGTGTAGCTGAAATAAGAATGTTAAGATGAATGAGTAAAAATAAATGGAAAGATAGGATTCAAAATGAAAATTTTTTGTTTAAAGATAGGAGTGACCCCAATTGATGAAAAGACGAGGGAGAGCTGCTTGAGATGGTTTGGTCATGTTCAGAGGAGAGCGATTGATGCACCAACGAGAAAGAATGAGTTAATTCAAGTGGACGGAACAAAATATCTAGAGGAAGACCAAAAATAACATTTGTGAAAATAATAAAAAAAGGACATGTTAATTAAAGGAGTAACATGTGGCAGATCTTGACTAATCTATTGAGGATTCATAGCCGATCCCGAAAAATTTGGAACTAAGGCTTGGTTGTTGTTGTGACTGGAAAGAAATCTTCTGCATCAAAATCTTTAGACTTAATTGAAATCCTCAGTTCGTGGTACTTGCATCCATCAGCAACTCTTGTGTTCATTTGATATGGTCAGCATTGACCCAATAATTCTGCTCAGAACTGTTTAACTAACCAAAATACCTTAGCTCACTGTGTGCCAAGCTTATGTTTTCCCAAGTAATTTGCTTCAAGAACAGAGGAATTTTCATGCCTTTGTGGGATTATATCACACTTTGAACCTAATTGGTTCATGGCAATAAACCCTGTCTAATGTCTGTAACTTATTGTGATAATATTTTGAAGATGCCATTAGAAAAGTTAGCTATTGCCTTTCAGTTTTTTCTTATATTGCTCTCTTCATAGAGAGTACAAAAGTTGTCTGTATTCAAGCATGTAAGTGGTTATTTTATTTTATTTTAAGAATTTAAGCATGCAAGTTGTTATCTGTTTGCAGCTTCATGATTGGTTGGATTTATCTCTCAACCACTCACTTCCATCTTCCCTCTTGATTCTTTCTAGGTAACTTAATGCTACACCTGGTTTTCTCCTTTTCAAACCATACAACCACATCTAAATGGCTTAATTGTGGTCTGTTACCCTCTGCAGAGCGTTCTCTGTGTCTGGTAAAAAGCCAGAGGAAGTTGTTCAAGAAGCAATCTCCTCTCTGCCAGATGAGGTTGTGGATACTGTTCAAGTGACAACCTTGCCATCCGAAGATATTGTTTCAGAAAGGAGGAGGAAGCTGGAGTTCCTAGAAATGCAGGAAGAATTGATCAAGGTTGATTATACTATGCTTTAGATATGTTTGTCATCTTCAGGGGCTTTTTGTGGGGCTAGAGAATTGGTATTTGTTTTATGTACACGATTGTAGTTTTGTTTACTACTATTATCGATACTCATTCTGCAAGCAGATACGGTTTTTTACTTTTGATGTTCTATTTATTGACCCTTACTGAAGTTATTTATTAAACTTTTTCGTCATATGTCATACTTAAATTTCCATCATAATTTTGTTAATATTAACAAAAAGTTGTAATTGTAAAGTTGTCAGATATTATGAACTCAAGTTATCTAAACTTGTATTAAAAGAAGGATGTCCAGCACAGATGAGAAGGAAAAAGTGTCAGAAGTTTGTATATGCCATGTCTAACTGAAAAATCTTGTTCTAGTTTTTAACGAAAAATTTTCATTACACCTTCTGAAGCATATCAATTATAATTAAACAGAGCTTTACTATATTGTAAGATGATTATTGCTGAAGGAAAATGTAATTCTGTTGCAATGAAACTTTCATAGTTCTTTAGTTTCTAGGTCTGGTGTTTATCATATCCTAAAGCTTTGCTCTTTGGTTAATGCTTTTAAATAATTTAATATATAGGAAGAAGAAGAGGAAGAGGAAGAGGAGCAGGCCAGGATGAAGGAATCTGCCAGTAGTCAAAAGGATGTTGCGTTGGAAGAGATGACTACAGCAACAGCTAGTGAAGCACGAGAACAGGCAAGAGTGAAAACAATGGAGAAAGTGGAGCAGCTTTGTGAGCTCAGTCGTGCATTGGCCGTTTTGGCTTCAGCATCTGTAAGGATTGGATGTAATTAGATTTCAAAAGGCTTGTCTAAGTCATATAATTGTTATTTCATGGGAGATACTTTGATAGGGTATCGCCCTATCATCTTGATGGGGGCCTCACCCATTTTTTTCTATACAGGTGAAAGTGAAACTTTGTAACAACTTAAGATATTTAATTGGTTAAGGGTTTTTATGCAAAAGACTAAAAAAAAAGTGAAAAATAATAATTTAAAATCCTTTTTCCTTAAAAAAAATGGGTGCTCTATGTTGCCCATGTATGCATTGCTATCCACCATTAAAATTCATGTGAAAAGATAAGTTATTTGGCTCCTTTATTTTAAACCGATTTAGAAGATATCTATAGAGTTCATTGAATATCTATTTATACTGTTATAGATTACTTGAACAGTTTTGATTATCAACATTAAAATTCATGTGAATTTCTATTTATTTGGCTCCATTAATGTTGATGATGTGCTACCCTATCATAGTTTGTCTCTTATTTTATTGAATGTAGATTCCTGATTTGCTTTTTCTGCTTCTCATTTTAGTCAGTAAGCAGGGAGCGAGAAGAGTTCTTACGACTTGTCAAAAAGGAGGTAAGCTAACTAATTTGTAAATCTAACTTATGAACCATTATGTTTTAGATTTTTAAGTCCTAGAAAAGAGGCAGTATCTTTATTTGAAGATTCAGGGAATATGATGCTAGTATCACTTCCCAAAAGTGCAATCTCCACCTATTTAAAAATTTTTTTTTTCATATAAAAAAGCACAAAAATCGATGGCTACCCAAAAACACGGAAAATATACAAAGGAAGTGCCAAAAAAGAAAAGAAAAATTATATTATGGGTATTATTTGAAATTCATGTGGTCCAGGAATTCTAACAAGTTCGAAGTAGAGAATGAATTCAAATCTAAAATTCACCCATTTGATGTCTTCACAATTCAAAAATAAGAACTTCAATTTCTTCAATGGTGGTTGACAAGAAATTTCTTCCAAAAAAGAGAGACCAAAACATAAGTATATAGTTGATGAGAATGGGCTTTGGGGTGAAGTGGCGTAATTGGATCTGTACTTATATATCTATAGTTCAATTCTATGTTTTGGTTAATGGGTCCCTAGCTGATTTTTTTGGCAGTTTGAGGGGATTGAGACAAGGGGACCTACTATCTCCTATGTTTTTTTTTTATTATGATGGAGGTATTTAGTAGGATGTTGAAGGAGAATAGAGGGGGCAGGCTCACTTATCAAAAAGAAAGAGAGTGGAGGGAGTAGGCTTACTTTGAGGTTTCAAAGCTGATGGTAGGCGGGGTGGTGGGTAATGTGTTTCACATTTCTTGTTTGCAAATGATACAATTCTTTTTTGTGATGCAGAAGTGGGCAAATCCTTCTTAAACGGAAGCTGCTACTTTGTTTTCAAGCTGTGACAAGTTTGAAGGTTAACGTGTGTAAGAGTGAAATGGTTCCAATAGATGAGGTTAGTAATGTGCACACTTTGGCAAAGATTTTGGGCTGTGGGGTTGGGACTTTGCCTGTGTTTTATCTAGGCATACCATCGTGGGCTTCTCATAAGTCACCTCCATTTGGAATCCTATATTGGAAAAAATTGAGCGAAAGTTGGCCGGGTGGAAGAAGTTGTATTTGTCAAAAGGTGGTAGATTGATGTTGCCTAAGATTATGTTATCTAGCCTTCCTTCTTATTTCTTATAACTTTTCACGATTTCTACTCACGTGGCTAACAAAATTGAGAAGTTGCAATGGGACTTCTTATGGGGCGATTCCAAATCACATTTGGTAGGATGGGATAAAGTGTGTGCTCCTATGATCGATGGTGGATTAGGAATAAGGAAACTGACTACCATCAATAAAGCCTTACTAGGGAAGTGGTTGTGGTGTTTTGATGTTGAGGAGACTCGGCTTTAGAGAAAGGTGGTAGCTTTGAAGTCTGGGGAAGAGTGGGGAGGATGGACTTCCAAACTGGGTAGGGGTGTTCATGGGTGTGGTTTATGGAGAGGTATCCATATGGATTGGGAGGCTTTTAGAAAAAACACTCAGTTTGAGATTGGGGTGGGGAATAGAGTGAAATTTTGGCAGGATTGGCGGTGTGGGGATCAACCTCTTCAATTGGCATTCCCGATATGGTACGAGATTGCCACTAATAGAGAGGCCTTAGTAGACTTGTCCTTGGCCTGGCATGGGGTGGGGAAAAGCAGAAGTTGGGATGTGCGTTTCACTCGGGATCTAAATGATTGGGAGTTGGATTTAGTGGTAGATTTCCTTCATATCTTGGAATCCAATACACCTTTGAGGATCGAATGAGATGGAAGTTGAAAGAAGAAAGGGATTTTGACATTCATTTATTTTATAATGAATTGAGAAGATGTATAAGAATCAAATTTTATAACGAATTGAGAAGTAGGGATTTAGTGGTAGATTTCCTTTATAATGAATCTTATCCTAAGAAGAAAGGGATTTTGACATTCATTTAAGACTCCTCGTCGAGTTTCATTTTTTACTTGGACCACAGCTTAGAATAAGATTCTTATAGGTGATAATTTGAGATGTAGGGGTTTTGATTTTGTTGATTGGTGTGTTATGTGTCGTTGTAGAGAGATTGTGGATCATTTGCTGCTTCAATGAGTGAAACCTCATCGGTTGTGGAGCCTTGCGTTAAAATCATTTGAGGTCTCATGGGTCTTACCAAGAATGGTCTTAGATGTTCTCTTTGGTTGGTGGAATTGGTTGAGGAAGCACTCATCAGTATTTGGAATTTAGTTCCGTTGTGCTTAATGTGGTGTATATGGAAGGAGCGTAATCAACGGATATTTGAGGACTTGGATAGATCAAGAGATTAGTTGCTTGCTTCCTCTAGTGGTTCTCTATTTGACTGGTCTCGAGCTTGGGTACTCACATCTAGTGATTCCCTCCTCTTGTTCCTTAGTTCTCTCCCTGTTTGTAATTAATTTCTTCTTTGTTCTTTTTTCCTTGTAATTTTTTGGACTGCTTTGAGCTCTTCACATAAGGTAGCTTTTTATATATACATCTTTTTTCTTATTAAATATATATATATATATATATATATATATAATAGTCCTTGGGTTATCCCAATGGAATTTTCCAACATCAAAACCAGACCATGATTACTAGCTGTCATCTGGTATTTTGCACTGGTTGTTGCAAGATTGAGGTGGTCAGGCTGTGCAAAAAGTTTCTAACTACAATTTTTTTTCCCCAAAAATCTTCATTTTTTTTTTCTTTATATAATTTCTTTCTCTTCCACGAAGGGTCTTATGAAATTTGTCTTCTAAGTATAGACTCCCTCCCTGTATTTTTTTTATTTGGAAATTGTTAGTGGAGACCAACTTTGTGATCTGTAGAATGATACTTGAGTACTCTTCATCATCACCACATGTTTCTCTTATTTTAGAATTATATGTATATCTTGAGCATCAGCTACATCACCCATGGTCACTGCCACATGGGTGATACTGTCATTTCCCCTTGAATTTTGTTATAAACTGTACAATAAAATAAAAATATTTACTATGTAATTTTCATGGTGATGTATAGAAATAACAAGTAGTCAAGGTGTAAAAGTTTGCCAGGTTTTATTTGCTTTTGCTTTCTCGTTTGTAACCTTGTATTTTTCTCATTATTATGCTGTTGGTTATACTTGTTTGTCGTTAATATCATTTCCAGATAGGCCTGTATAACAGCGTGGTAGAGAAAGAGGGTACAAATGGTGAAGAAGAAGCTAAAAAGGCATATAAAGCTGCCAGGGAGTACAGTGACCATGCTGCTGAGACAGCTGCGGATCAGAAGGTTTCTTCAGCACTTATAGACAGGGTAATAACTAGATTATAATATTTCTATATATAATAGCTACAGTTTTTTTTTTTTTTTTTTGGTATGTTCAATTTGCACTGTTCACTGGGCTTTTTTTTTTCGGTAATATCCCCCGTTCAACTCTTTTTTTTTTTAATAATGTTTTTTATATAATAATAATAATAATAATAATAATAATAATAATAATAATAATAATAAATATATATATATATATATATATATCCACACAACAAATTGTTATAATTGTTGAGATGTTAATTCCTTATAGGTCAAAATAAAATATCATACTATAACCAACCAAAGCTAAAAATAAAGGTATTGTGAAAAAATAAGTGTTATATCCACAACATTTTTTACAATACTTTCTTAAAAAATCGTAGGTGGTAAAATATTATTGATTCTAAATTAAACTTATCAATGAAATTACTTTTTTGCCCACCAATAACAAATCGTAACAACCTATTACTTATAATTTATTGTGAAAATGTTGTGGACATAGCATTTCTCTTGTGAAAATGTTAAGACATCTTGTTGTCGTCATAATATTTTTCAAAATTGCTGAAGTGTCAATTCTTTATAAGTAAAAATAAAATATAACAAAATTATATAGTTATCATGAAGCTAATGTGCTACACCGGAAAGTAACTGGCAGCCAAAAAAAAGTGGCTAAGTCCAAAAACAAGGTATGTAGAGAGCTGCGGAATTTGATCTCTTCGGTGAATTATGATGGAAGATAGAAGTTTGGTTCTGTGTTGATGTTATTAGGTGGGATATTTTTGTGTTAATAAAGTTAAAAATGATTTCGTGGAATGTTAGAGGTTTAAATGATCCTCGGAAACGTCTTGTGGTGAAGAATTTGTTGCGGGAGTGGAAGTGTGATGTTATTTGTTTACAAGAAACGAAAATTGCTAGCATGAATAGACAGCTGGTTTGTAGTTTGTGGGGCTGCCCTTATGTGGATTGGGCTGTTTTGGAGGCTAAGCAGACTACTGGAGGTATTTTAATAATGTGGGATAAAAGGGTATTGGATAAGATGGAGGTTATGGTCGGTACATTTTCAGTTTCGGTAAAGTGGCAAGGGGTGGAGGACGGTTTTATATGGGCTTGCTCAGGGGTCTATGGTCCAAATGTGAACAACGAGAGGGGTCATGTGGGATGAGTTGGTGGGCATTCAGCAGTATTGGAGGATACCGTGGTGCTGCTTTGGGGATTTTAACGTTGTCCGTTTTCCTAGTGAGCGAAGGGGTGAGACTCGTTTGTCCCTAGCTATGGAAAAATTCTCTGAATTCATTGAGGATCTGAATTTGATTGACTTGCCTTTGGAAGGAGGTAGCTATACTTGGTCAAGTGGTACTGATCAACTAGCGATGTCTAGGATTGATAGAGCTTTGGTCACTCCAGATTGGGAGGATCACTTCCAAGATGTTATTCAAAGGATTTTACCCCGTCCTATTTCTGACCACTGTCCAATTCTTTTGGAGGCTGGGGGTATGGTAAGGGGGAAAAGTCCGTTCAGATTTGAAAATATGTGGTTGAAGACGGAGGGTTTTGTGGATAAAGTTCAATCCTGGTGGAATCGGCACTCTTTTGTAGGTACACCTAGTTTCGTGCTTGCCAAAATACTAAAGGCTCTGAAAGAGGACATTGTACAATGGAACCGCCGAGAGTTTGGTAATGTAGAGCGTCAAAAGAAGCTTTTAATGGAGAAGTTAAAAAATTTAGACGCTAAGGAAGGGGAGTTAGGTCTCACTGATGGGGAGAAATGTCATAGGACAGAGTTGAGGTCGCAGGTGGAGCATCTCTTGACCTTGGAGGAAATCTCCTGGAGACAAAAATCTAGAATGTTATGTATCAAGGAAGGGGATAATAACACCAAGTTCTTCCATAAGATGGCTAACTCCTATAGAAGGTCTAATCATCTGAAGGCCTTGGAGGTAGACGGGGTGGTCTTTGAGGAGGAGCCTGAGGTTTCTAATCAGATTGTCCAATTTTATAAAAATTTGTATAAGGAGTCTGAGGGGTGGAGGCCTTTAGTGGAAGGTTTGGAGTTTGATCACATTAGAGATATGGAGAGGGTTTGGCTTGAGCGGAAGTTTGAGAGAGAGGAGATTCTTCAAGTCGTTAGTGACTTGGAGGGGGACAAAGCTCCAGATCCAGATAGGTTTACTTTGGCGTTTTATCAGCATTGTTGGAGAGTAGTGGAGGAAGATGTTTTAGCGGTCTCTGAAGAGTTTTTTCAACATTGCAAGTTTGAAAAATCCCTTAATGCTACCTTCATTGCTTTAATCCCTAAAAAAACTCATGCCTCTAATATTAGAGATTTCCGGCCCATTAGCTTGGTGGGGAGTGTGTATAAAATCTTGACTAAGGTTTTGGCAAATCGTTTGAGAGTGGTTTTAGATCAGTTGATCTCGGAGACTCAGAATAGCTTTGTGGGTGGGAGACAAATCCTTGATTCGGTTCTGATTGCGAATGAGTGTGTGGACAGCCGTGGGAAGAGCAGGGTTCCCGGAGTTATTTGCAAACTTGACATTGAGAAGGCCTATGATCATGTGAACTGGGGGGCTTTGCTGGATTTGATGAATAGAATGGGCTTTGGAATGAAGTGGTGCAAGTGGATCCGTACTTGTATATCCAGAGTTCAGTTCTCTGTTTTGATTAATGGGTCTCCAGCTAATTTTTTTGGTAGTTCGAGGGGTTTAAGACAAGGGGATCCACTATCTTCTTTGTTGTTTCTGATTGTGATGGAGGTGTTTAGTAGGATGCTGAAAAGAGTGGAGGGAGATGGCTTGATCCGTGGTTTCCAAGTTGAGGGTAGGGGTGATGGTGATGGGGAAAGCATTTCACATCTATTGTTTGCAGACGATACTATCCTATTTTGTGATGCAGATGTGGAGCAAATTCTTCATATTCGGTTGCTGTTACTTAGCTTTCAGGCGGTAACAGGCTTGAAGGTCAATGTGCACAAGAGTGAGATGATTCCATTAGGGGAGGTTGTTGATGTGCATGCTCTGGCGGAAATTTTGGGCTGTAGAGTTGGAACGCTGCCTATGTCTTATCTCGGCATGCCGTTGGGGGCGTCGCATAACTCCCCCTCAATTTGGAACCCTATTCTGGAAAAATGTGAGAGGAAATTAGCCGGGTGGAAGAAGTTGTATTTGTCTAAAGGGGGTCGTTTGATGCTTATTAAGAGTACGCTATCTGGTCTTCCTACCTACTTTCTATCTCTATTCACCATTCCTACTTATGTGGCTAAGAAAATTGAAAAGTTATATATGGATTTTCTATGGGGTGATAGCAAGATTCATCTGGTAGGATGGGATAAAATTTGTGTGCCTATAGCTAGTGGTGGCTTGGGGATAAGAAAAATTACTACTTTCAATAAGGCCCTATTGGGGAAATGGTTGTGGCGGTTTGGGAAAGAAGAGGATCGGTTATGGAGGAGGGTGGTAGCTTCAAAATATGGGGAAGAATGGGGAGGATGGACCTCTAAGCTAGGTAGAGGAACTCATGGTTGTGGTTTATGGAGAGGTATTCGAATGGGTTGGGAGGATTTTAGCAAAAATTGTCAGTTTGTTGTTGGGTTGGGGAATAAAGTGAGATTTTGGCAGATTGAGTGGTATGGGAATCAACCTTTCCGTCTGGCTTTCCTAAGGATGTATGGCATTGCCCTTGATAAGGAAGCATCTGTTGAAGCCTCTCTGTCGAGGCAGGGGACGGAAGATAGGAGAATTTGGGATGTTCGTCTCATTCGTGATCTTAATGAGTGGGAGTTGGATGAAGGGCTGCATTTCCTTAGCACTCTGGAAGCTAATACCCCTCCTCTGGATGTTGGAGACCGGATGAGGTGGAAGTTGAAATCTAATGGGGAGTTTGACACCTAGTCGTTCTATAACAAATTGCGGGACCCTCCCTCGATTGTCTTTCCTTGGAAAGGTGTATGGAGAGTTAAGGCACCTAGACGGGTTTCTTTTTTCATTTGGTCCGTAGTTTGGAATAAGATCCTAACAGGTGATAACTTGAGGTTGAGGAGACTGGTCTTTGTAGACTGGTGCATTATGTGCCATCGGAGTGGAGAGACGGTAGACCATCTACTCCTCCACTGTGAGACGGCACACCGG
Source organism: Lithocarpus polystachyus (assembly GCA_033629205.1). Taxonomy (NCBI): domain Eukaryota; kingdom Viridiplantae; phylum Streptophyta; class Magnoliopsida; order Fagales; family Fagaceae; genus Lithocarpus; species Lithocarpus polystachyus. Next base: position 71,493,730 of record CM066162.1, read on the forward strand.
TTGTGGAGCTTTGCCTTGATAACTTTTGGTGTGACTTGGGTAGCACCTAGATCAATCCCAGACTTGTTTTGCAGTTGGTGGAATTGGTTGGGAAAGCACTCGTCCCAGATTTGGAACTTAATTCCGTTGTGCATCTTATGGTGTATTTGGAAGGAGCGGAATCGGCGGACTTTTGAGGATTTGGATAATTCTGAAGATCAGATTCTTGCTTCTTTTTGTGGAACTCTCTTTGATTGGTCTCGGGCTTGGGGACTCACGACTAGTGATTCTCTCCCTTTTTTTCTTTGTTCTCTTTCTCTTTTGTAGTTTCTTTGTTTGCTTTCTGGTTCCTTTGTTTTCTCTTTGTTTTTTGTTCTTGTATTCTCTGGGTTTGTCCTATGCTTTTTTTGCATAGAGTAGCCCTTCGTTTATATAACATTCTTACTTATTAAAAAAAAAAAAAAAATTCACTATTTCACATACAGTTTTCTTAGGTTGACTTTCTGTATTTTTTATTGTATTTTTATCTTTATGCACCATTTAAGTAAAAACACAGTTTAAAAAAAAAAAAAAAAAAAAAAAAAAGCTTGAAGTAAGTAAAATATTTTTCATCCTTTATGTTTGGTAGTTCACAATTCATTCTTAAACTTTAAAATCAATCAATTTTCCCCTTAATATTTTGGAAAAGAGCAAATATGTCATATTGTTATTCTCTCAGTTAAATCATAATGAAAGCTTATGATCTTATGATTCTTAAAATATTCCATTGTGTAATGTCTAAAATTCTTCCACTACTTTTAACATTCAAAAAATTTTCTTCACGTATTTTGAGTTTTAGATGGTAGTTATGCTTAGAAAGTTGGAATGGTGATAGAAGGCGTTTTATTTATTACCTAGAGAACATTGATTTTTTTAAGTTTAAATCTACCAAACTTATAATTTATCTAATGGAAAATTTGATGACACATGCCTTTTGTTATCTTTTTTATTTTTTGTTTCTTTTCTTGCCAAAAATGGGTGTTCATTAAAATCTAAGTAAGCTATATATTGCACCTCGACTCATGTAGAATGATAAAGAAGAAAGTATGAATGACAAAATTTTTATTGTGTATGGTTGAAGTTATTTGATGAAGAGCTTCAATTGTAGCATGACATCATTCATCACGAAAATTTAAATGTGACAATATCTTAGCAAAAATTAGTTGCTTATTGTTGGAAGATGATATTCGTTATCATTCTTAGAAGTTTTTAGCGAGTGGATATTTCCTTTAGCAAATAAGTACTAAGAAATTATTATAATAAAATAGATATTCATATGTTAAAAAGCAACCATAACTTTGTGTGTGATGAAAATTCTTATAAGAATGATATTAACTTTGTATGACACATTTTTCATACTTCTTCAAATAGAAATTTTATCTTAATTTTCACACTCAAGAGGTAGCATGTGCCTTGCACGTGTCACCCTAACTAGTCTTGTTATAGAGCTGTAATCTTAATTTTGATTATTGATTTTTGTCTCAATTGGTGTACTAGCGTCGACTTTATTTCTTTGTGCAAGTGGCAAGTTACATGTTACTGGATGTTCATGCTTCAGGTTGATGCTATGCTCCACAAGCTTGAAAAGGAAATTGATTATGTTGATGCAAAAATTGGAGATCGTTGGCGGTTGCTGGACAGGTTTGTTGCCATTTAGTACCATATCTTTTGACAGGTGATACTACATTGAATTTGCTACAGAACTTTTGTTCACAGTTATGATGTGTGCATATAGGATGTTTTTAGATTATATAATAGCATATAGAATTACAGAATTGAAGCAAAAATGACACTAAAATGCTAGCTATTGTTCAACTGGTTCCGAAAAAAAAAAAAAAAAAAAAAAAAAAGAAGAAGAAGGCGCACTGCCTATCAAGTGTTTATAGTTGCTGAAAACTTATTGTATCCTCTACTTTTACTTTTATAACTGCAGCATTGCATATTGTATGCTGATTCCATGTCTTAATGTTATAACAAAATAGCAGGTATACAAGCCTTTCGGGTATCCCTTTCTTCATGCATGCTGATTAGTGATTACTTTTACTTTAGATTAGAGAGAGAGAGATATCTTGTTGTCTGGATAGCATATGAAATCACAACAAAATAAATAATGGGCTCTTGAGAGCTTCAATTATTGGAAAGAAAATATCTTATGACTGTTTAATTGGAACCATGTTCGTTCTGAAGGATGCGTGTATGGCTTAAAGCTAGTTGATGCAATATGGAGGAGACCAAACCTCCTAGCATGTGAACTTTCCTGGAACAGCCAACTTGAAGTAAGTAAAATAGGGGGCAAAAGAGAGTCAAACTTTAAGTGGTGAAACTCCAAATTCACCTTCGTCCTTTTGACCAGAGAAGCAGATCAAAGAAATACTGATGATCCTATTTCATAGTTTAGCAGTCTTCTGAAATTAAGGCTCCAGATTTGAGATTTTTAGTACTTGCACTGAATTTTATCGTACATCACCTGCTCTTCTATATCAAGCAAACATAAAATCATTTATTGGTATCGATCTTCTGCATCACCATTCCTAAAATATTGCTCTTTTACCCTAAAGATCAATACTTCCCATAATGCACCAGTGCAGTTTGTTAGTCTTCTAATAAGTCACGTGGTAGGCGTACTTTTGAATCCTTCTGCACATGCATCTGATGTCTATAATCAATAATAACCATCAGTAGTTTACAGATAAGCTTTTAGATTGTCAGCTCCAGCTATCTTCTTTCTTGAGAATTTAGTGTCATTCCCCATTGGAAATCTTTCAAGTTAACTCATTTTTGTCATTTTTTATGCCAGGGATTATGACGGTAAAGTGACACCTGAGGAGGTTGCATCTGCTGCTGCATACCTCAAGGACACCTTGGACAAGGAGGGTATTCAGGAACTTATCAGCAACCTTTCCAAGGATAAAGGTCAGTGGTTTCTCCCTTCTCATAATACTAGTAAGGGCAAGGAATGTGCTGCCCCTTGAGTGAGAAAATTTAAGATAGAATTTTTTAATTTTTGAAGTAGTATCAAACCATATATTTAAATTTAGAATAGTTATTTAACATATGAATATCTATTTAGTATAATAATTTCTTAGGAGAAGGTATTTGGTATCAAATCCATGTCAGAGATATCAAAATCTAATAAGTGTGAGATATGTCAGTAAAAAATAACTAGCCCACTAACAATTGAAAAACATGTGTTAGTGGATAGTTATTTTTGCACACATGTCTCTCGTTTATTGAATATTTATACGGATGACATGGTATCATTTGATATAAAATACAGTATTTACTAAAGATAGTATATATCTACTCACAAAAAAATTCTACTAAGAATGATAACAAATCTTGTCATCTTCTAACAATAAACAACTAAGGTTTGATAAAACATTGTTACAAGATTTAAATTTTTACAATGAATGATGACATATGCTATAATTGAAACTCTTCATCAAATTAAATACCTACAGCCATTTGCAATGAATATTTTATTATTTATACTTTCTTTTTTATCATTTTATTTTCTGAGCCTAACTACGATGCTTAGCTTACTTAATTTTTAATGAACACATTTTTAAGAAAGAAAACAAATAAAAAAAAAAGAACAAAAGAACAAAAATCATATGTCATTGAAGTTTCTATTAGATAAACTTATAAATCTAGAAGATTTAAACAGCTAATAATTTAGTGTCCTCTAGATAACAAATAAAATATCATACATCACCATTTTTACTTTCTAAGTATGACTAACAGATAAAATTCAAAATATACAAAGAAAATTTTTGGGACATTAAAATTTTGTGAGGTATTTTAGATGTTGCACAATGAAATATTCTAAGAATCATAAGATTTTGTTAAGGTTTAATTGAGAGAGTAATAGTAGGGACTATATACTTGTCTACAAAATATAAAAAATGAAATTATTCAACTTAAAAGTTGGGGGGTGAAACTACCTCAAACATAAAGGGAAAAAAAAAACTTTTTTCCGTAATTATTTTTTGTTATTAAAATTATGTGTTTTTTTACTTCAACCAATGTGTTAAAAAAAAAATAAAAAAAAAGTTAGTCCAAGAAAACTATTCGTAAAACTATGAATTTTGGCTCAATAAATTGGCTAAACATAAAAAAAAAAAAAAAAAAAGTCGAGAACACAATAAACGTCACGATATTTTCTCAATACCTTTATTTTAGCTATGGTGGGGTCTGGTATGATCTTTTATAATTTTATTTTAAGAGTAATGTTACATCCACAATATTTTCACAACAAATTTTAGGTGGTAAATTGTTATTAATTTTAAATTAAGACAATCACTTTAAACTATGCATTAAAAGAAACAACAAACAAAAAACCAACAGAAAAAAATTGTACGTGAAACAGTAAATTTTTGCTCACCAAATTTTACTAAACCAAAAAAGAAGTATAGGAACATAAAAAAATGTCACAATATTTTTACAATATCTTTATTTTCAGCCCTGGTAAGTTTCGGTCTAATATATTATTTATTTCATATAAATGTTATCTCCATAATATTTTCATTACAAATTCTAGATGGCAAGTTGTTACTAGTTTTAAAATAGTCTCACAACTAATATCACTTGTTTATCCATCAATAATAGCTTACCTATGATTTGTTGTGAAATTAATGAAAAAAAATATTATGGACATATCATTTTTTTATTTGATCTATAAGAAACTAAGATAAATATTGTGATAACAAGTGTTACAATATTTTCACAAAACATTTATTTTCAGTTGTGATTGGTTACGGTCTCATATTTTTTTTTTTTTGAACTATAAGAAATTAACACCTCAATAATTGTGATAATATTGTGAAATTTGTTGTATCAGTATAACAATATATATGTCAACTCATATAAATATTATTAAAAAAAAAGACCACAAACCGAAGACTGAAAAGAAAAAAGAAAAAAAAGCCAATGAAGTGATTAACAGTACATATTGAGCAAACTAAAAAAAAACAATAGCTTTTACATATTCACACAATAAGTGTTACAACATTTTTACAAAACATTTATTTTTAGTCGTAGTTGGTTATAATTTCTTATTTTATTATTTTATTTTGACCTATAAGAAATTGACATTTCAATAATTATGAAAATATTGTAAAATTTATTGTGTCAGTATACTAATATACATGCCAGCTCATATAAATATTTAAAAAAAAAAAAAAGCACAAACCAACGACTGAAAAATAAATAAATAAATAAAATAATTGTAACTATAGTCTCAATTGAACAAACTAAAAAACACTATAGCTACTGTAGTTACGGGCATTTGCTCTTTTATATATAGACTAGCGTTTGCTGCATGTGCAACGCACATGCTGCCCCAGTAATGAGAAAATTAATATAAATTTATGTGTAAAATCGTGAATTTTAGCTCACTTAATTTGACTATATTAAAAAAAAAAATCTAAGAATACAACAAAATATTACAATATTTTCACAATATCTTCATTTTTAAGGATCCGAATAGATTTTTATTTTATTTTTTTATTTGAGAGAAATGCTACATTTATAACACTTTTAGAATAAATTCTAAATTACAAGTTATTATTGGTTTTAAACTGATAACATTGTTATTATTATTCTCAAAACATTTATTTTCAGTTGTGGTTGGTCATAATCTCATATTTTATTATTTTATTTCGACTTGTAAGAAATTGATACTTCAATAATTGTGAAAATATTATGAAATTTTTTTGTGTCAGTATAACAATATATATGCTAGTTTACATAAATATTTAAAAGAAAAAAAAAAACACAAACCGATTATTGGGGAAAAAAAAAAAAAACTTTAGGCACGGTAGAAATTAATGTTAAAATGTTGTGGACTTAACATTTTTTTATTTGATCTATAAGAAATTGAGATCTCAACAATTGTGAAAATATTGTAATAATAATAAGTGTTGTAATATTTTTTCAAAACATTTATTTTCAGTTGTGGTTAGTCACAGTCTCATATTTTATTATTTATTTTGACTTGTAAGAAATTGACACGTCAATAATTGTGAAAATATTATGAAATTTTTTTGTGTCAGTATAACAATATATATGCTAGTTTACATAAATATTTCAAAGAAAAAAACACACAAATCGATTACTGGAAAAAAAAAAAAAAAAAAAAAACTTTAGGCATTGTAGCTACAGTGCCAGTTGAATAAACCAAAAGCACTGTAGCTCCAGTGCTATCTATCAATAATAGCTTACCTATGATTTGTTGTGAAATTAATGTTAAAATGTAAATTTAGCATATTTTTATTTGATATATAAGAAACTGAGATCTCAACAATTGTAAAAATATTATGATAACAATAATTGTTGTAACATTTTTTCAAAACATTTATTTTCAATTGCGGTTGGTCACAGTCTCATATTTTATTTTTTTTTATTTCGATTTGTAAGAAATCGATACCTCAATAATTGTGAAAATGTTATGAAATTTGTTGTGTCAGTATAATAATATATATGCCAGTTTATATAAATATTTAAATAAAAAAAAAACACAAACCAATTACTGGGGAAAAAAAACTTTAGGTACCGTAAAAATTAATGTTAAAATGTTGTGGACTTAGTATTTTTTTTTAATTTGATTTATAAGAAACTGAGATCTCAATAATTGTGAAAATATTGTGATAACAATAAGTATTAACGTTTTTTTAAAACATTTATTTTCGGTTGTGGTTGGTTACAGTCTCATATTTTATTATCTTATTTCGACTTATAAGAAATTGACACGTCAATAATTGTGAATGTTGTGGACTTAGCATTTTTTTTTATTTGATTTATAAGAAACTGCGATCTCAACAATTATGAAAATATTGTGATAACAATAAGTGTTGTAACATTTTTTTAAAACATTTATTTTCGGTTGTGGTTGGCTACAGTTTATATTTTATTATTTTATTTCGACTTGTAAGAAATTGACACGTCAATAATTGTGAAAATATTGTGAAATTTGTTTTGTCAGTATAGCAATATAAATGTCAATTTACATCAATATTTAAAAGGAAAAAAAAAAAAACACAAACCGAATACTGGAAAGAAAAAAAAAACCAATCTCATATTTTATTTTATTATTTTATTTCGACTTGTAAGAAATTGACACATCAATAATTGTGAAATTTGTTGTATTAGTATAACAATATAAATGTTAGTTACATCAATATTTAAAAGAAAAAAAAAACACAAACTGAAAAAAAAAAAAAAAACAATATAAATGTCAGTTTACATCAATATTTGAAAAAAATTTGTTATGTCAGTATAACAATATAAATGTTAGCTTACATCAATATTTAAAAAAAAAAAAAAACACAAACTGATTACTGGAAAAAAAAAAAAAAAAATACACGAAACCAAAGCACTATTGCCGCTACAGTGCTGCACAGTGCAAAAATACTGAATGTACAGTACCGAAGCATTGTAGCGGCGTAGCCGCTTTTTATATATGAAGATAATTTATTGTGTTAGTATAACAATATATATGAAAGGAAAAAAAAAAAAAAATACAAATCGAAGACCCGAAAAAAAAAACTTTAACTACTGTAGCTACAGTACTACCTACTGTAGCTATTGGTCAAAACTAAAAAAAAGACAAAGTGGCTTACAAAAATTGCATTGTAGATGAATAGTAAAAAACGTTGTATGAACTGTGGCAAAATACTGTAATGGTATAGCCGCTTTTTATATAGTTAATAGATATATAAGAAAAAAGATCACAAATTGATGATTGAAAAAAAAAAAAAAAGTACATATTGAACAAACCAAAAGTACTGTAGTTTTTACACATTTATCTAACAAGTGTCACAATATTTTTATAAAATATTTATTTTCAATTGTGGTTGGTCACATTTTCATATTTTATTATTTTATTTTGACTTATAAGAAATTGACACATTAATAATTGTGAAAATATTATAAAATTTGTTGTATTAGTATATCAATATATATGAAAAAAAAGTACAAAAGGAAGACAAAAAAAAAAACCTGTAACTACTGTAGCTACAGTGCCACATATTACTGTAGCTACTGTTTGAAACTTAAAAAAAAAAAGAGACAAAGTGCCTCATAAGTTTCCACTGTAGATAAACAGTGAAAAAAGTGGTATGAACAGTACATAAATATTGTGAACAGTAAAACAAGTGATATGAACAGTACATAAATATTGTAGCCACGTAGCCGCTTTTTATATAGTTAATAGAAATGTAGATCTTAAATTTCCATCAACATATCTTACTCGACTGGGGAACTCAATATGGGGATGTTACAGGCATATATACTTGTACCTGTGGGAGGCAAAGTCATTCTTTATCATCTTAATTAGCTATTGTCGGAATTGTCTTCTATTCAAAGTTATAACAATTAACAACACAGGAAAAAAAAAAAAAAATTTGATGTGAGAAAAGTGGAATATGAGCCAGTTTCAATTGCTGTTTTGGATAAAAGTTAAATGAGTGAGCATCACTAAATGGCAATTTATGTCTAAAATCTTGCATATAAGTGATTTTTTTCTTCATTCTCCAGATTAATTTTCAGACGTCATTAACTTGTTATAATTAATTAATATGACTCTTAATTTTTCGATGTTTCCTTGCAACAGAAGGAAGGATACTAGTTGAAGATATTGTCAAATTAGGCAGTGAAACAGAAGACACTGATACAGCTGAAGCAGGGAAATCATAGGGGATATATATATATACCCCATATAATTAATTCAAACTTATCTTTCTGGTTGAACTGACTTCTTGGTTAGAGCAAAGCTTACATTAATACTTTGACAATTACCACGATCCTCAATATATGTAAGAAGTTGGCTTAATGTGCACCTTCACCTTTAACCAAAGAGAAAAGTAAAGATTATCTGTAGTTGTAGCAGTAGAAAATAATAATGAATTCCTTTACTATTTTAAAAGAAGATCAAGTATGCGTCTACACACATTACATGTTAAATGCCGTATGTTCCGTTTGGATTTGGTGGTGTACTATTTCATTCCTGCCCTGAGATTCCGAATTGTGCTATCATGAGCTGAATTTTTTTTAAACTTTTTTGACTGACATTTGAATCTCAAGTCTCAACCCTTTGAAATGTGGAAACCCCAGTGGTAGATTGAACTGATCTTTTGATAAAGCTAGTAGTTCTTTAAAAGGTTAGGAGATGTGCTAAGCCTTTGGTAACAGTATTGGAAGACAATGAATGAGTTAATTATACAAATTCATGTTGAATAATTATCTCCAAAAAAAAAATCTGTAGATGACCTACACGAGTTAGGGAGGTTCCATGAAATACCTTTTTCTCATTTAGTTCTGTTTTGTTATAAATGTTTTAGTTTTAGTTGGAGTTGGAATTGGTATTGGTATTTTGTGTTTCCATTGCTCCAAGTGTTGGACAAACCAAAACAAGGCAAGTCATTTAAATAGTACCAACTAAAAACAATTAGAAGCCACTTTAATTATCGTAATATAACATGTAATCGAACAAAGTTTTTCTCCAAATTAGTTTTGGAGAAAAACCTTTCAAACTTTTTTTATATCTTTATATTGAGTATAAATTTTAAAAATTTAACAATTAGATTACATGTTCTTATTATGTTTTTTATATGTGCAAAAATTCAAGAAGATCATAGATCAATTGCTCTATTATCAAATAAATGTTAAAATTTTAAGTTTTTGTGATCTAAAATTGTGTATAAAAAATAAGTTTATTAATTGAATACTAAATAACATTTAATTTGAAGTTTGATATGCATGTTAAGAATATAAGAAACATGGTTTTCAAAATTCACATCCAAAAAAATATTATATGAGATGTTCGAAGAGTTTCTCTCCAAATTAGTTTGGAAAGAAACTTTATATCATGTAATCATTTTCTTATATATAATGAAAGAATAAGTCCATTTTCTGTGAAGGTATGGTAAGTTCACACAAGTCAAATCGGCTGAAAAATGTATGATCACAGATCTCCTTTCTCTAATCGGATGAAGAATGACCTTTTTTTTTTCTTTTCTTTTTTTAAATTTTATGAAACCCAACTCTTCTCTCTCTCTCTCTCTCTCTCTCTCTCTCTCTCTCTCTCTCTCTCTCTCTCTGTGGAAAAAGTTTCTCTAGATTAATTTGAAGAAAAACCCTTCAAACTCCCTTTATACATTTTTATTGAATGTGAATTTTGAAAATCTACTCATTTAATTGCATGTTCTTTATGTTCTTACTACACAGTTAAAATTTCATTCAAATTGAATGTTATATACTATTCGAACAATAAACTTATTTTTTATGCATAATTTTAGACCACAAATACTTGAAATTTAAAACTTTAATTGATGATATAACTATTGATATTTGATTTTATTAAAATTTTGTAAGTACGAAAGATATAATAAGAACATGTAAACCAACGGTTAGATTTTTAAAATTCACATTTGTGGGCACAGGGGCTCAGGATCATGTACTAGGCCACGCAACACTTGGAATCCCAAGATCTCACGTTGGGCCTTACAAGGGTAAAGACTCAAAGACGCTCATTAGGCCCAATCATGTTTGAGGATGGAGCCAGATCCGAGGAGACGAAAAGTAAATGCATGGACTCCTCGAACGTATTAGTACGTTCTGGAACGAATAAGGACGTCCGAGGAGTAGACCTAACCCCTAATGAGTGGGACTCCCTAAAATATCTAAGGAAAAGGCTGCCACCACCGCATTAAATGTGCTGCACCTACTCTCTTGGCCACATTTATGTGGAGAAGACCCATGAACAGTGTAATTTCGGTCACCGTAACTCTCAGGAGACCAAAAAAGATACATGATGGGACAGGTACTCAAGTGGAGGCTTAAACAATCGACAAGTGTAAGGTGTAGATGATTTAGAAAGAGCTATATAATGTAGAGTTCTCCTTCAAGGAATGGGGGAGAGAAAAAAGACTGAAAAAGCTTGTGTAAACACTAAGGATAACTAAATCGAACATAATCTCCTCGAACCATAGCCGAGGACATTTTATTGAATTAAACCCTGCATTCTACCCTTTCTTGGGCCCAAATCTACCTGGTTGTTTGTTTATTATATTCTAGCCCAGTTCTTGTTTTCCATTTTTTTTTCTACAAATTCATTATTGTTGAGCCTTTGGGCTGGTCCATTCTCCTTTGGTCTAGTATGCCGAAGTCGTGTCCTTACAATTGGTGCCGTCTGTGGGGAGCTGGTGGTTTAGAGTGTTGGACAGTCAGTCATGGTAAGGTCAGGTCCACACCAATCCGAATCTATGGCATCACGTGGGCAACGCTATTCTCGAGAGGGTCAAGAAGGAATTGTGCATACCATCCACTCCGATGAAAGTCATTCCAAGGGTGATAGCCATATTTCCTAGGAGGAGCGCGCCAGGACCATGCAAAAAAGGATTGATTACTTAAAGAAGAAGTTACGCCAAGAACGTAGAAAGCGAAGTCCCTCAGTCTCTGACCTTTCTACAAGTGGCGAGGATAGTAATGAATATAGGCGCAGATCAAGGACACCCCCGAGCGAGACCTTCTCGTACGAGTCGGGTGATCGCCGAGAGCGCAGAAGGGAAGGTATGTCTTCTAGGGGCATGGGAAATGACGCCATGAGTAAAGCACTCAACAGAATATCTAAATCTCCTTTTACGCGCAAGATTGACGGGAGACGACTCCCCAAGTGATTCACTCAGCCTACGTTCACTCTCTACAACGGCCGTACTGACCCATTTGAACATGTTAGTTACTTCAACCAGAGAATGGCGGTGTACTCCAGTAACGAGACCCTTATGTGCAAAGTCTTCCCCTCTAGTTTGGGACCAGTAGCGATGAGATGGTTCGACGGTCTGAGAGCGGGTACTATTAACTCTTTCAAGGAGCTCACACAGGCATTTGGATCCCGCTTCATCACCTGCAGCAGAGTCCCTCGGCCACTGGATTCCTTGATGTCCTTGTCTATGAGGGAGGGGGAAACTTTGAAAACGTACTCGGACCGATATTGGGAAATGTTCAACGAGATAGAGGGCGATTTTGACGACGTGGCCGTCAGGACCTTTAAAGTCGGCCTACCAGCTGAGCACAGCCTGAGAAGATCTCTGACTGGAAAACCAGTCACCAGCGTGCGCCAACTCATGGACCGAATTGACAAGTATAAAAGGGTCGAAGAGGACCAACAATAGGAAAAGGGCAAAGGTAAGGTTATCCCTTACGAGAGGAGGGATTTCAGGTCGGATCGTTTCAACAACAATCGCCTTAGGAGAGATTCTGGAGCCCCAGCTGCTCAGGCTGTTAATACTCTATTCCGGGAACCGATACATCAAATCTTGGAAAAAATTAAAGATGAGCCATATTTCCGATGGCCGAGCAAAATGATTGGAGACCCAGCAAAGCGCAATCAAAGTCTTCATTGCCAGTACCACAAGGAGCGGGGTCATACGACCGAGGATTGCAGAACCTTATGGGGTCATTTACAGCAATTGATCCGAGAGGGCAGGCTCAAGCAGTTTCTGACCCAGCCCGACGGGCAAGCCAATCAGGCAACTCCAGGGGCTCAAAGTGGTGCATATTCCAGGCCCCCTTTGGGAGTCATCCACGTCATTCTGGCTACGCCAGGCAGAACAGGATCTTGCCCCTCCCGGGTAATGTCAATCACAGGTTCATAGGCCGAGACCCACAGACCCGAACCCAAAAGGACCAAAACAGAAGCTCACCCAGCATTAAGCTTCTCGGACGAGGATAAGGTCAGAACCATACAGCCACACGACGACGCCCTAGTCGTAACTCTCAGAATCGGTGGCTACGACGTTAGAAGAGTATTGGTGGACCAAGGCAGTGGAGCCGAGATCATGTATCCAGATCTCTACAAGGGGCTTAATCTCAAGCAAGAGGACTTGGCAAGCTATGATTCGCCTTTGGTTAGCTTTGACGGAAAGGTCGTTGTTCCGCGTGGACAGATCAGATTGCCAGTTCAAGCTGGCTCCAAGGTAGTGGAGGTGGATTTCATCGTGGTGGATGCCTACTCCCCCTACACCGCCATCGTGGCACGGCCTTGGCTCCACGCTCTCGGGGTTATCTCGTCTACCCTTCACCTCAAGGTGAAATACCCATCCGGGGATCAGGTTGAGGAGCTGGTCGGAAGTCAATCTGTGGCCAAGCAGTGTCTGGTGGCCGCTATAACACGCCGATTGGAGCCAGAATCCTCGGCCTCTCCCATTAAAACATTATAGCAATCAGAGATCATGGCCTCCTTCCCTGAGGTGAAAGCCGAGGAGGCGGAGTGCGAGGAATTGGAGAAGGTCGTCATCGACGATGACCCGGAAAGGTTCTTTTAGGTAGGCGCTCAATTGCCTCCCCAGGAGAAGGTAGAGTTAATGCACTTCCTGAAGCAAAACATAGACGTATTTGCGTGGAGCACCTATGAAGCTCCTGGAATAGATTCGAGCTTCATTTGCCATCACCTTAACATCAACCCATCCGTTATCCCCAAAAGGTAGCCTCATCGGCGCTCGTCAAAAGATCACTCTGACGCCGTCAAAGAGGAGGTCGCAAAACTTAAAAAGGCAGGAGCAATCAAGGAAATTTTCTATCCGGACTGGCTAGCCAACACGGTGGTAGTGAAGAAGAAGAATGGCAAATGGCTGGTGTGCGTAGACTACACAGACTTGAACGAGGCCTGCCCAAAGGATCCTTTCCCCGTACCCCGAATTGATCAGCTGGTAGATGCGACTGTAGGGCACCCCAGGATGAGTTTCCTGGACGCTTTCCAAGGATATCATCAGATACCTTTGGCCCTGGAGGACCAAGAGAAAACGGCTTTCGTCACCCCCATTAGAAACTACCATTACAAGGTAATGCCGTTCGGACTGAAAAATGTAGGTTCCACTTACCAGCGAATGATGACGCGGATGTTTGAACCGCATCTAGGCAAATGCGTCGAAGTCTATATCGACGACATGGTAGTCAAGAGCAAGAAAGAAGCCGAGCACGTCGAGGACCTCGGGAATGTCTTCGAAATCCTAAGAAGCCACAAACTACGACTTAACACTTCCAAATGTTCCTTCGGAGTGGGATCTGGAAAATTTTTGGGCTATATGATCACTCACCGCAGAATTGAGGTGAACCCAAGTCAGGTTAAAGCAATTAACAGCCTGCAACCTTCTCGGAATCCCAAGGAAGTACAGAGACTCACGGGAATGATTGCTGCCCTCAACCGGTTTATATCACGATCAGCAGATAGGTGTAGACCCTTCTATCGACTATTGAATAAGTGGAAGGACTATGAGTGGACCGAGGAGTGCGCCCTGGCCTTCCAGAAATTGAAGGAATATCTTTCTCGGCCACCTATTATGTCGAGACCCGAGGCAGACGAGGTCTTATTTGCCTACATCGCGGTTGCTGCCCACGCTGTGAGCCTAGTGCTGGTAAGAGTTGATAATGGCATACAGAGGTCTATATATTATGTCAGCAAGTCCCTACATGATGCCGAGATCAGATATTTGCCACTAGAAAAGGCTATTCTGGCCGTGGTCCATGCCACACGCAAGCTGCCTCATTATTTCCAATCCCACACTGTCGTTGTCCTAACACAGTTACCACTTAAAGCCTTACTTCGAAGCGCTGATTATACGGGAAGGGTTGCCAAATGGGGGATGAAGCTGGGGGCGTATGACATCAAGTACATGCCCCGCACCTCTGTGAAGGGGCAAGTCTTAGCCGATTTTGTCGCCGAATTCACTGAAACACCAGTGGAGACGGACGTGGAGATGCTGCACATGGATGAAAATTCAGTTGGGGTAACCTCTATACTAGGAACCCCATCTTGGAAGGTTTATGTCGACGGCGCCTCAGACTTTAAAGGAGCTGGAGTGGGGCTAGTCCTGATTCCCCCCGAAAACGTCACAATCGAAAAGTCGTTGAGACTCGGGTTCTCGGCCACCAACAACGAAACCGAATATGAAGCCTTCCTGGTTGGAATGACCATGACCCAGAAGCTGGGTGGAAAGGTCGTGGACATATTCTCGGACTCCAGACTGGTCGTGGGTCAAGTCCGAGGAGATATGGAGGCTCGTGACCCCAAAATGCAGGAATATCTGGACCAGGTAAGGCACTTACAGACCAGCTTCGACTCTTTCAACCTATTGCATATCCCCAGAAGCAAGAACACACACGCGGATTCCCTCGCTACGCTGGTAACCTCGTCGACGCAGGGTCTGCCGAGGACAATCCTGGTCGAAGACCTTGTGAAGCCCCACAGGTCGGGGACAGAGGTATCCACCATCCATCAAATAACGGTAAGCCCTAGCTGGATGGACCCCATTGTTCGGTTCCTTAAAGATGACACCCTACCTGAAAGCAAGCTAGAAGCAGACAAGATACGGAGGAAGGCCCCTCATTTCTGGCTGTCCGAGGATCATAAACTATACAAAAGGTCCTTCTCGAGCCCCTACCTGCTGTGTATTCATCCCGAAGCAATGGAAATTCTCCTGGAAGAATTGCACGAGGGAATTTGTGGCAGCCACACGGGGGGAAGATCTTTATCTCATCGTGCCCTCACCTAAGGATATTGGTGGCCCAACATGCACAGGGAAGCCCAAGACTACGTAAAGAGATGTGATCAATGCCAGAGGTTCGCCCCGAACATACACCAACCCGGAGGGAAACTTAACCCCTTATCCAGCCCCTGGCCTTTCGCCCAGTAGGGCTTGGACATTGTCGGCCCTTTCCCCAAGGCTGCAGGGAACAGGAGATACCTAATGGTCGGCATGAACTGCTTCACCAAATGGGTCGAAGCTGAGCCATTGGCCAACATCCAAGATGCCGACATGAAGAAGTTCATCTGGAAAAACATTATCACTCGATTTGGAGTCCCCCATACTCTCATCTCGGACAATGGTCTTCAATTTGACAGCAAATCTTTCCGAAGATATTGCTGCGGGCTAGGAATAACCAACCGTTACTCTACCCCGGCCTACCCTCAAGGGAACGGGCAAGCCGAGGCCACTAATAAGGTCATTGTGAGTGGACTCAAAAAGAGGTTAGAAGATGCCAAAGGAAAATGGGTCGAGGAATTACCACACGTGTTGTGGACGTATCGGACCACCCCGCGAAAATCCACTAGAGAGACCCCTTTTTCTCTAACTTACGGGGCCGAGGCGGTCATTCCGTTAGAAACTAGATTCCCTACACTAAGAACGAGCTCTTTCACTCCAGATCATAACAACAATCTACTGGAAAGGGATCTGGATTTAATTGACGAACGAAGGAAAACCGCAGCGGTCCGACTAGCCTATTATCAGCATAAACTAAAAAGAGGGTACGACGCCAACGTGAAGCTAAGGCCTTTGGTGCCAGGAGATCTGGTACTGAGGAAGGTGGTTGGACCTGCGAAGAACCCCGCCTGGGGCAAGCTAGGACCAAACTGGGAAGGGCCATACCGAATCACGTCTGTAGTTGAAATAGGAGCATATTACTTGGAGGATCTGGAAAATCAAGCAATGCTCCATCCATGGAATGTAAATAACCTAAAAATGTATTATTATTAATAAAAATGTACTTCATTACGAATTTCGCATTTCCTTACATTATGAATAATGTTTAACTGCTCCGAATTAGAAGAATCAATGGAGCCTTGGTCATACCTGGTCCCTCGGACCATATGCCTTGCGCCACCAAGTGTTAAACAGATCCTAAGCTAAGCCTGGCCCCTCGGACCACTTGCTTTGGAAAAATTAACACGCTGCTAAATTTTTCTAAGCGTTAAACAGATCCTAAGCTACGTCTAGCCCCTCAGACCACCTGCTTTGGAAAAATTAGCACGTTGCTAAATTTTTCTAAGTGTTAAACAGATCCTAAGCTACGCCTGGCCCCTCGGACCACCTGCTTTAGAAAAATTACCACGCTGCTAAATTTTTCTAAGTGTTAAACAGATCCTAAGCTACGCCTGGCCCCTCGGACCACCTGCTTTAGAAAAATTAACACGTTGCTAAATTTTTCTAAGTGTTAAACAGATCCTAAGCTATGCCTGGCCCCTCGGACCACCTGCTTTGGAAAAATTAACACGCTGCTAAATTTTTCTAAGTGTTAAACAGATCCTAAGCTATGCTTGGCCCCTCGGACCACCTGCTTTGGAAAAATTAACACGTTGCTAAATTTTTCTAAGTGTTAAACATATCCTAAGCTATGCCTGGCCCCTTGGACAACCTGCTTTGGAAAAATTAACACGCTACTAAATTTTCCTAAGGGAGTCAAGTCAACACCTACTTGTGATTCAAAAACCATACGTTGAAATTGCATGATTAACCCTATGAATTGACACGCCATGTTGGTACGGATTTGTTTAGAATAATTAGAAGAATCATAGCATGAAGTACAATAAACAAACACGTAGTACAAAAAAAAAGGGGGACCTCTTCATTTATAAAGTCAAAGATACACCGAGAGCTTGCAACGATACGCATACATTAAAAAAAAAAAAAAAAAAACAAAACAACAACAACAAAGAGATGAAAGTCCTAAGTCCTAAGCCTCGAGAGCGGGAGGATTATCTGTTTGGCTCGGCTCACCCTTGGCCATCGTTTCATCGCCTTCAACCACGGCTGCGCTTGGAACCTCAGAGACTGCCTCCTTGGCCTCGGCTTCCTTAGCTGTGGCAGCACCTGGAGCATCCAAGAAGGAATCATCCGAAATCTCGCGAATGTTGGGATGATAGTACACCTTCTCGGATCCCCTTAAGGCCGAGTCTGCAGGAACCCCGGCCGCATTAAGGGCTTCGGCCCATGTCGCATCACAGAATTCCCTGCAGGCCTCGGCCAGTTCTTTAGTGAGCCTAGTTTCTGTTTCTTCCACGCTCAGCTGATAAGATGCCTGCTTCTCAGCTTCGAAGGCCTCCTTGGCCAGTTGAGCAGCCTCTTTGGCTCGTTGAAGCTCGGCCTTCTGATCCAACACAAGCTGCCTCGACGTTGCCAACTCCAGCTCAGTCTTGTACAACAACTTGCGTTGGTCCTCGGCCTAGGCTTCAGCAGACTTCAGTCCAGCTTCAGCGCTTTTTCACTCCCGCTCGGCGACCACTAGCTTTGCCTGGAGCTCTTGGCTTTCGGCCTTCGCAGCCCCAGTGGCCTTCTCGGCTTCGCGGCGGAAGAGTATTTCATTCTTCGCTTCCCCCCGGGCCTCTTTAACCCATTCCTCCGCCACAAAGACTTCTTGCGTTATCTGATCAAAATAATATAATTATGTAAGTAAAAGAAAAACAAAGAAGATAAGCGTGAGCAAAATACAAGGAGCTCGGGGCTCACCATAGCAAGATCCCTCTTCAAGCATAGGAAGAGGTCCTGCTGCTTCAGATTCCTCACTGCCTCCATGTCTTTGGGCAGGAGGAGTGGCTGCTCCAAATCCTCAGCCACGTATGCGGCTTGGCCTCTTCGGTACTCCCTGACCGAGGAGTCCCACGGAATGGGAGCACCGTCCACCTCAAGCCGAGGAGACCAGGCACGTGGCGGCACGCGCACATCCGCCCCATTCTGGTCACCCTGGATATCGATGGAGGTTGATCTTTTATCCCGGGGCTCTATGGCCGTCTTATGCTGCTTGGCCCCCTTTCTCTGTATGATCTGCCCCTCCTCCTGCTCTGCGATCGGCCTCTTTTTCTTCAAATCAAGAATGGGCTTCAGGCCCAAGTCAGTTGGAGGGGGAAGGAGCGGAGGGAGCACGGAAGGAACCTGAGATTTTTGGCTCTCCTTTGAAGTTCCCCCTTTTGCCCTCCCAGCCAGCAGCTCTTTCAAACCCTTGCCTTTTTGGTTCGGAGCCATCTCCTCGTCAGACGAGCTGTCCAGGCAGGCTACCACAGCAACGGGGGCGTGTGTACTCAAGCGGTCACCAGTCTCCCCGCCCAGGTTAGGAGGGCAAGCTGTGCCGGGCGCTGGGTCACTCTCCTCCTCGAACTGAAACCGGTCTATCTCCTCCTCCAGAGACAGACGTGATGACGCGGTCCCTTCCTCGGCCCCTTCGGCTGCTCCTATCGGGACTTGTTGTAGAGGAGCTATAGGAAGTGGAACACCCTGTGGTATCAGGAGTGAAACAGGAGGGAGATCACGATTGGCAAGAAAGCCCGGCTTTGACACGTCAATCCTGCGAAGCAGAGGATTACCATCTCTTATACTACTACCGATCTCCTAGAACGACCTCGAAATCGGTTCGAAATGCAAGATCTTGTGGACGGCCCGCAGCTGCCCGTCCTCGTTCACGAAAATCTCCGCTCGGAGCAGGAAATTCAAGGCAGGGACGTTTGTGTGGCTCAGCCGAGGAGCTACTATGTTTTTGTTTGCAAAACCAAAGCGAAACGAATTGTTAGGAAATCCAGGCATAGCACCAAGAGACAACAAAAATGAGGTGCACCACGTCATACCAGGTGACCTTCATACAGGTGCACCACGTCAGATTGCGTGTGACCTTCATACAGGTGCACCACGTCATACCAGGTGAGCCCTAGTCCGAGGTGCCTATTCAACACGTCAATGCTACCTAGAATCCTGAAGACGTTCGGCGCACACTGCTGAGGGCACAATCTATGGTGGAAAAGGTAGTCGCGGGTGACCCTACCCATGGGAAGCGTCATCCCTCCTTCTAAAAAGGCTATCACTGGGATAACGACCTCCCCCTCCCTCCTATCCAAGTCTATTCGGTCTGGATGACAATATCGCAGACCTACCTCTTCGGGAATATGGTATTTACTCTTAAAAACCTCTATTTTTACAGGGGAGTCCACTAACTCCATGAACTTGCCCATATTGACTAACTAAAGGAAGGGTGATGTAATCGACTTCCTATAAATTGAGATCTACAAGGCCGAGAGGTTTGGCCGAGGAGGAAATTAACTACAGAAGGCAAATCCACACTTTAGCGTTTGTGAAAACAAAATAAAAAGGAACACTAACCTTCGGAATGTTAAAAGGGTAAACTGGGTTTTGTTGCAGAGAATAAGGAGAGCTTGAGGAGTCTGTGTTAGTAGGAGATCTCAGGGAATGCAAGTTGGAGAAGTTGAAAATACGAAAAGTGAGGAAATGATTTCCCCTGGGTGGCTATTTATAGAAGGAGCGGAAGTTATCCCGCTCAGATCTTTAAATAAAATGTCCACCGTTGGATCCATCCCTTACAGTTCGATGGACACGACATAACGTCACCTAGAGCAATCAATGCTGGTTCGAGATTTTCGAAGGATCGATATTACTCACGAAGTGCACGAAGTGGCAATCTGGTACAAGCAAGCCCACGAGAAAACTGGTGCACCTTCAGCAAATCAAAACTCTCCTTTTCTCCTCGAACAGGAGGGAAAAAGTCAAAGTTTTGAGGGGCTATTGTGGGCACAGGGGCCCAGGATCATGTACTAGGCCACGCAACACTTGGAATCCCAAGATCTCACGTTGGGCCTTACAAGGGTAAAGGCCCAAAGACGCCATTAGGCCCAATCATGTCCGAGAATGGAGCCAAATCCGAGGAGACGAAAAGTAAATGCACGGACTCCCCAAACGTATTAGTACGTTCTGGAACGAATAAGGACGTCCGAGGAGTAGACCTAACCCCTAATGAGTGGGACTCCCTAAAATATCTAAGGAAAAGACTGCCACCACCGCATTAAATGTGCTGCACCTACTCTCCTGGCCACATTTATGTGGAGAAGACCCCCTGAACAGTGTAATCTCGGTCACCGTAACTTTCAGGAAACCAAAAAAGATACATGATGGGACAGGTACTCAAGTGGAGGCTTAAACAATCGACAAGTGTAAGGTGTAGATGATTTAGAAAGAGCTATATAATGTAGAGGTCTCCTTCAGGGAATGGGGGAGAGAAAAAAGACTGAAAAAGCTTGTGTAAACACTAAGGATAACTAAATCGAACATAATCTCCTCGGACCATAGCCGAGGACGTTTTATTGAATTAAACCCTGCATTCTACCCTTTCTTGGGCCCAAATCTACCTGGTTGTTTGTTTATTCCATTCTAGCCCAGTTCTCGTTTCCCATTTTTTCTCTACAAATTCATTATTGTTGAGCCTTTGGGCTAGTCCATTCTCCTTTGGGTTGGTACGCCGAAGTCGTGTCCTTACAACATTCAAAAAAAAAAAAAAAAAATATATATATATATATATATAGAGAGAGAATTTGAAGGATCTCTCTTTAAACTAGTTTGGAGAGAGACAAGAAACCTTGTCTTTCTCTTTGCTTTGCTTTTATACAGTCAGTTTGACAAAGAATAGTAACTGATATCTCTCAAGACTCAAGTGTAAGGATGTGGCTTCTAACATTTAGATCAAAAAGAAAAAAAGTTTTTAATAAAAAACAAACGTGTGGGGACTAATAAGAAATAGAACAAAATTGAAATGGGTGGTTTCTTTGACTTTTGTAGAAATGGTATATTTCACGTTTTTCAATGAATTATTAGTATTAATATTGTTGTGATTTTATTATGTCATTAAATTAAACTAGCATGTAGTTCGTGCTTATGCACGAAAACATTAATAATTGTGATGATAAAATGTTCATCTTGGAATATTCAGTTTCCACATTGAACTTGGAATCTTCTTAGAGGCGCGAATGAAGTAGTAATATATGAGAGTGTGAAGTAAGGAAAAGTGGGATTAAATATTGTGTTTGAAACCGGCCTTACTCTTAGAAATCCGAAAGGAGGAGAAGAGGGTAGTGTGTGGATCTAGTTGGTAGAGGCTGAGAAAGAAGGATAAGACATGGGATGACGATATGGCATTAGGAGGAGATGATATTTTACTTTTATAGTCTTTCTCATTGGACTCCTAGTTCTGGTAGTGGATAGGTAAGATGTTCACATATAAAAGTGTGCAGGTGAGATGCTATTGCTTAGGCCAATGAGCATTATTATTGTGGTTTTCTTAGCTTCTGTGTTAAATGTTAATGCATCATTTATTTGGGTACAAAAATTAGAAAATTTAGATAAAATACATGACACAAAATTGGAGTCCAATTTATAATCTAATTAGATTATTATTATTATTATTATTATTATTATTTGAGTTTTGGTTAGGACAAGTGGTGC
This sequence comes from Lithocarpus polystachyus, assembly GCA_033629205.1. Lineage (NCBI taxonomy): Eukaryota > Viridiplantae > Streptophyta > Magnoliopsida > Fagales > Fagaceae > Lithocarpus > Lithocarpus polystachyus. Next base: position 71,515,797 of record CM066162.1, read on the forward strand.
AAAATTGAGAATCCCAATCTAGACACATGGCACAAAATTGAAACTCTAATTTAGAATTCTATTTGAGTTTCTTTCTGCTTCACCTATTATTATATATATAGATTTGTTGTGTTTTGTGGGCGACATGTTTAATTGGGACTAATTTTGCGGGCATGTTGTGGATTTGATTGTGTCCTTATCATTATTCAGAAAAAATATATGAATAATTATAAGCTAATAATGGTGATTTAATGTTGCCAACCTCTTGTGTTAATGTCCTAATTTTTGAAAATCCTAAAGTAAAATTTTGAAAAATCACCAACAATGAAATTGGTATTTGTTTATTGTAGTGTGATCTTGGATTGCTTTGCAAATATGGGATTACGATGTTAATGAACGTGATGAAACTTGATAAGCTTCATTAAAAAATTAAGTTTGCCCCCTAGGTTCGAATTCAAAGTCTGGGTTCATCCATGCTCGGAATCCTTGCACAAATTGTGATGCTTTTAAAGACATTTTCTTGTGGCATTGCCCTATTTTGGTGCTTCGGGAATCATTAAAATGTATCTTGACAGATGCAATTTGTATTTATGTTTGTAAAAATGTCTGCATTATTCTTTGTATAATTGCTATCATGATAATGGTTGTTCATATGGATATTAGGATTTTAATATTTAAGTAGATGAAAAGTTCAAATGGATAAAACCCATGGAGAATAATTTACTGTAATTTATTTCTATTATTATCACAGCCACGTAAGGTTCATGTTGGAGAGAGAAAGAGAAGACTTTTTTTATTGGCCATTTACATTACATTTTGTTGTTAGAGATGTTTGATGCATATTGCTTTTTTCTATTATAATTGTTGTTTCGGATGTAAATTGAATTATTTTTGTTTAAAAAAATGATTATCAACAACAACAACAACAACAACAACAATAATAATAATTGTGGGGTCAAGTGCCCGCGACGAGTACTTTTTGGGTCTCCTTGTGGGAAGTACACCTTGGCCTAGAGTGGACATGGCGGAGGGTGTAAATGAAGTCGCTACCTAGATAAGGTCTAGGAACTATATGTATAGCGCTCTTGTGGAAGGATTGATTCTTACCAGAGTATGTGTCCAGAGTTTAGGTATGAGGATAAGAAGGTGTTAGGCACTAACACCCAACCCCACCCGACCCGTAGGTCAACCTCTACTCAATGTGTTCTAAATCCTAATCCCCTCAAACGGTATTTTAATATGTTATTCTAAACTCACACACACACACACACACACACACACACACATACACACTTTAACATGCATTTAAAGCAAACAACATGACATATTGTCCTCAAACCCTAGCATTCATCTAACAAGTCATTCAAACACATTAATCAAGGGTAGTAAGTTAATCACAAGGCAGTAACATCAACAAGACAAAATTTAAACACAAACATCAACCAATCCTCATGGCATTCAACCAAGCATATTATCATAATTGAATCACTTCATGTTCAAACACCTAAATGCATTTCCATGTGGTCAATGCATGACCTACTTCACTTACTTCAATGCATCTCAGCACCTATGCATCAATGCTTGTTCATATTCATATGCATGCTAATGGTATTCTATCAAACATAAACCCTAATCATTCATCTAACGAAAGACCAACACAAAGCATGTTAATCTAATGACTCTAGGGCTTATACATGTGAAATCCAAACAGAGGCTAAGCATGTGAAAGAAAACAGATAAAAGCAAGAAAGAACTTATTCTGGGTTTCTGGGCACGAATGTTCGTGTGCATACATAGGGTATGTGTGTGCTTCCCAATTGTATGTTTATTCACACTACAAGTATGCATACGCATGCATAAAGCATGCTTACACATACACTCCCAGAATCTCAACCCAAAAACATAGAACAAAAAAGAAACAAAGCAAGGCAACTAGCAACCTATCATGCTTATAATACAAACATAAAATAAACCTAGGTTAACATAAGTATATCAAAACATTAAATCATGAAAAACAAACAATAAATAAAGAAGTGAAGACCCAAAGTTGAACATTTACCTTAACACAAGAACTATCTAGAACTTTGATTTGACAGTTCCCCTTAGTCAATCTAATCAAGAACAAAACCAAGAAGATTAGTAAACTTTTAGAACTTAAAGGTCAAGACCAAAACAGGTCCCAACTAAGTAACACTTGACTTGAGGATGTTTTAGTGTAAATACTCCATCTTTGATTCATTATTTTCTAGTGAATTTTGTATATTTTATCCTTCGTTGTAAAAGAGCTTTATAGGGCTTTTTATAGTGGTCATAAAGAGGTGTAGGGCGGCTCCCAGAAGATGTGGGATTCACTCTACACGAATTTCTATCTTAAAACTTTCCTTTCATGCATTCTAGAACCCTAGATGCATGCGCATACTCGGGGCATGCGTACGCATGCCCTAAGTATGTGTACACATACTTCAAATGTGCATGTGCATACGCATGTATGCGTATGCACGCTTAGGGTTTTCCTGCACCTTTTTCTTTTCCAAAATAGCTTTTATTTTCCAAAAATAACTCTCAAGTCAAGATTTTACGAGATTGGGCCCTTAATCAACCTTGGGCCTTAGAGTGATGTCGTAAGGGGTATAAAATGAGGTCTCTACAGTTGCCCCTCTTTTGATTCGTGAGCTTTAATAACAGAATCAAAAGAAAAAGAGACAAAACATTTTATTTCGATGTACGACTTGAGCCCAACTCACGCACACGATAAACAACACATATACATAGGGCAGGGTGCAACTCCGAAGAGTTGCGTGGGATTCGTATGTCCGAAGTCCCATGGGTGTTACTCGAGAAACGAGTAACGATAGGTTCAGTATCCAAGAACCTGGTTTGCCAACTGTCAAGCAAAAGCCAAGTGACTCGCTATCCGCCAACGGCCTCAAACATCAATCAAACAAACAAATTACTCTTACAAGCGCAAATGATACATGTCTGTGGTGTCCATTTGTGGCTCTTGCCTCAAACTTCTCAGAGTGGCTTTTGCTTCTGTCTTAATCTCTTTTGGTCTAAGTGGCTTATGCCTCTGTCTCGATCTTTTCTATTCTAAGTGGCTTATGCTGTTGTTTAGGTGTACATGTTCAGTTCCAAGGAGGATATGTACTCAAGTTCCGGTGTCTTCATTTCTAATTATCACCTGTTTTGAGGACTTGTGTCTGCATGTTCAATTCTCGAAGGATATTTACATAAAGCCTGGTGCCCCCTTATCATGATGGTAGTATGCTCATGATCTTGGTGAAAAACTCGCTCAAGGGATTTTCCAAAAATTCTTGGAAATTCTTGTAATTTTAGATTTCTTGACTTACTGAGGAGTTTTCTTGATGAAACCTGACTCACTGGGGAGTTTTCTTGATGATTTTTGACCCACTAGGGAGTTTTCTTGGCATTCCTGGGCTTCTTGGGTCCTTTGTGTAATCTCGACTCTTCTTAACCACTGAAGGGTATTTCTGTCATTCGGGGGGTAATTTGGTAATTTCTAGTGCTCCATGGTCCACTGAAGATGATTTTGAGATTTTCCATTTTTCTCGCCCTCTGAGAGTCCACTAGGGAGGTCTTTGTGATTTTTTTTTTACTAAACTACATGTAGTTTAGCCACCAGGTGTCTTTCTCGCCACTTCATTTTCCTAACGGTTACCGGCCGTTTCTTTTTCTCCTTATTCTCTTCATCTTTCTTATTTCTCCATTTTCTCTCTAACTCTCTCTTTTTCTTTATAAAGCCTCTCATTCTTTCATCTCCTTACCATAATTTGAAATCTCTCTCTCTCTCTCTCCCCAAATAGTGTCTTCCTCTCCAAATGGCTCCCAAGTCCAAGAAAGCTTCCTACACAATTTCTGACGACATCTTCATTCTCACCTGCTAGATTGGTGCCACAAGGCTGAACGAGTTTCCTCCACTGCTTTACAGGCCAGAGGAACATCTCTCGGACATTGCATGATTCAGATTGGTAAGTTTTCCAAACTTTTCTCATTTTTGAGTTTTGCTCTGATGTTCAGTTTTGATATGTTTTAAACCTTGTAAATGCTTGGGTTTTTCCATGGGAAGGGTTTAGATGAAAACTTGATACCTTAGGAAGGGTAGGAACATGTTTAGGATGAGTTTTGATCCAAAGGAGACCAAAAAATGGCGATGAACACGTTCTGGTTCCGTCCATGTGTGTGCATACATCTTGTATGCGTGCGCATACTTAGAGTATGCATGCATGTACACTGTTTATGCATACACATGGTTGTTCATAAAAATATGCATGCTTCTAGCATTCACACATACTTGGGCTTATAGACACAGCTTTATGCCTAAAAGACGTTTCTTTTCACTTTTTCTCTCACTTATATCTATCTAATATGATTTTCATGCTCTTATTTTTGTCTTTTATAAGGCCTCCAAAACCCTATTCGATTGGCATCGGTCCTTGATGGTCGAGACGAGGGCCTTAGTGGATGCGATTAGCTTCGCGCTACTCATGCACCTTCTGCTAGAGAGCTTGGCCGGCGATGTGCTAGTCCAAGAATTAGCTGAGAGGTGGTGGGACACTACCACACATTTCACATTGCTGGGCGGGGGATAACCATGACATTTCATGACTTCCACTAGATGATCGATTTGAGATCCCATGGGCCCATCATCAAATTGGAGGGCAAGTCAGGTATAGAGCTTGGCATAGACCTATTAGGGCGTACCTACTCTAGTGAGCATGTCCGTTACTTTGATCTAGAGGTGGATTTCAGGCCTCTTTCTCAGGTGACTCCCGAGGACCAAGCTTAGATGGTGGGGGCATATCTTTTTGCCAATTGGGGTCAGCCAATGTCCTTTAGGTGGCTAGCTCTCTTCTGCAACTTCGAGGATGCTAAGGAGGCAAACTGGGGGTATGCTTGCCTCATTTACTTCTACTCAGTCATGGACACACTGAGTAGGGGTACTCAATGGTAGCTAGTAGGGCCTTGTAAGCTCCTTGAGTTTAGGTTCTTTCTCCTTACTTCTCTTTATGTAGTCTGGCAAACTATACTTAGTACTCTTGCAAACTACAGTTGTCCTCTAAATCTAAATTGTCATTGTAGACTTGCAAACTGTATCTCATAATCTTGCAAACTGTACATATGCTTTTGTTTCTTGCAAACTTTTCCTAACTTGCAAACTGTACATGTGCTTTGTTTCTTGCAAACTATATATGTGCTCTGTTTCTTGCAAATTGTTCCTAACTTGCAAACTATATCAATATTTACCTTCTTCGTTGTAGTGATGGGCCTTGTCTTCTGCCATCCTTGCTTGTGGAGCTAATGTGAACCTAAGGACCCTTCTCTCAGTGCGAAAGCACCTTGATGGCCTTACCTTTGACTCGGTGAGCTAAACTTTCTTATCTTTGCTTTCATCATGGTCATTTATGTGTCTTTGAGTTCTTTTCCTAACCTAGTATGCTATGTAAACCACTTGGGGACCTTGGGCTGGATCTCCTCTTGTTGCTGCCCCAGACTTGGAGGTGGCTACTATTATCTCTTCCTAAAATTCTCGGCTCTTCAAGGGTGCTAACCTAAGGGACTTATATCTTGTTGAGCAGGTGACTGGCCAGTTAGTGGTTGTTGATGAGCTGTAGATGCCTATGGATCCTCCTTCTTTCATGCTTGCCTCATTTTCCATGTCTGAGGTTGATTACCAGCTTTGGAGGGGTGCCATTGTCTATACTGATAGCCTTTTGAAGGACCAGAACTATGATGAGTTCAGTGAGAGTTGTCTCATGCCTCCCTTTGGTATTGTGGTATGTACTTTATCCCTTCCAAATTTCTTTCGTCTATCTTGAATGTTATGCCATATATGTGTGCTAACATCAGGATGTATAGGGTAGTTCCTCTCAAGTCGGAGCCGGTTCAGTTGCTGGACATTCCATTGACCCTCCTTACCTACCTTGGTCGATCTATGCTTATGGCCTGAATGGGGTCTGTCAGGAGCATATTGTGGAGCGAAACCCTAATATCATGGGTTATCCCTTCCCTGTGGGGACACGAGCAGTGAGTTTCTTTATCCAAAATACTAACCTACTGTAGTTGAGCATAAGGACCTAGTTTGGTTGGCTAGGAACCTCAAGTTGAAGGTGACAGAGTATTCTAGGCAACTCTTTGGTCCTGGTGGGTATGCCCAAGGTCTAGATGGTGATGATGATTATGATCCTGAGGTGACTCCGAGGGTCCAACCGAGGAAGAGGCATTATTAGCAATACTTCTGCAGACACACAGATAGACAGACATATTTCCAGTTTTCTTTTTCTTTTTCTTTTTTTAGCATTTATTTCTTGTATTTTAATTTTATTTCAAACACTTGGTTGTATGTAAGAACATCTTTACATTTTCTGCTTTTATTTTAGAACATGTACTTATTTACAACTTATGACAGATTTGGACAAGTAAGCATGCTTTACAGTTTTCCTTCTCTTATGTTTTTTGTTCTTTCTCTCTTTCTCTTGCATTCTCAGATGAAATTTTGTGTCACGTCTGCCTTGGGCAATCCTTTAGGCCATAGGAAACATAAAAGGGGTCTTTTTTTGTAGGAAACACAAGAAAAGGAATCAAAAAACCCTAGGGACTATGTGCATGCATTCACGTATATGTGCACACATACTTGGATTGTACGTATGCACACCTCAACTATGTGCACGCATACTTATAGGCAGAAAAGCCCTAGCTGTTGTTTTTCACTATAAAATAGCTGTGAGAAGTCTCCAAACCTTCATAGAATGTGTTTCAAGCCCATGAAGCATTCTACAAGGTTCCTAATGGCAAATTCACTCCTCTTGAGGTCTCTTTTTGGATTAACAAACTTAATCTCAATTTCAAGGATGCTATTATCCTTCTTGGTCTCTCTTGCACTTCTCACATCCATTAAATCAAGGTTAACGAGACCCTTGCACGTGTTGCCACTGAATTCTGGATCGCTACTCGGAATGTCTTTTAATTCAATGGTGTGGAGTTATGCCCCGCTATTGAAGAATTTGGTGTAATCATGGGTGAGTATGATTTTGGTGCCATCATTCTTCCTACTCTTGAGTAGTATCTTTCTGAACTAGCTCACTAACTTTTGGGAGTTCACCTATCCATGGCTAAAAGGTGGTGCAAGTCCAATAAGCTGAATGTCTTTATAGTCTTCAAGTACTTCTCTAAAAAGAGAGTTCCCTTAACTGGAACAGAGCGTTCTCATCACCTCAAAGCCTTTTGTCTTTGCATCCTTGCGAGGTTTTTCTTGGTGCATGAAACACCTCGAATGGATCCTAGAATTCTTCATGTAGTCAAGAACTTAGGGAATGGGAGCCCAATAGCCATCATCTTATCTGAAACTCTCAACAGTTTAGATGCCATTCATAGGGAGGGAGCAACTTTCTTTGTGGGAAGTCCCCTCCTTCTTTAGGTACGATCCCTAATTTTTGCCTAGGTTTTCTCGACCTTTTTGCATGGATTGCCTTTCAGTTTTCAACCCATTGAGGCTCCTTATATCATCTTTGAATATCTTTTTTTTTTTTAATCTTTCTTTTTCCACTCAACGCTCATGCTCTATTTTTCTCTCCCTCAGATATGGCTATACGAGAAGCTCAAATTAATCCATCCTCCACTTGTTCCATCCAATTAGTATCAACCAAAGCATCATCCTCGTGATCGTAATCTCATGGTCAAAGAGATGGAACCTGCTGCACTTACTGAACTTTTGAAGCATTTCACTCCTATGGACATCCAATGGGAAGTCGAATGGTTGCGCATCAAGGCCATGACTAGCTGTGGTTTCAAGGAAAATTGCATCTTCTTGGTTGGGCTTCGTCATTGCTCTTACTATCCCACATGTCGCATTGCACGAAAATTTTGTGATCATCAAGGTGTGCCTTGTGAGAATGGCTCTTATCACACATTAGCACTTACTGCAAGGTTCTTGGGTAGGCTTACGGAGACTTGGCCTCGGAGGGCAATGAACAAAGACATATGCTTTCCTCAGTTTCTCATTCCTACTTCGGGATACAAGAATTGGTTATCCATTGAAATGAGAGTAGTTGAAAGGGAAGAAAATGATCACAAGAAGTCTAACAAAGGAAGAGGACTGAGTGACTACCTTAATATGCCCCAAATTTTACTTTGCTACATCTTTATGATTCTATGTCTTTTCATTTCAGTTAATAAAGGATTGGAATGTTCCAAATCCCCTATGAAAAAAATTTATCATCTTTTAATTTAAGCAATGAGAGAATCAATCATTTTATTATCTTTGCTTATTGTCTTTATTTTTATTTTCTTTTTTCTGTGCCATGTAACTTTTGCCCATGACGTCCTTGTGGGAATTTTCACCATGCCAATGGTTTTTTCCTCTACTTTTTGTCTAGGTTTCCTTTTCGGTTTTTCAACCTAGCAGGGTTTCATTGCTTTGACTTTTTTCTAGGCCTTCCTTTCGGGTTTTCAACCTAGTGGGCTTTTTTTCTCATTCTTTTTCTTTTCAAGGGTTATACTTTCAGAGTCTATCCATGTTGATCAGTTGTAACATCTCTTCTCCATCCAAATCAGTAATTTTCATAGTGCCTCCCAACATGATCTCTTAATGATGAAGTGTCTGAACCATCTTGGCTTCTTCCTGCCCCAAAGGTCAAAAATTTCACCCCTAAGCTCTTTTTGAACTAGGTCTCCCACCTTTAGATTTTTCGACTTGACTTTCTTGTTGAATGCTCTTGTAATTCTCTTCTAATAACCCTATACATGGTATTGGGCTCGTATCCTCTTCTCATCTATCAATGCCAAATGTTCATATCTTTATCTCATCCAGTCCCTCTCTAGGGCTTTGGTCTCCATTTTCACTCTCAAAGATTGTATCTTCATCTCAATAGGAAGCATCGCCTCACTCCCATACACCAAAGAGTAAGAGGTTGCCCTAGTTGATGCTCGAATAGAAGTCTTGTAGCCTCATAAAAGGGAATGGAATCTTTTCGGCCCAATCTTTGTATGTTACTACCATCTTGGCTAAATATTCTTGACATTCTTGTTGGTTGCTTCTATGGCCCTATTAGTCTGTATTCTATATGGTAAAGACTTATAATGCTCAATCTTATACAATTCGATGATCTTTCGGACTTCTCCTTTAAAGTGAGACCCATTATCGGAGATGATCTCTTATGGTACTCCAAATTGACATATGATGTTGTTTTCTATAAATTGGGTCACATGCTTGGCTTTCAATATAGAATAGGAGGCAGATTCCACCCACTTAGTGAAGTAATCAATTGCAACAAAAATGTACTCATTCAAGGCTTTAGGAGCTGTTCTTCCATTCACATCTATGCCCTATACGGGGAAAGGCCATAGGGACGTCATACTATAGAGTTTGCTAGGTGGCACATAGTGTAGATTGGCATGTGACTGGCAATCATGGAAACACTTCACAAAGTCTATATAATCGGTTTCCATTATAATCTAGTAGTACCCCATCCTTAAGATTTTCTTTGCTAAGATCTTACCATTGATATGAGGACCACAAATACCTTGGTGGACTTTTTCCATGATTCTTTCAGCTTCATCCTTCTTCAAATAGCGAAGGTGTTGTAGACATCGCATTTTGTACCCCTTATGACTCGAGCCCCCATTCCCTAATAATGTTGGAATTCTAAAGCCCAAGGTTAGTTTAGGACCCAATCAGATTGAAATTGACTTAAGGAAAGTGTTTTTGGGAAAATATAACTCTTTTATAAATCAAATAAGCTATTTTTGGAAAAGAAAGGCCACAAAAACCCTAAGGCATATCCATGCATACACACGTATGTGCACGCATGCTCCAGACCAGTGTGCGCATGCTTCATGCATGCGTATGCATACACGGGCATGCGTGTGCATGCTAGGGTTCCAGAAACTATAAAAAACAAGTTTTCTGCATTTAAAACTTGGTTTGGAATGAATCCCACATCGTCTGGGTGCTGTTCTAAACCCTTATTTTCTGACTATAAAAAGCCATACATGGTACCTTTTCAACACAAAAAGAAAATCCTAAGAGAAAACACAAGATTTACTAGAAATAGTGAATCAAAGAGGGAGTTTTTCACAAAACATCCTCAAGTCAATAATTTTCTGATTGAGGCCTTTTCTAGTCTTGATCTTCGAGTTTCAAGTTTACTAATCACTTTTTACTTGATTGTGAATAGATTGATTGAGGGAAACGGTCAAAATCAAGAGAAGGTGTTTTGTGTTTTGAGGTATGATGTTCTAGTTCCTTTTCTTTTCTTTTCCTTGTTTGATCTTCATTTCCTTGTTTTTCTTATTTGTTTATGTTATAATATGCCTACGTAGTTTAGGTTTTCTTTGTTTTATCATTTTAAGCTTGTTAGGTTATTAGTTTTAAGATTCTATTCTACTGCGTTCTTGTTTTTTAGATTAGGGTTTAGGGTGTGTATAAGTACGCATGCTTCCTGCATGCAAACGCACACTTGAAGTATGCGTACGCATAAAATTGGCTACGTACGTAGGCCTATGTATGCGCACGCATACTTATGCCTAGAAACCCTAATCGGACCTAATTCTTTGCTTTTGTTTCTTTATTTTACTTATATAATGTGCCCCTGCCTTGCTTTATTTCATGCTTATGAGTCTATGCCTCCATGTTTGTTTGCTTTGTTTGTTCTTTGTATGCTAGTTTAGGGTTTTAATCTTTTGTTTTGCCATGAACATGCATATAACATTGTTGGGAAATTTAGACCCCGGTTGATAGAATTAACAAGTTTTAAACCTAAATTGTTAATTAAATTTATTATGACTAAACCTTGTTAAAACAAACAAACATCAATATCATGTCAATATCATGCATAACGGAATAGTAAATAAGACAAGATATGATGACCCAAGAAAACCAATGAAACAAACTAGTTTCATAGTAAAAAACCTGAGGGGAAACCTTCCCGAAATGCAATTCACTATAGTAAAGAGAATTTTCAGATCTAGTACAAAACCTTTGTCCCTAGACTCTGTTGGGAAATCATCATGTTTGTATCGCATACAAAACATACGCAGCGGAAAATAAACGGATCTACTTCATTCGCAATTGATAACATGCACTATGTAGGTTTCAAAATATAAGAATAAGAGAGTGTACCTTGATGCGGTGAACTTCAAAACCGAATGAAGAAGTACTCGGGAATACTTTCAATCTTCACTCCAATTCCACTCGATGCCCAAGATGTGTGGCCTCTCAATCAGTTCTATGTTTTCTAGAGAGAATATGAAAGAGTGTCTCTCTTCCCTATATCATATATTTTATTACACTTTTTTATACAAACCATTTCATACAATATAAAATTCTGTATGTTTCTCTCCACATAACTGATTATCTAATTGGGCTAGCCTTTTGGGCCTTCCCAATTGGGCTTTAGTGTGTGGCTTGGAGTAGGACCAAAAGGGAACAAATAAGACACTAGCTCCAATGGGCCTTGGGATTTTCTGTCAACTCTTGACAAGTCCAAAGTTACCATTAATTATATTTAATACCACTATATAAATATAATTGCACTCTAGGCCTCATTAATAAATTATATCCCAAGACTTTATTATACATGCAACCCCTTCATAAAATATTCGTAGTAATACAAAGTCATGAATATAGACTGCCACTTTGTAAATTACTACATCTTAATCCTTGAGTACCCGGTTTAATCCTTTTAAGTTATTCACCATATATTTATGAAATCCAATTTCATAAATATATACTTTAGTCTTACTAAAGTGGTTAGGCCTAACTCTCTGAATAACTGTACCCATTAAACTTATCTCAAGGGAATATTTTATATCTCCGTTAAGAGACTATGAATTCCATCTTGAGAATATATGTTCCATTAACACTAAATGTGGCTGCCCTACATACTGAGGTTTTGACCGTTACTTTAGATCTCACTCCTGATATATCAAAGCAACCTACATTTCATGATCAGGTCCATTATTCTCTCAGGATTAAGAGTTCATGTGAATACAAGTCGTGAGATTTATTATTCAATTGACAGTCGTTAGGAGAATAATAAATCTCACAGCGGTCCAGTTCAATATGTCTTAACTCTTAAAACATATCAACACATTAACTAGAAGTCACCACTTCCATGATCAAGACAAATCATCGTAATTAATATGTTATAGTCTTCGCAAATGAAATGCCCAATTTCATCACCGACTATGAACCAAAATTCTGAGTTTACAAAGAACTTGTGATTTAGATCTTCTGTGACTTTTCACATAAATCACATACTATGCATCTCATGGACTATTTGATAATGTCCGAATATTCATATTACCATTACTTTAGATAAGAATAAAACAACTTTATTAAACACAATATTAAGTCATACATCATTTCTCACATAATGTCATACATAATATCATACATAGCATCATACAATAGGATTTAAGGGCACATATCCTAACAGACTCTACAATCCCCATAGATGAACTTACAACAGAAACCTTTTACCGTTTCAGAACTTCAGAACTCTTCAATATATGAACACCACCCTTTTGCACGGATCCCAATTTGTGACTAACTCCAGCAACTTGAAGATGTTGTTGGCTGCAAAGTTCTTCACTTCATCAATAATGAAGATCAAGAAGCACTTGGTTACAAAACCTTAAGGCGTAAAAGATGCAGTAACTTCTTGCAGAGAGAATAAGACACTAGGTCACTTTCTGCACGTGTTCTTTGCGTATAATAGCCTTTAAAATAAGCCTTATATATGTATAGAGTTGTGAGAAAAGAACCCTACAAATACATGTTAGCTAGGGCCAAAAATTAGATCTGAAAATTCTAATTTTGTAGATCTCGACAGATTCAACTTCTGTTGAGCTACATTCTTAAATCTCGATAGATACTGTATCTGTCAAGCTTTAATGAACAGCTTTTCTTCACTTGTTTCTTGGTCCAATCTTCACGGCCTTAATACTTGACTTGAACTCTTGTTTCTTGAAGTATTAAACTCATTCTAGATCTAACCAATTACAAATAAAGTGCATTTTGTCAAAGGATTAGCCAATTACATAGAATATGTCCTTAACAGTTTCCCCCTTTGGCAATCCGTGAAAAAACCACAACAAAACAACTAATCATGAGAGCAGTCTTAAATTACTTAACTCATAACCACTTGTTGTATTACAAAATAAATCTATCTCTACTACAAACTCCTGAAAAACTTTGCAAGAAAAGAGTTCACGGCATGATAGACTTTCGCAATTCGTCTTTCTGAAACACTTAAACAAAACTCATCAAGGCATCCTATGTGAAACATAAATAAAGATTGTGTACATAAAGAAACATGCGTATAAAGATAGAGAAGAAACAACACATATAAAGATTGGTGAAGAAGAAATACATCATATATATATATATATATATCAAAGGTAAGCACAATGTATGTAAAAATGGTCACAAGACCGGTGTACAAGAAGGTAAAAGAAGCTCCTAAAACAACAATGAGGTAAACACACCCCCTAACAAGATGAAACACAACTCCCCCTTACAAAGGCATGTATTTCTTCCCTTAACATGTAGAACAAGAAAGCACATTTTCTCCCTTTTTTGTCATGATTGACAAAGGGTACAAGAAGTTATAAAACTTCACCCGAGAAACATAAAGATGATCAAAGATGATCAAGGGGCACAAGGAATCCATATAAAAGCATGAATGTAATAAAACAAGATGCTATGAATAACATGATAATAGAAAGATGCAAAACATGTGAAAAACAATGCATGCAAGAGGGTCTCGACAAATCGAGAAGCTGTTGAGTTGCTATCGAGCTAGCAAAGTGCACATAAAATTACCTCAATAGATCGAGATATGTGTTGAGAATCTATTGAAAAGCTACCCAAAAATCTCGATGGATCGAGAATCTGTAGAGAATGTATCAAGTAGACAGAGAGCACAAAAATTTGGCTCGATGGATCGACCTAGCTATTGAGAAGCTATCGAGGTGAAGTCCAGAAATCTTGATAGAAGAAACTTGTGTCGAGCTGCTGTCGAGATGGTATCGAGCAGCTGTTGAGAAGATAGAAGCAAGGTTTTCCAAGGGAGGAAAAGCACACAAGATGAAAGCAACAAGATAGCTACTCAAACAAGCATCCAAGAAGCATGTTAAGCACTCAAACACAACTCAAATATAGACGTAAAGCATTTCTAGATCAAAAGACACATACATAATAAACAAGTATAACCAATTTTATTTTTCAAAAACAAGTTAAGACAATTTAGCAAGCATATATTAACACATGTATCCTTTGTGATGACCAAATCACATTGTACCTACACATGTATCAAGAGGAGCAAATAATTTACATGTTGTGTGTGAAACAAAGCAAGAGTGCATAAGTGCCTCATATTATGAAGATTTGAGACATGAGAAAAATAAATACACTCACACACAATCATAACTGTTAGATGGGGACTATCACCTTCGAGGTACATCCTATAACTCTCACATCTCCTAGAAACACACTTGCAACCATATTAAAAGCATTTTGATTCTTTTTGCTTTTATTTTTCTTTGCATATTTTTCTTTTAAGTATAGCATGCATGGGCATATAAGAGAGAAAAGAAATACCTAATTATGTAAGCCAAAACATCACAATTTTGCTATGCAAAGCACACAGATGTTATACATGATTGGCGGGCTTTAGTGATGAGATGGTTATTTATGCCTTTCTCTTAGGATTTTCTAGTCCTTCCCATCCAAAAGAGTGATATGAGCATGAGATATAAGAGATCATCTTAATCATACTCATCACAAACACAAGCCACAAAGCTCACTTGCTTAGTTGTGCATTAAAATGTTCATCTAAACTACAAGAGATACAAAGTTTAGAAACTTTGTTTCAATGGCCATCAAAGGTACACAAGTAGCAACATACACAAACACAAAATGTTTTTTTTTTTTTTTTTTCTTTTTATTTTGAAAAACAAACAAAATAAAGACTAAACAACAAAACAAAAACAGAAAAACAACATGAAAGCATGATTCCAAAAGCAAATAAAAAAACAAGCAAAGAGAGTCCTACTTTAAATAGAAAGTATTAAAGTAGAGGACAACTGAAAAGATAATTAAGTCTTAGGCTCATTTCTCACCCACAAAGTGCAAGTCTTTGGCCATGAAGATGAAAAGGCACGTGTCCTAGTATGTCTAATAAAGGATATACAAGAATAAGAATATTCTTAAATTTAGTTAAAAAGCTCAAAACTTTTAATAACTCTCCAAACAAAGGTGTTGAAACTTGAGAGGGAACTTGTAACCGTTTGGACACTTGCTTATGAGGATACAACTTGAAGCAATTAGGATGAATGTATCTAGAAACACCACAATGGTGACAAACATGAGTAGTTTTTGAATTACTATACTTTCTAGAGTGAGGTCTAACAAAGGATTTAGAATTTGCCAGATTAGTTTTGGATTTCATACTTTTATCACTTTTCTCAGATTAGGGCACAAAGACAGTCTTTGATCCAGAAGTCGTGGAAGAGGAGGGGCCAGAAGAAACAACATATCCTAAGCCAGTCTTATCAGAACTAGGCTTTTCAGTACTCAATACCTCATCAAGCTTTGCACTAGACATCCTTTCTATTTGAGTTCTAGCTTGACTAAGCTCAACCTCGAGATTCTTGACCTTCTCTTCTAATGAGGTGTTCTCCACAACAAAAGTCTCAACTAACTTTCTAGTTTCATCTAGTTTGACTAACAGTTCAGATTTTTCAATTTTTACCTTATTAAGCTCTTTTCTACAAAGATGAGAAGTCGTTTTAGATTTTATAAATTCAGAGTATAGCTTATCATAGACTTCGTGAAGGGTCAACTTCTTGGGTACTTCATCATCAGAAGAATCCTCACTGTTGTTGACGCTCGACCCAGAACAGAGAATCGTTGGGGACTTCGTTTGACCACCTGCTGTGGCGACACTCCTGCTCACGCGGGGCCCGTTGGAGGCCCCTTTCGATGGTCGGTGTGGTTCGTGCGAAGCTTGAGGTGCTCTCTCTCTCTCTCTCTCTCTCTCTCGGTGGAGGAAGGTAGGTCTACCTTTGGAGGTGTGGCAGGAATCTTGGCCAAATTTTAAGGAACTTACCAAAGGTAAGTGAAGTCGCCACCAATCATTTGGTTTTTCTAAGGTGTGATTGGTCACTTGTTTCTAGTTGATTTAATTACCAATCCTAGGCTAAGAAAAAGGGCATTGTTCCTAATCTAATGTAGATGGAAAAAATCTTGATTCTTGAGTCAGGAAATTTGATTACGTGTGGGGAAGGTGTTAAGCACCCCACAACGTCTATCCAAGGACAGTCCTTTGTTTTGATAAAACCTTAATTTTTGAAGATTGGTAGTAAAAAACATGATATTGACATTGGCTTTCGGGGCTTTGCATGCATGGGGGCTTTGAGGTTTGGCTTTTGAATGGATGTGGTTCCAATCTATGCTTTCCTAAGACATTCGGGCAAAGTACTAGATTTACAAGGCAAAAGTCCGACGATATGTCACCTTACTTTTACGATGGAAATTACACATCGCTCTGCCTTAGGTGGCACGGATTGTGACAGTTAAACCAAAAGGGGGCGAGCAGGCATATATATATATATATATATATATATATATATACATCATGCACAATGCAAGCACACAGAGCAGGAAAGTAAATGCCTACATCCCTAGAGCATGGCCCAAAATATAGGTGCAAGAAAGTAAACAGAGGTCACCATACTCCAGAGATAATGACGAATGGTACACAGCATGATCTACCTAATACAACCCATCTAAGAGAGAAAGGAGGGAGGAGGAAAGGGGGTTTAAAAAAGTACAAAACCAAATGGGCGAGGCTAGATCCCTAAAACTACTGAACATTGCCGCTTGGCTTATATCCACATGCTCACATCCTTGCCCTTTTTGCTTGCGCCTAGGAGACCGTGCCCTAGCTCCATGCGCCCTCGCTTCGTGTGTGTACATTCAAAGGCAAAGACAAGAAACCAGTAGACAAGCAATGGAAGAAGAAAGATGTAAAAAGCATGTGAAAGAGGCAGAAAGCAGACAAGCATGATAGACATGGCAAGCATAGCATATGGCAGGAGACATGACGAGCCACAAGATAAACAAATAAATAAGAAAGCAAGAAAGCAAATAGGCAAGCAAGCAAACAAGAAAGAAGACAAACAAGCAAAAATGCAAACAAAAGATGGTGTCCACGAGGGACAAATGTAGGTTTGGATTGAATGTCTATAGCTTTATTATGTTGAAGCATGGATGAAACACTAGCAAGTAGGACTTATGCATGAACATGTAAGCAAGCGTGTAAAGATGCATAGAAAGCCAACGAGTGGCACAAACAAGCATGGTAAGCATATCATCGCACGGAGTGGCAAAGGAGAAAGGTATGCATGAAGCCACTGGCATCATGGTGATGCATCCCAAATGGTTACATCCAAACAAGGCCTCATGGGCATCGGGTGTAACCACACAACCACAAACCTACTAAGGGTGTCAAGCGTGGCAAAGCCTAGAACTAGAGAGGCTAACATGGAAGATAAAGCCTAGAAGCAAGCAAACATAGACATGAAAATAGGAATGATCCAAACCCTTTTTGATGTGGGCCTTGGTGTATGGACGATGACAAAGACCATAAGGTCTAGATCGGGTCCTAACCATTAGGCCAAAACACAAGAAAATGCAATAAAAGGAACAATAGCACATGGCATAACAAACATAGCCTAGGCCTAAGCACATAAACATGGCGTGAAGCACGCAAGCACATAGATGATGGCATAAAGCATGTATAGAACATAGATCCAAACACATTGGCATGTGAAAACATAGGTCAAGTCCAGTAAGTATAGAAACATACACATCAACATGTACAAGCCTAGCACATAAACATGTAAGAACATGAATCCAAGCATGTAAGCATGTGAAAACAAGGGTCTAACCATATAGCATGGAAAGTCGCACATCAGCACATAGATTCGAGCAAGGCATTGCTAACAACATCATGCAAGCATATGAGCATGTAACCCTAACATCAACATATAACAAAAAGAGGAACAAAGCATAGGAAAACATGGTATAAAGCATAAAACATGTAGATCAATACAGATAACATGTAAACAAGCATGGAAGAACATGGATCTAAACTAAGAACATGGTAGGAGCAAGATAAAGCAAGAAACATGGTATGGAAAGCAATTAATCGTGTGATTAAGGCATAAAAGAGCAAGATAAATGCTAGAAAAAGATTTAGAAAGTTAGGGGTGTGGATAGTAGCTAAAAAGTTACATCCATATTCCCAAACCCCAAATTTAAGGTGTAGAACCAAAGAGATGAAGATCAGGTATAAGAACAATACCTTGTTTTTTTGGTGAAGAAGGAAGAATCAAGAGACTTTGATCCATTTTTTGTATTTTTTGTATTTTTTTTTTAGAGAGGAAAAATGTGTAGAAAATTTCCAAGCAGAGAGCAAACCCAGAAAATTCTTCTATTATTTTCGTTTGGGGGGTGCCTGGGGCCTTTTATAGCCTAGATGCACTTTTCAAGGCGACGGCCCTTCAAAGGCTGCCATCTTCAAATGGCCTCAGATCGGGTTGATCTTGACAACCCTGTAAATATCTTGACTTCCTGTTTCTAAAAAGATATGGAACTTGAAAATCCAACGGTTGGATCAAAAGCTATGGCTCTCGAAAGTTAATGGTCATCGATCGGTGCGTTATCCCGGTTTTTATGATATCTCAACCGTTCTTAGTCCAATTTCAACCCATAAATAGTCATGGAATGAGAATTTGATAACCTTGGTTTCAACCCGTTCTGATAGCCAGATCAAAATTAGGGTTTCTAAGGCCCGTCAAGAGTCAACTCTGGGACAAATTTGGTCAAAGTTGCCAAAAATCTCTAAAAAGCTCAGGTTTGATGTAAAACCATGAAAAATGTTGTTTTGTGAGGATTTTGACCTTATTTGACTTTCGGTCAACCCAAGGTTGACTAGGGCATTTTGGTCATTTTAACTAAAAAGGCACTTTAGGTGCTCCGGTGTCCGAACGGGTTGCGCTACATCATTTTGGATGTTCTTGCGGCCCCATAAAGAGAAAATAATATTTTTGGAATTTTTGGGGCCGGCACGCAAATTGAGGGTGGACAAAATACGGTATCAATAGCTGCCCCTTCTTTATCTAACACCTCTCATTGCACTCGAGAGGTGTTGGACAAAGAACGTGATTTTGAATTTTTTCGCCCCTAAATTGCCTGTGGAGACTACTCACAGATCGAGACCGAATTTTACCTGACTGGACTGATTTGCTGCAGTTGCTTCAAAAACATTTTCTAGACCTGTCTCTGATCTCTGGAAGAGGAAAAGGTTTTTTTTTTTTTTTTGAAGTTTGACCGGGTCAACCGGTCAATGTTGACTTGGTCAACGCTGACCGGCGGCCCTTCAGGGTGAGCCTGGCTAACCCGGCGGCTTAAGAGGGTGCGCCAGGCAGCCAGGCTGTCCAAAGGCCTATAAAAGCCCCATTTTGGATCATTTTGACCTCATTTCACTCTTTCCTTTGACTTCTCACTTCTTAAAAATTCTCTAGAGCAATTACGAACTTAGCGGGTCCAGCTTTTCAGCTTCAGTTTGCTGCTTTAGTCTTTTTTGCACTTGTGGTCAGTGTCTTTTTTTTTTTTTCCTGCAAAATGTTAGTAGCAATACTACTAGGGATGCATGCTAGTGCTTATTTTATTTTGGAATTTTCATAAGCATACTAATATATATATATATATATATATATTTTTTTTTTGCCATGATTTATGCCATGCTATCTTAGGAAAATGCATATATATTTTGTTTTGCTTTTTGTCTATGTTATATGGGTGTGCAAATATGCGGGAATTTAAATGCCGAAAATAAAATGCGGGATATAGGTAAGGGGACTTACCTGGTAGTCGAGAATAGTGGAAATGGTAAGACATACGGCACGGCCGCTAGTTAGCATCAGAATAAGGATGTGAGCATACGGTACAGTCACTATAACCCACTGTAGATCAAGAACTTGAAAAACTTCTTTAGGAAGTTGATAACTGTGTGATGGTGAGGCGTACGACACGATCACTATAACCTCAAGATGGGATGTGAGCATATGCAACGACCGCAATCACCCACTATAGATCAGGAACTCAGAACTTTTTTAGGAACTTGATAACTGTGTGATGTGAGGCGTACGACATGGTCATTATAACCTCAAGATGGGATGTGAGCATATGCATGACTGCTATCACCCACTGCAGATCAGGAACTTGAAACTGTTGGGATCAGTGCCCTTAAATCCTATTGTATGATGCTATGTAGGATATTATGTATGACATTATGTATGACATAATATTGTGATTAATAAAGTTGTTTTATTATTATCTAAAATAATAGTAACATGAATATTCGGACATTATCATATAGTCCATGAGACGCATAGTATGTGGTTTATGTGAAAAGTCACAGAAGATAAAAATCACAAGTTCTTTGTAAACTCAGAATTTTCGTTCGTAGTCGGTGATAAAATTGGGCATTTCATCTGCGAAGACTATAACATGTCAACTAAGATGATTTGTCTTGATCATGGAAGTGGTGACTTCTAGTTGATGTGTTGATATGTTTTAAGAGTTAAGACATATTGAATTGAACCGCTGTGAGATTTATTATTCTCCTAACGACTGTCAATTGGATAATAAATCTCACGACTTCTATTTGTACGAACTCTTAATCTTGAGAGAATAATGGACCTGATCATGAAGTGTAGGCTGCTTTGATATATCAGGAGTGAGATCTAAAGTAACGGTCAAAACTTCAGTATGTTAGACAGCCACATTTAGTGTTGATGGAACATATATTCTCAAGATGGAATTCATAGTTTCTTAACGGAGATACAAAATATTTCCTTGAGATAAGTTTAATGGGTTTGTTATTCTGAATGTTAGACCTAACTACTTTAGTAAATAGTTACTAAAGTATATATTTATGAAATTGGATTTCATAAATATGTGATGAATAACTTTAAGGATTAAACCGGGTACTCAAGGATTAAGATGTAGTAATTTACAAAGTGGCAATTTACTTTTATGACTTTGTATTACTACGAATATTTTATGAAGGGGTTGCATGTACAATAAAGTCTTGAGATATAATTTATTAATAAGACCTAGAGTGCAATTATATTTATATATTGGTATTAAATATAATTAATGGTAACTTTGGACTTGTCAAGAGTTGACAGAAAAGCCCAAGGCCCATTGGAGCTAGTGTCTTATTTGTTCCCTTTTGGTCCCATTCCAAGCCACATACTAAAGCCCAATTGAAAAAGCCCAAAAGGCTAGCCCAATTAGATAATCAGTTATTAAGGGAGAAACATATAGAAGTTTTATATAGAGATATCTTCATGAAATGGAATGTATGTGAGTGTTGGAAACTCTATCATCCTCTCTAGAACATACACACATAACTGATTAAGAGACCACACATCTTGGGCGTTAGTGGAATTGGAGTGAAGATTAAAAGTGTTCCCGAGTACTTATCATCTTCAATTTTGAAATTCACTACACCAAGTATACTCTCTTGATTCTATATTCTGAAACTTACATAGTGCATGCTATCAATTGCGAACAAAGTAGATCCGTTAATTTTCCGCTGCGTATGTTTTGTATGCGATACAAACATGTTTTTCCATCAGAAACTTCTTAGGAATTTGATGACTATAATGCGAGGCGTACGACACGATCGCTATAACCTCAAGTTAGGATGTGAGCATACGACACGACTGCTATCACCCACTATAGATCAGGAACTTGAAACTTTTCAGGAACTTGATAACTGTGATGGCGAGGCGTACGACACGGTCGCTATAACCTTAAGATGGGATGTGAGCATACGACACGGCCACTATCACCCACTGTAGATCAGGATTTGAAACTCTTCAGGAATTTTGATAACTATGATGGTAAGACATATGATACGGTCACTATAACCTTAAGATAGAATGTGAGCATACGGCATGGCCGCTATCACCCACTATAGAATGCGAGCATACGGCATGGCTACTATCACCTACTATAGAATGTGTGCATACAGCATGGCTGCTATCACCCACTGTAGAATACGAGCATACGACACGACCGCTATCACCCACTTTAGGGCTCCTATAAGAATTTGCTTTCTTGTGAGAACATACGCTTGACATGAACCTACACAACATGTTTAGGAAAGAGTGTTAGTTTAATTTCATTTCCATTTGTTTCATGGGCTTACCACTTGTGTCTGAATTTTTGGTTGTTTTGTAGATTATGTCTCGGAGGGCGAGCTTCAGAGGAGACTAGAGGAAGGCCCTCATTTATGCTGGTGAACAAGCAGCTCGATTTCTAACGATAAGACTATTTTTGCTATAAGACTCTTCTTCTAACGAACAAGCAGCTCGATTTCTAACGAACAAGCAGCACGAGGACTCTTCTTCTAACGATATGACTATTTTTGCTGGTGAACAAGCAGCTCGATTTCTGCAAAGCCATTTAGACCGTGGGGGTGATGACATCAGGCCCATCGACGAGACCCCTATGGAGACCCGATCTAGGAGGTGGCGCTTAGCCGAGACGATTAGTGTCTCCTCTGAGTCTCGCACCATTTCCACTGGGGCTTCCTTACGGTGCGAGACGACTATAAGGAGCGGGACCTCTTGAGGAGAGACGCCAGCTGAGGATCTCTTTTTTGATATAAAGGCTGATTTTTCTAGGGAGGAGGAGATATATCCGGGTGCCTGGAGGTGTGGTTTGAGGCCGAGATTCCCTCCACGTCAGGCCGGGGCCGATGCTTATACGGGAGCGGTAAATGGCGGTATCTAAGACACTTACCTTCAGTGCGGGTTGAAGGATCATCCTTCCACCCAGGCGCAGAAGGGACAGGTATGCTGTATTTCTTCTTTTGTCATTTAGATTCCTATCATATGCATGTGCTAACGGATAGCTTCTGATTTTGAATGTAGGGGCCCGACAAGATCCGTGGCCAGGGTGCTTGGTCCACTTTTCTTCGGCTATTGTCTGATCTTGGGATGCACCGGCGCTATGCGGATTTTTTGAGAGAGAGCAAGAGTTTGAGGATTTTTTGAGGATCCCCTATACACCATGAGGCACAGGATTGGGGAGGCTTTGGTGTGGCGGTTTCATGCCGAGACAAGCATCTTTCACCTGAGTTGTGGGGAGTACGTGATTCTCCCTATTGACTAGACGGCCATCCTGGGCATTAGATTCGGTGGATACCCGATTTCGACTGATGACATGTGCTTTGAGATGGCCTGTGAGGTCTTGGGCATCCCTTTCCCGTTGACTATGGACACGAGATGATATTTTGGGCCTATAACATCGCCATAGATCCGCACTGAGTGGCTGCAGGGTAGCATCCCCTAGGGTGTGGCACCTACTAATATTCATCTTCGGCAGTTCTTCACGTATTTTCTTGGTAGTTGCTTCTTTGGCAACAACTAATTGATATTATCCTGCCATCTACTGTGGGATATGAGAGTAGTCTCTGATGTTGGGAGATATGACTGGGGGTCCGTCACTTATGGCTTTTTCATTTCTTTCCTTAGGCAAGCTTTACAGCGGGATTTTTGGAGCCTGGAGGGGTGTTAGTAGATTTTGACATAGTGGGTATATGAGTACATCCTAGTTTTGCGACCACAGTTCTCGGGTTTGTTAGCGACAGTGTATCCTTGAGCATATGCTTGGTCTCTTTGTACAATCACTAGGGTTGTCCTGGTGCAGCTAGTTACTATCTCTGCGGCCTTAGATTGCATCAGTTGGGGTGAGATAGTGGTTCATCCTAATGATGGCTCACTACTGGGGAGACCGGAGCTCACTATTGCCATGGGCCAGTCGAGGGTACGACGCTGGTTCTGGGCCCTATTAAGTTGGGAGTTCTTTTTAGTAGAGAGGACCTTTCATTAGGTCATGCCGGTTTTCATGGTACCTAGAGATCCACCTCTCCTTGGCTTGTCATTTAAGTCCATTGTCCTGGACGACCCAGCTTATGCAACGGGTTCTTTTGATGCATACGTGGATACTAGCAAAGATTATGCCACTTGGTTTGTAGAGTCCTTTACGGGGCCTATCATTGGAAATGTTCCTGTGAGTGGAGGTAAAGTGCTAGGAGGCATTGTTCGTGCTTAGGTGGCCTCCAAAGTTGAGTGGAGACTTTGTGTAGAGGCTTTGCAGGCCAGGGTGACAGAGCTTGAGACTACTGCTATTGCTAGAGAAGTGCACATGCAAGAGGAGACTGCTTGGGCATTAGCTCGGGAGAGGGAGCTTTGGCAGAGGGATAGAGAGGCCTGTACTATTGCTGCAAAGAGAGAGCAGAGCCAACTTCAGAGTGAGCTAGCCATGCTTCATGGTTATGTTAGGGTCTTGATAGGGGAGCTGCGGGCACTTCGGGCCTATATTCCACCTTCACCTCACATGCTGGGCCGGGGATCCATTATTCCACCAGGCGAGACAAAGTACATGCCAACTCCACCAGGTCTGCCGGGCAGTTGGGGTTCTTTTGCTTAGGTTCTGTGGCCTCCTTAGGACCCAGGGTACACTCCAGGCACTTTAGGAGGAGCATGTCCTTCCACCAGTTCTCTTGCAAGCTATGGCGATGGCGATTATGATGATGATGATGATGATGCCGAACAGTATTTTAGGGATGATGATTCTCAGTAGGTTAGCCTTTTGTTGTAGCATGATGTAGCCCCTGCGTGGGCATGTATGTATTCTTCATGTATCTTGTAGACATTGCCCCATGGTGGGTCATTTATGTATGTATATTATGTATCGCCTCTTGATAGGCCTGGACATGTGTGTATTATATTGCCCCACAGTGGGCCTTGATGTATGATATTATCTCTTTGTAACTTCACAATGCCTCTTGTTAGGACTTACATGTATGATTCTGGAAACTGCCTTTGAGAGGGCTTACTTATGACTGTAGGAAAAGTGCCTTTGAGAGGGCTGCTGATATATGTGAAAAATAATGCCTCTAATTAGGACTTACATGCATAGTTCTAGGAAATTGCCTTTGAGAGGGCTACTAACGTATATGAAAGACAATGCCTCTGGTTAGGACTTATATGTATAAATCTAGATAAAATGTCTTTGAGAGGGCTGCCAATTTGTGTGTAAAACAATGCCTCTGATTAGGACTTACATGTATAATCATAGAAAAAATCTCCTTTGAGAGGGCTGCTGATGTATGCTAGAAGCAACGCCTCTAGTAGGGCTTACATGCATAACTCTAGGAAATTGCCTTTGAAAGGGCTACAACAAGAAACAATGCCTCTAGGTAGGGCTTACATGTATGATTCTGGAAATTGCCTTTGAGAGGGTTACTAATGTGTGCAAGAAACAATGCCTCTAGGTAGGACTTACATGTACAATTCTGGATGTCGCCTTTAATAGGCTACTGATGCGTGCAAGAAACAATGCCTCTAGGTAGGACTTACATGTACAATTCTGGATGTCGCCTTTAATAGGCTACTGATGCGTGCAAGAAACAATGCCTCTAGGTAGGACTTACATGTACAATTCTGGATGTCGCCTTTCAAAGGGCTACTGCTATATGCATGAAACAATGCCTCTGGGTAGGACTTACATGTATGATTCTGGATGTCGCCTTTCAAAGGGCTGCTACTGTATGCATGAAACAATGCCTCTAGGTAGGACTTACATGTATGACTCTAGAAAAAATGCCTTTGAGAGGGCAGATGTATGATTCTGGAAATTGCCTTTGAGAGGGCTGCTGATGTATGTATGCACTATCGCATTTTCATCATAGATGGTAGTTTTGAACCAATTTGGGTCACACTCATATGTATTGCACCGCAGTTTCACGGGTTTATTAGTGGATTTTGGCAATGATCATCCCGCTT
Source organism: Lithocarpus polystachyus (assembly GCA_033629205.1). Taxonomy (NCBI): domain Eukaryota; kingdom Viridiplantae; phylum Streptophyta; class Magnoliopsida; order Fagales; family Fagaceae; genus Lithocarpus; species Lithocarpus polystachyus. The sequence goes on from CM066162.1 coordinate 71,541,732, forward strand.
GGGGGAGAGAGAATGGAGATACCGCGAGAAATAAACTGCCCCAGTTTAAGGTTTCATGTGATTCTTGACATGAGGGACACATCCTCAGTGGGATGGACCCATTCTTGCATATTGGATAAGGTAGAGGGAATCGTGCAAAATAAACTGCCCCCGTTTAGGGTTTTATGGGGTTCCAAGCTTGCACGGCTGAAAATGGCCTCGACTTCATAGACCATACCAAATGCTGGTAACGAATGCGGACATTCTGAACGAAATCTCCTTGGACACGCTATGAAGCGGTATGCACTGATTACTCCTGTTATTGCCCGGGCGGGCTAATAATTCAAAAATAGGCTTCTTAGGGCAACATCATGAGAAACAACCCCCTCTGTCCTCCAAATAAACTAAAAAAGCTGCCGGATGGCTGAGAACGAGTTCTAGTGCCCTGTTATGAGCTCTGTTTACCGGAGCTAAACCGACCCCTAAACTAGGCTTTGAAAATGAGTTTCAAGATGTCTAGAAGTGCTAAACAAGATGCACAAAGATAAACTACCCCAGTGTAGGATTGTACGGTCTCAGTTGTATGAGAGAGAATTTCTGACAATTTGGTTCACTGTCGGGCTGACCACGCACTACGGTGGGTGCTAAAACGAGGGAATCTTTGCGCCAAGGCAATAAAAAAACCTTAGAGATTGGCTGTCGCAACTTATACTTGGGATGAGGAGATGGCCACATTGAAGGCCGGTAGGGCCGAGGCTAGGAGCAAAGCCAATGGTTTAGCATTGGAACTATTATAGGCGAAGGCCTACATTCATTCCACTTTGAGCATGGAGTATGGGCGAGAGGGTGATGAACCTAGTGAGCCACAGTTGGCCTTGCGTCACCATCAAACTGAGATGGCTGCGAAGGAGGAGGCTTTGAGAGTTGCTACTGTAGAGTTGGGCACCTTGCCGGCTTTGCTAGAGACTAAGAGATAGGGCTTAACTTCTGATTCCATGATGGAGAAGGAGCTTGTCCATCTTCAACATTCACATGAAAGACTCAGAGGGGTTGCCAGAGACATGGGCTTTGATGCAGCCAGATTGCTTCGCATTCATGCTCATGATGACCCGATTCTCCACATTGGTTTTGGGAGATTGTGCCAGGCCATGTCTGAACGCTTGGGCCATGTTTGACTTGCTGATGTTCTTTTTTGCTTATTTTGTTTCTGCATAGGAGCTATGTAGTTAGTATCCCACCATGTATGGAAAGGTCCTTCGTAAATTGCTAGGCAATTGCGTAAGGCCTTCCTCTTTTTGTTTGAGTTCTTAAAGCATAGTCTAGTTTGTTAGGCATGCTTAGAAACTGAGAGATGGTGGAGAGAGATGTTTATGATGATATTCAGGATATATGATGAGATTTCATGTTTTGGTACCAGAATGTATTAAAGAAATATAATGTCATAATACAGGCATGTTAATGAATATGCAGGCAAATGCTTTGAGAATGCAAGATTATACAAATAAGTGTTAAATATAAAATCCATGCATATCAATATCTTATTTTTCCAAAGATACATCCTGTTCTAGACGGATCTTTTCCTTTTCCCATTGAGGTACATTACGCATTGGCATGAGCCAGACCATCTTGAGCAGATCACCAGGTCGTGGCAGTATTGTAGACAGAGAGCAATCTCAGAGGCGTCTTCACATCTTGTCTTGGATGCTGGATCCATCTAATTTTCTGATCTTGACCAGGAATTCAAGCAGGCATAACTGATTGATTTTTCTTTTAAGATGTGATTAAAACAAGATGGTTGCCTACGTACCTCCACTAGGAAGGTTAGGTCATCACGTAGTTCAACTGACTTTTGATTGCCTTAATTTTTGCCTAGACTGCCCCTTCAGGTTTTCAATCTAGCAGGCTCTCTCACACTCCTGTTGCTCTCCTTTTGTGTAGATCGCCCTTTCAGGTTTTTGAACTACCTTTTTACATATGTTTTTTTGTTTTTGTTCTTTTTCTTTTTCTTTTTTTTTTTTGGTTGACTCAAAAATATAGAAATGAGGTGGACTGAGAGGCTCCTGCATGCAAAGTACCGTATAATAGCATTAGAATTGGTGTGCATATTGAAGTCATGCCTGTCCATGTCGGCTAGAATTAAGGCTCCTCTGTAAAAGGCCTTTTTTACCACATATGGGCCCTCATAAGTTGGGGAAAACTTTCCTCTATGATTAGGCGTGGCCTGGTTGTGCTTTTTCATGACTTGATCGCCTTCTTCGAAGACCCTGGGTCTAACTTTCTTGTTGAATGCTCGCTCGACGCTGCATTGGTACAACTATCCATGGGACATTGCGGTCATGCTTTTTTCATCTATCATGTTCATTTGTTCATATCGAGAACGGGCCTACTTAGCTTCTAACAGCTTTGTCTAAGACAAAATTCTGAGAGACGGGATCTCTACCTCTACGGGGAGGATGGCCTTCATGCCATATGCTATTGAATACGGGGTCGTACCCGTGGAAGTACGAATAGAAGTGCGATATGCGCATAAAGCAAATGGCAAGTACTCGTGCCAATCTTTATATGTGTCTGTCATTTTCACCAAGATTTTCTTTATGTTCTTGTTAGCGGCTTCCACTGCACCATTCATCTGAGGGTGATAATGTGCTCGGTCTTGAACTGTTGGCAAAGTTGCTGGATCATTTTCCCATTTAAGTTCGCCCCATTATCTATAATAAGCTCTCCCGGCACGCCATAGCGGCAAATAATGTTATGTTTCAGGAACTGGGCTACCACTGCTTGAGTGATGCTTTTGTATGAAGCGGCTTCCACCTACTTTGTGAAATAATCGATGGCCACTAAAATGTACTCATGAACATTTGAAGGTTTCAGAATTATGGGTCCGATGACATCCATACCCCAAGCTGAGAAGGGCCATGGTTCTACTAAAGAGTGCAAAGGCCGAGAAGGTGCGTTCTTCCGGTCTTGATAGACTTGGCAACGGTGGCATCTCCTCACATGTTTAATGCAATCATTTTCCATGGTAAGCCAGTAGTAATCGGCTCTCATAATCTTGCAGGCCAACAGGGGTCCACTGGCATGAGCTCTGAGTAAGCCTTCATGCATCTCTTCCATTAGATGATTAGCTCCAGAGGCATTTACGCATCAAAGCAAGGCAGAATTGTGGTTCCTTTTGTACAAGACTTCTCCACTCAAGAAAAATTGGCAGGCCATGCGCCGGGTAAACTTCTTTGCACTGTCTATTGCACCGGACGGGTATTCACTGTTCTTGATATAAGCCTTGATATCATGGTACCATGGCTTTTAGTCGACTTTGACTTTGATACTCATGCATTCTTTGATGTTCATGCTTGGAATGCCATGGACTTCTATGCGTAATTGCCGAATGTCATCTCCTTCTGATAACTTGACCATGTTAGCCAGAGTAGCCAAGGCGTTTGTAAATTGGTTGTGTGCTCGGGCCAAATAGGCAAATATGATGTCTCAGAATTTTAAAATCAAGCAATTGACACATTTTTAATATGAAATCAACTTGGTGTCTCGGGCTTTGCCAATTTCCTTTGATTTGGGAGATGATTAATAGGGAATCTCCAAAACGCTCAAGTCATAGGCGCCGAACTCTAGGGCCACTTACAGTCCGACTATGCACGCTTCATATGACGTTATTGGTGCAATCAAAATTCAGCTTGACTGAAATAGGGATTTGCTGGCCCTTAGGGGAAACTAAGACTGCTCCCACTCCATTTCTGGTAAAATTGGTGGCTCCATCAAAATAAAGCTTCCAATGCCACAATTCCACACTTTCTAGTTCTTGCTTTAAAAATTTTGGATCATTCAGTGGTTGGTTCGCTAGGTAATTAGCTATGGCCTAGCCCTTGATAGCCTTTCTTGTCACAAACACAATGTCGAATTCGGAGAGCAACATTGGCTAACGGGAGATCTTCCCTGTAAGAGTTGGCTTTTCAGAGATGTACTTAATGGGATCCATATAGGAAATGAGCTGCGTGGTGTAGTAGAGTATGTACTACCGCAATTTGTGTGAGGCGCACATTAGGGTGCAACACGTCTTTTCAATGGCGACGTAGTTGATCTCACAACTGGTGAACTTCTTGCTTAAGTAATGAATCGCCCTTTCTTTTTGGTCGGGCTCATTTAGATGGCCTAACATGCAACCTATGGAGGTTTCTTGTACCGCTAGGTAAAGGATCAACGGATATCTCGGTGTCGGCGAAACCAAAACAGAAGGGTTCAATAAATACTGCTTGATCTTGTCGAATGCCGCTTGGCACTTATCTATCCATTCTATCATTGTGTCCTTCTTCAAGAGCTTGAACAGTGGATCACATGTGGTGGTCAACTGCGTTGTGAAACGAGCTATGTAATTGACCTTTCCTAGGAAGCCGCAAATCTGTTTCTTGGTTTGCAGTATCGGCATGTGCCAGACAGCTTGGAATTTTGCTGGGTCCACTTCAATTCCTCTTTGGCTGACTATAAAGCTGAGCAATTTCCCTGAACTAGCTCCGAAGACGCACTTGTTAGGGTTTAGTCTTAATCTGTACCTGATAAGGCGCTTGAACATCTTTCTCAAATCTATCAAATGATCCTTGGAAGTGTGGGATTTAGCAATCTTATCGTCTATGTAGACTTCAATCTCTTTGTGCATCATATCATGGAACAAGGTTACCATGGCTTGCTAGTAAGTAGCACCGACATTCTTTACTCCGAACGGCATAACATCATATGCATAGGTTCCCCAATGAGTGGTGAATTCTGTCTTAGCTTTGTCTTCCTCAGCCATCTTGATCTGATTATAACCCAAGAATCCATCCATAAAGGAGAAGAATATGTTGGTAGCGGTACTATCGATTAGTGTATCGATATATGGCAATGGAAAATTGTCCTTGGGGCTGGCCCAATTCAAATCTCTATAATCAACGCATATGCGTACTTTCCCGTCTTTCTAAGGCACGGGAACAATGTTGGCGACCTAATCTGAGTAGGCTATTGCGATAAGGAAATCGGCTTTCAACTGTTTTCTACTTCTTCTTTGATCTTCAAAATGATCTCAGATTTCATCCTTCGAAGGGCTTGCCGCACTGCAGGGCATTCTAGCTTAAATGGAATTCTGCGCACAACAATCCTAGTATCCAACCCTGGCATATCTTGGTAGGACCAAGCAAATATCTCTTTGAACTCTTTAAGAAGCACTATGAGCTTAGGTTTCATGTCTTTAGGAAAGTTCACCCCAATCTTGACAGGTTTTTCATTTTCGCCTTCGTCAACAAGGTTAATCACTTCAGTTTCTTCTATGTTGGGCTTGGACCCCTCACTCTCTCTCTTTAGAGCTTCCCAAATATCACAAGGCAAACTCGAAATTTCCTCTATTCCTTCAATATCATGATCCAACTCTATTGTCTCATTCACATCATCAATATCCTGGTTATGGTAACAGGACGATGTACTCGCTTGGGAATCAGAATAGATACTATAGAATGGAACATATACAGAGAAACATAAGATAATTTGAACACACATATTCATCGGAAAGCAAATAAAGAGATAAATGCAAGAATTTCTTAAATAATACGCTGGATAATTTCATTAATGGGTTATAGATAGGGGGATAACAAAGTTCATGCCTGATAATGATTAAAAGGAATTGTTTTTTTTTTTTTTGGGAAATTAATTGGGAAAATGCAAACAAGGAATGCAGAAAATAGGAAATAAACATGCAAAACAAACTAGATATGCCATTCCAACTCTTTCAGGAAATTGGAGAACCCAACCACATGATGATGGAATACTTCTTACTCAGTCGATGCAACCACAAAGCAGGGCTTGATGGTCTAATGGCCTACTGTCTCGCCTAGCACATAGGGCCTAATAGTAAAAGTCAGATCAACTCCCTGTAGGAACACGTCTCTTTCAAGACTTTCAAGAGGGTCTCACGATGGACATCGGAGGATAGCAACAGTGCTAAGATAGAAATCTAAGCTGGTGACCTGTTTAGCTGCTAAATCACATTGTATTTTGAGTTTCTGATAATCTTCAAGAATTCCTCGGCTTCTACAGTTGTAACCCTATTCCTGACGGGCTCGGCTATACTCTTGCCAATCTCTTTCCTTCTCTTTTCTAGCTCCTTGGGAGTATAGCAGCGGCCACTCCTAGTAAGCCCAGATAAACTTGAAGAGAAATTGGAGTAGACCTTATCTTTTCTAGTTTGAGTGGAGATTAAGGACACATCATATTTCCAGGGGACACAATGGCTATCTTCATAAGGGAGCGGCTACGGCATGCAAATGATAACACCCTCCTGAGTTTGCAAATTGGGCGCTATGGAGAACATTTTCGGATTAATGACCATCGAGCTTGGCAGAATGGCTTTGACATATTCATCCTAATCTTTCCTTGAACTAACTGATATAGCATTGTAGCTAGTTCCTAACTAGGCGGCTGGAGGACACAAGATGGCTGCCATACAATCGCCTCTTCGTACAACCTCTCTTTCAATCCAGATAATACCACGATCGTCTAGACTATGAACCCGTGCTCGTAGCACTCTACAATCAAACAGAGCATGCCTGTCTCCATTATCGCAAAATGAGCAGATTCCCCAATCAAATCTCGGGGTTCCTATACCTTCAAGATCAAGGTGGCTTTCTTGGACCAAGGCTTAGAGCAGGGCCTTCCATGGGAATGACGGTGATGAGAAATACAGAATCCTTTCTTCCATGGCAATGATGGCATTCACATTCCCTTCCTGATGGGGAGGCAAAGGTTTGGTATTGATGTTCGGAGTGGTTGCATTATCGAACTATATCAACTTGTTATCGATGAAATCCTGGACACGGTCTCTCAACTGGTAGCATTCTCCAAGGGTATGCCCCTCAGCCCAAAAATGGTGTTCACACTTCTTGGACGGATCAAAGTCAGGTGGGAGAGGACCTTATCTGGGCCTTAGAAACATCGGGGTCACTAGCTTCCTTTCTAGTAGGTAAGCATAGAGACCTGCCATGGGCATGGGTAATGGACTATACTTCCGATTTTCTCTCCTAAGGGGACGAGGTGGGTCTAGCCTCCCTCTCTGATTAAAGGCTCAGTTAGGTGCTTCAGTAGATTAAGCCTGTTGCTGATAAGGTCTAGTAGCTGAGGATGCATAAGCAGCAGTGATACCCCTAGGCCTCTCTGATGCATTGTCGATCATGTGCACATCGGCTTCCTTAGTCTTATGGCCGGTCATTTTCTTGCTCCTAATACCCTCACCAATACGCTCCCCAATAGGGATAAGGCTAGCAAAATGAGTGACTTGGGTGCTGATCATCTTCTCATAGTAAGGAGGCTTAGTTGTCAATGAACCATTTGATCATCTCATTTTCGACCATGGGGGGTTGCACTTGTATAGCTAGCTCTCTGTTCTCATAAGGACCATGCGAAAGAGAGCCATCCCAGTGTTGAACTTGTAGTATTCCAAGAAAGAGCTGGCCATTTCCCTCCTGCTAGAGGTTTTTTCCAATCTCACATACCATGTGGCCGCAAGGCCGGTCAAACTATTAGGAAAAATCTGGCAAAGCAAAGGGTGATTATCCCCATAATGAGCCATCTTCCTATAGAACGTGCGCAAGGGTCTCCAATAGCATCATACTTGATGAACTTTGGTGCCTTGAACTTAAGAGGCATAATGACCCTAGGGAAGTTGGTCAGACTGTCTAGATTAACACTTCCATGGGCGCTGGAGCCCTCTATGATACGAAGCTTCTCAGCTAGAGTTTCCATTTGGCTCTTGACTTGGCTATACCCAAATTTGAGGGTCTTATCCTTAGAAGGATCTGTTTCTTGGTCATTGCCCTGGGGCGGTATAATTTGGCCTTGATCCTGTTCTGGTAGGGGCTGATTTTCATTTTTGGTTCGGGGACCTCCCTAACTACAACCAGAGTAGTTCTGTCCTCCTCCTACAACCAATTATTGCATCATAGGCATCATTTTTGCCATTTGCTCCTTCAGAAGAGCAATTTCCAGAGCATTTTCCTCATAGGGAGAAGTACCACTAGTAGACATCTTTCCTGTGCTGGACCTAGTGGCGATGGGATCACGACGTGGTGGTAGCTTAGACTGTTTCTTTTTAGCAATCTTTTGATCTTGAGAAAGAATAAGAGGTGAAAGAAATGGGGTGCATTTGACAATGTGGAAACACAACATCAAAATCAAGTTAGTTTATGCCCTTACTATTTAACATGCACCTACCATTTTCAGAAAAATTTGGCTTTTGCACCTTTGATCGGGTATTCATCATGGTGAGTTTCTACTATGATGCAAGATTAATGCATGAGACTGGCAAGTAACCGAAACTTTCATGACATGTTGGACAATGCGGGACATGCCCTACTTTTGATTACATGGAAATAGAATGCTTATACAAGGGTTGCTTTTATAATGCTGAGTTTATTAGCTCCAGCAATGGGCCTTTTACAATACAAGGAAATGTAATTTCAAGAAAAAAACTTGGTTCTTGACAATGTGGATTTCTCGGGGAAGCTCTTGGCAACTTGGACCTCCTGGCAATTTGAACAACATGGATCTCTTGAGGTAGCCTTTGGACTCTTGAAATCTAGGACCTTCTGGCAACTTGCACCTCTTGGCAATTTAGACAACGTGGATCTCTTGGACCTTTGGATCTCTTTGAGGACTTAGGTGTCCTAGCAACTTTTTTGGATTTTCCTTATGAGAATTCTTGAACTCTCGTTGCTTTTGAATTCTTAATAGATTTTCGGCCACGTTTCCTCCTAAACGAAGTTTCGACTACTTGCCATAAATTTAATCGTTGCACAATTAGGTGACAGGACCATTTAGTGTATGCATGAATGCCATTGTAGGGTTGTAAACCCTTAGGGATAGGGTATGATCTAGCATGTATAAGCAACGGGGTTGCTTTTCCTAGGGATTTAATCATGGATGCGGTGCAAGCAGGATAGAAAGAACCTGGGGTAGAGCAAAATTTCTTTGGCGTAAGCAAAAAGGGCGCCCTTGTTACAAAACACTATCCCTTGACCTCTAGTCCTATAAGGGTATCCTTTCCTAGGCTTGGATGTTCACTCTTTGGGCTTTACCTAGTCCTCATAAGCTCTGGGCTTAATCTAGTCCTCACGGGTTTGACATAACTAGGCTAACTGTATGCCAAGGCTTAATTGGTAGGTTGTTCCTATCCTAGGGGGACCCAATCGCCATACCCCCCCCCCTTCATCGAAGTTGTGGGGTAAGAAGGATCGATGGGGCCTTTTCAGCTACTCCTGTCCACCCATGGACCCAGAAGTGCCTACAAAGTCAGCCTCTAATCTAATTATGGGTAACACTATCGATGTTTGTGTTTGGGCATTTGCAAATGGGGTGATGAAATCCCCAAAGAGATGTGACTACACCAGCAATGCAGAGCCCGGGTTCGGCTAAAAAAGGGTGTATATGTTATGCAATCCTTAATGAAAGGGAAATACTTTTTCCAAGCATAGCAGATATATATATATATATATATATATATAAACAAATAAAGGTGTAGTGGAAATTAAATTTTGCTACCTTATGTTTGCATATGAAGGAAAGCTGTAAAGCATGTGAGGAAAGTTATAACGCCCCATGAAAATACCTCACACCCCTTTTTGGAAAACGTTTTTGCTCTTTTGAAAATAGTCCACTAGGATATAGTAGAAGCCTTTTTCAAAAAGGAAAGCCCTGTGGTTTTATCAAAAGCTTTAAAGGCTAAACTCTCATCAATCCCTAGTGGAGTCGCTAGTCTGTTGATGCTCGGCCAGAACGGAGAACTGTCGGGCCCTTGTTCGACCACATGCCTTAGTGACACTCTCGTGCACGAGGGGCCTATTGGAGGCCCCTGTCGATGGTTGGCGTGGTTCGCACAGAGTTTCGAGTGCACTCTCTCTCTCGGTGGAGGAAGGTAGGTCTACCTTTGGAGGTGTGGCAAGAATCTTGGCCAAATTTTAAAGGAATTACCAAAGGTAAGTGAAGTCGCCACCAATCATTGAGTTTTTCTAAGGTGTGATTGGTCACCTGTTTCTAATTGATTTGATTACTAATCGTAGGCTAAAAAAAGGGCATTTTTCCTAATTAATGTGGATAGCAAAAAATCTTAATTCTTGAGTCCGGAAGTTTGGTTTCGTGTGGGGAAGGTGTTAGACACCACTCAACGCCTGTCCAAGGACAGTCCTTTGTTTTGATAAAACCTTAATTTTTAGAGATTGGCAGTAAAAAACATAATTTTGACATTGGCTTTCGAGGCTTTGCATGCATAGGAAAGGGGGCGAGCATTCATATATATACATACATCATGCATAATGCAAGCACATAGAGTAGGAAAGTAAATTCCTACATCCTTAGAGCATGGCCCAAAATATAGGTGTAGGAAAGTAAACAGGGGTCTCCAGCATGATATACCTAATACAACCCATCTAAGAGAGAAAAGAGGGAGAAGGAAAGGGGGTTTAAAAGAGTACATAACCAAATGGGAGAGGCTAGACCCCTAAAACTACTGAACATTATCGCTTGGCTTATATCCATATGCTCGCCCTTTTTACTTGTGCCTGGGAGACCGTGCCCTAGCTCCATGCCCTCGCTCCGTGTGTGTACATGCAAAGGCAAAGATAAGAAACTAGCAGACAAGCAATGGAAGGAGAAAGATGCAAAAAGCATGTGAAAGAGACATAAAGCAGACAAGCATGATAGACATGGCAAACATAGCATATGGAAGGAGACATGACGAGCCACAAGATAAACAAATAAAAAAGAAAGCAAGAAAGCAAATAGGTAAGCAAGTAAATAAGAAAGAAACGCAAACAAAAGGTGGAGTCCACAAGGGACAAATGTAGGTTTGGATCAAATGTCCATAGCTTCATTGTGTTGAAGCATGGCCGACACACTAGCAAGCAGGACTCATGCATGAACATGTAAGCAAGCATGTAAGGATGCATAGAAAGCCAACGAGTGGCACAAACAAGCATGGTAAGCATATCATCGCATGGAATGGCAAAGGGGAAAGGTATGCATGAAGCAATCGGCATCATGGTGATGCATCCCAAATGGTTACATCCAAACAAGGCCTTATGGGCATCGGGTGTAACCACACAACCACAAACCCAGAAAGGGTGTCAAGCATGGCAAAGCCTAGAACTAGAGAGGCTAACATGGAAGATAAAGCATGGAAGTAAGCAAAGATAGACATGAAAATAGAAATGATCCAAACCCTTTTGATGTGGGCCTTGGTGTATGGACGATGACAAAGACCATAGGGTCTAGATTGGGTCCTAACCATTAGGCCAAAACACAAGAAAATGAGATAAAAGGAACAAAAGAGTTACAATAGCACATGGCATGACAGACATAGCCTAGGCCTAAGCACATAAACATGGCTTGAAGAACACAAGCCCATAGATGATGGCATAAAGCATGTAGAGAGCATAGATCCAAACACATAGGCATGTGTAAACATAGGTCAAGACCAGTAGGCATAGAAACATACACATCAACATGTACAAGCCTAGCACATATACATGGAAGAATATAAATCCAAGCATATAAGCATTTTAAGATAAGGATCTAACCATATAGCATTGAAAGACACATATCAACATAGAACAAAAAGAGGAACAAAGCATAGGAAAACATGGCGTACATCATAAAGCATGTAGATCAAGACAAATAACATGTAAACAAGCATGGAAGAACGTGGATCTAAACTAAGAACACGCTAGGAGCAAGATAAGGCAAGAAACATGCTATGCAAAGCAATAAATCTTGTTATAAAGGCATAAAAGAGTAAGATAAATGCTAGAAAAAGATTTAGAAAGTTAGGGGTGTGGATAGTAGCTAAAAAGCTACATCTACACCCCTAAACCCCAAATCCAAGGTGTAGAACGAAAGAGATGAAGATTGGATATAAGAATAATACCTTGTATTTTTAGTGAAGAAGGAAGAATTAAGAGACTTTGATGTGTTTTGTGTGTGTGTGTGTGTGTGTATGTTTTTTTTTTTTTTTTAATGTTTGAGAGAGAGGAAAAATGTGTAGAAAATGTGCAGAGAGCAAACCTATAAAAGTCTTCTCTCTTTTTTTCTGGGGAGTGCTTGGGGCCTTTTATAGCCTCGGCGTGCTCTTTGAGGCGGCGGCCCTTCAAGGGCTGCCATCTTTAAATGGCCTCAGATTGGGTTGATCTTGACAACCCTGGAAATACCTTGACTTCTGGTTTCTAAAAAGTTATGGAACATGAAAATCCAACGGTCGGATCAAAACTTATGGCTCCCGAAAGTTAACGGTGCATCGATCGGTGCGTTATCTTGGTTTTCATGATATCTCGGCCGATCTAACTTTGTTTTCAACCCATGAACAATCATTGGAATGAGAATTTGATAACCTTCACAATGAAATTGGTTTCAACCCATTCCGACTACCGGATCAAAATTAGGGTTTCTAGGGCCCACCGAGAGTCAACAAGGGGACAAACTTGCCAAAAATCTCCAAAAAGCTCGGGTTTGATGTAAAACGATAAAAAATGTTTTCTTTTGTGAGGATCTTGACCTTGTTTGACTTTCGGTCAACTGAGGATTGACCAAGGGTATTTTGATCATTTTAACTGAAAAAAGCACTTTGGGTGCTCTAGTGTTCGAACGGGTTGCGCTATGTCATTCTAGATGTTCTCGCGGCCCCATGGAGAAAAAATAATATTTTTTGACTTTTTGGGGTTTGGCATGCAAATTCAGGGCAGAAAAAATATGGTATCAACAACTGTTACTAGCACTCTCCACAATCACCTTATCGGTTGTGGCAGCAAAAGCCATATAATGACCACATTCATCCTTATACTTATCAGAAAATCACTCTCAGAATCACTTAAGGTAGCAACCAACACTTTACCTTTTGAATTCTTGATCTTTTCCTTCATAAGATAGTTTAGGCACTTTATCCTCATATGACCAAAACCTTTGCACTCATGGCACTGGATGAGGGCTTTCTCATTCTTGCCCTTCCTAGAGGATTCAGATTTCCTAGGGGTTTTGTTCTTATCCTTTCTCCTATATTGGAGAAACTTGATAATCTCATTAGCTATAAAGGATAAGTTCTCATCTTCATCCTCATCCTCATCCTCATCTTCAGAGTCATCACTCTCTTCCTCTATACCCTTAAGAGCCATGTTCCTACTCCTTCCACCTTTTCCCATTTTACCTAATCCCATCTCATAGGTTTGAAGGTTCCCTACAAGCTTAGTCAAAGAAATTTGATTAATGTCCTTCACTTCTTTAATGGTAGTGATCTTGGCATGGAATATTTTAAGTAGGGACCTAAGGATTTTCCTAACAATTTTGGGTTCCTCAATAGATTCTCCAAGATTGAAGGTAGAATTCACAATATCCTTGAGTTTAGCATAGAACTCATCAAAGGTCTTTTCCTCCTTTATCCTTATTTCTTCAAAACTGCTAGTGAGTCTTTGAAGCTTAACGGTCTTCACTGCCTTGGTACCTTTTAGGTGGTCTCAAGAACAGTCTATGCTTCCTTAGCAATTTCTGTGGATGATATTTTCTTGAATTCCTCATTGGTCACACCACTAAACAGAGCATTAAAAGTCCTATTGTTGAAATTTTTTGTTTTGATCATTGCTGCATCCCAATTCATCGGCACTTCCTTTGGCTTAACCCAGCTAATTTCAACAGGTTGCCATACTTTTTCATTAAGAGCCTGCAAAAAAGCTTTCATACGAATTTTCCAGTACGCATAGTTAGTACCATCAAACAAAAGAGGAATCAAAAGAGATTGTCCACGATCCATGATAATGGGAGTCAAGGATCACACTCAGGAAATTAATCCAATCAGAGTGTACCCGCTCTGATACCACTTGTTGGGAAATTTAGACCCCGGTTGATAGAATGAACAAGTTTCAAACCCAAGTTGTTAATTAGATTTATTATGAATAAACCTTGTTAAAACAAATATCAATATCATGTCAATATCATGCACAGCGGAATAGTAAGTAAGACAAGATATGATGACCCAGGAAAACTAATGAAACAAACTAGTTTCACAGTAAAAAACCTGGGGGGAAACCTTCCCAAAAAGCAATTCATTTTAGTAAAAAGATGTTTCAGATCTAGTACAAAACCTTTGTCCCTAGACTCTACAATCCCCGTAGATGAACTTACAGCAGAAACCTTCAACCGTTTCAGAACCTCTGAACTTTTCAGTATATGAATGCCTCCCTTTTGCACAGATCCTAGTACATGACTAACTCCAGCAACTTGAAGTTGTTGTTGGCTGCAAAGTTCTTCGCTTCGTCAACAATGAAGATCAAGAAGTACTTGGTTGCAAAACCTTATGGCGCAAAAGACGCAGTAACTTCTTACAGAGAGAATAAGGTACTAGGTCAGGTTCTGCATGTGTACTCTGTGTATAACAGCTTTTAAAATAAGCCTTATATATGTCTAGGGTTTTGAGAAAAGAAGACCTACGCATACATGTCAGCTAAGGCCAAAAATCAGACCTAGAAATTCTGATTTCGTAGCTTTCGATAGATTCAGCTTCTGTCGAGTTTCTGTCAAGCTTCATTCTTAAATCTCGATAGATACTGTTTCTGTCGAGGTATCTGTCGAGCTTTAATGAACAGCTTTTTCTTCACTTGTTTCTTGGTCCAATCTTCATGGCTTTAATACTTAACTTGAACTCTTGTTTCTTGAAGTACTAAACCCATCCTAGATCTACCCAATTACAAGTAAAGTGTATGTTGTCAAAGGATTAGCCAATTACGTAAAATATGTCCTTAACAAACATGTCCATCCATTGATGCATAGGTGCTGTGTAGCAGTGAGGCAAGACATGCATTCACATGAACATAAATTTGTTTGGAGATTTGATTTTGTTCTTGCTTTAATGAACATGAATGTATGTTTGCAATGTTTTGCCTTAGGTATGATAACATGTTTGTTTGATCTTAACTTGTCTATGTTTCTGCCTTGGATATGATATATGTTTGTTTGTTTGCTTCCTTGGATATGATGTGATGAGATGTATAATAGGTGTATGCTAAGGTTTGGGTTACAATGAGATGCATGATAGATGTATGTTAGGGTTTGGAATGATGTGATGCCATGTTGTTTGCTAGATATATGGTAGTGTGTGTGTGAGTCTAGAATATAAGTTTTGAATATTCCTTTAACAAGATTAAGACATAAGACACAATGAATGGAAGCTGACCCACGAGTTGGGTTGGGTTAGGTGCTTAACACCTTCCTGTCCCCATATCTAAACTCCAGACACATGCTCTAGTAGTAGATCAGTCCTTCCATGACGGGCATTATATTTCCGGTTTCTAGACCTAATCTAGGTGGCAACTCCATTTTCTTTTCTCCGTCTCGGTCCACTTGGCCGAGGCGTACTCCCCCTGTTGTGCCTATAGTGGCGACTCCATTTGGGATAGAGAGTTTGATTCCAATATGTCTCATTTCTTAATCTTAATAAAGACTTATTCAATATTTGTTTGCACACACTTCACGTGGTTTTTTTCTCCCTTTCACCTCGGTTGGTGGTGAGTGGGAAGGTGGAGGCTCCATTCAGGCCAAAATCTTCTGGAGTTCATCCCACCAACTCACAATCTTTACCATTGCCTATAATGGGCTTTAAGTACGTTAACGGTTTGCCACCAATCCACTACGGTCCATTTAGGCCCAAAGTTGGAATCATGGCTCACCTTGTTGTGAATGAACTACTGATCTATCCCTTTAGCTCTAGGGAGCCTACCAACACTTAGAGAGATCTTAGATCCTATCAATAAGAATACACCCTTTATATCTCTTGTTTGTTCAACCATATATCTTGTGTTCACCTAATTCTAAAAGGACAAATAAAAGTTGTAAAATTTGAGGATAGCCTAAAAGTTATGGCATACCCTAAGATGTTAGGATAAAAGAAAAGAAGTTCTCACATATAAGAGGCTTGTCCCAAAGTCCAAAGGTAGATCTTAACTTGAAAGGTTCATAGGTGCCATAGCCTAGTTGCTATCATAAGCCCAAATTGAAAGGCCTCTTGAAAAGGAGGACCTTAGGCCTAAGGTAACAAATATGATATGAACTTAGCATCCAACATCCTACAAAGCCAAAATGAAATTCCCTAATCTTGGGCCTCTTAATTGTATTCCATGGCCCATAATGATGAGAAATTCATGGACTTTCAAAGGAAGGCTACAATATATTCTAGCTAGAGGGCTGCTTCAAAAAAATTGACGCTAATGAATGGAAAAAGGAAGAGCCTAAAGGTAATGGATATATTGTAAGCCCATATTTGAGAAAAAGGGTTGAAAGTCTCTAAACACGTTCTAATGAAAGCCCACGAGAGTAAGATGAGAGCTTTATTGTAAATGGACTAAAGCCCAATGAAACAAGGGGTAAGGTTCATAAGAGGAAAATGAGTGATTTTGTAATTGGGCCATCATTAAAATGGATTTAAAGACTTTCTAAGAACATTTAAGTTAATAAAACAAACTTTTTAATTGAGACATGGGCTTAATAAAATGGGACTTCTTTTCAGGCATCATTGCACCACTAAGATCGAACAAGCACGTCCCCACTCCAATTTGGGTCTAAGAGAAGAATGGAAGGTGTTTGACTAAGGTTGAAGTCACGCATCAAGAAAAGACATTTTAAGAAGAAGTGTCTCGAGAAGAAATGGCTGTTCCAATTGATGACACGGTGGCTCAAAAGATATTCAAAGCAATAGAAGAACAAGGCGATGCTCTCAAGAAGATGAGAGGTTGTCTCTCCAAAATAAAGGAGAGATAGCTCAAGAAACCTATGCAAATAGAGATACATAAAGAAGAAGAAAGAAAGGAATGGGATGAAAGAGAAAATGCCGATTATGAAAGAAACAAGCTATTTGAGAAGCTTACAGTGGACACCGTGGCCATAAAGGAAAAGATGGAAAAGATGCAACTAGCATTCTGCAAGGCTCAAGGAATTGATGAGCTCCAAGACTCCCATCTCATTGCCTCCCAAGATCAAGATTTTTGATGCGGAAAATTTTGATGGGACTAGAGATCCAAAGCAACATGTTAGAACGTATCTAAGCATTGCTAAAATGAAAGGGTTAGATAACAAGCAAACTTTGCATGCATTTCCTCTCTCACTTACGGGAGGTGCATTAAGGTGGTACTATAGCTTATGAAGAGGGAAAAACTCAATATGACGAAAACATTTCAATTACATGACGGTGATTCAAACTGGTAGACTGAAGGTAGACGGATTGAAGGTAAACGGACATAAAATGGAAGAATCTAAAGGCCACGTGTCATCCTCTTTTTCCGGATATTTCAAGGACTATAAATGGAAATAACTTGTGACTTACACGTAACCCTAGTAGAGTCCCAAAAGGAATAGAACTCAAACGTGAGGAGGATTCCAGAATATACACTCAACAATAACAATCCTACAAGGAAAAGACTTCCTACTCACGAAACGAAGGTCGGTTCTACACTACTATAAAAAAAACCCAAAGGCTCTCAGTAGCAAGGTAGGCATAATTTCCCCAACTCTAACACTCTAGGGTTGTGAGCATTCTTTGACTTAACCTTCGGAGGGTCTTTGGCCGGTACCACACCGGTGCCCTCTTGAGGTCTTCTTGTTTTATGTTGTGCAGGTTGTTTCGAGTACGTGAGAGAACCTTGTAGCTTACTGACGATATTTTGGCATCATCAGCTTAGATCCAAATAATACCAAGGTGTGGAATAAGCTATTAGAGTTATTCATGGATCAATTAATCTTCAATACCATGATTGATGTAACTCTAAGAGACTTGGAGACTACCAAGCAAGGCGTGAGGGAGACATTTTTTGAATACATGACAAGGTGGAAAGGAAAGGCATCTAGGATGGTTAATAGGCCAAATGAAAAGGACTAAATCAACATGATTATCAAGAATTTGCTTATGGCATACAATAATAGGCTCTTGTCATTGCCTATTAGTTCTTTAGGGGAATTGTGTGATTGTGGAACTAGGATCGAAGATGCCATCAATAATGGGCAATTGGAGAAAGGCCAGAGCAAACCCTCAATCAAGAAGACGTATAAAGGAGGAGTGGCCATTTCTAAAGAACCTAATCCTATGAATGTAAGTGCCATCATACCTCAATAACCTTTAATTTACCTAAGCTTCACAAAGAAAGCCCGCCAAGAATTCTCCGACCTAGGAATAACCCTTGCCCAAGCATATGAGAACTTGACCTCTAAAGGATTCATCAAACCTTTAGAACCCATACCTATGCCTAATCTTGTGCCTCTTACTTGGAACCTTAATGAATACGGCCACTTCCATCAGAAATTTGGCCATAAAACCGACAATTGTTTCTGCCTCTAGTATGAGATACAAGACCTAATAGACAATGGAACTCTCCTAAATCCAAACATTATCACCAAGCCTAAAATTAGGATGTACCCCTTGCCTGATGATCATCGAGCTCCTCTTCCATATCAGAATTGGGTGAAAGTAGAAGAGATTAATTGGGATTGTTCAAAATTGATAGAAACCTTGGAGCTTAGTGTGGTGGAAATCCCAGGAATACGAGATGAAGAGGATGAGATTTTGAAAAGTGCAGTGGTTATATGAGGAATACTCCCTAATAGAATGTCCGAATTAAATAAAAGGGTCCTAGAAGACAATATGGCAAACATCACTAGGAGTGGGAAACACTACAAGCCATCATTTTTGGAGAATGATCACCTTGGTAGGAACATGGAAGAAGGGTCCAAGCCCATAGAACTCAAAAGAAAGGAAAAGAAAGAAGAGGAAGATAGGGTTTTGACTCAATTAAAGAAGACTCAAGCTCATGTGTCTATGTGGAGTTTACTAATGGCTTCACACAAACATCGTAGTGCTCTTTTGGATGCTTTGAATGGGAAGGAAGTACCTATAGAAACCACACCACAAGAGGTGCTATATTTTATGGGAGTTGAGGCCCCATCTCATCCTTTCCTCACTTTTTCTGATGAAGAACTTCCTCTTGAAGGAGCCACTCACACTAGATCTTTGCAAATCACCATCGAGTGCATGGGTTCCAAGGTTTTAATAGTTCTTATTGATAATGGATCTGCATTAAATGTGTGCCCTTTTTTGACCTCTCTCACAATCGATCTAGGCGTGGAGACAATCATCCCCTTTCTTTTGACTGCTAGAGCATATGATAACACTTCAAGGAAGGTTATGGGAACTTTCAAGGCTCCTTGCAAATTGGTCCATTAGAAACGATTGTGGAATTCCACATGATGGACATCACTCCTAACTACACCCCTTTTTAGGGAGAGCATGGCTTCATTTCATTGGGGCTATCCCTTCTACTCTACACTAAAAGATGAAAATCCCATGGAAATGAGGAAATGAACTTCGAATGAGTGGCTTTGAGTTTGTGAACATAGCTGATTATGGATTGAAGGATGAGAAGTATATTACGGATTTATTCCCGTATTGTAGTCATGAGGTGATTGCAATGATGAAGAATATGGGATATATGCCTCGTGTCGGACTTGGAAATGAAGGAAGAGGGGTAGTTGAGTTCCCCGACTTTAAGACTCAAGTGACCAAGGAAGGTTTGGGATTCTTTGAAGGTTGCGATGAAATCAAAAAGAACCATGGTACCCTAAATGGGAACTTTGTGAAGGAAGGAGGAGACATTCCTTTCTGTGGCTTTCCCAAGCTTTGGGTAGATATGAACCGAAAGGTCAATCCCTGCTGGGAGATTCAAAAGGAGGTTGACTGGGTGGACTACATGGATGCTGAAGTAATGGAGGCTATGCTAAAAGTGGAAAGGGACATGCTCGCATCACCATCTAGGAACCAAGTGATCCTTCTACCTTCACATGCCTACTAATGGGCAACTTAGCAATTGGACTTGGGTTGGGTTTTCTAAGAATATGGGAAAGAAATTTTGTAAGTTCATATGTACTTTTCAACATTTTCAATAAAATGAATTCTGATTTGGCTTACTTTGATGTGTCCCATAATATTGAAATTATGCACTTAAAGGATTCTAATGAATTTGAAAATGAAATTAATAAACAATCAGAAAAGAAAATTGAACCTATGGGACCAACTTTTGAAACTCTTACTTTAGGCAATGATAAGAATCCAAGATTAGTTAAAATTGGCTCAACCCTAAATAAAGAAGAAAGAAAAGATCTTCAAGAACTTCTCACAGAATTCGAAGAAGTCTTTGCAAGGTCCTATGAAGATATGCCCAGTATTGATCCTGAGATAGCTCAACACCACATTGATACTGATGCTCACATGGTACCCTGTTAAGTAAAAGTTGAGACGTATGAGAACCAAGTGGCTCCTTAAGATCAAGGAAGAGGTCACAAAATAGTTAGAAGTAGGGTTCATCAAACCCGTGCACCAAGCCAAGTGGATAGCCAATGTTGTGCCCGTACCTAAGAAAGATGGAAAAATGAGGATGTGTGTGGATTTCAAAGATTTAAACAAGGCTTGTCCTAAGGATGACTTACCTTTACCTCACATAGATGTCTTAGTGGATAATACAGCCAGTAGTCCCTTGATGTCTTTCATGGATGGCTTCTCAGGATATAACCAAATCAAGATGGCTCCTAAGGACATGACCAAAACCATCTTCACTACAGAATGGGGGATTTATTGTTATATGGTAATGCCATTTAAGCTCAAGAATGTGGGTGCAACCTATCAAAGAATGGCTACAACCTTATTACATGACATGATGCACAATGAATTAGAGGCATATGTTATTTGACATGATCGTGAAGTCCAAAAATAGAGAAGGTCACATAGCCAATCTAAGAAAATTCTTCGAAAGGATCAAAGAGTATAGACTGAGATTGAATCCACAGAAATGTACCTTTGGAATGACTACAGGAAAATTGCTAGGCTTCTTGGTAAGTGATAGGGGAATAGAAGTTGACCCATCAAAGATTAAAGCCATATTGGGCATGCCTCCACCCAAGAGTGAGAAAGAGATAAGAGGATCTTAGGTTGGCTACAGTATATTAGCAGATTTATCGCCAAGCTTACCTCCACTTATGAGCCCATCTTCAAGTTTTCAAGGAAGAATTAATTCCAGGCATGGAATGATGAGTATTAGAAAGCTTTTGAGCTCATTAAAGAATATCTTCTACATCCACCTATCTTGGTACCCCCGAAGCATGGAAAGCCACTACTCCTTTATCTCTCGATCATAGAAAATGTAGTTGAGAGTATGTTAGCACAAGAAGATGATGATAACAATGAAAGAGCCATGTATTATTTAAGAAAGAGGTTCCATGATTATGAAACTAGATACACACCCATAGAAAAGTCATGATTTGCTCTTGTATAAGTCGTACAAAAACTGAGACATATCACCCTACCTTTCTAGATATGAATAGTAGCCATAATGGACCCGTTGAAGTTTCTGTTTGAGAAGCTTGCCCTAAGTGGAAGGTTATCAAGATGGTTGATCCTATTGGCAGAATTCGATTTGAAATATGTAGCAAGAAAAACCATCAAAGGAAGCATCGCGTCAGACTATTGTGCTAAGAACCTCGTAGAAGGAGAGAATGGTAAAGAGGATTTCCCATATAAGGATATGTTAGACATCAAACTAGGGGCATGGAAGGTGTATTTCGATAGAGTTGCATGATAGGCCAAGGATGTATTGACTCCTTGTGATAAATTAACCAATTAATTAAGTGAATTAATCAAGTTAATTAACATGCAATAGGTATGGTAGCACAAACAAATCACCAACTAAGTTAAATGCAGTGGAAAATAAAGTTGACACAATGATTGTTTACGAATGGGGAAAACCTCCAAGGCAAAAACCCTACCGAGTGATTTTAAGGTCACCACTCCCAAGAATCCACTATTATCACAACAAGCGGTTATAAGTAAAGGAATCCTAGTACCTTATACCAACCTACAGTTGAACCCTTACCCCAATACCCTATTGGACTTTTTCTATAGTGACAATCTCTCCTTTTCAATGCATGGCTCCCAGTACGTGACTAACCAATCGATACACAGATCCAAGTAAGTGACTAACACACCAACTTGATAAGGATGTTGGCTGCAAAGTTCTTCAGTTCATCTACACGATGAAGATCAAGAAGCTCCTAAATTACAAAACCCTACGGTGTACAAACGCAGCAACTTCTTCAAGAGAAAGATGAATTAAGGTATATGTTTCCGGTCGCAATATGCTTAAATAAAACCTTTGCATCAAGTTGCATCAATCCATATGACAGCCCTTAAAATAATTCTTATATATGTTTAGGGTTGTGAGAAAAGAAAGCCTAAACACATACACATGGATATACGTGAAATCATATTTGAAAATTTGATTTTTGTAAATCTCGATAGATAGGGTATCTGTCGAGAAGCTATCAAGCATCGGGCTAAATTTCCCTTTAAACCTCAATAGATACAATCTGTCGTGCTAACTGTCGAGCTTTAAAATACAAAATTTCTTCACTTGTTTGCCTTTAAACCTCAATAGATACAATCTGTCATGCTAACTGTCGAGCTTTAAAATACAAAACTTCTTCACTTGTTTCTTGGATAGATTTGCATGGCTTTAACTCTTAACTTGAATAACATATTTCTTAAAGACTTAAACCATTCTAGATCTACCCAATTACATGTAAAGTGCGTTTCTTCAAAAGATAAGCCAATTCTAAATTACATATGTTCTTAACATGATTCACATATGTCCAAACAATCTCCCCCTTTGGCAATCCGTGACAAAACCAAAACAAACAAATGAAATATGAGAGAAGTCATAAATCACTTAACTCATACTTACTTGTTGAATACAATAAAATCTATCCTAACACAAACTCTTGAAAAACTTTGCAAAAAGAGAGTTCATGTCATGAAAGACTTTGACAACATGTATTTTTGAAACGTTTTAAACAAAACTCATCATGGCATCTTAGTGTGAAACAGAATTAAAAGATTGCATACAATAAATAAGAAGCATATGCATAAATAGAGAAAAGAAATAACACATGAAGTGATAGGTGAAAGAAAGTAACAACAACCTCATCAATATATATATATATATATCAAAAAGAGTACAAGGTTTCCTATCACAATGTAAGACAGTGTATCTAGAAAGAAAAGAAAAGATACAAAGAGTCCTCACTACATCCCTCAAAAGATAAACACTCCCCCTAATAAAATAATCTCCTATACTAACACTCCCCTTAAGTACATGACTACTCTCATACCCAAAACTACTTCCCCTTTTTGTCACGAATGAAAAAGGGTAAAATACTGAGAAACAGTCATCTCATCGTCATCGGAAGAGCAAGCATCCTGATCACCAGTAGCTTCAGCATCACTATCACTACCGGAGTCACCATCGTCGTCCTCGTCCTCAGATGCCTTTAGAGAACGAAACGGAGACTCTATGAAGCCACCAAGGCGGGTCTGTTGTCTAGCAATACAACCGACAAGGGTGTTCACCTGATACGACTTAGTAGTGAATGTATCAAGGCGAGCATCCATACGCTGAAGCTACACCATGACCGCCTCGAAGGTCACACCACCCACAAAAGTAGAAGGAGCGGGTGTGAATGGAGCAAAAGAAGCCGAAGGAGTCACCGTCTAGGTCCATGCCTGTTTCGATCGAACCTGGGCCTCGCTCCGTCTAATAGTCGCAGCACTAATGGCACACATCACGATGAAGTGAGGAGACTTAAAATAGGAGATAGACTCGTGGCGAAGAATTTGCATGATAGTAGATGGGAAAATAAGCTTATCACGGGTTGCCGTATCCTTATAGATATCTATAAAGGAGAGTATGAAGTGAGAGGGAAAGTCAATATTAAGTCCCTTAAGTAGGGATAGCAAAAATCGAGCACGAGGCTCAGTATTCAAATTATAGTAAGACAAGGGATAAAGAACAAATGTCATCACCATATTCAGGAACCTCAGACCTTTTGCAAAGCCCGAGCAAGGGGTGTTTTAACGTTCACCCCAAGATGAGGCTGTTTCACAAAAAAGAGACATAAGTCCATCTTTGGACATAGTTCGAAGACGAGGATAGTCGGGGTAGTCAGCAAACTCTACCCTCAGAACATGTAGTACCTTAGATATAAGATCCGGAGTGACTACAACGCATGTACCTCGAATGCGAGTGATGAAATGAGGTACAGAATTCGTGCATATTGGAGTGGAACTCCTATATGATCACGGAGGGAAAACTGACTGGGAAGTCACTGTTGGGATTAGTGCCCTTAAATCCTATTGTATTATGCTATTTATGATACTATGTATGACATTATGTATTAAATGAGGTATGACTTAATATTATGATTAATAAAGTTGTTTTGTTCTTATCTAAAATAATTGTAACATGAATATTCGGACATTATCAAATAGTCCATAAGATGCATAGTATGTGATTTATGTGATTTAGTCACAGAAGATATAGATCACAAGTTCTTTGTAAACTCAGAATTTTGGTTCGTAGTCGGTGATGAAATTGGGCATTTCATCTGCAAAGACTATAATATATTAATTAAGATGATTTTTCTTGATCTTGGAAGTGGAGACTTCTAGTTGATGTGTTGATATGTTTTAAGAGTTAAGACATATTGAACTAGACTGCTGTGAGATTTATTATTCTCCTAACGACTGTCAATTGAATAATGAATCTCACGACTTCTATTCACATGAACTTTTAATCCTGAGAGAATAATGGACGTGATCATAAAATATAGGT
Organism: Lithocarpus polystachyus; assembly: GCA_033629205.1. NCBI lineage: Eukaryota > Viridiplantae > Streptophyta > Magnoliopsida > Fagales > Fagaceae > Lithocarpus > Lithocarpus polystachyus. The sequence continues at coordinate 71,566,469 of CM066162.1, forward strand.
TGCTTTGATATATCAGGAGTGAGATCTAAAGTAACGGTCAAAACCTCAGTATGTTAGGCAGCCACATTTAGTGTTGATGGAAAATATGTTCTCAAGATGGAATTCATAGTCTCTTAATGGAGATATAAAATATTCCCTTGAGATAAGTTTAATGGGTTCAGTTATTCAGAGTGTTAGGCCTAACCACATTAGTAAGACTAAAGTATATATTTATGAAATTAGATTTCATAAATATATGATGAATAACTAAAAAGGATTAAACCGGGTACTCAAGGATTAAGATGTAGTAATTTACAAAGTGACAGTCTATATTCATGATTTTGTATTACTACGAATATTTTATGAAGGGGTTGCATGTATAATAAAGTCTTGGGATATAATTTATTAATAAGACCTAGAGTGCAATTATATTTATATAGTGGTATTAAATATAATTAATGGTAACTTTGGACTTGTCAAGAGTTGACAGAGAAGCCCAAGGCCCATTGGAGCTAGTGTCTTATTTGTTCCCTTTTGGTCCCACTCCAAGCCACACTCTAAAGCCCAATTGGGAAGGCCCAAAAGGCTAGCCCAATTAGATAATCAGTTATGTGAAGAGAAACATACAGAATTTTATATTAGAATGAAATGGTTTGTATGTTCATGTATGTAAGAGAGAAACTCATTCATATTCTCTCTAGAACAAACACATAGAACTGATTGAGAGACCACACATCTTGGGCATCAAGTGGAATTGGAGTGAAGATTAAAAGTGTTCCCGAGTACTTCTAATCTTTGTTTTGAAATTCACCATACCAAGGTACACTCTCTTGTTTTTATATTCTGAAATTTACATTGCATATATTATCTATTGCGAATGAAGTAGATCCGTTAATTTTCCGCTGTATATGTTTTGTATGCGATACAAACATGTTATTTTCCATCAGTCACAAAGAGACTCCCTACCCCTATTGTAGATGACAGTGGGAAGGTCAGTATCAGAAAAGTTTGAAAAAATGACTTGGCATTCCTAATGAATGTCGCGTTGAGAAAAGTTCTCTGAAAATTCCTGATGGGCTTTATCATCTCGTAACCGGACAGAAGGAGTAGGATCAGAAGAAGATGTTGCCCCAGAAGGAAGAGGGTTCCGAGACAAAGCAAACTTGCACTTAGGTTCCATGCGCAAACTAACCGAGAGAGAGAGAGAGAGAGAGAGACAAGCAGAAGAGTACCAACAAGATCAATATCAAAAAGACAGAAAAAAGAGATACGTATGCATGAAAAATGCAAGAACATGTGACGTGCAACAATATAAGCATCATGGGTTTAGCCCAATCCAATCCTACCAGCACACATGATTTCAACATAGAGAACACACATCTATAATTCATGAAACATTATTAAAATGCAAATGTGATGTAATGCATAAGCATAGAAGATCATTTAAACAAATACCAACCCAAAAATTTTGCAAAAACCTCATCAATTTTGAAAAAAAACTTCAAAAATTTTCAAAAACCCCAAAAGTTAGGTCAGAATGAATGAAATTCATGATTTATGAGAGAAAAGAGATCATACCAGATAAAGGAAGTTCACTCTAGGCCGAAAATCAACTAGGTTTGAGGTTTAGAGAGAGAGAAAAGTGTTTGGGGAGGTGAAGAGTCAAATTCTATCGAGAGAGATCAGAAAGAAATGAGAGAAAATCGCATTGAAGCCTATATATAGAAATCACGAAGCTCGATGGATCGAGAGGTGTCGATGAAGCTGTCGAGGTGCTATTGAGAGCTGTACACAGCAAAGTGACCTCGATGGATCAAATTGCTATCAAGCATCTACTGAGCAGACAGAATGTTTCTCGATGGATCGAGAATCTATCGAGAAACTATTGAGACAAATTCTCAAAAGCTTCAATGGATCGAGATTGTGTTAACTTTTGTCAAGAAAAAAGATCAAGAGGCTCAATAGATAGCTTAGCTGTCGAGAGGTATCAAGAAGCTGTCGAGAAGTGCAAAAACAGTTTTTCAAAGAAGAGAAAAACATAGAAATGATTGCAATCAAGCATGCTACTCAACCAAAGATTAAATCAACATTTTAAGCTCACAAAAACATCTCTCAACAAAAAAATGTTAAGCATTAGATCCAACACACACACACACACACACACTAAACAAGTCTAACCAATTTTATATTTCAAAAACAAGTCAAGACAGTTTAGTGAGCATATGTTAACACATGTATTCCTTGTGATGGCCAAATCACATTGTACCTTCACATGTATCAAAAGTATAAAAGAATTTACACGTTGTGTGTGAAAAACTTTGCAAGATTGCTCAAGTGTCTACATGTTATGACGATTTGAGATATGAGAAAATCAATTTAACTCACACACAATTATAACTGCTTGATAGGGACTATCACCTTCGAGGTACATCCTAAACTCCTACATCTCCTAGAAGACACGTTTGCAATCTTATATAAAGCATTTTGATTATTTTTGCTTTTATTTTCTTTGCATATTGTTTTTGTTAAGCATACCATGCATGGGCATGTAAGAGAGAGAGTAGAAAATACCCAATTATGTTAAGCTCTTGACATTGTACTTTTGCTATGCCGAAGCATACAAATGTCATTTCATGATTGGTGGGCAATAGTGGTGAGATGATTATTTATGCCTTTCTCTATCTCCCCCTTTAGCAATCCGTGACAAAACCACAACAAAAAAATGAACATATGAGAGAAGTCATAAATCACTCAATTCATACTCACTTGTTAAATACAATAAAATCTATCCTAACATAAACTCTTGAAAAACTTTGCAAGAAAAGAGTTCATGGCAAGAAAGACTTTGACAACCTGTATTTCTGAAACACTTTAAACAAAATTCATCACAGCATCTTAGTGTGAAACAGAATTAAAAGATTGCATACAAGTAATAAGAAGCATGCGCATAAAGAGAGAAAAGAAACAACACATGAAGAGATAGGTGAATGAACATACATCAACATATATATATATATATATATATATCAAAAGATAAGTACAATGTATGTCAAATGGTCACAAGACCGGTATACATGAGGTAAAAGTAAAAGAAAGAAAAGAAAATACATGATAACCTCACTACATCCCTCAAAATAAAAACACTCCCACTATCTTAAAAAATGTCCTACGCTAACTCTCCCCCTTAATACATGACTACTCTCATCCCAAAACTACTCCCCCTTTTTGTCACGAATGACAAAGGGTAAGTAGCTCAAGCAGTCATCTCATCGTCACTAGAAGAGCTAGCATTCTCATCCTCATCAGCATCACCATCAGAGTCACCATTGTCATCCTCGTCCTCAGAAGCTTCTGGAGATGGAGAGGGAGACTTTAAATAGCCACCAAGGCGAGCTTGCCATCGTGCAATACAACTGACACAAGTGTTCACCTAACACAACTCATCACTGAGAGTGTCATGGCGAGCATCCATGCGCTAAAGCTGCGCCATGCTCTTATCGAGGGTCACACCACCCACAGAAGAAGAAGAAGGAACGGATATGGATGAAGCTGAAGAAGCTAGAGGAGTCACCATCTCGTTCTGTTGCTGCCTCGATCGAAGCTGGGCCTCACTCCGTCTATCGTTAGCAGTGTCTATGGCACACATGAGGAAGAAGTGGTCTGACTCGGGATAGGAAATAGAAAAATGACGAATGATCCGCGTGATTGCCGAAGGATAAATAAGGGATAGAATGAAGTAAGAATGGAAGCCAATAAAAAGATCCTTAAAGAGGAATAACAAAAATTGAGCACGAGGCTCTATGATGGAGTTATAGTGAGACAATGGATGGAGAACGAATGTCATCACCATGTTAAGGAATCTCGGACCTTTAACAAAGGTTGAGCAACGAGTGTTTTGAAGATCACCCTAAGAAGAAGGTGTCTCACATAATAGAGACATGAGACAATCACAGCCAAGGTAGTCAGGATGCACTACCCTTGGTACGTGTAGCACCTCGAATATAAGATCTAAAGTGACTACAATGCACGTACCCCGAATGCGAGTGACAAACTAAGGTACAAAATACTTAAATCCCTAACTCCTGTAAAATCACGGAAGGGCAAGTGACCGGGATGCCACACAGTGACTCTTAACCCCTACTGTAGATGATAGTGGGAAGGTCAGTATTAGAAAAATCCCATAGGATGACTTGGAATTCTAAATGAATGCCGCATCGTGAAAGGTTCTCCAAAAAGTCCTTACGAGCTTTATCATCACAGAACCTGACATGTGAAGGAGTAGAATCAGAGGAAGATGCCTCAGAACGAAGAGGGTTCCGGGATAGAGCAGATTTTCATTTTATGTGCCATAGAGCAACTAACGAGAGAGAGAGAGAGAGAGAGAGAGAGAGAGAGGGACAAACAGAAAAGCACCAAAGAGTTCAATATCAGAATATAGAGAAATGGGGGTACGTATGCATGAAAAATGCATGAACATGTGACATGCAACATTAAAAACATCATGGGCTTAGCCCAATCCAAACCTATCAGCACACATCATTTCAACATATAGAACACATCTAAAATGCATGAAACATTGTTAAAATGAAAATGTGATGCAATGCATGATGATTTAAACTCATTTGAACAAAAACCAACCCAAAAATTTCTCAAAAACTTAATCAATTTTGAAAAACCCCAAAAAAATTTCTAAAACCTAAAAACCTAGGTCTAATGCATGAAATGAATGAAAAATGAAGGATTAAAGATCCTTACCAGAGAAAAAAAGCTTGATCTATGCCAAAATCCAAGTGGGGAAGAAGTTTAGAGTGAGAGAGAGGTGTTTGGGAGGTGAAATGGAATGGAATACGTGCTTAAGCCATATTGAGATCCACGAATCTCGACAGATCGAGAGATATTGAAATGTGTCGATATTTAAAACTCGATGGATAGAGCTATCGAGGAGCTATCGAGAGGTGTCCACAGCAAAAGAACCTCGATGGTTCGAGAAGCTATCGAGCATCTATCTAGCATACAGAAACTTCCTCGATGAATTGAGAAGCTATCGAGCAGCTATCGAGACTGAATCTCAAAACCATCAATGGATCAAAAATGTGATAACAACTATTGAGAAAAGAAGCTCAAAATGTTTGATAGATAGCCAAGCTGTCGAGAGGTATTAAGAAGATGTCGAGATTGCTTAAAAACAATTTTTCAAGAAAGAAAAAAATACAAATACAAATTCAATCAAACATGCTACTCAACAAAAGATCCAAACATCATTTTAAGCTCTCAAAATCATCTCTCAAAAGAAAAATGTCAAGCATTTAGATCTAAAACACACACACACACACACACACACACTAAATAGGTCTAACCAATTTTATATTTCAAAAATAAGTGAAGATAGTTTAGTGAGTATACATTAACACATGTATTCCTTGTGATGACCAAATCACATCGTACCTACACATGTATCAAGAGTAGCAAAGAATATTGTGTGTTGTGTGTGATAAACATTGCAAGATTGCATAAGTGTTTACATGTTATGACAATTTGAGATATGAGAAAATCACTTTAACTCACACACAATCATAACTGCTTAATGGGGACTATTACCTTCTAAGTACATCCTATAACTCCCACATCTCCTAGACGACATGCTTGCAATCATATATAAAGCATTTTGATTCTTTTTGCTTTTTTATTTTTTTTCTTTACATATTTTCTTTTATTAAGCATATCATGCATGGGCATATAAGAGAAATAAAAGAAATTCCCAATTATGTTAAGCTTTTTGACATTGCACTTTTGTTATGCCAGAGCATATAGATGTTATTTCATGATTGGTGGGCAACAGTGGTGAAATGGTTATTTATGCCTTTCTCTTAGGATTTTCTAGTCCTTTCTATCAAAAAGACTGATACGAGTGTTAAGTACAAGAGATTACTTAATCTTAATCACAAACACAAGCCACAAAGCTCACTTACTTAGTTATACATAGAGATACTCATCTAAGCTACAAAGATACAAAGTTTAGAAAACTTTGTTTCAATGGCCATCCAAGGTACATAAGTACCAATGTACACAAAACACACACTATTTTTGTATTTTTTTTTTCAATTTTTTTTATTTTTATGAAAAACAAAATAAATCAAATCTGAAAACAAACAAACAAAAACATGTTAAACAAATCAAAGCATAAAATTAGACTAACTCAAAACTATAAAGCAAAACACACAAGTAATGCAAGCCAAAAAATAGAGGGAGAGAGAAAAGTGACAAAATCACTTCGGGCCTTTTTCCTTCCATACCTTGGAAGATCCTTTCCGTTTAACGGTAAGGGGAAAGAGTTGAAACCGTTCAAGTTCGAAAGGAACATGAGGGCTTTGAGTAAATCTCTAAGAGGAGCACAAGAGGATGGAAACTGATTCTGGTTTCCTGAGGAGATCATATTGTTGCTTTGTTGAGTGGCTATCCACTTATAGCAATTAGGCTGAGTATGTCCAATTGCTCCACCATGATGACAGAGATGCTACTTCTTCTGTTTAGACTTTTGAGTATTATCCTTCTTGGCCCTAGGGTTTTAGTCTCTTTCTTAAAAATTTTAGGGGGTGCTCCTAAGATAAATTTACCCTTGTCTATGTTCTCACTAGCTAAAACAATTTTGACATTAGTGTTCTTAGATTTAACATTATTAGCAGGAGAAACAAAAAGAGTAGTACTAGTGGAAACAATATTAAGAGAAGAGAAATCATACCCTAAACCAGTTCAATCAGAAGCAGATTTCTGAAGGCTAAGCATCACATCAAGCTTTGCACTTAAAGTCCTCTCTAGCTAAGCTCTGACTTGAAACAGCTCTGCTTCAAGTTTCTTGGTCTTCTCAGCCAAGACATTATTATCAAATCTTAGTGCTCCAATGTTTTGATTAACTTCATCAAACTTTGTGGAGGTTTCTTCTCGCTCAAGCTCCACATCACTTAGCTTTTTGGTGGCCAACCTATACAACTTCTCATGCTTTTTGGAGAATTTGTATAATTTTGCATAGGCTGTGTGGATGTCATCTTACTCATCCATCTTTTCAAACATAGACTCCACTAAAACCTCTTCTTCATCCATATCTTCAACAATCCCCTCAGTAGGATTTACGATAGCAGTGAAGGCATTTAGGATTCCATCATCCTCATTTTCCGAATCATCCTTAGGTTCGGTGTCTCTTAATGTAACAGCAAGTGCCTTGCTTTTCCCAATGGTCTTAAGATACGTAGGGCACTCTTGTTTCATGTTTCCAAAGCCTTGACACCAGAAACACTTGGGTCCTGAGGGAAAAGTGTACTGACTGCCATCCCTAGCATCCTTCTTCCCTTTGTCTTTGCTCTTGAATAGTGACAACTAGATTGCATACGATCTTTGCCAATTCCTTTAGCATTGGCATTCTTCATAAACTTTTTGAACTGCCTTGTGATATAGAATTTCATCTTAGAATCTCCATCGTCTGAAGACTCATCTGTGTCACTGTTCTTAGCCTTCAATGTTATGCTCTTACCCTTACTAGATTTCCCAATCCTTGTCAATCCCAACTCATAGGTTTGTAGATTGCCAACCAACTCTGTCAAAGGAATTTTTTCAATATCCTTTGATTCCTCTATTACAGTGATCTTGGCATGAAATCTCTGGGGTAGAGATCTGGGCACCTTTCTAACAATCTTGGGTTCGAGAATGGTTTCCCCAAGATTAAAGGCTGAGTTCACTATGTCCTTGAGCTTGGCATAGAACTCATCGAACAACTCATCCTTCTTCATCTTGATCTCTTCAAAGCTTGTAGTGAGCCTCTGAAGCCTCGAATCCTTGACAGCCTTGGTTCCCTCATAGGTTGTCTGGAGAATGGTCTATGCTTCCTTCGTAGTTTTAGTGGAGGATATCATCTTGAACTCCTCATTTGTGACCACACTGAATAATGCATTCAATGCCCTACTGTTAAAGTTTGCCGCCTTGATCTTAGCATCATCCCAATCGGTCAGCGCTTCCTTCAGCCTAGTCCAGCCTATCTCCACAGCTTACCACACTTTCTCATCTAAAGATTGCAAGAAAGCTCTCATGCATACTTCTAATATGCATAGTTAGTGCCATCAAATAAAGTAGGTATAATCAACTATTGTCCTCTATCCATGACAATAGGGGTCAATGGATTACACAGCAAAAATTAACCTAAATCAGAGTGTGCCTACTCTGATACCACTTGATAAGCCAAGAATGTATTGACCCCTTGTGATGAATTAACCAATTAATTAGTCAAGTTAATTAATTAATCCAATTAACATGCAAAGTACGTGGTAGCACAAACAAATCATTAACTAAGTTAATATGCAGCGGAAAATAAAGTTGACACGGTGATTTGTTTACGAAAGGGGAAAACCTCCGAGGGAAAAACCCCACTGGGTGAATTTAAGGTCACCACTCTAGAGAATCCACTATTATCACAACAAGCGGTTACAAGTAAAGGAATCTCAGTACCTTATACCAACCTACAGTTAAACCCTTACCTCAATACCCAATTGGACTTGTTCTGTAGTGACAATCTCTCATTGTCAATGCACAACTCCTAATACGTAACTATCCAATCAATGCGTAGATCTCAGTACGCGGCTTACTCACCAACTTGAGAAAGATGTTAGTTACAAAGTTCTTTAGTTCATCAACATGATGAAGATCACGAAGCTCCTTGGTCATAAAACCCAACGGCGTACAAACGTAGCAACTTCTTCAAGGGAAAGATGAACTAGGTCAAATTCTATCTCCGGTCACAATTTGCATAAAAAAAAACTGTGCTTCACACTCGCGCAACCTTTGACAGCCCATGAAATAATCCTTATATATGTTTTGGGTTGTGAGAAAAGAAAACCTAAACATGTATACACAGATTGGAATGAAATCAGAACAGAAAATCTGATTTTCATAAATCTCGATAGATAGCTTATCTATCGAGAAGCTGTCGAGCATCGGGCTAGAGCTGCCTTTTAAACCTCGATAGATTCTATTTGTTGAGCTAGCTGTCGAGCTTTAAAATCCAGCACTTTTTCAATTGTTTCTTGGACAGACTTGCATGGCTTTAATACTTGGACTTGAACTCTTGTTCCTTAAAGCATTAAACACATCCTAGATCTACCCAATTACAAGAAAAGTACGTTTTGTCAAAGGATTAGCTAATTCTATAATGATATATGTTTCTAACATGATTCACATATGTCCTAACAACCTTCGAGGTACATCCTATAACTCCTACATCTCTTAGAAGACACGCATGCAATCATATATAAAGCATTTTGATTCTTTTTGCTTTTATTTTCTTTGCAAAATTTTCTATTAAGCATACCATGCATGGGCATATAAGAAAGAGAAAAGAAATACCCAATTATATTAAGCTCTTGATATTGCACTTTTGCTATACTAAAGCATACAGATGTCATTTCATAGTTGGCGAGCAACATTGGTGAGATGGTTATTTATGCCTTTGTCTTAGGATTTTCTAGTCCTTCCCGTCAAAAAGAGTGATACTAGTGTTAAGTACAAAAGATTGCTTAATTTTACTCATCACAAACACAAGCCACAAAACTCACTTTCTTAGTTGTGCATAGAGATGCTCGTCTAAGCTATAAATGATACAAAGTTTAGAAATCTCACGACTTCTATTTACATGAACTCTTAATCCTGAGAGAATAATGGACCTGATTATGAAGTGTAGATTGCTTCAATATATCAGGAATGAGATCTAAAGTCACGATCAATACCTTAGTATGTTGGGCAGCCACATTTAGTATTGATGGAACATATATTTTCAAGATGGAATTCATAATCTCTTAATGGGAATATAAAATATTCCCTTGAGAAAAGTTTAATGGGTTCGGTTATTTAGAGTGTTAGGCCTAACCACTTTAGTAAAGAGTTGCTAAAGTATATATTTATGAAATTGGATTTCATAAATATATGATGAATAACTTAAAGGACTAAACCGGGTACTCAAGGATTAAGATGTAGTAATCTTTAAAGTGGCAGTCTACATTTATGACTTTGTATTACTACGAATATTTTATGAAGGGGTTGTATGTATAATTAAGTCTTGGGATATAATTTATTAATAAGGCCTAGAGTGCAATTATATTTATATAATGATATTAAATATAATTAATGGTAACTTTGGACTTGTCAAGAGTTGACAGAAAAGCCCAAGGCCCATTGGAGCTAATGTCTTATTTGTTCCTTCTTGGTCCCACTCCAAACCACAAACTAAAGCCCAGTTGGAAAGGCCCAAAAGGCTAGCCCAAAAAGATAATCAATTATAAAGAGAGAAATATATAGAATTTTGTATGAGAATGAAATAGTTTGTATGTGAGTGTAAACACTCTCTTATTCTTCCTTGAACATACACATATAAACTGATTGAGAGACCACACTTCTTAGGCACAAATGGAATTGGAGTGAAGATTAAAAGTGTTCCCAAGTACTTCTAATCTTTGATTTTGAATTTCACCACACCAAGATACACTCTCTTGTTCTTGTATTCTGAAATTTACATAGTACATGTTATCAATTCCGAATGAAGTAAATCCGTTAATTTTCCGCTGCGTATTTTTTGTATGTGATACAAAATTGTATTTTCCAACAATTGGTATTAGAGCGGTCTTCAATTTCGAATCTGTATAACATGTTTTATGAGTTTTGGAATTAGAGATAATAGTTTCATGTTGTTAGAAGATTATGCAATTAATTTTCTTCATGGTTGTTGAAATTATTGTTTGATAAAAATTGAACTTTAAGTTTGATATTAAGTATGTAAATTGAACTTTAAGGCTATAGCATCAATGGAATTCAGTTTTGATATCAATCTCTGTTTATTATGTTCATATGATGGTTGTTTGTTCATGAAAAACCATTGAAAATTGCTTTAGAAAAATTCTGGAAAATTCAAGTTTCACGAGATTCGATCGATCGAAAATTACCTTCAATCAATCGAGTGAAACATTGACCAATCTGTTTGATACGATTGATATTCGATTGCTAGTCGATTGATCGAATGTTCTTTTTTTATCAATCGAGCAGCAATCGAGTACTAATAGAGCCAAGCAGATTGTCAAGTATGAATTTTTTAATTTTTTTGACCGATCGAGATTCACATTCGATCGATCGAAAATTGTGATTTTAGAATTTTTTCTAAGTGTTTTCACATGGATAACGTGCAAAGCTATGTGTGATGAGATTACACATGTTTACTAATTGAAAACCTTTAATTTAAAACATTTAGTGGGAGAGAGATACAAGAGTTGGATCTCATGGCCTCCATTATCGATTCATAGTAGTGTGGGTAAGCATCTCGCCTTAGTGTATATGTCTCACGATCCCAAAGGAGGGTGTTTACTTCATAGTACTACAAGATTGAACTTACCCGTTTAAAGTAGTGTGGACAAGCACCTCATCTTGGCGTATATGCCTCGCGATCCCAAAAGAAAGTGTTTTGTTCCATGGTACTACAAGTTTAAACACTATAAGGGAGATGAAATGTGGTTACACATGATTCTAGATAATGGTGTACACTAGACTAAGTATAATGTTAACCTCCCAAAGGAGCTATATCATTATTTCTTAGAGATTAAAAGTAATACGGCATATTATTAGTGTTTGATAAGAGTTATTATGATAGTACTAATAATGAAAACAATTCTCAATCAATTATGGTGTTTATAATATACTTGCTACCAAGGAATTATAGACATGGATTGGGTTGTCGTTACATATTTTATATTATAGTTTTATTAAGGTTCCATACTATATGTTCATATGCTAAATTGATAATGTCCGGTTTACTTATTATATTCATGTTTGCTATTTTCAAATTTAATCATGGTGTAATTTAGCCCACTTGTTAATATTTTCAATCAAAACAAACTGACTGGATCCAACTATGTTGACTGGAAAAAAAATTTTGACATTGTTCTTATTGCTGAAGAGCACAAGTATATGCTTACTCGACTATGTCCAAACTTTCCTTCATTATATGCTCCTCTTGAGGAAAAACAACGATATGATCGTTGGCAAAAGTCTAATGACATGGCCAAGTGCTATATCCTAGCATCTATCTTAAATGTTCTATAGCATCAAATGCAGGATATAGAACTAGCTTCAAACATAATGCTAATTTCGAAGGAGATGTTTGGTAAACAAGGTCGTTCTGCTAAGAAAGAAACTATGAGGCAAATTTATAATACCAAAATAGCTAAAGGTACTTCAGTGAGAGAGCATTCTCTTAAGATGATCTCTAATCTGAGTACACTGAAAGTTTTAGGTGCCGATTTTGAAGGAGAATCCCAAGTGGATATGATATTCCAATCACTACCAAAATCATTCAAGAAATTCAGACTTAATTATAATATGAACAGAAAAATTTATTCATTGTCTGGATTAATGAATGAATTGGTAGCGGCAGAAGGCATTCTTGGTACATTTAGTGTTGATGCCAATATGGCTGAAGCTTTTACTTCTCAACCTAAGTCGAAAGGCAAGGGTAAGAAAAAGAAGAGGAAGGACTTCACCAAGCAAGAAGGTAAACAAATTGCCTTAGGAGTTGCCAACAAAGGAAAGAAAATCAAAGGAAAGTGTTTCCATTGTGGTGAGAAAGGACATTGGAAGAGAAATTGTCTAAAATTCAGAGCTGCCAATAATAAAGGAATGAAAAGTTCATTCCTTCTTGAAATATGTTTAGTACAAAATCCCACAGATTCCTGATGTGTGAATTTAGGTTGTACTAATCATATCTGTAATTCTTTGCAGGGGTTCCAGGAGACCAAAAAGCTGAATGAAGGGGAACCGTTTCTTACCTTGGCTGATGAGAGCAAAATTCCAGTTATAGCTGTTGAAGTATTTAATTTATGCTTTGAATCTAGGCTTTTAATATTGGAAAACTGTTTGTATGTACCTAATGTTCGTAGGAATTTAATTTCTGCAACTTATTTAAGTAAGCATGGAAATTGTGATATCCTAAAAGACAATGATGTAATAAAGAAGGGTAAAGTGTTTATCTGTTTTGGCAATATTTTTTATGGTCTTTATATTTTAACTCTTGATAAGCATGAATTATATAATTCTAAATTAGAAAATAACTCTCATGTAAAATCATTAAAGAGAAGCTTCCTTCTACTAATGATGCATATCTTTGACACTTGCAGTTGGGTCATATTAATTCAAAAAGAATTCAAAGATGGTCTCTTAGAGCCATTGGACTTAGATGAATTTCCAGTTTGTGAATCTTGTTTGGAAGGCAAAATAACCGAACGACCTTTTAATGCAAAAGGTAGAAGAGCCCAAGAGTTGCTTGAATTAGTTCATACGGATGTATGCGGTCCTATGTCAACCCAAGTAAAAGGAGGTTATGAGTACTTTATCACTTTTACCGATGATTACTCAAGATATGGTTATATGTACCTATTGAGACAGAAGTCCGAAGCCTTTGAAAAGTTCAAAGAGTTTAGGGCTGAAGTAGAGAATCAATTGGGTGAACACATAAAGGCTATTTGATCTGATTGTGGTGGCGAATACCTTCTCAGGTTTTTTAGGGATTACTTAATTTAAAATGAGATTGTATCCCAATTGACTGCACCTGGAACTCCTCAACAGAATGGTGTAGCAGAGAGAAGCAATAAGACTTTTTAAGAAATAGTTAGGTATATGATGAGTTATTCAACTTTATCAATTTTCTTTTGGGGGTATGCACTAAAAACTACAATACATATTTTAAATTTAGTTCCATCAAAATCTATTCCCAACACACTTAAGGAATTGTGGAATGGGCGCAAGCCTAGTATGAAATATCTCCACATTTGGAGATGTCCAGCACATGTGTTGAAAGAGAATTCTGATAAGTTAGAAGCTAAAACAAAAGTATGCATGTTTTTAGGGTATTCAAAGGAAATTAAAGGTTATTTATTCTATAATCATAAAGATAACAAAGTTTTTGTTAGCACCAATGCCAATTTTTTGAAAGATGATTATGTGAATAATTTTAATCCTAGATGTAAAGTTTTCTTGGCTGAATTAGTTGAACCTGTAATTGAAAAACCAATGGATGAAACTAGGGATGATGTGGCTATATTAGATACACCACAAGATACTACTCATGAGATGTCTAGTACACAGATGCCTCGTCGTAGTGGGAGGGTTATAAGGCCACCTGTAAGATTTACAGGTCTGGGAAAAACTTATGAAGCTATCTTAGAAGAGGCCGAATATGATCCTTACATTTATGAAGAGGCAATGAATGATATAGATGCACATCATTGGGACAAAGCTATGAAATCTGAATTAGATTCAATGTATACCAATCAAGTTTGGGATCTTGCAAAAGTGCCTAATGGCATTACTGTTGGTTTCAAATGGGTTTACTAGAGGAAGAGAGGGGTAGATAGAAATGTTGAAACCTTTAGAGCAAAGTTAGTGGCGAAAGGGTATACACAAAAAAAAGGCATTGATTATAAAGAAACCTTTTCACCAATAGCTATGCTTAAATCTATCATAATTCTCTTATGCATTGCTGCTCATTATGATTATGAGATTTGAAAAATGGATGTCAAGACTGCATTTTTAAATGGAAGTCTTGAAGAAGAAATCTATATGATGCAACCGGAAGGTTTCATAGCAAAGAACCAAACGCATATGGTATGCAAGTTGAAAAGACCCATTTATGGACTTAAGCAAGAATCTAGGTCATGCAACATCAGATTTGATTAAGCAATCAAGTCATTTGGTTTTGAACAAAATCTTAATGAATCACGTGTGTATAAAAGACATCGAGATACAGTAGTAATGTTCCTAGTGCTTTATGTTGATGATATTCTACTCATTGGAAATGATGTTGGGGTAATGTCATCAGTAAATGTTTGGTTGTCAAGTCAATTTGATATGAAGGACTTGTATCAAAACTAAAATGTATTGATGCTATAGCCTTCAAGATCAATTTAACATTCTTAAATTCATATTTAAACAACATCATAACATCAATATCAGTTTTTATCAAATCATAGTTTCAACAACCATGCAGAAAATTAAATGTATAATCCTCTATCAACTTGAAACTATCATCTCTAATTCCAAAACGCACAAAACATGTTATACAGATTCGAAATGAAGACCGCTCTGATACCAATGTTAGGAAATCATCATGTTTGTATCGCATACAAAACATACGCAGCGGAAAATAAACGGATCTACTTCATTCGCAATTGATAACATGCACTATGTAGGTTTCAGAATATAAGAACAAGAGGGTGTACCTTGATGCGATGAAATTCAAAAAAAATGAAGAAGTACTCGGGAAGACTTTTAATCTTCACTCCAATTCCACTTGATGCCCAAGATGTGTGGTCTCTCAATCAGTTCTATGTTTTCTCTTGAGAGAATATAAAAGAGTATCTCTCTCCCTTATTTTTTTTTATCTTATTCATTAAACATACAAATCATTTTATTCTATAAAAAATTATGTATGTTTCTCTCCACATAACTGATTATCTAATTGGGCTAGCCTTTTGGGCCTTCCCAATTGGGCTTTTGTAACACCCGTCTCACTTAAATTTAATTTAATTGCTTCTAGAGTGGATTGATGAATTTCTTAATTTATTTTGGAGGAGATATTATTTTATATTATGATTTCTTCAATAATAATTTTAATAATAATAATAAGGGGTAACGTAAGTGGTTATTTTGTGGTGTTTTCTAATTTAAAATTTCAGCCAATGTAGGGAACAATTTTAACGTGTAAAGCTGAAAGTTAGGGTTTCCTA
The DNA here is from genome assembly GCA_033629205.1 of Lithocarpus polystachyus. NCBI lineage: Eukaryota > Viridiplantae > Streptophyta > Magnoliopsida > Fagales > Fagaceae > Lithocarpus > Lithocarpus polystachyus. Next base: position 71,582,251 of record CM066162.1, read on the forward strand.
TGTGAAAGGCAAGAGTGAAAAAAATAATAATAATAATAATAAATAAATAAATAAATAAAAAGAAGCAGTAATTAGCGTATAAATATTAAGACTAGAGTTAGGGTTTTCTCAAACCAAAAGATTGAAGGCCGTGCACTTCAAGGGCAGCCAGCAACCTTATTTTGGTATTGAGGTAAACCTCCTTTATAGATTAAAGTATTGTTTTTCGCTGGACACCTTTTTGGATTTAGAGGAAACGTTGGTCTCTTGCTAGTTCAATTTTAGAGTTATAATAATGGTTGCATAGGAATGGAGTTTATATTGCTTTGTTTCGTAGGCATGATATCGTTAGATTGTTAGAGTTTGATTACTGGAAGTTTCATAGGCATCCTTATATATATCAACATATTTATACACTAATATGTAGAGAGTAAAGAAACTAAAGCTCTTTCATATTAAGAACGTTGAGAAAATTTGACTAAAGGGAAGTTGTAGTTTCACGTTGTTGGCCGAAAAGGAGAATTGTGATATTAGATGTTATTGGGTGGTTTTCATCAGGTCGGTTATGTGTTCTTTTATATATATATATATATATATATATATATTTATATATATATATATAGGTATATTAGGTGTTAGTTTTAGGGTATACTTTGCATTTATAATCTAGAATAGGTGGGGGTTTATTAGAATGAGATGTTAAATTTTAATTTTGCCAATCTTCTTAGTGGCTGAGGAATTGTTTTATCAAAGGACTTTGTGATTATTCATAATCTGCCCTCATTGAGTTATTTAATTTTTTATTTAGGTTCTAGTTGACGTCGTTTCGTGCGATTAAAGTGAAGCTTGGGTTAGCAACTAGAGGTAAGTAGACTTCAGCACATGACGTCTCTCAGGACATATATATATATATATATATATATATATACTTGTGGTAAAAATATATTTATCTATATATATATAGTTGCAAAAAGTGAAGTTCCAAAAACTTATACCATTGTTAGTGCCTTGCACATACTCGAATTTTATTATCTATTGTATGTTATTATGAAATTGTATTTGTCAAGAATTGTTTCAAATGGTCAACTAGACAGTCTGCAACCTTTGCCAACACAGGGTTAAGAGTTGGTCTTCGACCGAAGTAGTGTTAGTGTGGTGTGGTGTGGTGCAGTGTTACTGTTGCTCTTTGGAGCTAGTGTTACCTCTTTGAGGTTAGTGTATTGTTTCCCATGGGAATCACCCACCGAGTGTTTAGCAGCTTTTGTCTGTGTTTGACCAATATTATCCATATCGAACTACTGTTTTATTGCTACTGATCTGTGTAAGTGGGATAATTGTTTATTTTTTTATAATAAATTGTTTCTACCTATTTGGTGCATATTGGCATATTAAGTGGTTATTATTTTATTAATGATTACAGCGTTATAATGAAATATTTTATTTTAATAGTTTTATAGAATATATTATATTACCATTTAAACTATCTGTAAATGTATCGTGAAGACTATATTTTGACAATGATACTAATGTTTTGTTTTGGAAGACATCCTCATGTTATGTAGTCTCTTATTGAGCCACTAGCTCACCCCTTTTTTCCACCCTTTCAGATTAGAGATGTAGAGTGTCTTTTGGTGGTTGATCAGTGGAGCCTTAGATTGATGACTTCGTTTGGAGCTATGTTAGTTGGTGAATTGTTTTAATAAAATTTCTTCAGGACAATGAGTTTAACATTGTGGAACTATTTTGAGATTGTATTTATAGACTTTATTGTGGATAATTTTGTGTTTTTTTTACGAATTTATAAGGAATTATGATGATGGATAGATGTTTATTTGAAGATAATTATTACGCTCTGTTCCATTATATTATTGTTGATTATTTCTAGGACAGGTTATGCATCCAAATCCTTGGTATGGGTTTGGGGTGTTACAATTTTGGTATCAGAGCATAGGTTTATGATTCTGTAGACTTATAGGTTTAATCTTAAGATTATTTTGGAACAAGAGTGTGATTACAAGGAATTTAGTGTTAGGATTATTTGACCTTTCATAGCGGTTTTATTTGATTTATTTATTTATTCTAGAGTGTGTAGGAATGATTGTTGTACTATCTATGTGCTTGGTTCTGACCCTCAGGAATATTTGAAATCTTTACTTATGACATCTTGTTGTATTGCTTAGAGAGATGGCTCCACCAAGGAGGGACCCAGAGAATTATCAACCGAATGCTGGGGGAACCACTAATCTTCAAGCTATTATTGAATCCATTGGGGGCTTAACCAATATAGTGCAACATCAAGTAGGAGCCACCAATCCGACTAGTGCTTTGGAGAAGTTTAGGAAGCTTGACCCTCCTGCTTTCAAGGGTACAAAGGATCCAATTGAGGCCGACAACTGGCTTAAGGAGATTGAAAGGCTCTTTAGAGCAATGGAAGTTAGTGATGAGCAACGAGTTATCCTTGCTGTTTTTGTACTGAAAGGTGATGCATTGGAATGGTGGGAGTCCACAGAGAGGACACATGGAAGAGAAGTTATAACTTGGCAGCATTTTGTTGAGCTCTTTCGTAAGAGGTATTTTCCTGATAGTTTGATGGTGCAGAAGGAAGCTGAGTTCATTCGCATAGCACAAGGTACTCAATCAGTGTATGAGTATGAGCGGAAATTTGCTGAATTATCCCGTTTTGCTCCACACATGGTTGACACGGAAGCAAGGAAGGCCAGGCATTTTGAAAGAGGTTTAAGGGAGGAAATTCAGGGACCGGTTTCCATGTTCAAATTGGAAACATACGCAGAAGTGGTGGATCGAGCTCTCATAGCAGAGAGGAATTGCAATCGTCTCTCAAGGGCCATTGATCAAGAGAGGAAGCCAAACCAGAGTAATTTTCTTAAGGGAAAGTCAAGTGGAAGTTCATTCAAGAGGCAAGGGGTGCCTAATTCAAATAAGAAGGCACATAAAACTTGTCCAAGATGTGGAAAGACTCATAGTGGAACATGTTATTTGGAGTCAATGGCGTGTTTTAAATGTGGCAAGACTGGACATTTCATCAAGGATTGTCCAGATTTGCGAGCGGAACAAACTACCAATACAAATGGGAGCCAACAAAAACCCAAGGTTCAGGGTCGAGTTTTTGCATTGACTAAACAGGACGCCGAGGCATCCCCATCAGTGGTTTCAGGTACACTTCTTGTTTCCAGTCAACATGCACAAGTGTTATTTGATTCTGGTTCAACCCATTCTTTCATCTCACGTAGACTTGCACAAAGGCTAAACATGGAACCTGAGAGTTTAAATTATGAATTGTGTGTTGCTACACCTTCTGGACAACAAATGATTACCCATAAAGTGTACAAGTCTTGTAATGTTTTAGTCTCTGGGAGGGAATTAAAAGCAGATCTTATGTTGCTTGATATGTTTGAGTTTGATGTGATTTTAGGGATGGATTGGTTATCTACTTTTCATGCTTCCATAGAGTGTTTTGGGAAGAAGGTAGTATTTAGAATTCCTGGGGAGCCAGAATTCTCCTTCGAGGGAGATCGTGTGGTGAAACCACCTTTATTGGTTTCAGCTATGCAGGCAAGACGGTTGCTAAGGAAGGGTTGTAAAGGGTTCCTTGTTTATGCTTTGAAGGGTGATAAAATAGAATTAAAAGTTGAAGACATCCCAGTGGTGAAAGAGTTCCCAGATGTGTTCTCTGAGGACTTACCTGGACTACCCCCTGACAGAGAGGTTGAGTTCACTATTGACCTAGTACCTGGTACTGACCCAATTTCCAAAGCACCATATAGAATGGCCCCTACAGAGCTCAATGAATTGAAGGAGCAATTGCAAGACTTGCTTGATAAAGGCTTTATTCGGCCTAGTGCTTCCCCTTGGGGTGCTCCAGTGTTATTTGTTAAGAAGAAGGATGGTAATATGCGGTTGTGCATTGACTATAGGAAGTTGAACAAGGTAACCATCAGAAATAAATACCCTTTGCCACGAATTGATGATTTGTTTGATCAGCTTCAGGGCGCTCAAGTCTTCTCTAAAATTGACTTGAGATCTGGTTATCATCAGTTGAGGGTTAAGGAGGATGACATACCAAAGACAGCTTTTCGAACTAGGTATGGTCATTATGAGTTCTTAGTGATGCCTTTTGGTCTGACAAATGCTCCAGCTGTTTTTATGGATTTGATGAATAGGGTATTTTATGAGTACTTGGATCGGTTTGTTATTGTTTTCATTGATGACATCTTGGTTTACTCTAAAAGCCAAGAAGAGCATGAAGAACACTTGAGAATGGTTTTGCAAATTTTAAGAGACAAGCAGTTGTATGCTAAATTGAAGAAGTGTGAGTTCTGGTTGAATCAAGTGGTGTTTTTAGGACATGTGATCTCTAGAGATGGAATTACAGTGGACCCTAGTAAGATCGAAGCTGTAGTTAATTGGGCTGTCCCTACTAATGTAAGTGAGGTAAGAAGTTTTTTGGGCCTTGCGGGTTATTACAGAAGATTTGTGGAAGGATTTTCTAGTATTGCAACTCCTTTGACTCGATTAACTCGAAAACATGCAAAGTTTGATTGGACAGAAGAGTGTGAAAGAAGTTTCCAGGAGTTGAAGCAACGGTTGGTTTCTGCACCAGTATTGACTATTCCATCTAGTTCTGGTGGTTTTGTGATATATAGTGATGCATCTCGTAAGGGTCTTGGTTGTGTTCTAATGCAACACGGGAAGGTGGTTGCTTATGCCTCTCGACAACTAAAGAATTACGAACAGAATTATCCAACTCATGATTTGGAATTGGCAGCAGTGGTTTTTGCATTGAAGATTTGGAGGCATTATTTATATGGTGAGAGATGTGAAATATACACTGACTATAAAAGTTTGAAGTACATATACACTCAGAAAGAATTAAATTTGAGGCAAAGGAGATGGCTAGAATTAATTAAAGACTATGATTGTTCAATAAATTACCATCCTGGTAAAGCCAATGTTGTGGCTGATACACTTAGTCGAAAGTCGTATAGCTTCTCAGCTGCTTTATTAACTACTCAGAAGCATATTATTGTTGATCTTCAGAAACTTGGAGTAGACATAGTGACTGGAGACTCCCAATCCTACCTGGCAAGTTTAAGTGTACAACCAACTCTAATTGATAAGATCAAAGCTGCTCAAAGTGGTGACCCTCAATTGTTTAAGATCATGGAACAAGTACGTGGTGGAAGTAGATTTGATTTTAGTATCTCTGATGACGGTGTTTTGAGGTTTGGTAATAGGCTTTGTGTGCCTAATGATTCCTTGATTAAAAGAGAGATATTGGAGGAGGCTCATCGTTCGCCTTATACAATGCATCCGAGTAGTACCAAGATGTATCATGACCTTCGAGAAGTTTATTGGTGGATCAACATGAAAAGAGAAATTGCTCAATTTGTGGAACAATGCTTGATTTGCCAGCAAGTCAAAGTGGAACATCAGAGGCCATCAGGGTTGTTACAACCTTTACCTATTCCTGAGAGGAAGTGGGAGAATATCACCATGGACTTTGTGTGTGGGTTACCAAGATCACCTAAGAATCATGATGCTATTTGGGTAGTAGTGGATAGGTTGACTAAATCTGCCCACTTCATTCCAATTAGAATGAACTACTCTCTTGACAAACTGGCTGAACTTTATATAAATGAGATTGTGAGGTTGCATGGAGTGCCAGCTTCTATTGTATCTGATAGAGAGTCGAGATTCACTTCAGGGTTCTGGGATAGTTTGCAAAAAGCCTTGGGTACTAAGTTGAACTTTAGTACTGCTTGCCACCCTCAAACAGATGGACAGTCCGAGAGAACTATCCAAACTTTGGAAGACATGTTGAGAGCTTGTGTCTTGGATTTCAAGGGTAGTTGGAATGACTATTTGACTTTGGTGGAGTTTGCTTATAACAATAGCTATCACTCCAGTATTAAGATGGCACCTTATGAGGCTTTGTATGGGAGAAAGTGTAGATCCCCAGTTTGTTGGGATGAGGTTGGAGAGAGGAGAATCTTGGGTCCTGAGATTGTTCAAAGGACTAGTGAAAAGATTGATGTAATTCGGAAAAGGTTGCGTGCAGCTCAAAGTAGACAGAAAAGTTATGCTGACCCACGGAGAAGAGAAGTGGAATTTGAAGTTGGAGACATGGTTTTCATTCGAGTGGCACCTATGAAAGGAGTTATGCGGTTTGGCAAGAAGGGTAAGTTAAGCCCTAGGTACGTGGGGCCCTTCGAAATTTTGGAGAGAGTTGGTTCTGTTGCTTACCGGCTTGCCTTACCACCGGCTTTGTCAAGGATACATAACGTTTTCCATGTATCCATGTTGAGAAGGTATGTCCCTGATCCTTCTCATATCTTGAGTTATGAGCCACTTCAAGTCAAAGAGAACTTATCCTATGAGGAAGTCCCAATTCAGATTTTAGACCATAAAGAGCAAGTGCTACGTAATAAGACTATACATTTGGTCAAAGTATTATGGAGGAATCATTCCATAGAAGAAGCTTCATGGGAGCGTAAAGACGAAATGCAATCCAAATATCCCCAGCTGTTTCAAAAGTGAGGTACGTTTTGAATTTTCGAGGACGAAAATTTTATAAGAAGGGGAGAATGTAACACCCGTCTCACTTAAATTTAATTTAATTGCTTCTAGAGTGGATTGATGAATTTCTTAATTTATTTTGGAGGAGATATTATTTTATATTATGATTTCTTCAATAATAATTTTAATAATAATAATAAGGGGTAACGTAAGTGGTTATTTTGTGGTGTTTTCTAATTTAAAATTTCAGCCAATGTAGGGAACAATTTTAACGTGTAAAGCTGAAAGTTAGGGTTTCCTATGTGAAAGGCAAGAGTGAAAAAAATAATAATAATAATAATAAATAAATAAATAAATAAAAAGAAGCAGTAATTAGCGTATAAATATTAAGACTAGAGTTAGGGTTTTCTCAAACCAAAAGATTGAAGGCCGTGCACTTCAAGGGCAGCCAGCAACCTTATTTTGGTATTGAGGTAAACCTCCTTTATAGATTAAAGTATTGTTTTTCGCTGGACACCTTTTTGGATTTAGAGGAAACGTTGGTCTCTTGCTAGTTCAATTTTAGAGTTATAATAATGGTTGCATAGGAATGGAGTTTATATTGCTTTGTTTCGTAGGCATGATATCGTTAGATTGTTAGAGTTTGATTACTGGAAGTTTCATAGGCATCCTTATATATATCAACATATTTATACACTAATATGTAGAGAGTAAAGAAACTAAAGCTCTTTCATATTAAGAACGTTGAGAAAATTTGACTAAAGGGAAGTTGTAGTTTCACGTTGTTGGCCGAAAAGGAGAATTGTGATATTAGATGTTATTGGGTGGTTTTCATCAGGTGGGTTATGTGTTCTTTTATATATATATATATATATATATATATATATAGGTATATTAGGTGTTAGTTTTAGGGTATACTTTGCATTTATAATCTAGAATAGGTGGGGGTTTATTAGAAGGAGATGTTAAATTTTAATTTTGCCAATCTTCTTAGTGGCTGAGGAATTGTTTTATCAAAGGACTTTGTGATTATTCATAATCTGCCCTCATTGAGTTATTTAATTTTTTATTTAGGTTCTAGTTGACGTCGTTTCGTGCGATTAAAGTGAAGCTTGGGTTAGCAACTAGAGGTAAGTAGACTTCAGCACATGACGTCTCTCAGAACATATATATATATATATATATATATAAATAAATAAATAAATAAATATGTATATATATATATATATACTTGTGGTAAAAATATATTTATCTATATATATATATAGTTGCAAAAAGTGAAGTTCCAAAAACTTATACCATTGTTAGTGCTTTGCACATACTCGAATTTTATTATCTATTGTATGTTATTATGAAATTGTATTTGTCAAGAATTGTTTCAAATGGTCAACTAGACAGTCTGCAACCTTTGCCAACACAGGGTTAAGTGTTGTTCTTCGGCCGAAGTAGTGTTAGTGTGGTGTGGTGCAGTGTTACTGTTGCTCTTTGGAGCTAGTGTTACATCTTTGAGGTTAGTGTATTGTTTCCCATGGGAATCACCCACCGAGTGTTTAGCAGCTTTTGTCTGTGTTTGACCAATGTTATCCATATCGAACTACTGTTTTATTGCTACTGATCTGTGTAAGTGGGATAATTGTTTATTTTTTTATAATAAATTGTTTCTACCTATTTGGTGCATATTGGCATATTAAGTGGTTATTATTTTATTAATGATTACAGCGTTATAGTGAAATATTTTATTTTAATAGTTTTATAGAATATATTATATTACCATTTAAACTATCTGTAAATGTATCGTGAGACTATATTTTGACAATGATACTAATGTTTTGTTTTGGAAGACATCCTCATGTTATGTAGTCTCTTATTGAGCCACTAGCTCACCCCTTTTTTCCACCCTTTCAGATTAGAGATGTGGAGTGTCTTTTGGTGGTTGATAGTGGAGCCTTAGATTGATGACTTCGTTTGGAGCTATGTTAGTTGGTGAATTGTTTTAATAAAATTTCTTCAGGACAATGAGTTTAACATTGTGGAACTATTTTGAGATTGTATTTATAGACTTTATTGTGGAGGATTTTGTGTATTTTTTACGAATTTATAAGGAATTATGATGATGGATAGATGTATATTTGAAGATAATTATTACGCTCTGTTCCATTATATTATTGTTGATTATTTCTAGGACAGGTTATGCATCCAAATCCTTGGTATGGGTTTGGGGTGTTACAGCTTTAGTGTGTGGCTTGGAGTGGGACCAAAAGGGAACAAATAAGACACTAGCTCCAATGGGCCTTGGGCTTTTCTGTCAACTCTTGACAAGTCCAAAGTTACCATTAATTATATTTAATACCACTATATAAATATAATTGCACTCTAGGCCTCATTAATAAATTATATCTCAAGACTTTATTATACATGCAACCCCTTCATAAAATATTCGTAGTAATACAAAGTCATGAATATAGACTGCCACTTTGTAAATTACTACATCTTAATCCTTGAGTATCCGGTTTAATCCTTTTAAGTTATTCACCATATATTTATAAAATCTAATTTAATAAATATATACTTTAGTCTTACTAAAGTGGTTTGGCCTAACTCTCTGAATAACTGAACCCATTAAACTTATCTCAAGGGAATATTTTATATCTCCGTTAAGAGACTATGAATTCCATCTTGAGAATATATGTTCCATCAACACTAAATGTGGCTGCCCAACATAATAAGGTTTTGACCGTTACTTTAGATCTCACTCCTAATATATCAAAGCAACCTACATTTCATGATCAGGTCCATTATTCTCTCAGGATTAAGAGTTCATGTGAATACAAGTCGTGAGATTTATTATTCAATTGACAGTCGTTAGGAGAATAATAAATCTCACAGTGATCCAGTTCAATATGTCTTAACTCTTAAAACATATCAACATATTAATTAGAAGTCACCACTTCCATGATCAAGACAAATCATCGTAGTTAATATGTTATAGTCTTCGCAGATGAAATGCCCAATTTCATCACCGACTACGAACCAAAATTCTGAGTTTACAAAGAACTTGTGATTTATATCTTCAGTGACTAAATCACATAAATCACATACTATGCATCTCATGGACTATTTGATAATGTCCGAATATTCATGTTACCATTATTTTAGATAAGAATAAAACAACTTTATTAAACACAATATTAAGTCATACATCATTTCTCACATAATGTCATACAATATCATACATAGCATCATACAATAGGATTTAAGGGCACATATCCTAACAATTACATCTTAGCATCTATGCATCAATGCATGTTCATATTCTTATGCATGCTCATGGCATTCAATCAAACATAAACCTAATCATTCATCTAACGAAAGAACAATACAAAGCATGTTAATCTACTAGCTCCAAGACTTATACATGAAATTAGACCAAACAAAGGCTAAACATGTGAAAAAAAACAGATAAAAGAAAGGAAGAAGTAATCCTGTGTTTTTGGGCACGAGTGTGTGTGCACATACATAAGGTATGTGTACACATCCCAATTGTATGCGTACGCACACTACAAGTATGCATATGCATGCAGAAAGCATGCACACGCATACACTCCTAGAAACTCAACCCATAAACATGGAACATAAAAGAAACTAAGCAAGGAAGCTAGCAACCTATCATGCTTATAATACAAACATAAAAAATAAAAAAAAAATAAAAAACCCTAGGTTAACAAAAGTATATCAAAACATTAAAACATGAAAAACAAACAATAAATAAAGAAGAAGTGAAGAGCCAAAGTTGAAACTTTACCTCAACATAAGAACTCTTTAGAGCTTTGATTTGACCGTTCCCCTCAGTCAATCTAATCAAGAACAAAGCCAATAAGGTAAATAAACTTTTAGATTTCAAAGGTCAAGACCAAAATAGGTCCCAACCAAGTAAAACTTGACTTGAGGACGTTTTAGTGTAAAAACTCCCTTATTTATATTTCGTCCTCCTTTGTAAAAGTGCCTTTTGGGGCTGTTGATACCATATTTTGTCCTCCCTCGATTTGCGTGCTGAACCCCGAAAACTCCAAAATATCAATTTTTCACCAAGGGATCGTGGGAACATCTAGATTAACATAGTGCAACCTATTCGAGCATCAAAGCACTTGAAGTACCATATTATGTCAAAATGACCAAAATACCTCTAGTCAGCCCAGGGTTGAGCGAGGGTCAAAATTGGTCAAAAACACCCAAAAACAACATTTTCCATGTTTTTACATCAAACCCGAGCTTGCAGGAGATTTTCTTTTTTCAACTTTGACCAAGTTTGACCTAAGATTGACTCCTAGAAGCGATCAAAAATCTAATTTTGATCCAAACATTGTTGGAACTAATTTCATTGTGAATATTATTGAATTCCTTTTCCAACGACTGCTCATGGGTCGAAATCGGAGTTAAAACGGTTGACATATCTCGAAACCCGTGTTGGGCACATTAGCTCGCTTCCCAAGGCCATAACATTTTATTCCACCATTGGATTTTCAAATTGTTAAGAGTTATGGAAACTGTACATCCATGCCTTTCACTTGATACGAAGATCAGCTCAATCGGAGTTCGGGGATGCCTTTAAATGATCAATCAAAGTTAGAACTGAGAAGCAGGAAAGGATGACAAGATTGCTAATGTCCGCCGGGCGGCCCTTAGGGGTTCGCCGAGCGCTTTTTTTCCTATAAAATGCTCAAAATAGCCCCAGAATTATCCGATAGGGATAAAAATGAATTTTGGGCATTTTGGAGCTTTTTTGGGTGGTCTCTTTCTCTCTCTCTCTCTCTTTCCTCCTAAATTTTCTCCAAAAACACACAAAAGAACCTTTGATTTCTCACTTTTTCTACACATCAAGAAGTAGTGTTCTTGCTCTCAGCTCCCTCTCCTTGGTCCATATACCTTGTTTTGAGGTTTGGGGTAATAGATGTAGCTTTTTAGCTATAATCTAAACCCATTTAATTTTTATGCATGTTTTATTACTTTATTTCGCTTTTCTAACATGTTTTATTTCTTTTCTAGCATGTCTACTTGCTTTCCTAACATGTTTTGTTGCTTTGATATTGTTAGCCTAGCCTTCTTGGGTTAGGATACGTCTAGATTTCATATTTATGTGCTTCTTGCCATGTTTATGTGTTTTTTGCTATGTTTAGGTGCCTAAAGCTTTGTTTGGATGCTATGACTAGTGTTTTTATAGCTTTATACATCTTGTTTGTATATTTTTCTTGTGTTTGGCTTTTGGATAGGGTGTAGATCTAGATCTAGTGGTCTAGGCCTACATCTATACACCTGAGTACAATAAAAGGGTTTGGATTAGTTCCTTTTTGCATTTTTTGTGCTTTGTTCACTCATTTCCATGCTTGTATGCTTAGATATTGTTTCTTGCATCTTTGCCATGCTTCTTTTATCATGTTTCCTTTCGTGGGTTTGTGCTTGTTGGCCTTTTGTGCCTCTTTGTTTGCTTGGTTGCATCCTTTCCCCTTTTGTGGCTTATTTGGATGCAATCGTGAGGGTGAGGTTACATCCTAGTGATGTTGGATTGCTTGCCGCTTGTCTTTTCTTCCTTAGTTTAAGCTTTGCATATTAGGGTTCCCTTTTTGTGATAACATGCGTAGCCTCTTTTGTGCTTGCTTCATGCCACCTCATGTGGGTTTTTTTGCTTTTGTTTGCATCTTTGCATCCTTGTTTATATTTTCATGCATATGTCTTTGTGTGCTTGTTATGTCATCAAGCGTCGTTCCCACCCAAAATCTTGTGCAGGTTGTGGGTGCAAAGGAGTACGCCTCAGCCTTTGGAGTGGACCATGGCAAAAGGTGAAAAATAGAGTCGCCATCTAGATTAAGTTTAGGAACCATATTTGGCCTTTTGGACCACTCACTTACATACATAGATTTGCATACCAGATTATGGGTCTAGAGTTTGGGTACGACTTGAGAAGGTGTTAAGCACCCAAGACCACCCAGCTTGTGGGCTGGCCTCCATTATGTGTTGATGATGTGTGACAAAATCAGTAGGCTGGATGCTTCGGATTTCGATGGCAAAAAGATAATCTGGAAAAAACCTGAAGAGATGAACAAACTATTAGAGGTGACCGGGGTGGACCGGCCAAAAACCCTCTAATGATAAAGTTAGTGTATCTCTCAACTTTAAGAATTCCAAATTACTTGGAAAAGATTTTCGTACCTTTTCATTGGCGATAGTTGTTTATATAGTGCATGCTGTGAGCAGTTATTTACTAGGTAACTTCTCCTATATTAGAGGAGGTCGGAAGGTTCGGAGTTAACTTCCATAATTGCTATGGAAGTTATATTATTTAGTCATATGTTCCGTAACTGTCATTGGAGGTAGTTTCGTGACAATGTCTTTGATTGTGCATATGTGTTCTGGAATAAGTGCATAAACCTCGTCCAGGGGTTGTATGTGGTAACCACATCTGAAGTCCTTGTAGGCCGTCCAAGAGTCTTTATGGACAGATGACCTTGATATGGACGAGGTTCTTGGTCTAAGTCATCTTTACTTCTTCTTTGGACGACCCCTACGGACGAGCTTGGAGTTGGGTTATTTTAGGACACTATCAGTTGCCCCCCTATCTGTGGGTCATCTAGGAAAGTGTGACTTGGTGTTGTTCTCTAAATGCGTGTATTTATATCAATGTTTAAACTCATCACATGTCACGATCTCACTAGTGAAAGTTCACGTCGACTTATTTTTCGAGGAGTGTGCCACGTGTCAGCTCATGGTTGGTTGTGTCGTTTCAGGTACTAAAGTCTTCACCTATAAATAGTGGAATTTCTGAGCTACCCCCCTCATTTCTGAATTTTTTCTTCCCTGACACTCCTCGTTCTAGTGCCTCGTCTAGAAGTTTCTTGCGTCCATAGTCATCATTTAGATCCAAGTATTTCCCTCACTCTTGTCCTTAGGTTTTAAGTTCCAAAAAATGACTGAGATTGTCCTTTCCTCGTCTTGTAATAGCATCGAAAAAGCCATAGACGAGTTTCATGAACCTAGTAGTTTTAATGGTTCTAGTGATAGCAGTAGTAGTGAGGGGAACACCTCAGACAAGTATACTTATGGTGTCCCTAGAGTTCCTTTGTAGGTTCTTCAGGAAAGACTTAGGAAGAGAACTGAGTCTAGGTCAAGGGCTGGCACAAGTGCTCCTTCGTCCACTGTCCAGGACGAGGTTGAGGTTGTTTACAGTTGCGCTATAGGGATTGCCTCCAGGACTGATGAGAAAAGGTTAGGGTCCCTTAAGGTTTGGTATCAAATTCTTAATAGCCTAAATCCTAGGGTACCTGTGCATGGTGAGTGGTGTTGCCAATTCCATTTTGGTGTTGGTATTTACGAGGCTTACCTTCTGGGGAGTTTAAGGTTGCCTCTTAATTTCTTTGCTGGAAAGTTGCTCACTAGGCTAGGTTTAGGTATTTGTCAATTTAATCCCAATGCATGGAGGCTGATTGTCTCCATGCAAGTTTTGTGGAGGGAGGTGTTTGAGGGGGACCCTCCTCTTTCTGTGGACGAGTTCCTTTACTGTTCGTCTTTAGTTTACTTTCACACATATACTCAGATTTACTCAGAAATACATCACATATATACTAGAAATCCACTTTGTAAATATTCGTCCACAGGCATGGCACATGCTTAAGAGCTAGTGCCTTTAGGGAATTAAAAACGCTTAAACACGAATTTGTTTATAAGTAATACATATCTAAAACACTAGTAATAAGCAAATACTAGAAAATAACAATTACTTCAAACGTCCATGACGTTCGTCCTGTGGTGACGCTCGTCCATGGTTCTTTATTGATAGTACCTTCTTAAATGTTCAACATTCCAAGGGTGTTCTAGCTTTCGTCCGTCCAGGGCTTCCAAATAGTAGGATCCTTGCCTTTTGCAGTTGATAACCCTGTAAGGTCCTTCCCAATTTGGTCCTAGCTTTCCATGGGCAAGGTTTTTGGTGGCCAAAGATACCTTTTTTAGGACGAGGTCCCTGATGTTAAAGCGCCTGGGTTTGATCATAGCATCATAGTGTTTGGCCATCCAGTTTTTATACCTTGCCATTCTCTGCTCCGCATTCATCCTTACCTCGTCTATGAGATCGAGCTTAAGACGAAGCTGGTCCCTGTTGTCTTCGTCTTGATACTTCATCACTCTATGGCTGGCCATGTGCACCTCCGCAGGTATGACTGCTTCGCTCCCTTAAGCCAGTTTGAAAGAAGTTTCCCCTGTGGGGGTCCTTGCTGTTGTTCTGTAAGCCCAAAGAACACCTGGTAGTTCGTCTGGCCATACGCCCTTTGCCCCGTCAAGCTGAGTCTTGATGATCTTCAATAAGGATTCAACAAGGATTGGTTTGCAACTTCTGTATGGCCGTTTGCTTGTGGGTGAGAAGGGGAGGAATAATGATTCTGGATTCCAAAGTATTCGCAAAAGTCTCTAAATAGTGTGTTATCAAACTGCCGTCTATTGTCTGAGACTAATACCCTGGGTACCCTAAACCGGCATACAATGCTTTTCTAGACGAAATTCTTAGCATTTTGCTGTGTGATCTTTGCTAGTGGTTCTGCCTTTACCCACTTAGTGAAGTAGTCAATACCTACCACTAAAAACTTCATCTGTCTGGTTCCGAGTGGAAAGGGACCCAAAATGTCTAATTCCCATTGTGCAAAGGGCCATAGGGCCATCATAGGAATGAGATACTCTGCGGGCTGTCTAGGGATGTTGCTGAATCGCTGACATTGGTCACATATTTTTACATAAGCCTTGGCGTCTGCTTGAACCGTTGGCCAATAGTACCCTGCACGGACGACTTTATGCACTAGTGCTCTTGCCCCCGAGTGGTTTCTGCATGCTCTTTCGTGAATTTCCCTCAACACGTAGTTTGCCTCGCCTGGAGCTAAGCACCTCAGATAAGGTTGAGAAAAACCTCTTTTGTATAATACTTCATTTATGAGGACGTACCTCGCCAACCTAATTCTTAGTTTCTTGGCCTCGTCCCTTTCCTCCGGTAACCTTCCATCTTTTAAGTAAGCCACTATTGGGGTCATCCAATTGTCTTCACATTCTATCTGCTGTATCTCTGGTAGATCTATACTTGGCATGTATTGTATTTCGTTAAACTTGTCCACTTGTCCACTTGCCGAGGCTTCTTTTGCTAAAGAGTCTGCCTTCATGTTCTCCTCCCTAGGTATCTGAATGAAACTGGCCTCCTTAAACTTCTTCACAAGGCGTCTTACCTTATTAAGATATTTCTTCATGCACTCTTCTTTTACCTCGTATGTTCCATTCACTTGGCCTATGACCAGTTGAGAATCTCCATGGACGAGTAATGATTCTGCTCCCAAAGACTTTGCCAACTCTAGCCCCTTTAGGAGGGCCTCATATTCTACTTCGTTGTTAGTTGTTGCATACTGTAGGCGAACCTTGTACTTCAATTTATCTCCTTCCGGGGATTTCAAAATAACTCATATCCCCCTGCATGTAATGTGGAGGACCCATCCACGTGGACGACCCATCTTCGAGTGCTGCCCGGCTCGTCTAAACCTTCAACACTTGGAGTAAATTCCGCAATAAAATCTGCCAATACCTGTGCTTTTATTGTGCTCTTTGGCAGGTACCTGATATCGAATTCCCCAAGTTCAATAGCCCATTGGACTAGTCGTCCTGCAGCTTCCAACCTGTTCATTGCCTTTTTTAACGGATAGTCTGTCAAGACGTTAATGACATGTGCTTGAAAATAGTGCCTCAACTTCCTCGTGGCCGTAATCAAAGCAAAGACTAATTTTTCCATCATAGGATATCGTCCTTCTACTTCTCTCAAAGCTCAGCTCATATAGTAGACTGGCGTCTGTACTTTTCTTTCTTTTCTAATTAACGCTGAGCTTACTACAGGTGGGGACACCGCCAAATACAAGTATAATTCTTCACCAGGTACAAACGGGCTTAACAGTGGAGCCGTAGTCAGGTAGTTTTTGAGGTCTTGGAAAGCCTTTTGACATTCGTCCGTCCACTCGAAGGCTCTTTTAAGAACCTTAAAAAATGGCAAACACTTGTCAGTTGCTTTAGAGACAAACTTGTTGAGTGCGGCAACTAGTCCAGTGAGTGATTGAACTTCTTTGATATTTCCTGGCGGTTTCATATCAATGATCACCTGAATTTTGTCGGGGTTCACTTCAATCCCTCTGTGCAAAACCATGAATCCAAGGAATTTTCCTGACGAAACTCCAAAAACGCACTTCCTAAGATTCAGCTTCATATTGTACCGCCTGAGTGTGTCGAAAGTTTCTTGGAGATCGTCCAAATGGTTCTTCTCGCCCAAACTCTTCACTAGCATATCGTCTACATAAACCTCCACATTCCGTCCTATTTGCGGTTGGAACATGTGATTAACCAGCCTTTGATTAGTTACCCCTGCGTTCTTTAAACCAAAGGGCATTACCTTATAACAAAACAACCCCTGACTCGTTATGAAGGATGTCTTTTCCTGGTCTGCCTCGTCTATCTTTATTTGGTTATACCTTGAGAAAGCGTCCATAAAGCTTAACAGTTGATGACCGGTTGTTAAATCCACAAACTGATTGATGCGTGGCAAGGGGTAGCTGTCCTTGGGGTAAGATTTATTCAAATTAGTGAAGTCCACACATATTCTCCACTTGCCATTCTTCTTCCTAACCATCACTACATTGGCCAGCCATTCTAGGTAATAGACTTCCCGAATAAACTGCGCTTTTGTCAACTTCTGGACTTCTTTCTTAATAGCTTTGTCTCGTTCTGGAGCAAAAACCATTTTCTTTTGACAGACGGGCTTGTAAGACGGGCATACATTCAACCGATGAGTGATGATACTTGGATCAATTCCCGGCATGTCTTCATGACTCCATGCAAACACATTAACACTTCTCCGTAAGAAGCGGACGAGGTCTTGCTTTGTTTCATTTCTCATGTTTGTTCCTATTCTAGTAAACTTTTTAGGATCATTCTCGTCCAAAAGAATGTCTTCCAATATTTTGGTGGGCTCTGCAACTCTTCTTTCCTCCATGCTCATCGTCTGTGCTTCCTCGTCCCTAACCACCATGGCTAGGTAACATTCTCTTGCTGCTAGCTGATCTCCTTGCGCTTGCCCTACTCCATACTCTGTAGGGAACTTGACCAACAGATGATAGGTAGAGGTTACTGCCTTCCAACTGTTCAGGGTTGGTCTCCCAACGATAGCATTGTACGATGACGAACAATCTACGACGAGGAAGTTTACTTCTTTGGTTATTTATTATGAATATGCCCCCACCACCACAAGCAATGTAACTATTCCTATAGGTTGTACCTTCATTCCCCAAAACCCCACCAAATGTGAATTCACTGGACGAAGTAGGTCTCGTCCAAGATTCATTTGCTGAAAGGCAGGGTAGTACAGAATGTCCGCCGAACTGCCATTGTCAACCAACACCCTTCTGGTTGTATAATCCGCAATAAGCAGAGTAATAACGATCGCGTCGTCATGGGGGTGGTGAACTCTTTCAGCGTCCTCATCCGTGAAGGTAATAGCATGTTCCTCAGTTTTTCTCGTCTTGATTAGTTGTCTTGAGAGTTGGACGTTCTGTACTACCTTTAGGTATGTCTTTCGCGACTTAGAAGTTTGTCTTGTCGAGGTTTCTCCTATGATCATTCTTATTTCTCCTAGCGGGGGTCGAGGCGTCTCTTCTAGCTTTCCTTTCAACTTTTCATCTTTCTGATCTCGTCCAAGGAAGTTTCTCAGTTTTCCTTGCCTGATGAGGTTTTCTTTTTGCTACTTCAAATCGAAACACTCGTCCGTGTCATGCCCATGGTCTCTGTGAAAATGGCAATATTTATTCCTATTGCGCTTGTTAGGGTCTCCCTTCATCTTTTCTGCCTATTTCAAGGATGGATCGTCCTTGATCTGTATGAGCACTTCGTCAAGTAGAACATTCAGGGGCGTATAGGGCAGGCTTCTTCCTGAAGATGAAACTGGCTTTCTGTTGTCTTGATCCCTTTTCTCCCCAGTGCGAGCCTTCTTTGGACAAGGAGTTTGTTCCAGGTGACGGGGGATGTCTTTTCCTTTCGTTCGGCTTTCTTCCTCTTCTTGGCTATGATTGCATCTTCTACATTCATGAAGTTTTGGGCCGAATGGACGAGTTCAGCCATGATCTGAGGCTCTTGCTCATAGAGTTTATGGATGAATAAATCAGAATTGACCCCATTATGGAAGGCTGCTAGTAGCAGTTTATCATCCCTCTCGACCACGGTTAGGGCTTCTCTGTTGAAACGAGTAATGAAGGACCGCAAGCTCTCATTTTCCCCCTGCTCTATTGTTAACAAACTGGACAAGGAGCGCTTATGCGTCTGTCCCCCAATAAAATTGTTGACAAACAATTTACTCAATTCTTCAAATGAATTTACAGAGTTTGGAGGTATTTTACTGAACCATACTCGTGCCGGTCCTTTAAGTGTAGTTGAGAAAGCCCTACACATGATTTCGTCCGGAACTCCCTGAAGATGCATGGTAGTTTTGAAGGTTGCGATATGATCACAAGGGTCACGCGTTCCATCGTACGAGTCTAAGGAAGGCATTTTGAACTTTGCAGGCAGGGGATGACCATTGATGGAAGCCGTAAAAGGGGAGTCTGTTCGTTGAACTAAGCCTTCCACGGGATTCGCCCTTCGCATGTTCTCCTTCATTTCGTCCATGGCTTTACGCATCTAGTCCATTTCCCTTTCCAAGTGCGGCACCCTTCGTGAAATGGTACCCCTCGAGTGGCCTTCGAGCTCGGCATTCTTCCTACCCTCTTGACTCTGGGCTTGTCCTTCCTCGAACCTTTCTTGACGCTGCCTCCGCAAGTGAATCTCCCTAATTAACTCTTGATTCTGACGAGTTAACTCTGCCATGGCAGTTGCCATGGATTGTATATGTTAGATTGCAGGCTGTTGAGCGACTGGCGCTAACTGTCGATCACGGTTAGGATTGCTGGAAGCATCCCTACTTTCTTGGTGGCCTGGGCTGGTAGCCCTTGATCTTGTCCGAACCATACATCTTTTTGTCGGCGGAAAATGCTTGTTAAGTACAAGCTTATGCTGAATCCCCACAGACGGCGCCAACTGATGATGTGTAACAAAATCAGAAGGCTGGATGCTTCGGATTTCGATGGCGAAAAGATAATCTGGAAAAAACCTGAAGAGATGAACAAACTATTAGAGGTGACCGGGGTGGACCAGCCAAAAACCATCCGATGATAAAGTCAGTGTATCTCTCAACTTTAAGAATTCCAAATTACTTGGAAAAGATTTTCGTACCTTTTCATTGGCGATAGTTGTTTATATAGTACATGCTGTGAGCAGTTATTTACTTGGTAACTTCTCCTATATTAGAGGAGGTTGGAAGCTTCGGAGTTAACTTCCATAACTGCTATGGAAGTTATATTATTTGGTCATACGTTCCGTAACTGTCATTGGAGGTGGTTTCGCAACAATGTCTTTGATTGTGCATATGTGTTCTGGAATAAGTACATAAACCTCGTCCAGAGGTTGCATGTGGTAACCACGTCTGAAGTCCTTGTAGGCCATCCAAGAGTCTTTATGGACGGACGACCCTGATATGGACAAGGTTCTTGGGCTAAGTCATCTTTACTTCTTCTTTGGACGACCCCTACGGACGAGCTTAGAGTTGGGTTATTTTAGGACACTATCATGTGTTATTAGGATATATTTAGATAAAGAAGTTATTAAAAGAGCCATAATCTTTAACCTAAACATACATCATACACTTAAATAAAATAACACAAACATCATGTTAAATATCACATCATAATATAAAAAGAAACAAATAAAACACAATCAAACAAATATTATATTAAAAAGGAAAAGATAACAATTAATAAAACACACAAGAAAAAAAATATCAAATAAACCAAATATGGCAAAAATACCAAAATAATTATAGAAAATAATTAAACACAAATAATTAACCTAAAACAGAGTCAAACATAATCAAAGATCATGTGAAAAATGATTAAATAAATAAAAACAAGATTTTTGCCTTAATCTGGGTTTAGGGTGTATATGCATACTTACTATGCGTACTGTAGATACTGCATTTTGTACCTATTATGATTCGGGCTCCTGTTCCCTAATGATGGTAAAATTCTAAAGCTCAAGGTTGATTTAGGGTCCAATCAGATTATAAATTGACTTGAGAAAGGTTTTTATGGAAAATATAACTCTTTTATGAATAAAATAAAGCTATTTTGGAAAATAAAGACCACGAAAACCCTAGGGTTGCGTACACATACGCCCATATGCGTAGGTAGGTTTAATGTATGTGTACTCACACACAGGCTTGCGTACGCAGCTAGGGTTCCAGAAGCTATGAAAGAAAAGTTTTTTTTTGCATTAAAGTTAAGGTTTAGAATGAATCCCACATCGTTTAGGAGCCATTCCAAACCCTCATTTTCCAACTATATAAAGCCTTATATGGTATATTTCAAAAACACACGTGAAAATCTTAAGGGAAAACACAAGATTCACTAGAAATAGTGAATCAAAGGGAAGTTTAACACTAAACATTCTTAAGTCAATATTTTTTGATTGGAGCCTTTTCTAACATTGATCTTTGAGTTTTAAGATTATTAATCAATTTTGTATTTAATTGTGAATAGATTGACTGAGGGGAACAGTCAAAATCAAACTTGAAAAGCTTATTATTTGAGGTGTTAAGTTCTAACCCTTTTCTTTTCATTTCTCTATTTTAATTCTATTTTCTTTTGGTTTTCCTACTTTGTTTATGTTGTAACATGTTTAGGTAGCCTAGTGTTTAGTACTTTTCTGTATGCGTATGCAGGCCTATGTATGCGCATGCATACTCGTGTCTAGAAACCCTAATATGAGTTTTTCTGCTTCTATTTCTTTATTTCTTTCACATAATATGCCTCTACTTTGACATTTTTTTTTTAATGTTTTTTAGTCCCTGTTTCTCGTTTTTATAAATATATTTTAAACTAAATGACAAAACTCAATCCACTGGTATTGTATTACTTATTGACCCATACAACTACATTTATCTATACATAAATAATATATTAAGTGTCCAATTAACCAATTAAATGCTTGAACAATCATTAACTTTACTCTCTTTTTTTTCCTTGAATCATTAATTTTATAACAAAAAGTTCTATAACACGATAACAATATACACAAATGTTAAAAACCCTCAATATTTCCTAATTATTAAATTATATAAAGTTATATTATATTTATACTATATACGCACACATTCACACATATCACAATTCATACAAATAACATAATAAAACAATATAAATAATAATAATTCACACAATCAGTATCATACACACACTCTCACACATAAATTTATAATAAAGAGACACTCACACACTTCTATAATATATCTTTATAATAAAGAGAAATACTCACAGCTTATAAACACTCACTCTTTACTCTTAAGAGTTAGTCAGATAGAGAAGAAAGATGAAATGAGATTCATGAGAGAGAGAGAGAGAGAGAGATGTGTGTATGATCTATGTTGTTTGGTTTTGGAATGGGCTAATTTGTGTTATTGTTTAGTTTTAGGTTGGGTTAATCAATGATCAGGGTGTGCAAAAATAACTTTAAAGCTAAAGTAAACTAATAAAAAATATTATATATATTTATATATATATATATATATATATACACACATATATAGGGTCCGGGTAATGTATACTCTTAGGATATACATTAATAATTTATTTTAGAAAACTTTTTATGAAAAATTAAAAAAACTGTCAAATTAGTTAGTTACTTTCTCTAAAATGGTTTAGTAAGATATACTCTTATGGCATACATCACTAAAACCCTTCGTATTTATATATAAATATATAAATTTTTATTTTTTCAAGCCGCCCTAGTTTGATCATGGGCACGCCTCATTAATTGCGATGATTTTTATTTTTCATGCCACTCATAACGAAGCAGGAAGATATTTTGAATTATTTAAAAAAAAGAAAAAAAAAAAAGACTATTTGTATCTGAAAGACAATATAAATAAACGTACAGGCGGTTTTTAAAGACGAAAGAAACTTTGGGGGTGTTTGGTAAGGGTTTTTAAACAACAATTTTCAGTTTTTAAACAGCATTTCACCTATTCCCACACACTTTTTCACCCACACGTATTTCAAAAAACAATAAACAACAATTTTCAAACTACTTCACCAAACACCCCCTTTGTTGCCCATTCCCATCCCACGCAGTTCTTTCACACCAATTCCATTTCAAACCTACACACTTTTTTTATTTTTTATATATGTATATATATTTATATATATATTTTTTAAATTTTCTCAAATCAACCAATAAAAAACTGCCGCCACAAACTCACTTGTGCGCCTCACCACACATTAATAATACTCCACTACTTCGAAAATCAAATACAATCTCTCTCGCTCTCTCTCTTGAGTCTGAACTCTCAAATTCGTATGTATATCTTTCGTTCTCGTTCTCTCTCTCGCTCTCCCTCTCTCTCAAATCAGTCTCTGTGTTTTCAAAAAACAACGATTCAACTCGTCCGATCCGTGACTCAGTGAACTCAGCTGAATTCCCAAACGGTGTCGTTTTCGTTGTTTTCTCATTAGTGGAACAGCTCTCTCCGGTGATTTCTCTCTTCGACTTCGATTCTCTCAGAGCCAGTGAAGTTATCGTAAATTTCGTCACAATGAAGCCCCTTTCTGCAACTTCGAAGCTCTGCTTTTCTCTCTGGAAGATATAGTTTTAGCTCAGTTCGTGAATTAGGGATTTTGTGGTCTAGTTGGGTTGGAATATAAGCGCAAATTTAGGGTTTTTGGAGGACAATCTGAAGAATTTGTTCTGGTTTCTATTCTAGGGTTTGCGTGTTAAGTTGAATTTCGAGCTGAGCTGTTTTGGGTTGGGATTCAAGTGGAAATTAGGGTTTTGGTTTTTTATTGAATTCTAAGGGCTTTTAGGGCTTTCCTTGAACTTGAGCTTTTCTGGGTTGGAGACAAGTCGAAATTTAGGGTTTTTTTCGAGGAATTGTAGTTGTGTGTGATTTAGGGGTTTGTGTGAGGTAAGTTATGTAAATTTGTTGAATTCGAAGGATTCTTCGTTGGTTTTTGATGTTCTGTGTAGTGACAGCATGGTGTAGAAGCTAAAAACTGTTTGAACGGTCGTTGGTTGTTTTTGTTGTCAAATTTGAAGTGGAATTTGGGGATTGTATGAAATCTAGGGTTTCAGTAGGGGTAGTGAGGGGGAGATAGATATTTAGACATACATATTATATATATATATATATAGGAAATGTTTTATTCTCAGTTTATATTGGCCAAGAAAGGCCCACTTGGGACTATATGGATAGCCGCACATTTGGAGCGGAAGCTGCGGAAGAATCAGGTGGCCGATACCGATATTGGCGTCTCAGTAGGTCAGTCTTAATTCTTCACCTTATGTGCTTTTGATTTATATTATTTTTGGTTACTCAGAAAGCAGAGGAATATAAAATAAATTGTAAATAACTTAGCTGTATTGCTTTCAATTTTGTTGCCAAATAGTGGAGAACTTGCCTTAATTTGATAGAGGAAAAGTTAAAAAGTTTTAAGGGGAAAACAAAGAAACTCTGAGCTTTAAGTTGTTATGGGAAAGGTTAAAAAATTGTGTGAAAAAAGTTTCGATTAGTGTAAAGTATGCTTGGTTGAGTGAAGTGGGTTTCATACCAGATTTTTTTTTTTTTTTTTTAATTTGATAGTTAGAATGGGGGAGGGGGATTTGAACCCTAGATGTCTCCGTTGGAGACACCAGTAGGTGTTAGTTGAGCTACAAGGCTCTTGACTATGTGGTACCAGAATTTTGTAGATTTTAAGTGTCATTTAAAAGACCTATAGCTAGACAACATCAATTTTTCCTCTTGTTCTCTGTTTTTTTTTTGCTAAGTATTGAAGAACATAATCTACATAAGTTTTGATGGTAACACTTAACCTCCTAGTATTGTTTTTAAGTATAAACCATTAAAATTTTTTGAAAATTAAGTTAATAAACAGTGAATTGTTCATAAGATGATGAGAACCACGCCCATATTTTCACACAAAACAATAATTCAACGAATCTCAAAATGCATCTCAACCATGTTATTAATCTCAGCGGCGTCCTAGTGGCCCATATTTGAATATCATTATGGATGCCTTCTAGGGGTGGGTAGAATAACATGTAGTTGTTCCTGTGGACAAAAGCAAATGAAAGAATTGATTCATAAGTTTGGTAGTTAACGGTTAATATTAATAACGTAGTATACTGAGGTTGTTTTTAAATCTTTAGATGGAAAGGTTATAATGCTGATGGAGCATTGTAAATGTTACATTTATTTACATTGATGTGATCGAATCCTTAATTAGAGGCATATAATTGCTAGGCTAGTGCCCTGCAACTGATCTAAATCTGACTGGCAAGAAAGAGGCCTCTTACGTTTATTTATTGTATTATCCCTTGGAAATTTTCATCTTATTTATGCTAAGTTATTTTAATTTTTTGAAAATAATTTTCAGATGGTAATTGTGTTGTAATTATATCTTATGTTTTAATTTGAAAATTGTAATCATACATTAAATTATTAATGGCAATTGTAATAGATTAAATAAAAACATGTGTTTAGAATCATTAGTTTTTCTTTTTTTGATAAATAACACTTTTATTGAAAAGGTTAAATAAAAATCTCTGCTTTGAATCTTTATTTATTTTTGGATAAGTAATTCATTTATCGAAAAGGAGAAGAAATTTTCTGTATACAGGATGTGTATACAAAACTCTTCTAGAGAACAGTTCAGAGAAAAATTATACTCTAAATGAAAGTGAATCTGTAAAATATAGAACGGAATTTCTGTCACTAATTCCCATGCAATGAGACCACTCAAATAGAGATCTCACAAACCAATATTCTCTTGATAACTGAACTCTCCATCCCATTAAAATCTGATTATTTGTCTCCCTCCAAAGTGTCCACATTAAACATATTTGTTCATTTTTTATAATTCGATAATTTGGGGGAGAAGGGGGATTTGAACCTTGGATGTCGCCATTGGAAATGCGATTAGGTGCTAGTTGAGCTACAAGGCTCATGGCACATATTCCACGCTAGATAGCTGCCATGTTTTCCAAACCAATATGGCCATTCGAAGAATTGCTCTGCAACAGTCTTAAGCATGACCCAATGAACCCCAATCATCCCCAATCATAGAAAGAAGTAAAGACTACAACTCCCAAGCTGCATCACAATGTAACAACAAATGATCCAGATTCTTTCCATTGCATCTATGCATGATACACCAGTTCACCAATGAAATGCCTCTTTTCAAAAGACTGCCACATATGAAAGTTTTACCCTATATAGTTGTCCATACAAAAAAGGCCACATTCCTAGGAGCTTTATTACACCAAGCACTCTTGCAAAGGAAACAGATTCCAGTGTCACTTTTGAAAAGCTCATAATAGGAATGGACCTCAAATTGACCATTGTCATTCAACCCTAGCTCAAGCAATCTAGAACCTCTTGGGATATTGGCATACACAGAACCTAATAATAATTTCACAGATTCCAATTCCCAATCATAGAAAGCTTGGATATTCAAAGATCATGTTCCTCTTCATTCAAAATCTCCATGCTGGAAAGAACAGAAGCATCTTTGTTCTTTGCAATTGAAAGAAATTCCGGAAATGCCTAGTAAGCTTACTTACTATGATTTTAATGTGAAGAAATCAAGAAACTGGTCACAATTGTGCTGTTGCAATCCGATACCACCACGAACACTTCACCTCCACCCAACACAACTGTTCTCCCTCTAGAGAAGCAGCATTGAATTGCCATGTGTATAAGATCTAGCTCTTTTTAATTGGTAAAGAAAGCTTACATGCCCACTTGGATTTGGACCCGTGGTGTTCAGTGTTGTTAAAAGTGCGCTTAAAGCGCAAAGCCCTTGGGGCTTTTTCCCTCTAAAGTGAAGCGCCCTCACAAAAGCGCGCTTTTTTGAGCTTTTTTATTAAGCGCAAAGCGTGCTTTTTTGAGCTTTTTGTAAATTAAAAAAAAAAATCCTGATTTGATTTTTAGCCATTAGATCTAAATATGTTTGATATAAGCCATTGATTTAATACATAAAATCGTGTGGGGTGCTTCACTGTCCTTTTGCTATGGAGATGTGGAGTACGGTCTTTTGCTTGTTTGGTATTTGTTGGGTGATGCCGCGAAGGGTTGTGGATTTGTTGGATAGCTGGTCTTGCAACTTCAGGCGTCATCGTAACTTTGGTATTTGGAGGATGGTGCCGCACTGTTTATTGTGGTGTATCTGGCGGGAACGGAATGCTAGAAGTTTTGAGGGTCGCGAACGGTCCACTCTTGAGTTCAAGTCTTTTTTCTTTTATTCTCTTCTCGAATGGTGTTTTGTGTTACCTTCTTTTTCTTGTTTTTCTCTTACTGTTTTGTTTGATCATTGTAATTTGGTTTCCTGATGTTCTTGCCTTCCTTGTACATTTCCTATGTACGGGGTTGTGTTCTTCTTTAATATATATTTTCAGTTACTTATCAAAAAAAAAAAAAAATACATAAAATCGTGTGGGGTGCTTTTTCTTACTTATCAAAAAAAAAAAAGTCGTGTGGGGTGCTACCATACACCTAAGCCTATCTCTTTAGATGTTTTTGAACTTTTAACCACAACCACACATACACTAAATCAGACACTCACAAAGATAACATTACTTTAACATTCTAGTACTTTTTAGCCTTTTCCTTCTTGGTTCTATACTTCTATTTTGATTCAACCATGTTTTGTAATCATAGCCATCAAATATCATGGTTGCATATATTTTGTAAAATACAAAAGAATTATATAAATGTTATATAAATTATATAAAATGTTTTATTGTAATTTATATGATTAATTGATCACTTGATTGTTGTATTGATCATTAATAATTTTTTTAAAAAATTATTAAAATTTTTTTTAAATGTGCGCCTCACATCGATCAGGCGCGCGCTTGCGCTATGCGCCTAGGCTCTAGGAGGCCTTTGCGCTTAAGTGCGCTTAGCGCTTTTAACAACACTGGTGGTGTTACCTTGCACCCCACATTTATGGGTGAGAAGATGCCATTTCGTCCTCAGACTAGTGGCATTAGTGTTTTGCTTTGCTACTATCATCATGACTCATGTCATTTTCCTACTCCTACACTAAGCTGCATCACCAATTCTCCTTACAGCTTTATGGCTGCAATTTTAGCAACTCTCAACATATGAGGTTATTTTTTAAACATGGAAATATTTCCAACTTTGACTTTCTGATTTTTAATTGCCTGTTTGGTTAGCACTTATTTGGCCAAAAATAATGATGGCTTAGTTTAAACGCGATGTAGTGCATTTGGTAAGTTTTCCAAAACGCGATTATTGGGGAAATAAGTGTGTTTGCGTATAGCTGCATTTTGAAACTGCAGCTAGTTCCCACCACAACTCTCCAGTTTTCCAAACCTCACTTTTTGTTGAACTCTCCATTTTACCCTCATCTCTAATGAGAAATACATAGAGAGAATCTTCGTTCTCAGTTCTCACTCCCAAAACCCATAAATTGAAAAAAAAAAAGTCCCTAAAATTGGAAATACTCAATCGGAAAATTCAGAGAGAAACCAAAATTTGACCCAAGCTCATAAATTGGAAGAAACAAAGAGTCCCCAAAATTGACCCAAACCCAAAATTGATCTAAACTCAACTCACTGAGATTGAGGTATAACAGATTGGCCAATTCCCGTTAGTATTCCAGTATGTATTTCTCTTATTCTCTTTTTTTGCTCCACTTCTCTGATTTATTTGTTCTTTGGCTTTAAACATTTTTAAGTTTCAAATGCCGCAAACCCACGAACAAGTTGCTCCTGTCCATTGTCCTTGTTCTGCTGTGCTGAGATGCCAATCTAAAAAAAATAAAACTGAAAGAGTAATGCATAGGCCATTTGAAATGGGAAAGAGAGAAGTCAGGTTAGACATGCCAGATTCTAGAGGGTTCCTGTGTGGAGGAGAAAAAAGAAAAGGAAACAAAATAAAATAAAATAAAATGGGTGAGAAACGGGTGGATGAGAAAAAAGAAAAAAAAATAAAGGTTAAAAAGGGTTATGGTGTGTGCCTTGATAAGGAAAAAGAGTTAAAAGTCGTTAATAGTAATTATTAATTGGATAATTATTATGTATTCATTGATGAGGAAAATTCAGAGTTATTACTATTGACAAATAACAACAACAATGATCATTATTATTGCTATTAAGGAAAAATAATAACAAGTTTAAAAGGACCCATTATATGATACTTTTTCCTTTTTGGTAATTTGCTTCTCAAACAGCAGTTTAGTAAGTGCTAACCAAACTCTCAGTGTAATGCTTTGAGGAAAGCGCTAGCCACATCTATGCTTACACCCCAAAAGGACTAGTGAAGTTACAAACCTGATGTAATCACTTTTAAACCCAATATTCACTTGTAAATCCAATATTCACTTAGTAAACTCCTGATATGGGACTCAACATACACCTGTAAAACACACACTAAAACAATTAAATCCAATTAAATCCGCACAATTTGGGTATCGCAATCTTCCCTACTTAAATTCTTGATGTTCTTGTTAGGGCCCTCGTGCTGCAGTGTCATTCCCTTGAGCCACATGGCATTACCAAATTTGCTTTGATACCATTTGTCCCGACCTGAGAAAAACACTAGTCACATCTACACTTATGTCCCAAAAGGATTAGTCAAGTCGCAATTGGGGCTTCTTGTAATCACTCACATTCTCGATGTGGGACTTCACACAGGCATGCACAACAAACAGACACACTCAAACAATCCAATCTAATCAAATCCGCACAATTTGGGGTATCAAACTTAGGTTATTGAAACAGAACTTTTTAACAGCTTTGACCAAACTCTCAGTTTTTTCAAGAAGCCCATTTTAATTACGTAATTATTAAAGTCACACCTTTTTATAAAAAAAAAAAAGCCTAGTTGCAATAAGCTCTACCAAACTCACCCTAAATTGGCTTCATTATTTTTGAAAATGATAATTATGCAATGTGATGATGCTCATTAACCAATATCACATGCTTAGTCCTGTGTTACGTGTCTAGTTGTCAGTCAGGCATTGGAAATTTGTTAAGACATTGAAAGTTTAGTTGAGTGGTGTGAGACAGACAACATGATAATGTACTTGAATGCTACGAGATTGGAATTGTCAATTGAATACTGCAACTTGCTTAGTCTTCCACTCTTTTCTTGATCTCCGTTTTGTATGGTGCTTTCAACATTCTTTAGTCCTGCGATGTGTGAAATTTTTATTAGGATTTTCCATTCTCCCACCAAAATTTGTGTTCATTTATCCCCTTGGAGGTTCTTTGGCATGATACTGCTTTGATATTTTTGGAGTGATTGATGGTGTTCTCCTTGAGATTTTTCTCTTTGGTTTGGAAGTAAGGTTGAGGGAGGGTGGTCTCTCTCAACTGCTTGTTGAGAGGATTTCTTATCCTTTGGAGGCCTCTTATTGAGGATCTTATTGCTTCTGTGTAATGTTTGCATTTGCTAAAGTTCTTTTGAAAGCCCTGTTTTTGATGGTGAACTCCTGTTTTGAAGAAACTAGATACTATGTTACGACTAGTTAGTAACCCGTGCATAGCATGGGAAATTTTAAAGAATATGATTTGTTCTTTCTCATTCATTTTTTTGGACCAAAATATGAAATTTGATAATTATGGTAGTTATTAATAAACTTTTATTATGATTGAGATTGTGTATTAACTATCTTTTCTACCATTTAATGGAAGTATGATTTGGCAAGATTCTAATGAAGGTTTAAATATAGAATAGAATCTAAACTCAATTAGAAAATATATTTAAAAATAATAATGTATAAAATTGTGAGGCTTCTAAAGTTATGTAGCTACATTAGAAGTAGTCAAAGGCTTCAGTTTTGTATATATTAAGATTATAGATAATAGAAACTAATCGCATTGCCTAATTTTCATGGTTTATTTTTTTTGAGCAGATTCAATTCTTTTTCCTGAAGTACCAATTGCACTTCGGTTGTCCAGCCATCTTCTGCTTGGTGTAGTGAGGATATACTCTAGAAAGGTGAATTACCTTTTTGATGATTGCAGTGAGGCTTTGCTCAAGATAAAGCAAGCTTTTCGCTCCACTGCTGTTGATTTACCACCTGAAGAATCTACTGCACCATATCACTCCATCACCTTGCCGGAGACATTTGATCTTGATGATTTTGAGCTTCCAGATAATGAAATATTTCAGGGGTTAGTTCCAGAATTTTCAGCCTTTGTTTAAATAATCTGTGGTCCTTTGCCAATGAGCTTTATCTCAAACAGCACTTCCTCCTCCCATAAAAATGGATGGAGGGTAAGGTCGTTGTCTCATAACTCATTGGGTGCTTGTGTAAATTTTCACTATAAAAAAAAATTGAATTTTTAGTTTGTTGCACATCATGATTTATATTTATAATTAGCAAATTAAGCTGGATGGGTATGTTGCAATGGTTCTTGAGGCACAGCTGAATTCATTATTAGTGTTACTTTTTGAAAGTTCCAATTGTTTGGGGGATTGGATTTGATTGTATATCCTGCTCTTGAATATATAGATAATAAATTCTTCTATTGATGCTCTGGAAAAAGATTTTATTCATGTGTATTAACATTTAACTTTCGTGCAGTAATTATGTTGATCATCATGTCAGTACAAAGGAGCAGATTACCCTCCAAGATACAATGGAGGGTGTGGTTTACTCAACATCACAGTTTGGATTAGATGGTTAGTGTTTCTCTGATTTTTGTACATCATGGCTTGATGGTACAGCTTTTAATTTTGTATGGACAATTGAACTGATTTTGACATTTTGTGGTCTATTTTTAGAGCGGTTTGGTGACGGTGACACATCTCAGATTGGTTTAGACCTTGATGAGGTAATTTTGGTGTAACCACATTCAAATTTATGTGATGGAGGTTTCCTGGATCTCTCTTGGAGCTCTATTTTTATGTTTCTTCTGAGTGCTGTATTGAGCTTTTCTTGATGCTATTTGCAGCTCATGCATGGTTCATTAACCTAGTTCTTTTCTTATCTCACATATAATTTTCTTTTTCCTTGAACATTTGACGAACAGGAGCTGCTCTTGAACAAGGTTGTAGGTCCGGGGCATGATGTAATTTCTGAGTAAGCTGTTTGTTTAGGGCATTACTATTTTATATCCTCTCTAATTCTATTTTTGTGTCTACGCATTTATGTCATGCATATTTGTGTATACCATTGATTCGTTGACTCATTTTTGAATGAAGAGGTGCTCAAAACCACATTCAACTTATTTGATTTTTGTTAGCGCGAGGGTGTTGGGCAGATTGACTTTTCCTCCTTTTAAAATTTTAGGTTATGATTTTTTGGGTCCTTTTATACTTTCTACATTCTGCTCTTCTTTTACTCCTCCCCCCCCCCCCCCCCCCCATTTTACTGTGCAAAAAGAAAAGAAAAAAATAAAAACAAGTAAAAGAAGACACTTTCTCAACTTCAAATAGTTCAACATGGTTGCAAATTGTGCAGAAAAAGTATAATAATTTAATCTATAATGATATTTGTTTTAAGCATTTGAAGATTTCAATATTAGGTGATTGACAGTAATCTCACTGCTTGTGATTTGTTTATGTTTGACATGTGTAGGAACTTGTTTTGGTGATGAATCTGTGCATGTTTGTGGCTAACAGTGTTTTGTCCATTATCATAAACGAATTCATGGTTGCACTACAACTTTAGTGTGTTTGTTTTTATTTTATTTTTTTAAACGAGTAGTTGGTAGTTATAACAAAGTAAAAAAAAATTGTGTAAGGAAGATGGCATCAATAATTTTGTTCTGTGGACTGCTTGCTGCATGTTATGTAGACCATTTGATGGAGAACACAATAGGAAAATAGAGATAAGTGCAGAACAAAAGGAACAACAGAACAAATCCTAGGGCCTCACCACCTAGGATCTGCCTACAAACCCTAGGTATCACCACCAAACAAAGGGAAACAAAGGAGGAGACATTTTCTCAACTTATAATAATAATAATTCTTATTCAAATTCATCTCCCCTTTCACAATTATAATAGCACTATTTTAATAGTTTTGGGAGTGCACTAATATGGAAAATGCTAGTCAAATCCCATAAAACCCTAAACATTAAAAACTAAATTCAGATTTAGAAACAAAATCTTAAATGAATTTGGTTTTAATGCTCCCTGCATCATACTCCTCTGGTTGGAGAAAACTCAACCTCAAGTTTTAAAGTGGAGAATGATCAAAACTCTAGCACGCAGTTTTTGCCTCAATATAGGAACCACCTTTGGGAGCACAAAGAATGGTGAAATTTTTTTTTTTTTTTTGGATAAGTCACGTAAGAATAATATTAAAAATAGAAAAAGTAACAAACTGAGTAGAAAGATCACCACAATCTTGTCTTGAACCATAGGAAGCACCATGGTATCCACTTTCTCCACTTTAGCAATTGTTTGTCTTCATGCACCGTGAAAGGCTGATCAAAAGTAGATTCATCAACGTCCACTGGCACATCACATGCACCCACAAGCTTAATGGGTAGTTTTTGAGTGGGTGCCATTATTTTGTCTAGCCTAGCTGGGCATTAATCCTAGTGATTATTTGCTCTCCCAATTTCCACGAAGTAGGTGAAAGTGAAACATTCTGATTTTCCTTCTTACACCAGCAAAAAGTGAACTGAGAAGATCTTAGGAAATGTCTTCACTTTCATCTATATGACCAGAGTCATAATGGTTTCCATGGCTGAAAATACAGCAGGTGGATGGTTGTACCTAATTATCTTTAAGAAATTTTGACACATCTCAACAACCAATGCATCACACTGAAGATCCAGCATCACCAAGCATAACCTGATCTTTGTAACGGTATCAAGAATTAAAGCCACCTTTTTATAACAGCAAGTAGACACATGAGATGAATTTTCAAATGCTGCTACAATCAGCTGAAATATTTCCTTCATTTGCTCATCCTTATATGGGGGCATCTGGTGCTCTTATCCCTGTAATCTGAGTAATGCAAGATGCAATTGAAACCTTCACATCCATTTAAGCATGTCTCAAAAGTTTATCAGTGATCAGTGCCTTCATTGAGGGTAAAAGTGCACCTTGCATTGATTTTGGATGGTGCTTGCTCCACATTTGCTAACAAATTTTCAACTTTATCAAGAAGAGTGAGGAGGTCATCAATGGAGAAAGGAGGGTTGAGTCTATTCCCAGCCTCCTTAAGCTGCTTCTTAAGTTCTCTATCAAGGGAAGTCATTTTCAGCTCAAACTTAGAGCCACAAAACACAAAGATTGAAACTTAATTTGCTGCTAAAAGTTGAAGAGCACTTTCTGCTGTGTGGACTGTTAAGCAAAAAAAAGTCTTGGTCTATGGGCTGTGGGGCAGAGCAAAAGCCAAATATTGGAATGGGCCGGTTGCACGACACTGCTTCTGAACTTTTCCCTCTTTCCCTCTTTCCCTCTTTCACTTTTTTTTTTTTTTTTTTGGGTGAAGAAAATAAAAAACACGTGATAAACTTATTGGGCTTGAAAAGACAGCACTTTACAGTAAAACAACCTGACAGAAACAAAGTGGAAGAGAGGAGCAAAACTAACAGCACTGAGGAGTACTGCAGTGAAATGTCCTCGATTGGCGTCGAGGCAGTGTTGGATTACAGCGACGGCGTGAGGTTGAAGTGACATCATCAGCCTCGGATTAAGTGGTATGGTGGTGTTACAGCAGCATGGAGTGTGTTGTGGGCTTGGCAGCTTCATGGGTCAGCAGCGGAGGTTTGGGGTTGAGTGTTTGGGTGTTGGTGGTTCTCGGCAACTGTTGGTTCTGAGGTTTTGATTGACTTGATTTGGTGGTGGTGGGATTTTTTGTTGGTTGGGTTTCAGTGAAATTTGTGTTAGTTTGCAGTGGTGCTTTGAGGTGGTCCCTGAAGTCTTTGGGGTGTGGAGGGAGAAGGGGTTGTTGATGGTGGTGGTGATGAGAGTACATAGGATTTTCTGATATGGTGTTTTGGATGGATTTTGTGGTGGTGAAGTTGGGATTGCGGTGGATTTTGGGGCTTTGAAAGCTTGGGATTGACCTGGGTGTGGGTTTTGGGATTGCAGAACTGAACATGTCCTCTGGCAGGATTTTTTTTTTCTTTTTTGGTTTGGGTGAGCAGATTTGGTGGTGGTCGGAGTAGCTGTTTACGCTTAGAGAGATTTGGAGTGGGCTTGAAAGGATTGGACACAATAGGAAAATAGAAATAAGAGAGGAATAAAAAGAACAACAGAACAAATCCTAGGCGTCACCACCTATAATCTGTGCCTGCTAACCCTAGGTATCACCACTAGGGGTGTTTGGCATCACCACCAAATGAAGAGAAACAAAGGAGGAGACATTTTCTCAACTCATAATAATAATTCTTATTCAAATTCATCTCCCCTTTCACGATTACAATAGCACTATTTTACTAGGGTTTAGGGAGTGCGCCAATATGGAAAATGCCTAGTCAAGTCCCTTAAAACCCTAAACATTAAAAACTAAATTCAAATTCAAAAATAATTTCAAATTTAGAAACAAAATCTTAAATGAATTTGGTTTTAATGCTCCCTGCATCACCATTTGGCTACACCTTTTTTAGGTGAATTTCTTTGACCATTAGCTGTTCTTCCTTTTTTTTTTTTCGCTGGAAGTTTGACCCAGCTAGATAATTGACCCTCAGCATTACTTTGTGATTTGAACTCCCTAGTGCCATGTATGACACGTGCCTGTTCTTTTTTGAAAGTTTTTGGATGAAGATGTTGGTGGTTTGCCTGTAACTTTTTAATTTTCAGATTTATTTGTTTTCCTTTTTATTTTGAATTGTTATGCTGTGTCATTTTTATATCATCACTATAAAGAGGCTGTAACTTATTAGGACATTGTAATTGTGAATGGGTTCTCTGCTGCGTGATCCATGGAATGATCATTTCCTGACGTATCTTATTCATTTGTTGATTGCAGTGCTGATCCTCAGGTACCTGTCCAATCAGAGACAACTCAGACAAAATATGAAAGTAATGAGGTGATAACAGAAACTTCAGAAGTCATGCACATGATTGGTGGTGGAAATCAGGTTTATACCAATACCCAAATATCTTCTGTATTAGGTTTTTTACTGTGTTTTTTTGTCTGTACTTTTGTTCCACTTCTGTATCCTGTCTCCCTCCCTCCCCTTTATTCATTGCCCACCCTTCCTATAATGCTGCTGTGGAGTGATTATTGCTACCTGATGTAATCAGTGTAATTACCCTTTGTGTAAATAGGTTGATGTTCTAGTGACAGATCCCGAAATTGTTGAGTATGCTCAGGCTCCATCTACTCCTGGATTATTGGAAGGGCCAAACTTATCCAGTGTTCAGGAGACTTTAGCCTGTGATGACCATATGGAATTAGATCATACTTTAACAGGATTAGTTGCAGCAGAGAATGCTCTAACTGCTTCGGGAAAGTCAGATTTTCTTGGGGATAAAAATACAGTGAATTGGTCTTTGCGCAATGATTTGAATGCTGATACTGTTGAGAATGGCTGTCTTCTGGGTGACCAAGACATCAAACAGGCGAAGCCGCAGGAACATCTGCCACCTACTGAAGCTAGTATGGAGTACATGTTAGCGGATAATCGCCTTTCAACTTCGTTACCTTCTTTGGATCCCATTGAGCAAACTGAAGCTATTCATCGAGAATTAGAATGTTCGGATGGGACTGTTGGTGTGTTGGATGGTCCAGACAAGGCAGAAGATATTCATAATGGAGTTGTAATAGACAATGAACCTAGTACATCTTTTGTACATCAAACTGACATGGAATGTGTAGAACCTGTGGGAGTTAGATTGGATGAAACTGTAGCATCTCCTAGTTACTCTCATATCACCTCTGATTTTGAGGATCCTAGTCGTAAAACTTTTTCAAGTGGTATCTTTGCACTAGAATCGGAGGCTTATCTGGAGGATGATCAAGCATCACCAAGGTTGGAAATTCTCAATGATGTTGAAATTGCTAATGATGTGGGAAGATCATGCTCAACAAGCAAGGCATCAGCTTCAAATGCTTTCTGTCCATTGGAATCACCTGGGATACCTGAGGTTGTGAATGTTGAAGCTCAGGCTTGTCAGGAACTGAAGGAGACACAGACTTCAGATCCAGTTGCTAATGATGTTATGCAATCAAATCAATTGCACATGCTTCGGGCATGCAATGCCCATCAAAGCCAACCTGACTTGTCATCTCTTGGAGGTATTTATTTAAGTGGTTCTTGCAACTTAGTGTCTGAAGTTTTTATTACTTAGTTCCACTACCCAACAAGTCCTCCACCCAGGTTATTCACAGTAACTTACCTCAATTTGTTGGGCTGTGCTCATTGAATACTAATAATGTTTATATGCATGTAACTAATTTAAACAACAGGCATAAAGTCTATGTTGACACACGACAATCCCTATTTTTGAGCATACCCTGGTATCTATTGATTATGTCTTTTCATCTTGTTTTAGGTGAAGAGTGCCTTGCTACTGATGTTACGGATACAGTCTTAAAAAAAAATTCATTTTCAGAATCTGCTCCATGTGAAGAAATTCAGTCAGATTCCAGGAAGCTAGATGGGCAAATGAAAAACGCAGTCTCTAGTAATAGTCAGTTGAATAATTTAAGTAGTCCCCAGACTTCTGACTTACCTGCACCGGAAAAGATGCTCTCTGTAGTGGAAGCACTCACTACAAAACAGAATGATTTGCTAGTTAATTTTACACCAGATAAAGAAGCCCTGGCTGGGGATGATGGAGCTGCCGCTGGGATTGAACTAATCTCGGGGAAAAAGCGTAGTTTCACAGAAAGCACTCTGACAGTGCAGAGTGTAAATTCAGTTGAATCTTTGGGCATGACACAATTTAAGAAAACTGCGGAATCCATTCCTGATGACGATGATTTGTTGTCTTCCATTTTAGGTATCAAAGTGGTTCTTTCCTGATTCCTTTCGATCGATGCATGCATGTTATAATGATACTATGACTGTTGGATGTGTTAATGGGCCTTTTACCTTAATTCTTTCCTTGATGTAAATAGTATTTAAAACTCAATTTGGCTCATAATATTTCCTTTGGTCAGTATAAGTTTATGACTGAAATGAATTTTTGTTGCTTTAGTTGGAAGAAGATCTTCAGTTTTGAAAATGAAGCCCACTCCACCTGCCCCTGAAGTAGTACCCATGAAACGCTTGCGTTCTGCACCTCGATCTAGTGCCTTGAAGAGGAAAGTTCTTATGGATGATACAATGGTCTTGCATGGCGAGTATGTTTTATATTCTTTGTCCATTACTTTGTTTACACTAATGGACAAAAAAAATAATTTAGAAAAAAATGAAGAGACCAAAAAAATCGTATTTTTTTTCTTGTTCATGAACATGGTTCAATTGTTATCTTCATAGAAGTTTGCTGGGAGCTCATGTGTTGAAAAGTAGTGTAGAAATAAAGGAGATATCATCTGATTTGAGGCACATAGCTTTTCCTTTGTCATCCATTTTGTCTAATGCCAGCCCTTCGCCCTACTTCCACACCACTGAAGTGTTATCACTCTCATGATCTACTTTATCTTGGCTTGTCTGTTGTGAGTGTGTCTTGAAAGAGAATAATTCCTCTCTTCTTGTTGATAAACATTATACCCCATAACATCTTCACATTACTAGCAAAGAAAAGCCATACTTCTTGAACAAAAATTATCCATAGTATGTCCATTACTAGTAACATTGCTATCTGCTCTATTTGCTTTTGGTAAAAATGATTAAATCTCTTTTCTTTTAGCCTATGAATTTTTTCTCAGATGGCACTGCCTTTCCCATAAGTATGGCGTAAAATGTGAGGTCAATGGTTCAACATCTGCAATCCCAAGGGGTAGTGGAATTGGCTAGGGACTATGCCATATAAAGAGGAAGTTATGAAGTTCAAATCTTCCATTCTCCCTCCTCTTGGGCCAGAACTTATAAAAAAAAATGATTCATTGGCACATGAGAGGATGGAAGGTGATGTTGTGGGTTAAAAGGACATTGGGTGTGTGTGTAGCTTGCCCCCAGAAAAGGCTGGATCTCTCTGTGACTAACAAAGAAAAAGAAATCTAAATCAAAAACTTATGGATATCCTGGACCATCTTGAAAGTGACTATTAACTCCAATGGCTATGCTCTTTGGCCAACCTGCCTATAATCTGCGTAATATAATGATAATTTTTTTTCTGGCAGCACTGTGTATGTGTTTTATTTATTTATTTTAGTGCCTGATTGTTATCCTGTAGTAAGCTTTTAAATATGCAATATTTTCTCTCTTAAATAAAGAACTAACAAACATTCCTTCTTTTCTTTAGCACAATTCGTCTACAGTTGACAAATACTGAAGACATACGTCGTGTAAGAAAGAAAGCTCCTTGCACTCGTCCTGAGATCTCAACTATTCTTAGACAATTCTTGGAAGATGAAATATTTAATGAACCCATTTGTACTGGTGAGTTTCTAGTTCTATATATTCAATAATTTGACGCTTTTTTTTTTTTTAAGAATAAACTTTAATTATTGCTTTTGATGCTTTCTGAATTTATATAGTTTAAGTTCCCTTTGTCTGTCCCTGTCTTTTTCGTTGGCTACTTAAGAGTTTGATTGCATAATATATGTTAAGTTGGTGAAACACTTCTAACACCCCTCTATATTAGAAAAAGGAAAAACAAAAAAAATATTCTTATACACTTAACCTGAGAAAAAAAATGGTAGCAGCCATTTATGCATCCCATTAGCCTTTTTTGAAGACTTGCTTCTATGAACCTAGCATCTTTTTTATGTATATGTTCCTTGCTGGAAATAATTATAGCTTGATGGTTTTATATCCACTTAAGACGTTTCATGACATTGGTCTTTTGCATGCCGCTGCCTGTTAATACCACTGTTTTGCTGCTTCTTCATCAACAATATGGCCATCAGAGTTACTTTTGAAATGTAAATATTTGGTTTTGGTTGTATGAATTTCATTGAGATGAATGCATTTGACCTAAGTCATTACTGCCGTATCGGTTTCATTATGTCGTAACTAAATTATTTTTTTGAGTTTGGTGATATTTCCCTTTTTTAGTTCCAAACAATGCAGCATCTGCTTATGCAACTGTTTAAACATCAGCCTACAAGCTACCTGAGATTTTGATTTATCTTTCAGGTATGTCGGCCAACTTAATATTCTTGCATAGTGAGACATTTGATCTAAGAGGCATTAGAATTTCTGAAAATGATCAAGGCAATAATTCAGAAGTAGCAAAGGATATGGAATCTTCTGTTAGGCCAAATGTTGCTGAAGAAAGTGAAATGGATGGGAGCACTGAGCCTGTGGTAGTCAGAAGTAATGTAGAAGCACAACCAGCTGACAATTCCATTCAGACTGAGAGGCAGCAGGTCGAAAGTTTTAACTTAGGGTTGCAAGAAATGAATTCTCAAGAGCAGCCAAAGGCTATTTCTGACATACAGGAGTTTAGATTTTCTCAACATGACCCCTTGGGAGAGTTCTATGAAATGGGAACTGAGAGAGGGAATGTTGAAGTTGCTGATGCAGTCAATGGATTTCTTGTTAATGGGCTTGAATCATTATCTGCAACTGAACCTGTTTCTGGATATATTTGCAACGTGCCAGTGGACTTTGTGGTTCAGCCATCTCTAATGGATAAAACTGATGATGCATCTGCTTCTCTGCCTTTTGATGCATCAAGCATGTCACCTGATAATAAATTGGATGCTCAGACTGTTGAGGGCGATGCTTTTGTGGTGAATATGAGCAATGGGAATGCCGTTGATGCCATTGAAAATGTGGAACATGGGGTTGAAATCAGTGCACACCTACAGTCAGGTTCTCTTGAACTTGCTGAGAATATAAAAGGTTTACTTGCAAGTGAATGCCACAATCTAGCTTTTGAAAATGGTAACCAGCCTTTGGAGGAAACAGGAAATGATAAGCCAGGGGTTTTGAGTGAGGATGGAGTTGTGCCCGTAGACTTGGGTTGTGATGACAAAGACCCTACCTCTAACTTTGTGTGTATGGGAGAAATGAAAATAGATTCTACACATTCAGTAGAGCTTGATTTGGATGTGACTAATGCTTCCCTGAATGTTAAAGAAAATGCAGACTGTCAAGAAGCTGATCCAAATAGTATTATGGATGGAGAAGTCCCTGCCCTTGACTGTCCTGGCATTGAAGATCGTAGTGTAAGTTTTATGTTTTCTTCCTTTGTTGTATTCCTCTTTTTTTATTTGTTGCCCAAAATTTTCTTTTCCCTCTTAGAATATTGTTATAAATACATAATACATAAGTAATATATATATATATATATATATATCCAAACTCAAACCACAGTTGTACATATATACGTATTCTTTCAACCCGACCAAGAACATATTTTGGTCCATCTTTTGGTTTAACATGCATGTGTATTATACGTGTGAAC
Organism: Lithocarpus polystachyus; assembly: GCA_033629205.1. NCBI lineage: Eukaryota > Viridiplantae > Streptophyta > Magnoliopsida > Fagales > Fagaceae > Lithocarpus > Lithocarpus polystachyus. The sequence continues at coordinate 71,623,366 of CM066162.1, forward strand.
ATGTGAACACAAACAAAAACATGGAGTTATCAATTATATTATACTAGTCGCTAACCTGTGCGATGCATAGTTAAATAAAAATTAAAAGTACTTATTTTACTTAAAGGAATATGACTTAAATTTTAAAAATGTATAATTTGAAAATGAATGAAAATAACTAATTTCTTCAATATAATGATTTAGAAAAATTCTTTTTCTTTCATATCATTGATTTCACATAACACATTTCAACGTGGGCTATTCTATGGTGATAACTTTACATAATAATCAACTGCAATTATATCTACTATCTACTACCAATCTAATCTATGTTATCTTGATAGTAGATCTACAAATTGCATTCTCGTATTCTTAGAGTTTGCCACATTATTGTTATTATCTATATATAATATAAAACTGAAAATTTTAACTTTTTGAAAAACTTACATTAGAATTAGGATTAAAAAATAATTTTTTTTTTTTTTAAATTAGACCACATGTTAGTTTTTTTTTTTTTTTTTTTTTTTTTTTTTTTTTTTTTTAAGGGCTCACTTTAGGTTAAAAAAAAAAAAACTCACGTGAAAAAAAAAAAGAGATTCCTATTAGGATTAAGGAAAAAAGAGAGAGACTCCTATTAGGACTCTCTCACTATTTAGTTTAACAAATTAAAATTTTTTATAAATTAAAATGATGAGGAAAAAAGAGGGAGAGAGACTCCTGTTAGGACTCTCTCACTATTTAGTTTTAAAAATTAAAAAAAAAAATTATAAATTAAAATGATGATGTGGAAAATTGTGGGAGTTTCAAAGGTTTCGGTTATATATCTATATATAATATAAAACTGAAAATTTTAACTTTTTGAAAGACTTACATTAGAATTAGGATTAAAATAAATAATTTTTTTTTTAAATTAGACCTCACGTTAAATTTTTTTTTTTTTTTTAAGGGCTCACTTTAGGTTAAAAAAAAAAAAAGACTCACGTGAAAAAAAGAAAAAAGAAAAAAGAGAGACTCCTATTAGGATTAAAGAAAAAAGATAGAGACTTTTATTAGGACTCTCTCACTATTTAGTTTAACAAATTAAAATTTTTTATAAATTAAAATGATGAGGAAAAAAGAGGGAGCGAGACTCCTGTTAGGACTCTCTCACTATTTAGTTTTAAAAATTAAAAAAAAAAATTATAAATTAAAATGATGATGTGGAAAATTGTGGGAGCTTCAGAGGCTTCGATTTTTAATATATATATATATATATATATATAGATTAGCATTTCATATTTAACTTTGTTTTGTTGCATAAAATGTGATCAACTGAAAATTTTACTATTTTTCTATTCCTTAACTGGGTAATTCTTGAGCATGGTCAATATTTGTTAGAGCAAGGTCATCTTCAGGAATAATCAGGATGATGCGTTTTTGTCATACGTGTTAAGAATACTTTGTTGATATTCTTTGTTCAATTGAATTCAAATTTGTCTTATATTTTTCATGCATTCCTTAAAGAAAAATGTTTTGACTACATGGTGCAGGGTTTTGAAGATGTCACAGTTGGGAATGACACAGGTTCATTTTTCTTTCTTTTCTTTGTTTTTGATTCTCTCCATTTAGAAATTTTGAATTGTGTTCTAACTTTTGTTTGTACTACCTTGTGAAGTGAATAACTTGTGAGGTGAGGCTAATTGGATGAATAAATTATATGTATGGCAAAGCAATTATTGTATTTTAGCCATAAGATTGGTGTCTACTATTCCTGTAGTTTTTATATTTCCTAAAGCCTAATCATGAAGGAACTATTTCCACTACGTGTTGTTGCTGGGTAGTGCCAGTTGCTGTGGAGTTAGGTGATACCTATAAATTGCTAATGATAATGAGTTATGGAAAAATTCTTTGAATTTATCGAGGATCTTAATATGATTGACTTGCCTTTGGAAGGAGGTAGCTATACTTGGTCAAGTGGTACAAATCAACCATCGATGTCTAGGATTGATAAAGGTTTGGTAACTCCTGACTGGGAGGAACACTACCCAAATGTTATTCAAAGGATTTCACCTCGTCCTATTTCAGATCACAGTCCAATTCTCTTAGAAGCAGGGGGAATGGTGAGGGGGAAAAGTCCATTCCGGTTTGAGAACATGTGGTTGAAGACAGATGGGTTTGTGGATAGAGTTCAGTCCTAGTGGAGTCGGCATTCTTTTGTAGGTACACCTAATTTCATGCTTGCCAAAAAATTAAAGGCTTTGTAGGAGGACATTGTGCAGTGGAATCGTTGAGAGTTTGGTAATGTAGATTGTTAGAAGAAACAATTGCTGGAGGAGTTGAAAAATTTAGATGCTAAGGAAGGGGATTTTGGACTTACTAATGGGGAGAAATGTCATATGGTAGATTTGAGGTCCCAGGTGAAGCATCTTCTTTCTTTAGAAGAAATTTCCTAGAGACAAAAATCTAGGATGTTATGTATCAAGGAAGGAGATAATAATACTAAGTTCTTCCACAAGATGGCTAACTCCCATAGAGGGTATAATCATTTGAGCATCTTGGGAGGTGGATGGGGTGGTTTATGAGGAGGAATTTGAGGTAGCTGCTTAGGTAGTACAATTTTATAAAGCTTTGTATCAGGAGCCGGAGGGGTGGAGGCCTTTTGTGGAGGGTGGAGTTTGATTGTGTTGGGGATACGAAGAGGGTTTGGCTTGAAAGGAAGTTTGAGAGGAAAATTTTCAGGTTGTAAGAGACTTGGAAGGGGACAAAGCTCTAGGTCCGGATGGTTTTACTATGACTTTTTATCATTATTTTTGGAGAGTAGTGGAGAAAGATGTCTTAGCAATTTTTGAAGAGTTTTTTCAACATTGTAAGTTTGAAAAAAATTTTATAATTTTTTTTTTTACCTATCAAAAAAGAAAAAAAAAAAGAAAAGAAAAAAAAAAAGATTCTCTTAATGCTACTACATTCATCGCTTTAATATCAATAAGAATGATGCCTCCAATATTAGAGATTTTCGGCCTATTAGCTTGGTGGGGAGTGTGTATAAAATCTTGGCTAAGGTTTTGGCAAATCGTTTGAGAGTAGTGTTAGATTAGTTGATCTCTAAGTCTCAGAATAGTTTTGTGGGTGGGAGACAGATCCTTGATTCGGTTCTTATTGCGAATGAATGTGTTGATAGTTGAGTGAAGAGTAGGGTTCCGAGGTTCATCTGTAAACCTGATATTGAGAAAGCTTATGATCATGTGACTTGGGAGGCTTTTTTGGATTTGTTGAAGAGAATGGGCTATGGGGAGAAGTGGTGTAAATGGATCTGCACTTGTGTATCCACGGTTCAGTAATTTGTATTGATCAATGGGTCTCCAACTGATTTCTTTGGTGGTTCAAGGGGTTTGAGACAAGGGAATCTGTTATCCCCTTTGCTGTTTCTGATTATGATGGAGGTTTTTAGTACGATGTTGAAAAGAGTGGAGGGTGTTGGATTACTTCGTGGCTTTAAAGCTAATGGTAGGAGGGATGATGGGGAATGTGTTTCGCATCTCTTGTTTGTAGATGATACTATTCTGTTTTGTGATGCAGATGTGGAACAAATTCTTCATGTTAGGTTATTGTTACTTTGTTTTCAAGCTGTGACAGGTTTGGAGGTCAATGTGTAGAAAAGTAAAATGGTTCCAATAGGGGAGGTAAATGATGTGCATGCCTTGGCTGAAATTTTGGGCTGCAAGGTTGGAACTTTGCCTATGCCTTATCTTGGCATGCCGTTGGGGGCTTCTCACAAATCCCCTTCAATTTGGAATCCTATTTTGGAAAATTTTGAGCGAAAGTTGGCCAAGTGGAAGAAGTTTTATTTGTCTAGGGGGTAGATTGACGTTGCTCAAGAGCATGTTATCTAGTTTTCCAACTTATTTTCTTTCACTGTTCAGTATTCCTGCTCATGTGGCTAATAGAATTGAAAAGTTGCAAAGGGACTTTTTGTGGGGTGATAGCAAGACACATTTGGTAGGATGGGATAAAGTATGTGCGCCTATGGCTAATGGTAGTTTAGGTATAAGGAAACTAATTACTCTTAATAAGGCTTTATTAGGGAAATGACTTTGGCGGTTTGGGAATGAGGAGACTCGGCTTTGGAGAAGGTTGGTAGCTTTAAAGTTTGGGGAAGAATTGGGGGGAGCGGGGGTTTGGACTTCTAAGTTGGGTAGGGGAGTTCATGGGTGTGGTTTATGGAGAGGTATTCGTATGGATTGAGAGGATTTTAGAAAAAACACTCAATTTGTTTTTGGGACGGGAAATAGAGTGAGATTTTGGCAGGATGGGTGGTGTGGGGATCAACTGGCTTACCCGAGGTTGTATGTTATTGCTAGAGGTAAGGAGGCCTCTGTTGATTTTTTTTTTTTTGACAAGGCTAGGGGAGGGGAAAAGACAAAGTTGGAATGTTCGTTTTACCCGGGAATTTAATGATTGGGAGATGGAGAAAGGGGTGAACGTTATTCGTCTCTTGGGAGCAAATGTTCCTTTAATGGATGTTGGAGATCGGATGAGGTGGAAGTTGAAGCCTAATGGGGATTTTGACATCCGGTTGTATTATAACAAGTTAAGAGGTCCCTTGCCTATTATCTTTTCTTGTAGAGGTATTTGGAAGGTTAAGGCTCCTCGGCGTGTTTCTTTCTTTGTTTGGACCACAATTTATTTGGGATAAGATTCTTATAGGTGACAATTTGCGAGGTCGAGGCTTTGATTTTGTTGACTGGTGTATTATGTCTCGGTATAATGGGGAGACAGTGGATCATTTGCTACTTCATTGTGAAAAGACTTATTGGTTGTGGAGCCTGGTTTTTAGATCTTTTGGGATTTCATGGGTCTTGCCAAGATTGGTTGTAGATACTCTTTTTGGTTGGCGGAATTGGTTTGGAAAACACTCATCTAGCATTTGGAATTTAGTTCCATTGTGTTTAATGTGGTGTATTTAGAGGGAGCGAAATTGCAGACTTTTGAGGACATGGAAAGCTCCAATGACTAGTTGCTTGATTCTTTCAGTGGCTCCCATTTTGACTGGTTTAGGGCTTGGGGACTCACCTTTAGTGGTTCTCTTCCTTTGTTCCTTAGTTCTCTTCTTTGTAATTAGATTTTTTTTTTTTTTTTTTGGTAATATTTGTTCTGCCTTGTGCTCATTTCAGAATATACATCTTTCTTACTTATAAAAAAAAAAAAAAAAAGAAGATAATAATGAGTTATGCCCTGCATGGGTAACAATATTGCTTATTTACTAGGTTGCACGGACACGCCATTTTTGGCGTCGTGTCGGACACCGGAACGGGTACGACTCGCCGGATTCCGGTGTCCTGCGAGTGTCTTTTTTTTTTTTTTTTTTTTTTTCCGATTCTCCGACATGGCTCCGACGCGGCCCCGACGCGTCCCACAGCCAGCAGTGAAGAAAAGAAAAAGAAAAAAAAAACTCAAGTTCTCAAGAGAAACCCAGTGAACCCACCCTCCCTCTGACCTCTGCCCACTGCCACTGCCCTCTTTCCCTCGCTGGAGCTAGATCGGCGAGTTCCATAGACGTCGGAGGCTCGACGCTGTGCTATGTCCCTTCCGATCTCTCTCTCTCGGCGACCCACCCTCCATCTGACCTCTGCCCGCTGCCCTCCGTCCCTCACTGGAGCTAGATCGGCGAGCTCCAAGATGTCGACGCCTCCTGTCCCTTCCGATCTCTCTCTCTCTCGGCAGGTCCGACCACTTCAGTCTTCTCTAGTTCTCTTCAATCTCTCTGTTTTTTTTTTTTTTTTTTTTTTTTTTTTCAGATATTAACGCGTTAAAACTGATGCGTTGAAAGTTTCACCACCTATAACTTAAAGATGCAGTGAAAATTATAAAAGTTATAAGTTATAACGCATCAGTTTTAGTTTTTTTTTTTTTTTTTTTTTTTTTTTTTACTGTTACTTTTAAAGCATTAGTTTTTTTTTTTTTATCCTTCTATGTTTTTAGTTTGATGTTGAACTTGATATCTTTTAATGGTTTGTACTTTAAAAATTTTATATGTATTATTGTACTACTTTGGGTGTTAGTTTACTTATTTGTAGTTTTTACATAATTTAAATTCTAGACATAAACATATTTTATGTCTAAAAATATTTAAAAATATGCCTAAATATAAAATTTAATTAATTATTTAACCGCCGTGTCCCCGCCGTGTCGTGTCCTTATTTTTCAAAAATTGCCGTATCCTCGTGTCCGTGTCCGTGTCCGTGTCATATCCGTGTCCGTGTCCGTGTCCGTGCAACATAGCTTATTTATCCTGTTGGTTTGAGACTGTGCAGTGAATCGTGGTTGTAATTTAAAAACTTGTTTTACTGCTTGTGTTTTTATTTGTCCTATAGTTCATATGTTTGATACATTTTTTTAGTTCATATGTTTGATACATTTTTTTTCTTCCCATTTCTCCCAGAATTCTTAAATGTAGATGATGAAGAAATAGCTGAAGAAGAAGATGATAATATGCCATCAAGTACTGAAGACACTCGTCTTCTTGAGAACACTGGATGGTCATCTCGTACCAGGTTTGTACGCCTCAGTTGTTTGGCCTTATTTTTTTTACATGCAGCAATACTTATCCTATTAAGCAAGGCACTAGAGACCAGAGTTTTTGTTGCCTGTTTGTTTGATTGAGTTTTGGTTGGTACCTACAACTTTTGTGTTAGGAAGCCTGACCTAAATATGGTGTTTGGGCTTACTGACTGTGGCCAACATGTTGATTAAACAATATTCTCTTTTGTTTTAAGAACATTTTTTTCCTTGTTTGGTCAACGGTGGTGTGCGTGTCGGGAAAATTGCAACAAAGGCTAAGGGCATGAGATATGAGGTAGTGGCTAATGTTATTCTCCTGCTAGAACTGCTGGAATGCCTCTCCTCCCTCATAGCTGGCGCAGTTTATAATACTGCTGGTCTTTAAGTGGTTTTACAATCTGGGTTCTGGTTTTAGCTATGTTTTACTATAAAACCTGAATGGAGTATTAGGGAAAATGGGCTAATTGTTTGGTTCAAGATTTTCTGTGGAACATTCTGAATGACTTTGTGGTTTCATTTTTGCAAGAATTGTCAGGATCATAGGGAACCTTTTTTATTATGCCAGACAAGTTTGTCTGTCATTTAGTTTTCTGATTTTTAACATGTCTACGTTCTTTTCTACCTTAAGTCCTTTTTTGATAATTAAAATTGCTTCTAGTCATTGTACAACCTTAACCCTCAATGATGTTCTTTCCCTTTTCAAAATAGGGCTGTTGCCAAGTATCTCCAGACTTTATTCGATAAGGAAGCTGTACATGGAAGAAAGACACTCCCCATGGATAATCTACTAGCTGGTAAAACTCGTAAAGAAGCATCGAGGATGTTTTTTGAGACATTGGTATGTTTGTAATATTTCTTGGTTGAAATCATACTTATATCTTGCTAGATTAGGTGAAAATTTAAATTGAATTCATAAGTGCATATTTCATAATTGATACAGTTTTGTTATAGGTGATCTATGAATTTATACAGAGTATGAATTTTAACATTGCTTAAAAGCACATTATCTAGTCTCCCCACTTATTTTTTTTATCTTTTTTTACCATCCCTACTCATGTGGCCAATAAGATTGAGAGGTTGCAAAGGGATTTCCTGTGGGGGGACTCCAAGACTCATTTGGTGGGATGGGACAAGGTGTGTGCACCTTTGAAAAATGGTGGGTTAGGAGTAAGGAAATTAACTACTTTTAACAAAGCGTTACTAGGGAAGTGGTTATGGTGGTTTGGGATTGAGGAGACAAGGCTTTGGAGAAGAGTTGTAGCTCTCAAGTTTGGGGAAGATTGGGGGTGATGGACCTCCAAGCTAGGTAGAGGGGTACATGGGTGTGGCTTGTGGAGAAGCATCCGCATAGGGTGGGAGGAATTTAACAAAAATATTCGCTTTGTGGTAGGGGTGGGAAATAGAGTTAAGCTCTGGACAGATCAATGATGTGGGGATTCTCCACTTCAATTGACCTTTCCGAGTGTGTATGGGATTGCTTCCAATAAAGAGGCATCGGTGGCCTCTTCTCTTGATCGGTTGGGGATAGAGGAACGAAAAAGCTGAAATGTTCATTTTACTCGGAGACTAAATGATTGGGAAATGGGTGATGTGGATGAATTTCTCCGTACTTTGGGTTCAAATCTTCCCCCCACGGAGAATGGAGATCGTATGCGATGGAAGTTAACAAAGCATGGAGATTTTGATATCCATTCGTTTTACAATAAGTTGAGAAACCACATACCTATTATTTTTCTTTGGAAAGGTGTTTGGAAGGTTAAGGCTCCTCGGCGTGTTTCCTTCTTTGTGTGGACTGCTGTATGGGATAAGATCCTTACAGGTGACAATCTGAGGGGTAGAGGGATGGTTTTTGTTGACTGGTGTACCATGTGCCGTTGTAATGGGGAGACGGTGGATCATTTGTTTCTTCATTGTGGTAAGGCTTATTGGCTGTGGAGTTTGGTGTTTATATCTTTAGGGATTTCTTGGGTCTTGTCAAGATCGGTTGCGGATACTCTTTTTGGTTGGTGGAATTGGCCTGGAAAGCATGTGTCTAGCATTTGGAACATGGCTCCTTTATGCTTGATGTGGTGTCTTTGGAGGGAGTGAAACAGGAAAACGTTTGAGGATATAGAAAGTTCGGATGACCAGTTATTGGCCTCTTTCAGTGGCTCTTTGTTTGACTGGTCTAAGGCTTGGGGACTCACCTCTAGTGATTCCCTCCCTTTGTTCTTTAGCTCTCTCCTGTGTAATTAGTATCTTGTCCTGTCCTGTCTCTTTTCTTTTCTCTTTCTTTCCCATTGTACTTTTCTCTCTGCCTTATGTTTTCTGCATAAGGTAATTTCTTGAATATATATCTTTATTACTTATCAAAAAAAAAAAAAAAAAATTACTGGGCCATTAACCATCATATACAGTTGAATTTTTATTTTTACTGCTGGGCTGGATTAACCATACAGCTGCTTTTATTTATTATTATTTTTTTTTTTTAGTGTGTTTAGAATCTCCAACTTACTACCTGAACCCCTCCGCGCCAACCCCTAGCCCTAGGTACTTAGTACCTAAGGAGGTGCCATTTGACCATCTGGGTGGTTGGCGCAATGCTTTTATAGATATAGAAATTAGGTGCTAGTTCCAAAATTTTGGGGTTGGCTATGAATCCTCGATAGATTACTTAGGATTGTTCATATGTTTTCGTTTCCTCCATTCTACTTTATTTAAAGTCTTACTCTTTGTTACTCAATGTCATTTTTTTTTTCTAATGTGGTTTTTGGTATTCCTGCCTTTTTTTGTTCCCTCAAAGACCAACTTACTACTTACTAGTGCATTAGCCACTCTCCTCAGAACATGATTGAACCATCTAAAGCGACCTTCTCTCATCTTTTCATCAATAGGGGCTACCTCTATCTTTAAGTGAATTTACTTATTTCGAATCCTATCTTTTTGTGTTTCCACTTGTCCATCTTAACATTCTTATTTTAGAAATTAGGTGCTATAAGTCAAAAAATATGCATGCATGCGTCTGTACATGTTTTTATACCTGTATATAAATGTGCATGTATGATGATAATTCATTTTATTTTTAACATATTCAGATTTGGTTGAGAGAATTCCATTCCCTCTTTATTTATTTATTTTTTTAAATAAACAAAAAAGTTCCATTTCCTTTTTAAAGCTGTTGGTGTTTATTTAGAGTTCATATGGGGTTTACAGAAGTACTTACAACCTGTATAGCTTTGTGTGTAGCACACTTGTGTGTGATAATATATATTGTTCATTAAACAGTTGTAAAATTAAGGGCACGTTTAGTACACTGTAATGATTATTACATGGGAATAGGAATAAGTATTACAAAGAATACATTAAGTTGGAATATAATAAGTATTACTATTCATTAGTTTGGTGACCATTTAGAAATAGAATCTTGAATATATATCTACAATTTAGTAGAGTATAAAAATAAGGTGTAATTAAATCATTTTTAAGTCCAATTTTTTAAAATACATTTTATTTTAGGGTGTTCAAATAGAACTAATAATTAACAAAAAGAAAAATTTATTTTTTTTCCTCTTGAAGATGTGGCAACTAATGGCTTTTTAAGAAACTTTAAAAAAAAATTATTACATTAGGTGAAGGAATTGCTATTTGATAAGGAATAGTTATTTCTCATTTTGAAGAATAGCTATTCATAAGGAATAACTATTCATTGTAATAAAAGCATAACCAAACAACCGAATAATTATGCTATAGGAATCCTATTACGCTACAGCGTCTATTATAGTTTACCAAACGTGCCATAAGGGTTTTATTTTGGTAGGAACCTTGACTTTTGAAAAATTAGTGTGAGGAGTAAAAATGTGGTTCCAAAGCATAGCTCTCAATTAGAGTGGAAGTCTGCTAAAAGAAAAGGTGTTGTGTTGAAACAAATCATCCTTACATTAATTCAGTTATAAGATACAAAGTTTAGAGTCTAGTTTTGAAGGAGGGTCTAGTTTGTATTGTTGTCCACACATTCTGTTTAACCACCCATAGAGATGGAAATAGGACTGGATTTGGACCTCGACTTTTAGACTTTCAGGAAGGGGAAAAGTTGATTTCTCAGTGTGGCCAAGTCTGCATTCTATATGTGAAATTCAATGTTTCTAAAAGTGAAACAATAATTGAACTTCTTGAGGGTCATTAAATTAGTTTTGTTTTCCGGGATAGATTTATTATTATTATTATTATTATTATTATTAAGAATTAAGCCTTCTATTTCATGCTTTAAATTTTACCCTTTTGCAGGTTCTTAAGACAAGGGATTACATACATGTAGAACAGGCAAAGCCCTTTGACAGCATAAATATAAAACCTCGAGTAAAGCTCATGAAGTCAGATTTCTGATATCATCTCACATAGGAAAGCAGATACAGTTGAAAAGGCCCATATAGTACTAGTTTCACTGATGCTCGGCAGGGATGGGATTATTTTTTCTTCAATAGATTTTTCCCTAATTGTCTTTTCTTTTTGTTTAAAATTTTTTGGGTTAGGAATTTGTCTTATTTAGTCCATGTAACTGGTAGTTTAACAATGGGGTCGAGTGTCACATGTATCATGTTGATTCTAGCAATAGTGTTGTAATGTGAATTATATTTATATGTATATATCTGTAAAGTATTATCATTTGCAATTGAAATGCTAATTTATCTGTTTGCTGCAGAAAAAGAATATATAAAAAGGAGAAAGTAGTATTATTGTGACATGTTTTAGTTGGGTCTTATAACAAGTACTGCATGGATCTTGTGTTTCCTGTCAGGAACAAGTAGGCTTGAGAGCTCATTTAATGCGTCAATTTTAGCTGTCGTGACGTATGAATTTATGCGTTTCTTGTTTTATTTCAATCGATTTGATCAAATCTTGTTTTATGGTTACAAGTTTTCACATTGATAATATTCTGTCGACCTGCGGTTCTGATAAGGTGGTTTCAGACTTTTTCATGTCCGCTCAATTGGTTGGGTTTGAGATATATGCAGAATCTTGGACGTTTTATGTTTACAGAAGTGTGAATTTGGTTAATACATCATACTGTGCTCATGTTTGACTAATGGTGTGAGTTGATTTGTGGATCAGGATATGCAGCATTATATAGGCTCTGCCTCACCGATGATTCAGTATGACCTAATAGATAGATAATTCTTTTGTGAATAGTTTAATTGAAACTGAAATTTTTTTGATGAAAATATTATAGAGAAAAGCTAAAAGCTAGCTGAAAAGTACAATGAGACTCGTAAATAGTATTAAAAAAAAGCTTAACACTCAAATAGGCTGAAGTTGCATCACACCCCAAAAAGACTCTTTTTAAGAGTTCTATGGAGATACATTTAACCACACAATTTGCACATTGGTCAACATGTGTTTTGGATACTATCACTTTGGGAACCATCACTAGTGCTAGACAGGATATAACTTATATAGGATATAAGGCAAACTTTTTCTCTTCTTTGCTGGACAGGATATGAAGATCACAAGTTTAAAATCCTAAAGTCGTTTATGGCTAAAAACTCAATTGCAAACACTTTTAATAAGCACAAATAGGTTTGGACAATTTGGACAATTTGTAAGACCAGGCTTTTTACATATGCTTCAAAAATTTATTGACGACTGGCACAAGTCAATTAGTCTTTCTTGCCATTTTTCCCTTCACCACCTTTCAAGAACCGCAAGAACCAATAGGCAGAAGACTTTGGGTGCCTAGAGAGCCCGTTCTTGTAATCAACATAAACCAAACCAAAACGCTTGGTATAACCTTGAGCCCACTCAAAGTTGTCTAGTAATGACCATGCAAAATATCCCCTGACATCTACTCCATCCCTGTCCAAGAAATCCAATAAACAAAATTGATTTTATAACACATTTGTTTGACCAATACAAAAAAGCATAAGAGAGTCTCTGTTTTGACAAGTAGTGCAAGATGAAAGCTAACTTTATAAAGGCCAATTTGTATTTATCTCTGGTAAAACAAAAATGAACTAGAGCCAGCCAGTGAACCTATTTTGTGTAATGTAGTTGATAAAAGTTCTTACAAATCTGTACATGTATTCAGATACCTACAAGAGTTTTTTGGGTTGTTTGGTTCCTGTTTCTAAAAATAAAATTCACAAAAACAGAAAACAGTGCAAAAATGTGCTACCAAACACATTTTCCAAGAAATGGTTTTGAAAACAGCCACTTTTCACAGAAAATCAAAATGATTTCTTTTTTCCTTATTTTCTTTTGTTTTCAGTTTAAGGGGAAAAAAAAAATCATTGAAACATAATGTTCCTGAGTTTCCTTTTTATTCTCTATAAAATGTTTTATCTCTATTATGAAAATACAACCAAACAGGCATTTTGCTTACCTAATTTCAATTTCTAAATAGTCAGTATTTTCATTGCAATATCAAAATTCAAATGGCAATTAGTGGCCAAACTTCTTCTAGCCCACACCCCTTTCTATTTATTTATTTATTTGTTCGAGCATGTAATGGTAGCACAGATTCAAAATTTAGGATTAATCAGTTGACTACTTAGCTCTGATAAAATAAAGATGAATGGTGATGCACATAGACAAACATTGGCATAATTAGCAGGCATCAAATAATCGGCTTAGTGCACAATTTACCAAGTACTTGCAAGTGAAGAATATGAATGAACCAGTTTATTATTCGACAGGAATTGAAACAGAATATTAATGAAGTAACTCAACTTGATTGCCTGAGCAACAGCAGCAAGGTATCTTTTGAAGTAAACAACTCTCAATTTGTCATCGAGCATCTCATGAAGTGGAGAAGTTTCATTATCTTCATCATCCATACCTGTATGTGTTGTGGAAAAAAGGTTCAGAGAAAGTGAAAGAAGAGCACTTTAGCATAATTGAAAATATCCTTCAGCACTATAATCTGAGGGACACCTAACATGGATGTATTAAGTAACTTTCCACCAATAAATAGAGATCTTATCAGCCCAAAATATTTCTTGATCATATCTTAATATATAGAAGTGAGTGTTTAAGGTTCTATTATTCTGTACCAGCCAATTGGCCAAATTGGAAAAGCAAGGTCACCTAGAAATATCGAATTAGCAACTATGTGTGCATCTATAAGAGTTCTACAAAGAAAATCTATTGAAAATATAAATCGTTTTTTCTTCTGATGGTAAATGTCCACGTTATACCATTCTCAGTCACGTATATTGGAGGATTATTGTATCTCTGTGCTACGTAATTGAGAACCTTCCGAATGCCCCAAGGAACAACATAAAGCCATTCTGATGCTGCCTGCCACATAAAATCTTTCAGCAGACCAGAGACAATCTAAAGATATATGCATGCTCACAAACACTGCAAGATCTGTATCTGCAAACGAAAGAGAGAGAGAGAGAGAGGAATCATACCTTCTCACCAATTTTTTCACCCCCTTCCCATTCAACTGATGATAAAGCAAGAACATTAGACATCAACATAAGTTTTTCTATGAAATACTAAGATCTCATAAAAAATAATATGAGTATGAAATACTAGGTAGTATCAACGTTTACCAATTCTCTCCATCTCTTGGGCTTTATAGAAATCACCTTCTTCAGGGCTATCTGGAACATGAGCAATAAACCTTGATGTATAGTGATTCAGACCAACAAAGTCGATTGAGTTCCTAAGCAAATCCTTTTCTTCCTCTGAAAATTTGGGAAGCCGATCTCCAAGCCTTTCTTGCATAACTTCAGGATAGTCTCCAAAGTATATTGGATGCAGATACCTGTTCCAGTATTAATTGTAGCTAGTTAATAATCTGAAGGGCAAGAAGAATGGATCTTTGAATGATCGAAATATATTCCAAGACAAACATACAAAGCGTAACTGAAAGCAGAGAGAGCAACTGGTGAAACCCAGTCTAATATAACTTACCATTGTTGTAAAATTTTGCTAATCTCATGCCAAAAGAATCCAACTGGTGAAACTCAGATATTCTATAATTATTTTCAGTGCAATTTCCTATATATTAAAAGGGTTAAACCAGACCAGAGTTTGGAGTTTATTTTATTTTATTATTTTTTTTTTAATAAAAGAATTACAATGTCTACACCTATGAACATTATATTGTACATTTTGTGGAGTATTCTACAAAATTTATGATTAAATATGTGATGCGGGAGACACAAGAAGATTATTGTTTATTATTATTTATATTTGCAAGCCAATTGTATTTTTATGTTTTAGATTCTATTAGTTTATTGGGCTACTAGTATTTTAATTTAGAAGTAAGGGTATTTTTGTAATAAGGCAATTAGGCTTTCCTAGCCAATTAGAACTAGGGTTTAGCAATCTTTTATAAGCAACATATTGTACTTCTTGAGGAGATAGTTGATTTTTTAATGAATGAAAAAAATAGCCGTTTGGTCTTTCTTTGGTCTGGTACTGACTCCAGATCTACCCTAGGTGCTGACTCCTAGTAGTTTTCCCCGTTTGGTGCCAACTCCAAGTAAGACCTAGGTGCTGACTCTTAGGTCATATCCCTTTATTTTATTGTTGTTTCAGTTTTGTTCGGATTGTCCTGCGTCAATATGTTCCAAAAAGTGTTATTTATATATAAAACTGAGATAAATGGCATTTCTAGTATGATGTATGACAGACATGCAATAATCTCAAACATACATATTAATTAGCATATCTACATTTTGTATTCCTCATGGTTGATCTTGTCATTTCATCCAATTTACTTAAATTGACATTGAAGAGGCTGAAGAGTCATTTTTAGTGAACTAATCCTTTCTTATATATCTCGTCCCAGTCCCTCCCCAAAGTAACTGTATAACATTGCAAGTCCAGTGATTTACAATACAATAGAAGAAACTAATAATTATTGAAGTGATCCAACAAAGTTGTGAGGATCTCATATGTTTATTGACTTAAGCAGGCCTTTATTCATCAAGCACATTATTAGTCTGATGCACAAATGCCAGCTTGTGTGTGTGTGTGTGTGTGTGTGTGTGTGTGTGTGAGAGAGAGAGAGAGAGAGAGAGAGAGAGAGAGATGGAAAGTGGTCATTGTTTCATACTAAAATCCCATAAATTGATTTAGAATTTACATAAATATTGCTATTTAGGTAATTAAAAAGAACAAGACCCAAAGTTTTCTTAGGAGATCCAAGTAAGTATATTTGGATAAGGAAATAATGTTTCATTTCATATAAAAATTAAAACCATAAAATTAAACGAAAAGTTTTAGTTAATGCAAATTAATGAAAAGAACTTCCCATAAATTGTAGTTTCTTATTGGTGCAAACATAAGCATCCTATGTATTTTCAATTAAGATGCAACATCACCAAGAAACTAAATGATAAGAGTTTAACTGTAAAATTGATCAAAAGGGAAGTACCATCCAAGCTGAAAATCAAGACGTCTTGCTGCAGCAGTTTTATCTTCATTTTTTTCTGAATTAGCCTCTGCCCACTCACAGTCTAGCACCAAGCCTACTTGTCCCCCCTGCTTGTCCTGGAATAAATACAAGGATTGCAAGAGCAAAAAAGGGATATTATTCTTCTAATGATAATAGAGCACAAATGGCAATTTTCTTGATGACCAGAAAAACAGTAACTGTACAGGCAACTTATGAAATTCAATATATGACGGAACTTTGGAAAGACAAAATCATTTGTCTTCTACATTGTAAACAGTGTGGTCTGGGTCAAGGGTTTTAATTTCCTTACCCCCAACTATAAAATTAAAAAAAGAAAAAAAAGAAGCACTGGGTCTGGTAACGTATTAAAGCATAGCCAATATAACCAAACAAAGAGAGTAACAACAGAAGTATATTTAGCAAACCTAGTTTTTGTTCCATCCTCACATCGTTTAAATATGGTCTCTGATGCTTATTCTCTCACATCAATGCTATTTTAGTCAGTCTTTGCTGAGACTCTTTGTAAAGGATGATACAGAAAATACTTTTACTCAGTAAAGATATAATGACTATTACGTTAATTACCCAGCTAAGATGCATTCTTTAATAATATGAGGTTCCAGATCAATGGTAAATATCATATGACCTTGATCTATGATATTAGCCATAGGTGCATAGGTGAGAGACGAGGAGATGCCTCCATTTAATATATACACACACACACACACACACACACACACACATTTATACATATTTGATTAGTAATAAAGATTTATTGATATAAAAAATCAGAATCCCAAGTACATAAAGGGGTGTACAAATCAAATACAAAAATTACATAAATCAAGTAAATCCAAAGTTGAAGAAAATGAATGGTCTCCACACTGACAACCAGTCCAATAAGGTTCTAAAAAATGAATAACTTGAGATCAAACATAGAACACTCACTATCTTCAAAGAACCTACTATTTCTTTCCTTCCCAATACACCACATCAATGATCCATATATATCCATTATGATGGTGACCAAATCGACCTTGCCAGCAAGCAAGAAGCTCATCGGCAGACTTCGGCATAACCCAACATACTTCAAATAAACCAAAAACCATAGTGTCCATTTAATATATACTAACCACAAATATCTCCAAGGTGATACTTTAAGCAGCTTTAATCACTTCTAATTTGTTATGAATTTATTCACATTCTTTTGAATAGGCAGTAAAAATGAGCAGATGAGGGAAAAAGCTTGGAAACCATTAGAAGTAATAACCCATAATGTCTGTAATCCTGGATGGTGCAAAAAAAAACTACTTAAGTTTTCTTGACATAATATTTTTGATAAGTAATAAGTTTATTGATATCCAAAAAAAATAGGGAAACACCCTAGTACACAGGGAGTGAACAAAGGTTAAACAATCAAGAACAAAAATTACAAGAATCTAAGAAATCAAGAAAAGATAAAAATGATTGGTTCTGCAATGCAGTCGACCAATCCATTAAGGTTCTAAAAAAAAATAGCTTCAAGTTTGAGATTGATCTCTCCTTATCTTCAAAGCACCTGCTATTTCTCTCTCCAAAGACACCACAGTAAGCAATGGGGAACAATTCTCCATATATACCCATTTCGATGACAACCAAATCTGCCTTGCCAACATGCTAAAAGCCCCATTACAGATTGCGGCATAACCCAGCTCACTCTAAACAATCCAAACACCATAGCCCACATATCCATTGCAATTAGACAGTGAAGAAAAAGATGATCAACCGATTCACCATTGCACTTGCACACGTAACACCAATCCAATATCCAAACCTTCCTTTTTCGTAAATTGTCAATCGTTAAGCACTTCCCCAAAGCAGCAGTCCAAACAAAGAAAGCAACTCAAGAAGGAATTTTTTGTTTCCAAATACTTTTCCAAGGAAAGCAACAGTCATTAGAGCCCACTAAGAGACTATAATAATCCTTAACCAAGAAGCCCTTCTCTTTAGCAAGTTTCTAACACATCTTATCCTCACTAAACCCTTTCACCGAAGCACCATAAATGGTATCCATGAAACCGGCCAATGCCTCTGATTCCCGATCATGCACACCCCTAAAGAAACTAACATCCCAAAAAAGGACTCCATTTTCAAGCTTCATAAGCTCAGCCACACTAGCCTCCTTGTCTCGGCAAAATCTATACAATTCCAGATAGCTGATTACAAGGGAAGTCTCACCACACCAATGATCTTGCCAGAATTTCACCCTTGACCCATACCCAATATCATATAGAATGTGGTGAGAAAAAGAAGGCCATCCCTTACTAATATTCTTCCACAAGCCAACACCATAGGGACCATTAACAGGCCTAGTACACCAGCCATCCCATTTGCAGCCATATTTCACCTCTATCACTTGCCTCCAAATGGCAGCCCTCTCCATCCCAAATCCCCATAACCACTTACCAAGCAAAACTTCATTAAAAGGTCTCATATTCCTTATCCCCAAGCCACCTGAAGCAATGGGACTGTAGATAGTAGCCCATTTAACTAAATGGAATTTTGGTTCATCTCCAATGCCACCCCATAAGAAATTTCTCTATAGTTTCTCAATTCGGTTAGCCACAGCTACAGAAATAGGAAATAGAGATAGAAAATAAATGGGAAAATTAGATAGAGTGCTTTTAATTAAAGTGACTCTACCTCCCTTGGATAAGTACAGACGTTTCCATCCTGCTAATCTCCGTTCTATCTTCTCCAAAATAGGATTCCATATTGCCTTATCCTTGAATTTGGCTCCCAAAGGAAAACCCAAATACTTCATTGGAAGAGTACCTTGTTTACAGCCAAGAACAGTCAACAATAAGTCCAAATTATGCACCATACCAACAGGAACCAACTCTGACTTGCCCAAATTAATCTTTAGACCAGAAACCGCCTCAAACCAAATGAGAATCATACGGAGAAACAAAACCTGATCTAGATCAGCACCACAAAAAAGCAAAGAGTCATCCGTAAAGAGAAGATGAGACACCACCAATGATCTTCCCTCTACACAACCCACATCAAAGCCTGACATGTGACCATCATGAACAGCCTCATCCAACATCCTCCCAGGGGCTTCCATAACCAGTACAAACAACAAAGTGGATAATGGGTCACCTTGTCTCAACCCCTTGGAACTCTCAAAAAACCCACAAGGAGAGCCATTTATCAGAATAGAGAAACGAACAGTAGATATACAAAAGAAAATCCACTGCCGCCATTTAGCAGAGAACCCACCCTTTTCTAATAGTTGCATAAGAAATCCCCAGTTTACATGATCAAAGGCCTTCTCAACGTCTAATTTGCAAAATAGCCCTGGCAAACCAGTTTTCAATCTACTGTCAAGACACTCATTAGCAATAAGTACAGGGTCAAGAATTTGCCTGTTCTTCACAAGAGCATTCTGTGAAACTGAAATTATATCTTCCATGACTGTGCGAAGTCTATTGGCTAAGACCTTAGCAATAATTTTATAAACCCCCCCAACAAGACTAATGGGGCGAAAATCCTTAACTTCAATGGCTGCATTTTTTTTAGGGATGAGAGTGATAAATGTTGCATTCAAACTCTTCTCAAATTGGCCTATAGCAAAAAAATGATGAAAAATAGTCGTAAGATCAGGTTTGAGAATTTCCCAGCAAGCTTGTAAGAAAGCCATTGGAAACCCATCTGGTCCAGGCGATTTGTCACCATTAAAATTCTTTATGACCTCAAAAATTTCTGTCTCATCAAAGGGTCTATCTAGCCAATCTGCATTATCACCGGATATTCTTGGAAATACCAAAACTTCTGGAAACGGTCTATCATCTTGCTCCTCAGAGTATAATTTCTCAAAGAATTGGTAATACAATCAATAATCATACCTTGATCGGAAGACAAGATTCCATCAACTATAAGGCTCTCAATTCCATTATTTCTTCTATAGGAAGTGGCCATTCTATGGAAAAATTTGGTATTGGCATCCCCCTCCCTCAAATGAGCTTTTCAATATCAGTACGGAGAGTAGTTTGTTCTAACTTTTCTTCAGCTGTTAAGGGCTGAATCTCTTCTCTAACATCCAAATCATTCAATTTGTACCATAGTTACTGTTTCTTAATAGTGACATTACCAAACTCCGCTTCGTTTCACTTTTTTAGATCCAATTTTAAAGCTGCCAACTTCTTAGCTAGTATAAAACTCGGATTGCCTTGGAACAAGTAAGATGCCCACCAAGCCTTCACTTTATCAACAAAATTCTCCACCTTCAACCACATATTCTCAAAACGAAAAGGAGTTCTACCTCTCCGACGACTTCCCCCTTCCAGCGAAATTGGGAAGTGGTCTAAAAGTACTCTGGAAAGCCTTTTTTGGGAAAACAGAGTGAAGTGTTCCGCCAAAAGCGGAGAGAAAAGAAATTGGTCTATTCTAGAAGCAGAGGAAGTATTGGACCGAGTATACAGGGCCCCGTCCATAGGAATATCCATCAGCCCATGGAGAGAGATAAAATTAGAAAACCCATACATAGCTCGAGTACAACTTGCAGCCCCTAATCTTTCCGATGGAAAGCGGATTATATTGAAGTCACCTCCTAGACACCATGGCAAATCCCACCAACTAATCAGGCCTGTCAGCTCCTCCCACATTTTCCTACGCCTCTTGTTCAAATTAGGCCCATAGACACCTGTAAATGCCCACTCAAATTGATCCCCAACATTTTTAAATTTGCATGAAACAAAAAAATGCCCCACTGCTCCCTCCACTTTTTCCACCACCCTTCAATCCCACATCAGAACAATACCTCCAGAAGCACCTTCAGAACCCAGGTAAAGCCAATCTACATAAGGACAGCCCCATATACTTCTAACAATTCTTCTAGTGATCCATCCAAGTTTAGTCTCCTGCAAACATACTATATCAGCCCTCCATGAACGCAACAAATTACGAATTTGAAGCCTCTTCTCAACCCCATTCAGTCCTCTGACATTCCATGAAATTATCTTCAACTTCATTTAGAAATAGATAGTGCCCGCACCCTATTAGTACCCTTACGCCTAGAAGAAGTAGAACCATAATTAATCGAACTGAATAGACCTTTCAACTCTCTGATACCTTTCACTCCTAAGCTCTTCAAGTCACGTGCTTTATTCTCCAAAGCAGCCCTACGGTGTAATTCAGCCTCAACAGCTAACAAGAAATTTGTCGCTTGATCTTCCAAACCTTTTAAGGACACGCCCAGGAAGTTATCAAACCCATTGAATTTACTTTGAAACCAGTCAGAGTAAGATTCCTCCGTCACTGGACTCTCCAGACCCACAATTTCCTGTCCTTCCTTGACCAATGGTAGAGAAAAGGCCAGTGGTTCCACCGCTAGAGGTGACAAACCCCCATTGTTAGGTAGCTTAGTAGCCTCCGAATAGGTGTCCGAAACCCAATCCTCCACAAGTACTTCATCCCCTTCAAATTGAGCTGCTGACACCTCCAAAGAGTCTGAAGACTTCAATGGAACCAAGGCCAACTGATTTTGCTCTTCCAGAACCTCTGTGACTTCATTGGGTGGCAGAGAAATTTGTATTGGAACAGCCACTCTCCTTCCATCTCTCAATTCAAGCACCCATTGCTCTGAATTCCCCCATTTCTTAATAACATTGCTGGAATGTTCCTTAAGCAATAATCGGATGTCTCGCTGCAAGTTAACTTCACAGTCAGAGGTTGTTGCCGACTCGTCAGCCTCATTGGAGCCAAAAGACTCAGTATCGGCCTCATCGGTGCCAAGAATCTCAGTATCAGCATCATCGGAAAGTTTCAAGGACTGGGCTAGCGTTGTAGAGCTACAAGGATCGGCTTGAGGGTGAATCGGCTTCACTACGACTGCGTTACTGCTTTTAGAGTCTCGCTCAGAAATTGCCGATACCAGTGGTAAAGAGATCCCAGTGTTTTGGGTCTCGCCAGATGGAAAAGAATGAAGGTGGGTTTGTTTTGGTTTAGGCCACCAGACTACTATGGGGCTGGGCTTTGGTTTGAAGGGAGCTGTAGGCTTGACAGAGTTTTTAAAATGGTTTTCCTTGGGCTTTACAAGTCGGCCCACTTCCTGAACATTGGACCATTGAACTTTCCATCCACCATCCGGCCCACGCTCCAATCTCATAGAAACATCCAGCGATAAAGGAGAGTCAGCTCTGCCAACAATGTCTTGAATCTCAAACGTAAATTTAGCCTTGGATCTCGCTTGTTCTTTCCCGGCATTCAGTTCACAAGTATCATGGCTACAATTGTGCAGGTTTGATTTGTTTGAATTTTGAATATTTGGCATTAATGGCTTTCATTTCTTGCTACCACCACCCTCTCACCAGTCAGTCTCCGCCATTGCTAACAGAACAGAATTGGACTTCTCCACTATCTGTTTCAGGACAGATTGTGGCTGTTTGATGACTAGCGTCTCAAGAGCAATGGCTTTTCGCAAATGAAGTCCAAACCCTCTCCACCCACTACCAAATTTTCCTTCTGGCACCACAATAAAGCCTTTCCGACGGCCATGTACAAGTTCCGAGATCATAAAAAAACTGCCATGTGCATTGGATCCTAGTTGCAAAATAAATACTTTATCACCATCTCAAAAGGTTCGTGCAAAATTAGCAGCGATTACATTGGACATGAGATCCTCCACAATAGCTAGCAAACGATTTGTACCCTCTTTGCCCATGAAAACTGATCGGAGAGAATCTCGATTTCTCTCAAAAATGCGTAACATATAATAAGTTCCTCCCTCCTCAACAGAGAACTAAAATGTCTTGGACTCGACGAAAAAGAAAATGGAACCTCCCATATCAACAGAGTAAAAATCTCAAATTTTGTGACTAATCTGAGGTAGCCAGGCCTCACAAACAATGCAAACACAAGTTTCATAGACTATTGAGTGGTGTCATCAGGATATGAATCTCAGTTAACAAAATCCTTCTTCCTAATTCACCCAAATTCTCAATTAAGAAGCATAACTTAATTCTATATTTCTTATAATTGTTATAGAAGGGAATGGACTTATATCTGAGAATGCTAAAGGCTGCACAGTTTCTGGGAACCAGAACCATGGGATGGCTGGTTTAAACCTTGTAAAAGATGAGATAGTTTCTGAACAATTAACCAACTAACCCTCCCACCTACTGTGCATTAATGCAGCCACTTTTTTTTTTTTTTTGGTTGGGTTGAATCAAGCAGTGGTTTTCATTTTTTTTATTTTTGTCTGTCAATGTGTTTTTTTAATTGTTATGATTTACTTTTTTTTGATAAGTAATTGGAATAATATTAATAAAGAAAAAACAAAAAGAGAAAAGAACAAGGAGTTCACGATGATGAACAACAAGAAGGAAAAAGCACACCGCACAACACAAAGCGGAAAATCAGGAAACAAAGCCAAGAGAAAACATAAACTCAGAGAGAGAAGAACAAACTGTAAAACCCCAACAATGAGACCACTCCAAAAGACTGCGATGACTTAAAACCTTTAACTCATCCAACGTCTTCTCCTTGTCCTCAAAAGAACGACGATTTCGTTTCATCCACACAATCCACATTAAGCACCCTGGAACCGAATTCCAAATGTCCGAATTATGCTTCCCAAACCACTGATGCCAACAAGATAACAAACTTGCCACTGAACTTGGCATAACCCAATGGATACCAAAGGCCTGAAGCATATAAGACCATAGGGAGTGAGTAACGGGGCAATGAAGAAGAAGGTGATCTACCGACTCCCCATCACGACAACACAAACAACACCAATTAGCCAAGGGGCGGCCCTTGATCATTAGATTATCCAAGGTGAGGATTATAATGACAACCTTGATTCTTTTTTGACAAGTAACAAAAATTTTTATTAATAAAAAAAAAAAAACTAAATACACCAGGGGTGTACTCAAAGAGAATTACAATCAAACTCTAAAAATTACAATGCTCAAGAGAAGACAAAGCTTGATAAAGAGAAACGCCAAGCAGACTAAGCTCTATAACCACACCATCCTTATTTAGATGACAAAGTTCTCAATCACTAATACATAATTGAACAGCATACCTTATACTTGCTTCTGTATATTGAAACAGCTGCTGCATGGGCCAAGATCTGGTGGTGCGCAGCCAAATATGGTTCTATTGAAGAACCTTGACATCTTCCAGGAGCAAATCCCCCCACATCATATCCATTCACAGCAGTTTGAAGGGGCTCATTAATTGTAATCCAGATTTTTACTCTATCACCAAAACTTGCAAAGCAAGTGTCTGCATAGATTGCAAAATATTTTCTGAATGCCAAACATGAAAAAAACCAGATTTATTGTTAATAGAAATGAAACAAAAGGAATAAAAAGCAATCGAACAAATATATGGGTAATATATATATATATATGTGTGTGTGTGTGTGTGTGTGTGTACATTATTTGGTACTAAGTTTCCTGAAACTCATTAATGCCATTGCTAATATTAAATCTTTTACATGATTCTCCCTCCCTCCATGTACTATAAAGAACAATACTTAGGAAGTTTTTATCCGACTATATTTTCCAGGGAAAAAAGAGAAGCAGAACAAAAGAAAATAGAAATAGAAATCAAATAAAATGGTTTCTCACGTCCTGTGGCTCATTGATAGTTATTAGGCATAACTACTTCCTTGTGCATAAATCAAAGAAGACCACATTTGCCATTATTTAGACTATGAAAAGAAAAGTGTCCATTCAATACTTGATTGGTTGCATGTGGCACGTTAAGCATCTCTTTTCACAAAGAAAAGATAATTGTAGTTTATATTCCCTATGCATAACAAATTTTTACTTTATTTCCTACAATCATCATACACATCCTAGGTTTTTTAATATGCCTACTAAATTTATCATATCCCCTTTAAAGCGTAATGTTTCTGTAGCTGTAAGATGTTTTCCCAAACAAGCATAAAGAAGCAGAAATGTTTCTATTTCTAGATGGTAACATCTTCCCTCAAGCCAGAAATTTTAACCACAAAGATTTTCAGCTTCTCTGAGCTTGACATGTATCAAAGACATGTCAGAAGTGATCTAGTCATACTTATCAAAAAAAGAAGTGATCTAGTCACGCTCTACCTTAGGCCAGCCAACCAACAACCCCCCCCCCCCCCCCCCCCTTCTCTACTCTTAGGACTGTCAACCAGTCACCCTCTACTCCTAAGCCAAAACAACCAGCCACCATTTCTGAACTCTTAGGGCAGGCAGGCAGCCCCTTATTTTGACTTCTTTATAGCCTGCCCAGATGTAACTGTTATCTAGGTTATTCCCTAGTAGTTAAAGATTATAAATAGACTTGTTATGTAAGAGTAGAATCAGTTTTTGATGTAACTTTTAACTTAATTGCAGACCTAGACAGAAACTCTGTTCCTCCAGTTATTTTCTCTGTAATTCCAGCTTTGATTCTTAATTTTAATGCAATTCTAATTCAAGTTCTCAATTATTTGATCTTGATTTCCATCATTTGGTATCAGAGCACAGATCTGGTCCTCTTTTTCCCTACTAATTAGATCATTTGAGTCCTAGATTCCTTGTGTTTCTTTTTTTTTCTCCCTCCATCCTCATGAGGCTACCGATGAGTCTGATGACTCTCATTCTCATTTTGAGAACCCTTTTGGAGTTCCTCCAAGGGGTAGGCCTTTTGTGGAAAGAAATGAGCCAAGGCTTGACTATAACTTCAAGGTTGAAATTCCAGAATTTCATGGGAGTCTCCAACCAGAAGACTTCGTAGATTGGCTTAACACCGTTAAGAGGGTGTTTGATTATTATGAAGTTATGGATGAAAAGAAAGTGAAGCTAGTTGCTATTCGCCTTAAAGGGAGAGCTTCCACTTGGTGGGAACAATTGCAAATTTCTTGCCAAAGAAGTGGTAAAGTCAAGATCAAGAGTTGGGAGAAGATGAAGAAAAAGCTCTGTGAGCAATTTCTTCCTTTCAACTACACCCAATCACTCTACAAAGACCTACACAACCTTAAGCAAGAAGGAAGTGTAGAGGAGTATATAGAGGCATTTGACCAACTTGTAGTAAGGGTAGATTTGAATGAAAGTGAAGAACAAATGGTTGCAAGGTACTTGAATGGATTGAAGCCATCCATCCAAGATGTCCTTAGCCTTCAATCATTGTGGAAGGGCTTTACTGGTGGAGAAACAACAAACTAGGCCAGCTTTAAGGTCTGGAAAGTGGGGTTCCAGGTCTGGTTAGGGGATTTCTAACCAATATAAGGTTGGGAATTTAAGTACAAATGGGAGAGGAGAAACCTCTGGGGTTGGTCAGCAACCAGCAAGTCCTAAATCTGCTATTACAGCCCCAAAACAGTCCCAAACAGCCACTGTTGGCGGGGGTAGACAGCAACAAGTGGGTACTTTCAAATGTTTCAAGTGTAGAGAGCCGTGCATAGATCTTTGGATTGTAGGAAGAAGGCTATTATGTTGGAGGAAATAAAAGAGCTTGAACATGATGATGGAGAACCCATTTTTGATCAACCTTCAAATGAGGTTGGTGGTGATTTTGAAGAAGAAGAGGGCTTGACACTTGTGATGATGAAGACTCTTCTTGCTCCTAAATTCAAATCTAAAGAAGATTGGTTGAGAACCAATATTTTTTATACAGCTTGCAGCATTGGAGGAAGAGTTTGTAGTATGATCATTGATGGGGGAAG
Organism: Lithocarpus polystachyus; assembly: GCA_033629205.1. Classification (NCBI taxonomy): domain Eukaryota; kingdom Viridiplantae; phylum Streptophyta; class Magnoliopsida; order Fagales; family Fagaceae; genus Lithocarpus; species Lithocarpus polystachyus. The sequence continues at coordinate 71,649,954 of CM066162.1, forward strand.
TTGTGAAAATGTGGTCTCTCAAGAGGTGGTTTGAAGCTTGCCACTCAAGATCACCCATATCCCTACAAACTCTATTGGTTCAAGAAGGATAATGAGGTGAAAGTAACGAAGCATTGCTTGGTGCCATTTTCCATCCAGAAGAAATATCTTGATGAAGTTTGGTGTGACGTAGTACCAACGGATGCGTGCCATATCCTTCTTGGAAGACCTTGGCAATTTGATCACCAAATGATGCATGATGGGAGGAAGAACACCTATACCTTAAGCAAAGACAATCAACAATTTACTTTGCTACCAATGAAGGAAAAGGTGACTTCTAAATCCGCTACAACCACTTTACTAGCTTCTAAAAACTTCATTCAAGAAAGTCGAGATAGTGGCTACATTTTGGCATTAATTCCAGTCAACACAGTGGCTGGAATTGATGTTCCTAGTGCTGTCACTGAGTTATTACAACAATACAGTGATGTTTTTCCCCATGAGTTACCTCCCGACTTATCTTCTATGCGAGACATTCAACATGCCATTGATTTGGTACCAAGAGCACCCCTTCCAAACAAAGCAGCATATCGTATGGCTCCAAAGGGGAAGGAAGAGTTGCAAAAACAAGTTCAAGAGCTTCTTGATAGAGGCTACATTCAGGCTAGTATTAGCCCTTGTGCAGTCCCACTCTCGTAACTCCTAAGAAGGATGGCTCTAGGAGGAGGTGTGTGGATAGTAGAGCTATCAACAAGATCACAATCAAGTATCGTTTTCCAATTCCTAGATTGGATGACATGCTAGATTGCTTGGCGGGTGCAAAGGTGTTTTCCAAGATTGATTTGCGAAGTGGGTATCATCAAATTAGAATTCGCCTAGGAGATGAATGGAAGATGGCCTTCAAGACGCATTATGGATTACTTGAATGGCTTGTTATGCCATTGGTTTGACAAATGCACCTTTCACTTTCATGAGGGTGATGACACAAATTTTGCAACCACTGTTAGGGATTTGTGTTGTGGCGTGTTTCGATGATATTTTGGTGTATAGAGCCGCTGTTTGGAGGATCACTTGGCGCATTTGCAGCTTGTGCTCGACATTTTGAGGAGAGAAAAGTTTTATGGTAATATGAAAAGGTGTAGCTTTGGGATGGATGAAGTGGTGTTCTTGGAGTATGTTGTGCCTTCCAAAAGAGTGTTCATGGATGAAAACAAGGTTAAGGCAATTGTTGATTGGCTTACACCTTCTAGTATGCATGACTTGAGGGGTTTTCATGGTCTTGCTACCTTTTATAGAAGGTTTATTAGCAATTTTGGGGAAAATGGGCTTTTGCCCTTATTTATTAAAAAAAAAAAAAAAATCTAGCACAATGTTCCTATTTTGAAACTATTAAGCATCGTGTCCCTGTTTTGAAATTCGATTTTAACAAAATCGAGTTACAGGTGGAACTCGACTTTAACAAAGTCGAGTTCTATACATATTTTGCCACTTAATTTTTTTTTTTTGAAAATTTAAGTGAAACTCGACATTAGCAATGCCGAATTTCACTTAAAAGTTTACATATAACTTGATTTTAAGGATATCAAGTTTTATACAGAACTCGATTTTGTTAAAATCGAGTTTCAAAAATATGGACATTCTGCTAAATAGTTTCAAAACAGGGACATTGTGCTAGATTTAAAAAAAAATAAGAGCAAAAGCCCATTTTTCCCAGCAATTTCAGCACCATTGCAGCACCTCTCACCAATTGTCTCAAACAAAAGTCCTTTGTTTGGATTGATGAAGCCCAAGAAAGCTTCCAACTTTTAAAGAGGAAGTTAACCGAAGCTCCTATCCTTGCCTTGCCCTGCCCAATTTTGACAAGATATTTGAGCTTAATTGTGATGCATCAGGAGTTGGAATTGGTGTGTCCTTAGCCAAGAAGGACAGCCCATAGCATTCTTTAGTAAGAAGTTGAACGAAGCAAAACTTAGGTATTCTACCTATGACAAGGAATATTATGCTATTGTTCAATCCATCAAGCATTGGAGTTACTATTTGGCCTACAAAGAGTTTATTCTACACACTGATCATGAGGCTTTGAAATATCTCAATAGCCAATCGAATGTGAATAAAAGGCATGCTAAGTGGGTAAGCTTTTTGCAGTAATTCACTTTCTCATTGAAACATCAGTTGGAAATTCTCGACAAAGTGGGTGATGGGTTTTGAGTAGGAGGACTAATTTCTTGGTGGACATGCAAATTATGGTTGCTGGTTTTGAAGTTTTCGAAGAGAATTACCAAGATGACCCACATTTTGGTAATCTATACCAACAATTGCAGCAGGGGCAGCAACCTGCCAAGTCTGACTTTTGGTTGAAGGATGGATTTCTTTTCAAAGGGCTGAAATTATGTTTGTCTAAATGTTCTCTAAGAGAGTTGATGATTGTTGAACAACATAATTTGGGGCATTTTGGCAAATCAAAGACCCTAGAATCCCTTAAACAAGACTAGTTTTGGCCAGGAATTACTAAAGATGTTGAGCGGCATGTTCAAAGGTGCTAAGTTTTTCAAAAAGGAAAGGGTATAGCCACTAATGCAGGTCTGTACTTACCTCTTCTAGTGCCTAATAAACCATGGGAATGTATTAGTATGGATTTTGTTCTTGGCCTTCCACCTACACAATGAAAGAATGATCCAATCATGGTGGTAGTGGATCATTTCTCCAAGATGGCGCACTTCATCCCATGCAAGAAGACTTCGGATGCTTTCAATGTGGCTGTTTTATTTTTCAAAGAAGTCTAGAAGCTTCATGGTGTGCCGCTCTCTATTGTTTCCGACAAGGATGCTAAATTTCTTGCTCATTTTTTGGCGAACTCTATGGCACAAGATAGGAATTGAATTGAGCTTTAGCACATCTTTTCACCCTCAAACGGATGGTCAAACTGAAGTTGTCAACCAGAGTCTTGGGAATCTCTTAAGATGCTTGATTGGCGAAAATCCAAGGAATTGGGAAAGTATCCTTCCTTTGGCTGAATTTGCTGACAACTGTTCTCTTAATCGGGCTATTAACACATCTCCTTTTGAAGTTGTGTACGGGAATAAACCTTTGAGTGTCTTAGATTTGGCACCCTTGCCACTTTCGAAGAAGGAGAATATAAGAGCAACAAAAATTTATGCACAAGTCAAGGAGAAAATTGAACATTCCAATACTAACTACAAGGCTGTTGCTGATATTCATCGAAGGAGATTAATTTTCAAGGAAGGGGACCTCATATGGGTGATTTTAACTAAGGGAAGGTGTCCTCAAGGCTCCTATTCCAAGTTGGAAGAAAGGAAAGTAGGTCCCTGCAAAGTGTTGACTAAAATCAATGACAATGCCTACACAATCCAACTAGCCCCTCATCTAAGCATTTCTAATGCCTTCAATGTGAAGCACTTGAAGCCTTATTTTCCAGCTGAAACTTGAGGGCAAGTTTCCTTTATGGAGGGGAGTATGATGCAGTCACCCTCTACCTTAGTCCAGCCAACCAACCTCCCCTCTACTCTTAGGACTGTCAACCAGCCACCATTTCTGTCCTCTTAGGGCAGGCAGCCTTATTTTGACATCTTAGGTCTGCCATATAACCTCATTAATTCAGCTTTGACCTATGTTGTGATAGCCTGACTAGATGTAACTATTAGCTAGCTTATTCCCTAGTAGTTAAAGATTATAAATAGACTTGTTATGTAAGAGTAGAAAGATTATAAATAGACTTGTTATGTAAGAGTAGAATCAGTTTTTGATGTAACTTTTAACTTAGTTTCAGACCTGGACAGCAACTCTGTTTCTCCAGTTATTTTCTCTGTAATTCCAGCTTTGATTCTTAATTTTAATGCAATTCTAATTCAAGTTCTCAATTATTTGATCTTGATTTCCATCAAGAAGAGATATACAAATAAGAAAGCCATGATCAACAAACAAAGAGTAAATTCAGGTCAGCGTGTTTATGATTTTGAATATATTTAGAACTGATAAAAATATTAATATCAACATGAAAGAAACTGTTTATATCAAGATTTCTGAAAACTAATAATTTTATTATGACAATACTTACACAATTTGCTTATTCAACCACCCTCCCATTGTCTCATGAAGATGCAAAGGAAGATCCCAATGGTACAAAGTTATGCAAGGCTGGATACCTGCAGGAACAATGCTGTCAATTACGCTTTGTTGGTGCAACTAAAAGGAAATCAACTATAAATTAATACCTTTCTCAAGAAGAGCATTAATAAGATTGTTGTAGTAATTAATCCCTTCATCATTGATTTTGGTTCCTAAACCATCTGCAACGATAAGCAAACCATGGAAAAATCCATTAATCATTACAACTAAGCTCAGGCAGCACCGAAAATAAAACGCAACAATGATGAAAGCAATTTTCGTACAACTCAACCTATATGAGGTGAAAACTATGGCGTAATTTCATTTTACCACCCTAAATTATACCCCAACTTACCCTTTGCACCATAAACTTTCAAAATGCACAGTTTGCACCTTAAACTATAACATGTGTTACACTCTGCACCCCACCATTAATTCTGCCATTATCTTGGATGGAAAACCAAAGTTTAGGTTGTAAAGTATAATAGAGAGTATAGTTTAGGATTATAAAGTGTAATTTCTCACATGTTTTTAAGGGATTAAGAAGAGGGGCAGTTGGGTCTTTTCACATGATGCCATCCAAGATAACGGGAAGAATTGACAGCATGGTGCAAAGTGTAACATGGGTTATAATTTAGGGTGCTAATGGTGCATTTTGAAAGTTTAGGGTGCAAACTACAAAGTGTAATTTGCAGTATAGTTTAGGGTGCAAACTACAAAGTGTAATTTCCACTTAAAACTAATCAGCATGGTTTTTCATGTCAATATTATGGTACAGCATGAAAACCAGGGATTGGAGGTGTCAAAACCACTTATTCCTAAAAGGACAAATTGAAGGGTGAATATACATAGTCATACAACTTGTCTTCATTAAGGGTCTAACATCTTTATTTCAACCATTTAAGTAATGACTGTGCCTAATAGACCAAAAGAAAGAAGACATGGCCCTGAACTCTACTATATATATATATATATATATATATATATCACCATAAGTTAGATCCAGTCACTGACTACAATTGTACCATTGTAGTCAGTGATTGGATCTAACCTTTAGATCTGACAACAGGGGTTTTTAACCAAAGACAAGGTTCCTTCTTAATGAACAGTATAACCTCTAACTGCCTCTTCTTATCCTAAAACGCCTGTAAACGCCTCAACGCCTCACTCCGGCTAAACGGCTATAACGGCGAACCAAGGATTCAAAGGTCTAACTGGGCTATAGGACATCATTGATATGGGTCTTACACATCTCATAAGCATTCTACACCTGCAACAAATTTTGGGGCTAAACACAGAGATAAGGAGAAGAAGATAACTGGGAAATAACTAGGTTAGTTTGAACAGATAACACAGAATGAAAGAATAAATAGAGAAGAAATAACTGAATCAACAGGTGAACAAGTAAAAGAAGATCACAAGACAGAAATAAACAATAGGAATAAAGTGAGAAAATAATGCCATGAAAATAATGTATGCAAATATTGAAAATAACTTTGATAAACTGAGGCGGTATAACCGGCCAGTTTGATTTTCTTTAAAACAAAAGTAACTTACAAACTGATCGGCCAAACTTGGCTCTGATACTAGGTTGGGTAATCTTTTTACAAGTCTTTCTGTGCCAAGTAAAATGATTCTCAAAGTATTCAAAGAAAGGGATATTATCCTGTATCTCCGTCATGAATTCTTTCCAAGCATTGAATACTTCAACCTTTTGTTCCTTGGTATGGTTGGCTCTATAGGCTTCCTTTTTGGCTTGATTCCTATCTGAGTCAAACTCTTCTTCTAAAAGCTTCATATCTGGCTTAAAATCTTTTTTTAAGACTTTAAGATCATAATCTTGATATGGGTCTTCCATATCAGTTCTTGAGAGTGTTCCTAACTTCTGACTGTTGTTATCATCCTGGTCAACAACTGATTCCTGTTTGGCTGTATAATAAGGGGTACTAACCTGAGATCTGGTTTTAACGCCTTGAAACTCTGGATCTAAGTCTCTTCTAGATCTAGGGAAAGGTGCTAGGGGTCTAAAGGAGTTGGCTTGGGATGTAGGTTTATCTCTGAGGAGAAAGGGTGGTTGCTTATTGGGTAGAGGGGATCGGCGGAGATCTATTGGGGATCTGGGCCTATAGTCATCTAGGGGTGATCTAAACCTAGAGTTGTCAAAACTGAGCCTAACAATACCATCTGCTAGTTGCTGGAGAAAGTCTAAGTCTGAACTTTGGTCTGGATCTTGGATCTGGAGAGGGTAATTCTCATTTTCTAGTTTCCAATTTTCTCGAAAGGAAATTTCATCCCACTTAAGGTTTCTAGGGATCTGGATTTTGGCTTGGACGTTGGTTTGAATAAGAAGTGTTTCTCCCACTTTCTTTCTGTCCAAAGCACCAACATTCATGTTTGTCTTTATACACTTATAACACACTCTGTATATAAGTGTTATCTGGCTGGTTCCTTGTGTCATGAGGGTTCCATGGGTCTTGATATTCAAGGTTAAAACTTTCATGACATTCGGATCATGAAGGTGAACTGTAAAGTTTGGGAAACAGTCAAAATGGACTGGTTCGTTACTTAAACTGGTTTGAATGGTTCCTAAGAGACTGTCATTAAACCTTATATGACGGGTATCTCTAAGGGCTAACAGAACTGAATTGTTCAATCCTGATCTGATGAGAGGTTTAATACTAATTTGGACCAAACCTATGTGCAAGAAGTGATGACCTTTCTTCTTATGGGCTTTTATCTGGGCTGGACTAAACAAGTAGCACGTCTCGTACTCCTTATTAATTCCATAAACCTGTTCTATGGTTCTAACATGGAAATCTGTCTTGAAAGCATTCAAGTTCCATGAAGACTTATAGAATTCTCTTGTGGGTACCTTAGGGAGGTTCCAATCTCCTAACTTAAGGTCAACATCAGACATCTCATATTCTTCACTATGGATAATTCCAGACTCTTGTGGAATTTCTGAGAGTGATGTGGATCTACTGGCTAAACTGGAGGTTGAGTTACTTCTAAACAATTTACTCATCATTTTGGCTACCTGGTAGTAAAACACAATTAAAACCTAATTATCTTTATCTTCAAATGACTGGATCTAACCTTTAGATCTGACAACAGGGGTTTTTAACAAGAGACAAGGTGCCTTCTCAATGAACAGTATAACCTCTAACTGCCTCTTCTTATCCTAAAACGCCTGTAAACGCCTCAACGCCTCACTCCGACTAAACGGCTATAACGGCAAACCAAGGATTCAAAGGTCTAACTGGGCTATAAGACGTCATTGATATGGGTCTTACACATCTCATAAGCATTCTACACCTGCAACAGATTTTGGGGCTAAACACAGAGATAAGGAGAAGAAGATAACTAGAAAATAACTGGGTTAGCTTGAATAGATAACACAGAATGAAAGAATAAATAGAGAAGAAATAACTGAATCAACAGGTGAACAAGTAGAAGAAGATCACATGACAGAAATAAACAATAGGAATATAGTGAGAAAATAATGCCATGAAAATAATGTATGCAAATATTGAAAATAACTTTGATAAACTGAGGCGGTATAATCGGCCAACTTGATTTTCTTTAAAACCAAAGTAACTTACAAACTGATCGGCCAAACTTGGCTCTGATACCAAAAGTAAGTTAGATATCACCATAAGTTAGATTATTATAATCAATTTCTGGGGTATTACAAAAGTAATACCATAAGTTAGACTATGGTACAATGACTACAATGGTAAATATATAACTATATATATATATATATATATAGTTATATATACCATAACTGGGTTAACTTGAACAGATAACACAGCATGAAAGAATAAATAGAGAGGAATTAACTGAATCAACAGGTGAACAAGTAGAAGAAGATCACAAGACAGAAATAAACAATAGGAATATAGTGAGAAAATAATGCCATGAAAATAATGTATGCAAATATTGAAAATAACTTTGATAAACTGAGGCGGTATAACCGGCCAACTTGATTTTCTTTAAAACAAAAGTAACTTACAAACTGATCGGCCAAACTTGGCTCTGATCCCAAAATGGGATAAGTTACAGGCTAGGCGGAAGCTGTCAGACGCCGACTGGGGCTATCTGGCTTTGGTTCTTTTTCTAGATTCTGGCCTCCTACAATGGTAAATATATAACTATAGATATATATGAATATATGCATAGCATCGCCCTTTTTGAGTCAGCCTAAATATTTTTCATGCTATTATCACAAAACTATGCCTCATCTATGACAAACTGGTCCAAATATATCTTACACGCACAAACAAAAACATAAAAATGAAAAAGAAAGCACCTAGTCCATATCTATTTCATAAAATCAGAACTTATATAGCAACTGAAATAAGACATCCCCACCAGGGATTTGATGGGTATACAATCTGCATACTTCAATTATCCCCTATTCCATCTTTCTTAAGTTTCATCAATACAATATTTATTACAATTTTTTATATATTTAAAAATAGACTTGCACCTTGTGCTAATGTAAAGATATATTAAAAGAGGCCAACTTCTGCCTGAACTTCTATAAAAAAGTCCTACCTGAATTCTTTGCTCAGAGATCTCAACTATAGATATCCCAAATTCTAATGCTTTAAATTTTAGCAATCTTTTAAAGTCAGCCCATATAAGTAGAGAAAATTGACAAAATAATTGTACTATCTTATGTGGAGATTTAATGGGCAGACTACTTGGACTGTGCTAAAGTCTTTGTTTTTGAGATCATTGTATGATTGGCTGAGAGTGCTAGTACGAGTCCATTAGTCCTCTTTTTTGGATTATCTTGATTTTTTGAACTTAAGATTGTAATGACTAAACCATTGCACACTTCCTGTGTAATTAAGTGTTCTCCATTTTATTTTCACTTAAAAAAACGAAGAAAATTTAACAATTAACTGCCTGTCTCAAATGCTACCACAACATTAGCCCGACTCAAGTTGTGTCAAATACATATGGATGACCCCAGTCTTACAAACTCATTTCATAATATATGAACTAAGCCTCCTGCATGCCGTCTGATTGATTCTTTCTTATATTCTGGATTCCCAAATGGATAAATCATGTACATAAATTCCTAATGTAATCCAAATTAGTTCAACTCTGGTTCAACTAAAACTCATACTTCTTGAGACTAAGTGCCAAGGCAGGGATATGGGAAGAAGGGAGGTAAACAACTAGACGAGGACTCAAAAGGAAATAATAATAATTAGTATGTTCCAACCACTAATCATATGTACAGCCAATATACTCTTCCTGAACAGTAATGAAAAAGTATTAATGATAAAATGTATTAAACATTGTAATAAAAGGACATACCAGGGAAGATACGAGACCATGATACGGAAAAGCGATAATATTCGAATCCCAACTTGGCTATAAGTTCAACATCTTCCTGTATATCAGTATTGAATCAAATAATCTAAACCTAATGCAACTTTAAAACAGAACATATAAGTGATATGAATCAAATTTGTTTTCCAATATACCAAGGGAAAAGGATCAATGTCCACATACAAGAACTACACATACGCAAATTCAAGTATACTTTATGAGGCCTAAATCCTAACCAAATTTAGGTTGATTCCAAGGATCCTTTTCCAACTGGTTGGGATTAGCTAACATATATCCTTGTCCTCCATTCTATCTTATTTAGGTCACAGTTTACATCACAGTTCATATGTGTGTGTGTGTGTGTGTGTGTGTGTGTGTGTGTATCACATTGATTTGGCTACTTCCATCTATGTTTGGAAATAGAAAATCTTAAACATTAGTATTGAATAAAAAAAACAGAAAAACAAGCATCTAGCTAGAGATGAAACTGCTCAGTACTTCCATTTCACAATCAGGAATGCATTAAAAGGTGATGAAACATGCCAATAAAGCCAAACTGAATAGTAAGAGATAAAAAAAATGTTTGAACAGGTGTAATGCACTGAGAAGTTTTAGATGTAGAACTGGGAAACATGCAATGTCATTTGTGAAGGAGGATGATTCATATTCCTTTCTTTTTTTGATAAGTAAGAAAGATATATATATATATATATATATATATATATATATATGATGATTCATATTAATAAATAACAAATTAGTGATAATAGGAAAAAATTATGGATTTTTATCTAAACCCTCTATAAATCAACAACCATTTAATGAAATACTTTATATTCACACACACACACAAAAAATTATGGCTTATGTGACAAATGCTTCTTCACAGTGTATGGTGTTTCTCTTAGATTTGGAATTGGGATCAAATAAGTCAAATAGCCCACAGGACACATGGTGCATCCACTTGATAACAAAGACAAATCTCAAACTAGCATAATTATGTTATAAGTATCTAAAACGGGGCTAATTACTATATAAGCACTACAGGGCAATCAACCACAAAGGAATAAAATAACTGCGAGTCACTCAATACATTGTTACTAACCTTGTATCTATGATATTGATCCACTGCCACATCACCATTGCTTTTGTCAATGATCTTTCCTAACAAAACAAAAGGACGGACAAATAAGTTCCAAAAAATGAAGAAAAGAAAATTCATCCACATCAACCCAAAACTTGTCATGGAAGAATTTGTTATAAGCTTGTTAAAAAAAAGAGAGAGAATTACCCTCAGTGTGTGAAAAAGCATCCCAAATACTTGGACCCCTACCACCCTCCTTGTAGGCTCCTTCCACCTAAAAAAAAACAACAAGGAGACTAAATTAAAAAAGTGTGAGTTTTCCATTATTTATGGAAACTACAATTAACCAACACACAAACACACACAAAAACCCAGACAAGCTACTTTTCTTATTAACATTTCCAAAAGAAACATTTTGCAAGTTAGAGTTGATATTCATTTAGTTTCACATACTTTAGTTTCCAAGAATGATTCTTCTCTCTCTCTCTCTCTCTTATGTGCTATAAAACCTCCATTACATATCAAGGAAACATCACGAAGGAGAATACTGTGCATGTACTTGTGTGTTGTGTCCCCTACTTGGGAGGCTGTAACTTCTATATCTGCTAAAAATGATGGTCTTTCACCTAGGTGTCCATACCCTTCCTCATACTTGAGAAAGGTGATCCTTTGAAACGTAGAGCCATATATCAAAGATAGAGTTCTTCCAAAAATTTAATTAAATGACACCAATCACTTAGATTTTGCACAATAGTATGCAACAAAAAACTATGCCAGAAAAGGCCAAAAAGAGAGCATAAGAAAAACTAAAAAGAGAGGAAGCAGCAAGCATGCCTTTCAGATATAATAGCCCATAACAACAAAATAAATTCATAGAAATCACATGATACGAGGAACCCAAAGAAATCAATTTGATAAAAAAAAATTATGATCAATTTACACTTCTTTTTTCCAACAAGAAATCAAAACTGGTCAACCAAAGAGGCTTGGAAAATTGTAACACAAAACCCATATCGTAATTTGTAAGAAAATGGATAACAAAGCTGATTTCTTTTTGTAAAATCTACAATAAGACAGTAAAAATGAGCAAATATCCAGATCATAATTTGTCAGAATATAAATATAAACAAACGAGAAAATGTGACTGCAGAGGTGACGGTAGAAAGAGAACCTGATAGGCAGAAGTGGCCACGCCAAAGAAGAAGTTTGGAGGGAAGTCACTGCGAGACACTTCCTTCTTGTTGGACTCATCACCTTCATATTCCTTCAACAACTCCTTCTTTGCCATTGTTGTTGTGACTAAAACAGAGAAAGTGAGTCAGTGAGTTATGAAGAAATACAGAGGAGAGTTGTGGTGTACCAGTTATTTATATATATATATATATATATATATATATATATATATATAATATGATAAAAAGGTTCATGTGACATACTTAGTCAATATTATATTCACATTAAAATATCTCATGAAACGGTCTCATGAGACCAATGTCTTACTGAAATATGGATCTCACGCAAACGTACATGTGATATACTATGTCAATATTATATTCACGAGAAAGTGAGTCATAAGATAGTCTCAGGAAACCAATGTCTCGCTGACATGTGGGATTCACGCGAAGGTATATGTGATATACTATGTCAAGATATTACATTCACGATAAAGTATCTCATGAGACAGTCTCATGAAACCAATATCTCACTAACATGTGGGTCCCATTCTTTTATTATTTTCACAATTTTTGGAGATGACTGATTGTGATTATTAGTGCAATATCGCTCTCATTATGACCGCTGTCACACATTAGTTTTATTGTACAAAAACACTAGTATATGTGGTGTGTGAGGGACGCGTCCCTCAAAAAAGAGATTCGGGTACCTTTTAGGGCACCTTTCTTTTTGAATAAGTGGTTGTGGAGTCACCACTTATTTTTTATGTACAAAAAATAAGAAAAACTAAATACAAGTCCCCATGATGAATGTTCCATTCATTGATTGAAAAAAAAAAATCCGAAAATTTGAACTTTACATGACTTTGGATCATAGTTATAATCTACCCAAAACAAAAATAAAGATAAAGTTAGTTTTACTTAACCAAAGACCTAAATCCGGAGGTTAGGTTACGGAATGGGAAGGTGTTAGGTACCCATTCCGCCCAGACAAGGTTTGGTCTTCTAAACTCTTGTGATCAATGTATCATTTTATGCATGTCATGAATGATATGTTGAATATGTAAAAAGAATCAAGTTACACAAATTTATTTATGAATGAAGTCTCTTATTTTGTTTTAAAAAAAAAAATCAGATCTGTTTTGGTTGGTAAAAGAAAAGGTTTTTGCTAACAAAAAAAATCAGATCTGTTTTGTAGTATGTAAAAAAAGTGGTTTTTGGAGATAAAAATTCAAATCTGTTTTTATTACCTGAAATAAAGTCTTTTGATTTGAAAAATATTAGATCTGTTTTTGGAGAACTAAAAAGATGGTTTTTATTAACAGAAAAAAAAATCAGATCTTTTTTTTTTTTATGTTTTAAAAGAATGAAAATGATTTTTTTTAAGAAGAGAGTTTCACTCATAATTTAAATTTATGCAACATGAATTAAAACAAACACAAACATAGTAATACATGATCTCTTTCATTATTTCAACAATTTGCATGTATTAAAAAAAGTCAGATTTGTATTTTAAGAAAGATACAAATCAGTTTTCATTTGAGAAAAATTTAGATCTGCATCTTCTAAAGATGCTGATCTCTTTTCGTTTGAGAAAAATTCAGATCTACATCTAGAAAAGATGCAAATTTATTTTTATGTTGAAAAAAAACTCTAAGATCTGTTTTTATATTGAGAAAGCTCAGATCTACATCTAGAAAAAATTTAGATCTATTTTATTTTAAAAAAGAATTATTTACATGTAGATTATTGACATTCAAGAAAGAGATTATAACAATCACATCAAAAAACAACAACTAACAATATATGTTATGACTATTTAAAAAAGAAAGAGATATAACATGCATCATCTCATCATAAGAAAAAGGGTTAAGAAACAACCTCTTGCATGAGTACTCTTTATTCTTGAGAGGATGTTTTAGGGTTCAAAGAAACTTATTCAGTTCTCTTTGAAACCTAAAAACCCTAATTTTTGTAGCAAAACTCAAAAAGGGGATCAGAAAATATGAGCCATTTGAGAGCTTAAAACGTGTGTCTCCAGAGTGTAAAAAAAAAGGTCCTGAATTATGAGGTTCAGCCTCTATTTATAAAGGTCAGAAATCCCTAAAATATAGGTATGGACGATTAGGGTTTGAATCCGGACGCATCCTTCTGCGAAAATGTCGAAAAGGGTGTGCATTATCGTCACCTGAAGGCCGTTGGGCCAAGCCCATCCAAGTGCAATTTGACACTTTTAAAGTGCCGTTCGGCACTCCAAATGTGTTGAATTGGCTCTTGGAGGCCGAATGCGCTTTCGTGTTCGGTGCCATTTGGACTCCTCTTCTAGGGTTTTTTGGCCGATCTTTGCACCTAGACACATTTTCATCCTCCGTCTATGATTGTTTGCCTCTTTTCCGGATAATTCAGGCTTTTTAAGAACAATTATCTTGTGATAAATCCCTTAAAATAATTCTTGATAAAGTTCAGATTATCCACAATTTTATTATTATCTAATCATCCCTTTGATTCCTATGCATGCATTTCTATCTTAAACCCTAATTATCAACCAATCACAAAATTATTTAACTAAGGGATAATTACAGTAAACCCACCTGTGGTATGACTCGTTTTCACTTTGCCTACCCGTGGTTCAATCATTTACACTTTGCCCATTTGAACTTCAATCCGTTACCCACTTTTGTTAAAATCAAGGGTAAAAATGTATTTTATCTTCACTTTTATGTCTCTCTCCTCTAAAAACAAAAAATAACAGAAAAAACTCAAACAAACAAGATTAAATAGGAGGATTTTGTAGCTTGGGTTCAAGAACACACTTGCTCTTGGTATGACAGTCTTGAGCCAATCAATCCAAATAAAATTTTCATATTCGCACAAATCCGAAAAAATATTTACAAAAATCCTACACTTGAAAGTCCTCTACTCTAATTTCACAAAAATCCTTTCAGACACTTTCAGTTATTCACAAAAATCATACACGGCTTCACCTTAGTTCTCTAAAAAATCTCAGACCAAAACCAAAGCAAACCCCTCTTCAAAACCCAGACCCACCACATCTAGCGACACAAACACAGACCCACTACACCCACAACAAAGAAAATAAGATAGCAGAGAGAGAGAGGCAGATCGAAGTCACAGTCGGAGCCAAACTCAACGTGAAGGAACCCATGGCCAAAGCTAGAACTTACACTGCTGCAATATTCGTTTGTCATTGCTCTGTTCACCGCCACCATTGCTCTGTTCATTGCTGCTACATTGGTCCGATTCATTCGTCTTCCTCAACTAGTAGCACACCCTCACCCAAGCTTTCTATTCAGTCAGCCATCTTTGTTCCTTCTCGCCAACCCATCTCTCTCCCAGTCACCCTTTCGCCGAGCCATCTTACCCACAACGCAATCTTCGAACTCGACGGAGAGGAACAAAATTGAAATTGAAATTTTCGCTGTAGCCACCGACTACGACGATGTCGTTTTTGGTTGATGGTGGACTGTGGGTGATGCCGTGAGTGGGTTGGGTTTGAAAAGAGGGAGAAGTCAGAGAGATAGAGATGCAGAGGGAGAAAAAATAATAAATAAATGAATGAGATGGGTCTGGAAGCTATTGGATTTTTTTTATTTATATTTGATTTGTATTCCTCCAATCTATTCTCGTATAAGTTCTTCAGCAATCAAAAACCCTAACTTTTTTATTTTTGTTATGTTTCTTTTTTCTTAAAAATTTGTTTTTCTAATGACAAAGGGAAAGGTGGGTAACAGAGTTCTAACGGAAGTTACCACAGGTGGGTAAAGTGTAAATGATTGAACCACAGGTAGGCAAAGTGAAAACGGGTCATACCACATATGGGTTTACTATAATTATCCCTTTAATTAATCTTAATTGTTTAACCAATTATAATTAATTTAAATACATCGTGCGTGGTCGACTCTTCCTAGACACAATCCATATGGACCATACAAATTTGAACATGTGATATCTTTCGATTCGATGGTCCGATTTAAAATCCAGAAATACCGTTGTGACCATTAGAATCTCAAGATTATTTTCATGATATGTAATGAATGACATGATGCATGTATTACAAAGACAAATTGATGTATGTAATGCAAAAACAGAATGATGCATGTGATGCAATTATGATTTTCTTTTGGGCACATGGATGGTCATTCGAGTTGTTCTCCTTAATTAAATCATGGGTGCAAAATTGAGTATCTACAGAATGCCCCTCATTGACAGAGCTTGAAAAGTGAATGTCAATGTAAAACAAAGACATTGATTTCAGTGACCATGATTTAATTGAGGTTGAATTTTCAAAAATTACATAACCCTTGAACCTAAAACCCTGGAACACAGAACTAGTACCTTATCTTTTGACAAAAAAAAAAAAAAAAAAAAAAATTGAAAATACTGGACTTAGCTGGTGGTTGACATGATTCTGGGCATGATTCTTGGCAATTGGGGTGACCAAAGGACATTTCTATCCTGATCTGGAAAATGGAGTTGTCTGTGACTATAGGGCTTCTCTACCTTAATCTTGATGGAAGGCAACCAAAGGGCTTCTCTATTTGATTATGGAGCTGTCTGCGATCTAAGGGTTTCTCTACCTCGATCTTGACGAAAGGAAACCAAAGGGCTTCTCTACCTTGATTTTGGAGTTGTCTGTGATCCAAGGGCTTCTCTACCTTGATCTTGACGAAAGGCAACCAAAGGGCTTCTCTACCTTGATTCTGGAGCTATTTGCGATCTAAGGGCTTCTTTACCTTTATCTTGATGAAAGGCAACCAAAGAGCTTCTTGTTGGATAATACATGTTTGTATCGCATACAAAACATATGTAGTAGAAAATTAACGGATCTACTTCATTCGCAATTGATAACATGTACTATGTAAATTTCAGAATTCAAGAATAAGAGAATGTACCTTGGTGTGGTGAATTTCAAAACAAAGAGTAAAAGTACTTGGGAACAATTTTAATCTTCATTCCAATTCCACTAACGCCTAAGAAGTGTGGTCTCTTAATCAGTTTTTATGAATTTGTTCAAGGGAGAATAAGAGAGTGTCCAACACTCACATATAAACCATTTCATGTAACTTACTAAATTTTGTATGTTTCTCTCTTTATAATTGATTATCTAATTGGGCTAGCCTTTTGAGTCTTTCTAATTGGGCTTTTGTATATGGATTAGAGTGGGACCAAAAGGGAATAAATAATACTCCAGCTCCAATGGGCCTTGGGCTTTTCTGTCAACTTTTGACAAGTCCAAAATTATCATTAATTATATTTAGTACCACTATATAAATATAATTGTACTCTAGACCTTATTAATAAATTATATCCCTAGACTTTATTGTACGTGCAACCTCTTCATAAAATATTCGTAGTAATACAAAGTCATAAATGTAGACTGCCACTTTGTAGATTACTACATCTTAATCCTTGAGTACCCGGTTTAATCCCATAAGTTATCATCATATATTTATGAAATCCAATTTATAAATAAATACTTTAGTAATTTCTTACTAAAGTGGTTAGACCTAACTCTCTGAATAACTAAACCCATTAAACTTATCTTAAGGGAATATTTTATATCTCTGTTAAGAGACTATGAATTCTATCTTGAGAATATATGTTTCATCAATACTAAATGTGGTTGTCCAACATACTGAGGTTTTGATCGTGTCTTTAGATCTCACTCCGAATATATCAAAGCAACCTACATTTCATGATCAGGTCCATTATTCTCTTCAGATTAAGAGTTCATGTAAATAGAAGTCGTGAGATTTATTATTCATTTGGCAGTCATTAGGAGAATAATAAATCTCACAGTGGTCCAGTTCAATATGTCTTAACTCTTAAAACATATCAACATATCAACTAGAAGTCTCCACTTCCATGATCAAGACAAATCATCTTAGTTGATATGTTATAGTCTTTGCAGATGAAATGCCCAATTTCATCATCGACTACGAACTAAAATTCTTAGTTTACAAAGAACTTGTGATTTATATTTTCTGTGATTTTTCACATAAATCACATACTATGCATCTCATGGACTATATGATAATATCCAAATATTCATGTTACCATTATTTTAGATAATAATAAAACAACTTTATTAATCACAATACGATCCTCGAACTTGAAAGTCGCCAATACGATCCTCACTTTTTCTCATGTCAAGAAGGAAATACTGAAGGTGACTCCTCTAAAGGTGGATCTAGAAGATCCTCACGCAGGCTGACTCGGAGTCCCAATGATGTATGACTTGTGTTTTTATTTTGCCTGCAAAACAAAAGGAAGTGTTCCTTAGATAATCCTATATTAGTTTCCATGTTTTAGCTCCTTGCCCATTGGATCATGTGGAGACTTTAATTAAGATAAGTTTAGAATTCACCTAATGAGATTTTGTAGTATCAATTTAAACTTATCTTGCTTGGCTTTGGTTTAATCTGTACTTACTTAAATGAGGTGGAGCCGAATGCCCTTAGTTTAAGAATGAATGCATGATTTTTGAAAATCTTGATGATGAATTTTTTTTTTTTTTTTAGAAAAATGATGGTGGCACCACCTTTTTTTTTTTTTTTTTTTTTAAATAAAATGAGCCATGGGTGAATGCCCCTGGTTTAATAAGGAATGCATGAATTTGGAAATCTCAATGATAAATCTTTTTTTTTTTGGAAAGATGATGATGATTTTTTTTTTTTTGAAAATTGCATGAGGCATGGGCGAATCTCCCTAGTTTGGAGCATAAATTCATGAATCTTTGAAAAAACTTGATTTGATCAATTTTTGAAAACAATGATGCAAGTGATGATTTTTTGAAAACAAATGTGTTAGATATGACAGAATGTCCTAGTTTGATTAAAAAATTTTTTTTGAGTGCTGAACAATCTTTAAAAAATTACCCGGGAATGTAAAATTGCATGGAATTGCATGTGTAGGACCGAAGGGTTGCACGCCACTTGTTGAATGAGGAGTGCCATTCGGCACTTTTAGAGTGTCGAATTACATTGAGCCACATCATGACGCTCACGCCATGGTGGGTTGCCTCCTCACGCTTTTCCAATGCGCATTTCGCATTTTTTGAAAAATGTTTACTTCGTTTGTGATCATGAAACACTCTCCTAGTTAGCTACAAACTCTATGAGATCTATTTCAAACCTGATTGGGAATTGATGTAGCTCATATAAATAAGCCCTCCTACGAAAATTCTCTGTATAAAGGTTAGCAAAACACAATAATCACAAGCAAAAGTCATTCATGGCTAGCAATCAAAATTTTTCTTATCCAACAATTCAAGATATCAACAGATGGGTTCATAGCTTTGATTTCAGCACCAAAACCAATTTTACCGCTTCCAAACTAGAGGCAATTCAAGATATCAACAGATGGGTTCATAGCTTTGATTTCAGCACCAAAACCAATTTTACCGCTTCCAAACTAGAGGTAATTAAGGTTTTGAGGAATGTCAAGATCAAGTGGGACTTCTTTCGTGCTGCTATGAAATTCTGGGATCCGGAGCATCATGTATTTCAGTTTAACACTGCTGAACTCTATTCGACAATTGAGGAGTTTTTTGCCATTCTGGGCTATGATCCAAGCAGGAAATCTGTAGGAGTTTCTTGTGATCCAAGGCATAGGGAGTCTTTGTCTGATGTTATCGGTCTTCCTACTTCCATTACTGATAGTATAATTGAAGGCCATATGGTAAATCTGTTAGGATTAGTGCCCTTAAATCATATTGTATAATACTATGTATGATATTATTTATGACATTATATATGACTTAATGTTGTAA
The DNA here is from genome assembly GCA_033629205.1 of Lithocarpus polystachyus. NCBI lineage: Eukaryota > Viridiplantae > Streptophyta > Magnoliopsida > Fagales > Fagaceae > Lithocarpus > Lithocarpus polystachyus. The sequence continues at coordinate 71,669,455 of CM066162.1, forward strand.
TTAATAAAGTTGTTTTATTATTATCTAAAATAATGGTAACATGAATATTTGGACATTATTATATAGTCCATGATATGCATAGTATGTGATTTATGTGATTTAATCACAAGAGATGTAAGTCACAAGTTCTTTGTAAACTCAGAATTTTAGTTCTGTAGTCGGTGATGAAATTTGGCATTTCATCTACAAAGACTACAACATATCAACTAAGATGATTTGTCTTGATCATGGAAGTGGAGACTTTTAGTTGATATGCTGATATGTTTTAAGAGTTAAGATATATTGATTGGACTGCTATGAGATTTATTATTCTCCTAACGACTGTCAAATGAATAATAAATTTCACGACTTCTATTTACATGAACTCTTAATCCTGAAAGGATAGTGGACTTGATCATGTAATGTAGGTTGCTTTGATATATCAAGAGTGAGATCTAAAGACACGTTCAAAACCACAGTATGTTAGGCAGCCACATTAAGTGTTGGTGGAACATATATTCTCAAGATGGAATTCATAGTCTCTTAATGGAGATATAAAATATTCCATTGAGATAAGTTTAATGGGCTCAGTTGTTCATAAAGTTAGGCCTAACCACTTTAGTAAGAAATTACTAAAGTATATATTTATGAAATTGGATTTCATAAATATATGATGAATAACTTAAAAAGATTAAACTGGGTACTCAAGGATTAAGATGTAGTAATTCACAAAGTGATTGTCTACATTAATGACTTTGTATTACTACGAATATTTTATGAAGGAGTTGCATGTACAATAAAGTCTTGGGATATAATTTATTAATAAGGCCTAGAGTGCAATTATATTTATATAGTGGTATTAAATATAATTAATGGTAACTTTGGATTTGTCAAGAGTTGACAGAATAACCCAAGGCTTATTGGAGCTAGAGTCTTATTTGTTCCCTTTTGGTCCCACTCCAAGCCACATACTAAAGCCCAATCGGAAAGACCTAAAAGGCTATCCCAATTAGATAATCAGTTATAAGGAGAGAAATATACATAATTTTGGTAAGGAAAAGAAATGGTTTGTATGTGAGGGTTGGACTTTCTCTCATTCTTCTTGAACAAATTCATAGAAACTGATTAAAAGACCACACTTCTTGGGCACAAGTGGAATTGGAGTGAAGATTTAAAGTGTTCTTAAGTGTTGGGTAATATACATCATGTTTGCATCGAATACAAAACACACGCAGCGGAAAATAAACGGATTTACTTCATTCGCAATTGATAACATGCACTATGTAGGTTTTAGAATATGAGAACAAGAGAGTGTACCTTGATGCGGTGAAATTCAAAACCGAAATGAAGAAGTACTCGGGAACACTTTCAATCTTCACTCCAATTTCACTTGATGCCCAAGATGTGTGCTCTCTCAATCAGTTCTATGTTTTCTAGAGAGAATATGAAAGAGTGTCTCTTTTCCTTAAATTCATATATATTTTCACATATTAAACATACAAAACTATTTTATTCTATATAAAATTCTGTATGTTTCTCTCCACATAACTGATTATCTAATTGGGCTAGCCTTTTGGGCCTTCCCAATTGGGCTATAGTGTGTGGCTTGGAGTGGGACCAAAAGGGAACAAATAAGATACTAGCTCCAATGGGCCTTGGGCTTTTCTGTCAACTCTTGACAAGTCCAAAGTTACCATTAATTATATTTAATACCACTATATAAATATAATTGCAATCTAGGCCTCATTAATAAATTATATCCCAAGACTTTATTATACATGCAACCCCTTCATAAAATATTCGTAGTAATACAAAGCATGAATATAGACTGCCACTTTGTAAATTACTACATCTTAATCCTTGAGTACCCGATTTAATCTTTTTGTGTTATTCACCATATATTTATGAAATCCAATTTCATAAATATATACTTTAGTCTTACTAAAGTGGTTAGGCCTAACTCTCTGAACAACTGTACCCATTAAACTTATCTCAAGGGAATATTTTATATCTCCATTAAGAGACTATGAATTCCATCTTGAGAATATATGTTCCATCAACACTAAATGTGGCTGCCCAACATACTGAGGTTTTGACTGTTACTTTAGATCTCACTCCTGATATATCAAAGCAACCTACATTTCATGATCAGGTCCATTATTCTCTCAGGATTAAGAGTTCATGTGAATACAAGTCGTGAAATTTATTATTCAATTGACAGTCGTTAGGAGAATAATAAATCTCACAGCGGTCCAATTCAATATGTCTTAACTCTTAAAACATATCAACATATTAACTAGAAGTCACCACTTCCATGATCAAGACAAATCATCGTAGTTAATATGTTATAGTCTTCGCAGATGAAATGCCCAATTTCATCACCGACTACGAACCAAATTCTGAGTTTACAAAGAACTTGTGATCTATATCTTCTGTGACTAAATCACATAAATCACATACTATGCATCTCATGGACTGTTTGATAATGTCCGAATATTCATGTTACCATATTTTAGATAAGAATAAAACAACTTTATTAAACACAATATTAAGTCATACATAATATCATACATAGCATCATACAATAAGATTTAAGGGCACATATCCTAACAATCTCCCACTTGCCCTAAAGACTATTGTGCACTAATTTAACTCCCCTTCCCTCCAAATGTGACTCGAAGATCCTTTGAGGCAAGGCTTTGGTAAAGGGATCTGCTAGATTATTTACACTTTCAATCTTTGCAACCACCACATCTCCACGAGCAACAATGTCTCGAATGATGTGGTACATTCTCTCAATGTGCTTTCCTTTCTTATGATTCCTTGGATCTTTAGATTGTGCAACTGCTCCACTATTGTCACAAAACAATGTGATAGGAACTTACTCCATTCTCACTACACCAAGATCAGAAAGGAATTTCTTGAGCCAAACAGCTTCCTTTGCCGCCTCACAAGCAGCAACATATTCAGCTTCCATGGTGGAGTCCGCAATACAAGATTGCTTAACACTCCTCCAACTTATGGCTCCACCTCCCAAGGTGAATACACATCCTGACGTGGACTTTCTGAAATCTAGATCTGATTGAAAGTCTGAATCTGTATAGCCAATGGGAATCAAATCCTCACAACGGTAAACAAGCATATAATCTCTCGTATTTCGTAGATACTTGAGAATATGCTTTACAGCTTGCCAATGTTGTGGTCTTGGATTTGATTGGTATCGGCTGACCATGCCAACTGAAAAACAGATATCCGGTCTAGTATAAAGCATGGCATACATGAGACTTCCTACTGCAGAAGCATAAGGAACTTGTCTCATCATATCTACTTTCTCTTGAGTCTTAGGCCTTTGGTCATCAGACAGAGGAACTCCATGTCTGAAAGGAAGTAATCCTTTCTTGGAGTTTTGCATGCTAAACCGTTCTAGAACCTTATCTATATATCCAGCTTGTGATAAGCCTAACATCTTATTCTTACGATCTCGCCAAAGCTTGATCCCTAGAATAAAGTTAGCCTCACCCAAGTCCTTCATATCAAATTAGCTTGACAACCAAACCTTTACTGATGACATTACACCTACATCATTTCCAATGAGTAAAATATCATCAACATAAAGCACTAGGAACATTACTACTTTGTCTTGATGTCTTTTATACACACATGGTTCATCAAGATTTTGTTCAAAACCAAATGATTTGATTGCTTGATCAAATCTGATGTTCCACGACCTAGATGCTTGCTTAAGTCCATAAATGGACCTATTCAACTTGCATACCATATGCTCTTGGTTCTTTGCTATGAAACCTTCTGGTTGCTTCATATAGATTTCCTCTTCAAGATTGCCATTAAGAAATGCAGTCTTGACATCCATTTGCAACCAACAAGTTTAATGCCGTTAGGCGCCTTTACAAGATCCCTAACTTGATTGGAATACATGGAATCTAATTCTGATTTCATAGCTTGGACCCAATGATGTGCATCTATATCATTCATTGCTTCTTCATAAGTGTAAGGATCAGTTTCGGCCTCCTCTGAGATAGCCTCATAAGTCTCTCCAAGACCTATGAATCTTATAGGTTGCCTAACATTCCTCCCACTACGACGAGGCTACTGTGTACTAGACATCTCATGAGTAGTATCTTGTGGTGTATCCAATACAGCCACATCATCCCTAGTTTCAACCATTGGTTGTTCAATTACAGGTTCATTCATTTCAGCCAAGACAACTCTACTTCTAGGGTTAAAATTATTCACATAATCATCTTCCAAAAATTTGGCATAAGTGCTAACAAACACTTTGTTATCCTTATGATTATAGAATAAATAACCCTTAGTTTCCTTTGAATACCCTAAAAACATGCATACGTCCGTTTTAGCTTCCAATTTATCAGACTTCCCTTTCAACACATGTGCTGGACATCCCCAAATGTGGAGATATTTCATACTAGGCTTGCGCCCACTCCACAATTCCATAGGTGTGTTGGGAACAGATTTTGATGGAACTGAATTCAAAATATGCATTGCAGTTTATAGTGCATATCCCCAAAAGGAAATTGATAAAGTTGAGTAACTCATCATGGACCTAACCATTTCTAAAAGAGTCCTATTCCTTCTTTCTGCTACACCATTTTGTTGGGGAGTTCCAGGTGCAGTCAATTGGGATACAATCCCATTTTGAGTTAAGTAATCCTTGAAATCCCCAAGAAGGTATTCGCCACCACGATCAGATCGAATGGCCTTTATGTGTTTACCCAATTGATTCTCAACTTCAGCCCTAAACTCTTTGAATTTTTCAAAAGTTTCGGACTTCCATCTCATTAGGTACACATAACCAAATCTAGAGTAGTCATCGGTGAAAGTGATGAAATACTCATAACCTCCTTTTGCTTGGGTTGACATATGACCACAAACATCGGTATGAACTAATTCTAGCAACTCTTGGGCTCTTCTACCTTTTGCATTAAAAGGTCGTTTGGTCATTTTGCCTTTCAAACAAGATTCACAAACTGGAAATTCATCAAAGTCCAATGGCTCTAAGAGACCATCTTTGATCAGCTTTTGAATTCTGTTTGGATTAATATGACCCAAACGCAAGTGCCAAAGATATGCATCATTAGTAGAAGGAAACTTTCTCTTTAATGATTTTACATGAGAGTTATTATCTAATTCAGAATTATATAATTCATGCTTATCAGGAGTTAAAATATAAAGACCATCCACAATATTGCCAGAACAGATAAATGATTTACCTATCTTTATTACAACATTGTCTTTAAGGATAACACAATATCCACTTTTACCTAAATAAGTTGCAGAAATTAAATTCCTACGAACATTAGGTACATACAGACAGTCTTGCAATATTAAAACTCTAGTTTCAAAGCATAAATTAAACACTCCAATAGCTACAACTGGAATCCTACTCCCATCAGCCAAGGTCAGAAACAACTCTCCTTCTTTAAGTCTTTTGGTCTCCTGGAACCCCTGCAAAGAATTGCAGATATGATTAGTACAACCTGAATCCACACACCAGGAATCCGTGGGATTTTGTACCAAACATATTTCAAGAAGGAATGAAATTTTCATACCCTTATTGGCAGCCTTGAACTTTGGACAATTTCTCTTCCAATGTCCTTTCTCACCACAATGGAAACATTTTCCTTTCAGCTTCTTTCCTTTGTCGGCAACCCCTAAGACAATTTGTTTACCCTCTTGCTTAGTGAAGTCCTTCTTCTTCTTCTTCTTACCCTTGCCTTTTGACTTAGGTTGAGAAGTAGAAGCTTCACCCACATTGGCTTCAACATTAGAAGTACCAAGGATACCTTCTGCTGCTACCAACTCATTCATTAATTCAGACAAAGAATAAATCTTTTTGTTCATGTTATAATTAAGTCTGAATTCCTTGAATGACTCCGGTAGTGACTGGAGTATCATATTCACTTGGGATTCTCCATCAATGTCGGCTCCCAAAACTTCCAATGTGTTCAGATTAGAGATCATTGTAAGACAATGTTCTCTCACTGAACTACCTTCAGCCATTTTGGTATTATAAATTTGTCTCATGATGTCTTGCCTTGCAGAACGGCCTTGCTCACCAAACATCTCCTTCAGACTTTGCATAATGTCCGAAACTAGTTCTACATCCTGCATTTGATGCTGTAGAACATTTGAGATGGACGCTAGGATGTAGCACTTGGCCATTTCATTAGATTTCTGCCAACGATCATATCGTTGTTTTTCCTCGGGAGGAGCATCTAATGAAGGAAAGTTAGGACATGGTTGAGTAAGCACATATTTGTGCTCTTCAGCTGTGAGAACTATGTCCAAGTTTCTTTTCCAGTCAACATAATTGGTTCCAGTCAGTTTGTTTTGATTAAGAATGCTAACAAGTGGGCTAAATGAATCCATGTTCAAATCTGAAATAATAAACATGAATATAATAAGTAAACTAGACATTATCAATTTAGCATATAAGCATATAATATGGAACTTTAATGAAACCATAAAATAATATATGCAACGACAACTCAATCCATGTCTATAATTCCTTGGTAGCAAGTTTATTATAAACACATCAATCAGTTGAGAACTATTCTCATTATTAGTGCTATCATGATAACTCTTATCAAACACTAATAATATGTTGTATTATCTTTAGCCTCTAAATAATAATGACATAGCTCCTTTGGGAGGTTAACATTAAACTTAGTCTAGTGTACACCATTATCTAGAATCATGTGTAGCCACATTTCATCTTCCTTTATGGTGTTTAAACTTGTAGTACCATAGAACAAAACACCCTCCTTTGGGATCGCGAGACATATACGCCAAGACGAGGTGCTTGTCTACACTACTTTAAACAGGTAAGTTCAATCTTGTAGTACTATGAAGTAAACACCCTCCTTTGGGATCGCGAGGCATATACGCCAAGACGAGATGCTTAGCCCACACTACTATGAACCGATAATGGAGGCCGTGAGATCCAACCCTTGTATCTCTCTCCCACTAGATATTTTACAATAAAAGTTTTTATCTTTTAAACATGCATAAACTAATTATACACAACCTTGCACTTTTTCTTACGAAAAAGGCGTAAGAAAAAATAGCAAAAACACAAAATTTAAGTTTGAAAACACTTAGCAAAATTTCAAATTTTCTTTCTTTCGATCGATCGAATGTGCCCCTCGATCGGTCGAAAAAAATTAAACAATTTGAACTAAACCTTCTGTTTGATTCGATTGATACTCGATCGCCTCTTGATCGATCGAAAAGAAAATTCGATCGATCGACTAGCAATCGAATATTAATCAATTCAAAAGGATTAGTCTCTGTTTTACTCGATCGATCGAAATTTACTTTCGATCGATCGAAACTCGTAAAACTCGAATTCCAGAAATTCCTCTAAGGCAGTTTTCAACCGTTTTGCATGAACAAACAACCATCATACGAAAATGAAAGACAGAAATTGATATCAAAACTGAAATCTATTGATGCTATAGCCTTAAAGATCAATTTAACATTCATAAATTCATATTTAAACAACATCATAACATCAATATCAGTTTGTATCAAATCATAATTTCAACAACCATGCAGAAAATTAAATGAATAATCCTCTATCAACTTGAAACTATTATTTCGAATTCCAAAACGAACAAAACATGTTATACAGATTCGAAATGAAGACCGCTCTGATACCATTGTTAGGAAATATACATGTTTGCATCGAATACAAAACATACGCAGCGGAAAATAAACGGATCTACTTCATTCGCAATCGATAATGTTAGGTTCTAAGGATTAGATTCTAATGTATTTAGAATTTCAATTTGTATGTTGGCAAACCATGATCAAAACAATATTTAGTCGTGTGTTAGACTTGCTCAAAGTATGGGATTTAATGTAAAGTTGGAATCGAGTTTTTATGCAAAATTACTATTAACTTTCTGTCAGACTCGATCGATCGAAAATTAGACTCGATCGATCGAAATTCGGGCAGATCGTTTTTCTGCAGAAAATTCTAACTCAGCACAAGTCCATTTAATGTATAGGGTTTTATGTTTTGTCCTAAGTATATAAGGGAAAACCCTAACCACGTTTTTAGTGTTCTGTTTTGTTGTGTTTGTGAATCTCTTTGTGAGATCTAGAGGTGTTTGCCTTCACATACACTTAGGGTTTACAAACTTGAGATTCATGTCAAGAGTTGTGTAGATCAATACAGTTGCAGAATCAAAAGAGCACAAAGATATACAAGCAGGTGCGCTTGTGGATTTGCTGAAGAATTCAAGAAAGAAGGAGTCCGTGGATCTTGGAGTTATCATGGGGTCATGGTAGTAAGTTTCCTACACTTGGGTAGCAATAAGATGTTAGTGGTCTAAGTCTTGTTGTGTAAACTTCGACTCTTTCATATTGGATTCAGTTTACCTTGAGGATAGCTAGGTCAAATCCTCCCCAAGTTTTTACCGGTGTGGTTTCCTGGGTCATCATATCTTTGTGTTATTTATTTTTCCGCTGCTTTGTTGTTTTTGCTTATTTGTGTTAACCTAGTTTTAATTAAATTACCTAAGTTAATCACTTGGCTAATTCACTAGGTTAATCTGTTGGGTTTAAGGGGTCTAAACGAACTGACAAGTGGTATCAGAGCGGGTAGCTTTTGTTTTGATCTTTTGATCTTTTAGCTGATCTTTGACCCCTGTTGTCATGGAACACGGACACTCTTGTTGTTCCACCTCACTTTGATGGAAACAACTATGCTTATTGGAAAGTAAGGATGAAAGCTTTCCTGAAATCCATTGATGAGAGAATTTGGAATTCCGTTGAATACGGATGGGAGAAGCCCACTACTCCTATGAGTGAGTGGCAAACTTCTCAAAAGGAGGCAGCCGCTTTTAATAGCAAAGCTACGAATGCTATTTTTAATGCTGTTTCCATGGAGGAATTTAAGAGAATCTCTAATGTTGAGGTTGCTCATACTGCTTAGAAAATCCTCCAGACTGTGCATGAAGGCACGAAGGCAGTTAAAATTAATAAGTTGCAGCAATTAACCTCTAGATTTGAAAGCATTAGAATGAATGATGATGAATCCTTTGATGAATTCTATGCTAAATTGAATGATATTGTTAATTCTGCTTATAATTTGGGTGAAATCTATGATCAACCTAAAATTGTTAGGAAGATTCTTAGATCTTTGACTGAAGACTTTAGACCCAAAGTGACTGCCATCACTGAGAGCAAGGATGTGGACTCCATCCCTGTTGAAGAACTTGTAGGATCTCTTCAGTCCTATGAGTTAGACCTCCCTAAGACTAACAAATCCAAATCAATGGCTCTTAAGTCTGTTGATGATGTTGATGATGGTGGATTTGATGATGAACTCTCTGCTACAGAGATTGCCTATCTTGCCAAGAACTTTAGAAACTTTCTTAGGAACAATAACAGAAGGGCAAGAGGCAAGAACACTGTTGAACCTAGAAATTTTAGGAAGAATGATCCCATTAAAGTCAATAACACTGAAAAACCTAAGGAGAAAGTGGGACAGCCTTCTAATAATTCTTTGGGACAACAATATTATGGTTGTCAAGGGTATGGTCATTTAAAATCTGAATGTCCTACATACTTGAGGTCTAAGGGTAAAGCTATGGCTGTAACCCTTAGTGATGATGAAGTTTCCGACAATGAATCCGCTAGTGATGAGGATGGAAACTTCATTGCTTTCACTGCTACTACGGTAGTTAATGAAAGCATGTCTGTTGAAGAGAACCCTTCTGATGGGGAACTCTCTGAGGATGCAAATTTACAGGAAGCCTACAATAAACTTTGCAAAGTTGCTGCAAAGGATGCCATGAATGTTGAGTTAGGCTTGAAGAAAATTGCATCTCTAGAACTTGAAAAGAAAAATTTACTTGTTAAATTGTTTGATGCAAATGAGCTTTTGAATAATGTGAAAACTGAGAACATGCTCTTACTTGATAAAGTTATATGTTTGGAACTTGATTTATCTGTTGCTAGAGAACAAACTAATAGGTCTGCAAGCTCCAAACTTGATCACATGCTGAGTATTCAAAAGTCTCCTTCTGATAAAACTGGTTTAGGTTATGAGGAAAGTATTTCTGTGCTTGAACCTTCTTCCACTAAATTTGTTCCTTCTTCTGAACCTCCTAAGAGTGAGATTGTCAAACCCTTGGTGAGTGAACCTGTCAAACCTATAAATGTTACTCCACCTAGGAAGATTAGGGTTGATTTTCAAGCTTCTCATTCTAGAGCTTCTACTTCTACTAAGGGAAAATTGCATGATAAGCCTACATGGGTTTGTCATTTTTGTGGAAAACTTGGACACATTCGTCCAAATTGTTTTAAATTGCAAGCTGCGAAGCGAGCAAATAAAACTAAAGTACCTGTGCCCCAAGCACATGATCCTATGGTACTTATTGGTGAATTGGTAAAGGCATTGAACCTTTATTCCAATCCTGGAGTTGCTCAGAATTCTAATATGAATCATAACTCCAATGCAAGAGTTGTATCTAAAAAGTTTTGGATGCAAAAAGCTCAATCTAATTGAGTCTGTCTGACATGGTCCTTGTGCTTCATTGCTCTATCTTTTGTGACCTTTGTTTCTAGGATTTGCATTGCATTACATTCATGCATTTCATTCTAGGATGTTTGTTTCTGTGTTTATAAAATACAAAAAAAAAAAAAAAAAAAAATTTTTTTTGCAAATTGTGCTTTTGCTATTTTTTCTTGAATTTGAAGACAAGGTTGGTCAATCAAATTTTACATGTCATATGTATGTACCTTGTTTAGCTTTGATGCACTTATTTCTATTGCACTTTACTAGCTAAAGTCTTGTTGTGCATGTTGTGTGGGAAGACGCTATATTTGTTGATCACATGATCTTGATCTTGAAGTCTTATGTCTTTGATTGTTGGACTTGAACTTATTGAGAAAGGCATAAATAACCATCTTACCACTGTTTATTAGCCAATCATGAACACCTTAGTGCATATCGTAAGATTTTGTGCTCGAGAAAGTGTAGCACATGCACAAAAAGAAAATAAGGTGTTGCCTCTATTAAAACTGGTGTGTACATTATTGGGCTATAATAATTTCACAAATTCAAATAAAATTGGTGTGTACATTATCCCGACTTTTATTAAGTTTCTAATCATTTAATTTGAATATTAATTATGAGGCAAATCAAGAAACTTACATGATTGCAAGCTTTTATTCTAGGAGATGTGGGAGTTATAGGATGTAACTCTTTAAGTAAAAGTCTCTTTCAAATTCGTGTGATGGATTTTGTAGAAATTGTGATTGATTAATATTATGTATATCACCTCACATGTTTCTCAAGCTTATACTAGTTACACACACTACACAAGTTATTCTTTGCTAAACTGTGTACATGTTATTGTGTGTGTTTCTTTGGCCTGACCAACCAAGTTTGAGAATTTTGAGAAATTGATGTAGAACATGTTTGCTTGTTTGTTTTTTTTTTTGGTATATTGAAAGAAATTTTCTGCTTTGAGAAATCTGGGTTGAATACATGTGTTTTTGGAAAACATCTCATCTCATACTCATGCATTTTATTTATAAAATCTAATGCTTTGAGGAGTTTTTGATCTAAAATGTTTGGTTTTTCAAAACTGTGATTTTTCCAGAATTTCGATCGATCGAAACTGATTTTCGACCGATTGAAAATGTTTTAAAAATACTCAGAAAACTCTCTGGTTGGCTCGATCGGTCCAAGCTTGTTTTGGATCAATCGAAGGTGTTTTCGATCGATCGAATGTAATTTTCGATCAATCGAAAATCGGGACGACTGTTTTAAAAAGGTCCTTTTTCACGTGATCTCTTTAACTTTTCAAAAACTTTTTCAAACTTTTTGTCTCCCTACCAACCGGTCAAGCTATTTTTGGGTGGATTTGTCATTTTCTTCCAAACTTTTTGCCTAATCTCTCTCTCCCAAGGCCGGTAAGTCCTTTTTGCCCCTCCTTTTGAATTTATTTTCATATATCATGCATTATTTTCATGCATATTTAGGAATTTTTGGCATTTAGGTTTTTTGTCTTTTTGGGGTTGATTTTGGCTCTTTTTCTTTCAAATTTTTCATGGGTTTTTGTGGGGACACCTTACTTAAGCACTACATGTGATTTAATTTGATTATTTTGGTGTGTTGTGAAGATTTGAAATTCTAGGGCTTGAAATTGATAAAATTGGGTTTTTTGTTCAATTTGAGTTAAATTGATGAAATTGGCTTGTTGGATTGATAAATTTGATCATTATATTGTGTCAATTAACTATTGTGTTGATCAATTTATCAATTTGTTGTATTTTGAAAAATTAGGGTTTTCAAATTGGGTATTTTTGATAAAAATTAATTGCTCAAGCCGATTTTGTTAATTTGGATCACAATTGAACTTGTCACTGCATTAGTACATGCATCATTTGGTGTTCATACTCATGCATCATATAGAATTGATATTTTCTATATTTTATGCTGTACTAACTTGCAGTCTGCTTTTGGTATTTGTGTTTGCTCTTCTCTTTCTGTGTCTATCTCTTTTCCTTAGCACTATGCCTAGGAAAACTAGAGCCCATAGGACTTCTGATCCTTCTCCTTCTTTTGATACTGAGTGGTTCCCTCGTGAGTCAAACCAAGTCACCTATGAGACTCTGAACCTTAGACGTCATATCTGGGCTGAGCGTAGGGTCTTATTAGATGAGTTAGATCCTGAGGTGCGACGTAATTTTGAGCGTCGGGGTTGGTTACCTTTGCTCGAGTATGAGCATTCTCCTCCTCCTGCCACCTTGATTAGAGAGTTCTATTCGAACCTCTCTATCCATGTCTACGATAACGACACCTTGGTAAAGGTGTGGTTACGTGGTGTGGAGTATCGCATTACCCCTTCGGTAGTGTCTGATGCTCTTGGGGTGCCCATAGTTGACCATCCCGTTTTTCCTTACGAGGAGTCTCCACCCCTTGATGACGTCCTATCCTACATCACTGGATCTTCTATCCAGTGGGGTTCTGATCCTCGGATCACTTCAGCTGAGCTTTCTGAGCTACACTATCTTTTCTTTAGGATAGCGTGTCATTCTTTGTGGTCGATTTCACATGTCCACACCATCCCTCTTGAGCGATGTGTGTTTTTGTATGCTCTTATCACTGATGCGCCTATCAGTTTTCCTCATTTGTTCCTTCGTTCTTTGAACGAGGTTCATCGGTCTAGTTCTATGGCTCATGTTTTGTTTTTTCCTGTTTTTATTCATAGGATTCTCCTTTTTCTTGGTTTTGGTGAGTATCCTGCTTCTGAGCCTATTCATATTATCGCTCCTATCGGTGTTACCTTTTTGAGGCAAAGGGCTGCTCAACTTCGAGCTAGCTCTAAGCGTTCTAGGGTAGAGCCTTCCAGTGTCACTCCACTCCCTTCTTCTTCTACAGATACTCATGCAGCTGGGACATCTTCTGATCCTGCTGTTGCTGCTGCTGCTGCTGATGTTCCTCCACCGTTTGATGAGGTTTCTGACCTTCGTCGGACACTTGATACTGTCGTGACCGTTCAGGCGGCTTATGGTCAGCTTTTGGTGGACATCCTTGATGAGCTACGTGCGTTACGAGCGGATTTGGCGAGCTCTCGTCATTTTCCTCCGCCTCCTTTTGATGATGAGTGAGTGCCCTTTGGCAATTCGTCACAAAAAGGGGGAGTGCATAGTAGTTCATTTGTATCTAGGAGATTTTGTTGTGGTGATTTACATTTTAAGGGGAGTTTTTGTTTACTTGGTAGTGATTCTGCGGAGCTTGTGGAGTTATTAGATTGTATCTAGGTGCTTCACTGTGTATTCTCATTTTTAGCTCTTGTTTAGGAGATATTTTGTTGAGATACATTTTCATGTATATGTTTCTTATTTCACTATACTTCTCTGCTTATTGATTTATATTTATGATGTTATTCATGATATATGTCTTTATTTTGTGTCATGTGAAATCAAGAAATTTTTATTTATATTTCCTGTTTTTGTTCCACACATGCGTTGATGTGTTTGTTAAGTGTTACAGGAATATACAAGTTGTATTCAGTCGAGCTGCTGTCTACCTTGCAACTGTTAGATAGTAGTTTAGGTTGAATTGTTAAGTGGTTTTTTATTGTAATGGGCTATTTCAATTTGTAACTTTGAACTTTTTGTTAAGTCTGTGTTTTGTCATGGATTGCCAAAGGGGGAGTTTGTTAGGTTCTAAGGATTAGGATCTAATGTATTTAGAACTTCAATTTGTATGTTGGCAAACCATGATCAAAACAATGTTTAGTCGTGTGTTAGACTTGCTCAAAGTATGTGATTTAATGTAAAGTTGGAATCGAGTTTTTATGCAGAATTACTATTAACTTTCTGTCAGACTCGATCAATCGAAATTCGGGCAGATCGTTTTTCTGCAGAAAATTCCAACTCAGCCCAAGTCCATTTAATGTATAGGGTTTTATGTTTTGTCCTAAGTATATAAGGGAAAACCCTAGCCACGTTTTTAGTATTCTGTTTTGCTGTGTTTGTGAATCTCTTTGTGAGATCTAGAGGTGTTTGCCTTCACATACACTTAGGGTTTACAAACTTGAGATTCATGTCAAGAGTTGTGTAGATCAATACAGTTGCAGAATCAAAAGAGCACAAAGATATACAAGCAGGTGCACTTGTGGATTTGTTGAAGAATTCAAGAAAGAAGGAGTCCGTGGATCTCGGAGCTATCATGGGGTCATGGTAGTAAGTTTCCTACACTTGGGTAGCAATAAGATGTTAGTGGTCTAAGTCTTGTTGTGTAAACTTCGATTTCTTCATATTGGATTCAGTTTACCTTGAGGATAGCTAGGTCAAATCCTCCCCAGGTTTTTACCGGTGTGGTTTCCTGGGTCATCATATCTTTGTGTTATTTATTTTTCTGCTGCTTTGTTGTTTTTGCTTATTTGTGTTAACCTAGTTTTAATTAAATTACCTAAGTTAATCACTTGGCTAATTCACTAGGTTAATCTGTTGGGTTTAAGGGGTCTAAACGAACTGACAGATAACATGCACTATGTAAGTTTCAGAATATAAGAACAAGAGAGTGTACCTTGATGCGGTGAAATTCAAAACCGAATGAAGAAGTACTCGGGAAGACTTTCAATCTTCACTCCAATTCCACTTGATGCCCAAGATGTGTGGTCTCTCAATCAGTTCTTTGTTTCTAGAGAGAATATGAAAGAGTGTCTCTCTTCCTTATGTCATATATTTTTCACATATTAAACATACAAACCATTTTATTCTATATAAAATTCTGTACGTTTCTCTCCACATAACTGATTATCTAATTGGGCTAGCCTTTTGGGCCTTCCCAATTGGGCTTTAGTGTGTGGCTTGGAGTGGGACCAAAAAGGAACAAATAAGACACTAGCTCCAATGGGCCTTGGGCTTTTCTGTCAACTCTTGACAAGTCCAAAGTTACCATTAATTATATTTAATACCACTATATAAATATATTTGCACTCTAGGCCTCATTAATAAATTATATCCCAAGACTTTATTATACATGCAACCCCTTCATAAAATATTCGTAGTAATACAAAGTCATGAATATAGATTGCCACTTTGTAAATTACTACATCTTAATCATTGAGTACCCGGTTTAATCCTTTTGAGTTATTCACCATATATTTATAAAATCTAATTTCATAAATATATACTTTAGTCTTACTAAAGTGGTTAGGCCTAACTCTCTGAACAACTGTACCCATTAAACTTATCTCAAGGGAATATTTTATATCTCTGTTAAGAGACTATGAATTCCATCTTGAGAATATATGTTCCATCAACACTAAATGTGGCTGCCCAACATACTGAGGTTTTGACCGTTACTTTAGATCTCACTCCTGATATATCAAAGCAACATACATTTCATGATCAGGTCCATTATTCTCTCAGGATTAAGAGTTCATGTGAATACAAGTCGTGAGATTTATTATTCAATTGACAGTCGTTAGGAGAATAATAAATCTCACAGCGGTCCAGTTCAATATGTCTTAACTCTTAAAACATATCAACATATTAACTAGAAGTCACCACTTCCATGATCAAGACAAATCATCGTAGTTAATATGTTATAGTCTTCGCAGATGAAATGCCCAATTTCATCACCGACTACGAACCAAAATTCTGAGTTTACAAAGAACTTGTGATCTATATCTTCTGTGACTAAATCACATAAATCACATACTATGCATCTCATGGACTGTTTGATAATGTCCGAATATTCATGTTACCATTATTTTAGATAAGAATAAAACAACTTTATTAAACACAATATTAAGTCATACATAATATCATACATAGCATCATACAATAGGATTTAAGGGCACTTATCCTAACAATGAGGTTGTTTAAATTTGAATTTAAGTATGTTGAATTAAACTTTAAGGCTATAACATCAATGGAATTCAGTTTTGATATCAAATTCTATCTATTATGTTTATATGATGATTGTTTGTTCATGAAAAACCTTTGAAAACTGTTTACATCTGCCCTTTAAAAACTGAAAACATGCGTTTTTCACGGGTTACCTTTTCGTGAAGTTACTCGCGAAAAATACCTCTGAAGCACAAAGCTTTTCGTTGGTAAACTTTACTTGCGAAATAGTCGCGAGATAACCGCGAAAGTTTCTATCTGAATTTTGTGTTTTCACTATTTTGCATTAACCCATTTTTGTGGGAAGAGCTTAGTCGCGAGATTCTTGCGAAAATGCCTCTAAAGTTTGGTTTGAATTTTTTCTAAGTGTTTTCAAATGTATAAATTGCAAGGCTGTATATGATTAAATTACACATGTTTACAAAATAAAAAACCTTGAATTTAAAACATCTAGTGGGAGAGGGATATAAGGGTTGGATCTCACAGCCTTCATTATTGGTTCATAGTAGTGTGGGTAAGCAACTCGTCTTGGCGTATATGCCTCGCAATCCCAAAGGAGGGTGTTTACTTCATAGTACTATAAGATTGAACTTACCCATTTACAGTAGTGTGGACAAACACCTCGTCTTGGTGTATATGCTTCACGATCCCAAAGGAGGGTGTTTTGTTCCATGGTACTACAAGTTTAAACATTATAAGGGAGATGAAATGTGGCTACACATGATTCTAGATAATGGTGTACACTAGATTATGTGTAATGTTAACCTCCCAAAGGAGCTATATCATTATTACTTAGAGGCTAATGGTAATACGGCATATTATTAGTGTTTGATAAGAGTTATCATGATAGCACTAATAATGAGAATAGTTCTTAATCAATTAGTGTGTTTATAATAAACTTGCTACCAAGAAATTATAAACATGTCATTGCTTATTTTATATTATGGTTTTATTAAGGTTTCATACTATATGTTTATATGCTAAATTAATAATGTCCAGTTTATTTATAATATTCATGCTTATTATTTTCAGATTTGATTATGGCATCATTTAGCTTGCTTGTTACTATTCTTAATCAAAATAAACTGACTGGATCCAACTATGTTGACTGGAAAAGAAATTTGGACATTGTTCTTACTGCTGAAGGGCACAAATATGTGCTTACTTAACCTTGTCCTAACTTTCCTTCAATAGATGCTCCTCTTGAGGAAAAACAGCGATATGATTGTTGGTAGGAATCTAATAAGATGGCCAAGTGCTACATTTTAGCATCTATTTCAAATGTTCTACAACAGGATATAGAAGTTGCTTCAGACATAATGCTAAGTTTGAAGGAGATGTTTGGTGAGCAAGGCCGTTATGCAAGGCAAGAAACTATGAGACAAATTTATAATACCAAAATGGCTGAAGGCACTTCAGTAAGGGAGCATTGTCTTAAGATGATCTTCAATTTGAACACATTGGAAGTTTTAGGTGTCGATATTGATGGAGAATCCCAAGTGGATATGATACTCCGGTCACTACTAGAATCATTCAAGGAATTCAGACTCAATTATAATATGAACAAAAAGATTTGTTCTTTGTTTGAATTAATGACTGAATTGGTAGCGGCAGAAGATATTCTTGGTACATCTAATGTTGATGCTAATATGGTTGAAGCTTCTACTTCTCAACCTAAATCGAAAGGCAGGGGTAAGAAGAAGAAGAAGAAGAAGGACTTAACCAAGCAAGATGGTAAACAAATTGCTTTAGGAGTTGCTGACAAAGAAAAGAAGATCAAAGGAAAGTGTTTCAATTGTTGTGAGAAAGGACATTAGAAGAGGAATTGTCCAATGTTCAAGGCAGACAATAATAAGGGTATGAAAAGTTCATTCCTCCTTGAAATATGTTTAGTAAAAATTCCTACGGATTATTGGTGTGTGGATTTAAGTTGTACTAATTATATCTATAATTCTTTGCAGGGTTCCAGGAGACGAGAAAGCTTAATGAAGGGGAATTGTTTCTTACTTTGGTTAATGGAAGCAGGATTCCGATTGTAGCTGTTGGAGTTTTTAATTTATGCTTTGAGTCTAGGATTTTAATATTGAAAGACTGTTTGTATGTACCTAATATTCGTAGGAATTTAATTTCTGCAACTTATTTAGGTAAACATAGATATTGTGTTATCCTGAAAGACAATGTTGTAATAAAGAAGGATAAAATGTTTATATCTTTTGGCAATATTGTTGATGGTCTTTATATTTTAACTCCTGATAAACATGAATTATAAAACTTTGAATTAGATAATAACTCTTATGTAAAATCATTGAAGAGAGTTTTCTTCTACTAATGATGCATATCTTTGGCATTTGCGTCTAGGTCATATTAATTCAAATAGAATTTAAAGACTGATCAAAGATGGTCTCTTAGAGCTATTGGACTTTGATGAATTTTCAGTTTGTGAATCTTGTTTGGAGGGCAAAATGACCAAAAGACCTTATAATACAAAAGGTAGAAGAGCCCAAGAGTTGCTTGATTTAGTTCATATGGATGTATGTGGTCCTATGTCAACCCAAGCAAAAGCACCTAATAACTTCTGTTGTTGCTATCATCACTATTGGTGCTGCTGTCATCATCATCATGTCCATTATCATTGCTGCTGCTGTCACTACTACTATCACTCTTGTCATCGCTTCATCTTTATCATCATTAGGGGTTGCTCCCCTTTTTTCATCTTCGTTATGGGCTCTTAGTTCATTTGGGCTCTTCAATGCATGCTGACTAGCCTCCCAATATTCTTCATCTTCTATGTTACAAATAGGATCTCCAAGAAGTGTAGTCATGGTGTCAAGATCCATGTAATTAGCCCAATCAGTAGGAACCTAAGTTATGTCTTCTTTCTTCAATTCCGAAACCTTGTTGTAGCAATCAAGTAGTATCTTGAACCCAAGTACCATTGTCTTTATCATAGGATCAAATCTTGGTTTAGGGAACCCCCAATAACGCTGACTCTCTCTGGCTTTTACAATTTCCCATTCAGTGTAGGGCTTCAGTGGTTTTGGAGGACAAGGGAGTCCTTTTGCTTTGGCTTTGGCTCGGGCCCTTTTTCTTATTTCCATCTCTAGCAAATCTTCATTAGTGGGCTTGTAGCGTAGCCTAAAAGGTGGTATGGCAGTAAGGGCCGTCGGGTCCTGAATAGTTGGCTTCTTTACAATTCTCCCTAAGTTCATCCCTAGAAGGTAGTTAATTCTTCTCATCATTGCTACCACATTGTTGTTACCATAAGGAGCAAAGTCCATCGGAATCTTCTTAACTTCTCCTTCTCTCTTTTCAGAAATAGGTTTTTCAATCACAAAGCCATCCACGGTTAATGACTCTCTCTCAGAATCAATACCATAAACGGGTTTAGGCATAGTCAAAGTATCCCTATAAATGGTCACAATAGCTCCTTCATGTGGAAATCGAACCTTTTGATGTAGGGAAGAAGGTATGACCTCTGTGTCATGAATCCAGGGTCACCCAAGGAGCATGTTGAAGCATGAAGCTATGTTAAGGACCTAAAAATCCACCTTCTTGACCATTGGTCCTATGGTGAGCTCTAATGTTATGGTCCCCAAGACCTCTCTTCTATTATTTTCATATGCTCTCACTTGTTGATTAGTGGGCACAAAGTCTTTAATACTGAGGCCCAGGCAACTTGCAGTCTTTAGAGGACACATATTCAAAGTGCTTCCATCATCTATTAATACCATCGGTATTCTCGTCCCCATGGAATCTATAGTGATATGCAGAGGGTCGTTGTGGTGCTTCCTTTTCTTGGTCAGATCCTTGTCAGAATAAGAGATGGTGAGTTCCCTATTTATGGACCCAATCATAACATTCAAATCTTGGGAGATTGTGGTTGTAGGGACTTGGATTTGGTTGAGAAGGTCTACTAGGTTTTGGCAATGTTTGTATGAGACCATGAGTAAATCCCATAAGGATATGTCGGCTTGTGTCTTCTGTAGTTGCTTGAGGACTTCTTCTTTCTCGGCAGGTGTCTATTGGGTAGATTTATTCAAGGCTTCCACAGGGTTGTCGATCTCCTAATGTGGGGGTTTGAAGCGTTTTCCCCCTTTTGTGATGTGGGAAATTTTTGTTGGATCATTGAGGTCAATGTCTTGGGGTTTGAAGTGTCTCCCCTCGTTTGTGGGTGTTTGGTTGATTTCTTGGGGTTTGGAGTGTCTCCCCCCACTTGTGGATGTTTAGTTGTTTATTTAGAGTTTGAAGTGTCTCCCTCTATTTGTGGGTGTTTGGCAATCCTCGGGTTCTGATTCTTCATTTCATATGTCATATCCTGTGGTGGTGGTAGATGTCCTATCCATTAATTCTTCCTATGTCATCATGAAGCATTCGGGTAGGTCATAGATCAAGTTGGATGGGTCTTCCTTATTCTCCTTTTTGGTTATTAAGAAATTAATCCTTGGTCCTTTCCCAAAATTAAGTCTTGAATTGCATGGCGAAGGGTGAAACAACGGTCAGTGTCATGACCAGGGCCTTGGTGATAGGCACATCTTTTATTTACATCAAACCTTAAGGGCAAGGGGTTTGGAATTGGTCTTGGGTCCAAAGGCTTCAGTAACCCTTTTGCTTTTGGCTTATCAAACACTTGGCTCATGGGCATGTACAACTCATGAAATTCTCTTTTAGGCCTGGGCCCTTGTGGTACTTGCACAGGTGCAACAGGTGCAATCAATTGATATGGATCATTTTTATGAATATTAGAAATTTCTACAGCCTTGGAATTAGATCCTATATTCTTTCTAAACCTTAGTAGGTCATCAGTTTTTATGGTTCCATTGTTTAAAGCATCTTCAGTTTGGGTTACAGAAACAATTAGAGCTTTAAAATTGGGAAAGTATTGTGCAAACAAATATTTATGATACACAGGTAATAAGTTCTTTACAACCATGGCTAATTGTTCTTCCTCACTTGGCCTATTCATCATCTATGCGGCCTTAGCTCTCCACTTGGTGATAAAAGTGGAGAAGGACTCATTTGGATTTTGCTTGGTAGCCTCGAGATCTCTTCTTGTGATGTCCACTTCTGTATTATACTTGTATTGCTTGTGGAACTCTCGACAGATGTCCTCCCAACTTCTTGCCCTTGCATCATCTAGTTTAAGGAACCTTCTAAGAGAGGCTTCAGTCAGTGTGCTTTGGAACATTTGAGCGAGTACTTCCTTGGTTACGCCAAAGGGATGTATAGCCCTCATGTACATCTTCAGATGGGACTTTGGGCAACTGGTCCCATCAAACTTGTCAAGGATTGGCATATTGAACTTGGGTGGCAATCTTGCATTGGGGAACAGTGAGAGAGAATCGTAGTCCATAAGGTCCTTCATCTTACGAGCTCTTCTAATCATCTTTTCCATCTTATTCATTCTCTCGTTGATCTTTTTCTTACTTTCTACGGCTGGCGGATCGTGATTAGTCTTGTCCTCCTCTTGTTTAATCTTCATATTCTGGAATTGTTGCATCATACGGTTCACCTCTTCCCTTAGTTGAATCTGACTAGCTACCATAGTGTTAAGTAGCTCTTGGGTGTTCTTGGGTTCCTTTGTATTTGGGTGTTCTTCCTCTTCTATCATGGTGTGGGGATCTTCAAACTTCTGGTGACTTGAACTACCTTGGAGGTCGAAGATGGGGTTATGATGTTGTAGCAATGGAGTCTCTTCTATGCTTGATGGCTTCAGTATGGTGATGGGAGTGACAGGCTTGGAACTGGAACTATTGGCTTGAGTGTCGGACTTGGGTTCTCTTTGCAGCCTTCCTTTTGATCTTGACCAAATTCTCCCTAGTGACAGGCTTGGTTGGGTTAATTAAAGCTAAGACCCCATCCACATTCATCATTCAACCAAAACAAACACACGCAACATGCAATGCATTTTTAACTGGGATCGATCTAAGGATAGGTTCTAAGTCATTACGTTGTAGGGTGGGTTTGTTGTTTCATTGTTTCTCATAGCTAGGATGTTGCACCTCCTAACTTGTAATGTAATGAACATTGCGTTGGTCCAAACGACATGGTTTGTCCTTACAGTCAACAAGAAATGATCCAGTGACTTTGGGCTATGAGTTGGTGGGTTCGCCACTGGGTACCCAAATCTAAAGAAGACCAGTGATCCATGGTTACTACTACCACAAAATTGTTGAAAAGGGGTGCATACATATTGTTTGGATGGCACACACTATGACAGTTAGGGAAAGATTGTAACAAACAATACATACAACAATATATCATACAACAAAATATCTTACGACATCCCATCAAACATAAACAAATAACAACTATGTCATGCAAGACCATGCAAAATAATGGTACATATTTGGTCACTTAAGTCTAATACGAAACTTAGCCCTCGACATCCCCAGCAGAATCGCCACTGTGAGAGACGCATCCCTTAAAAAAAGAGATTCGGATACCTTTTAGGGCACCTCTCTTTTTGAGTAAGTGGTTGTGGAGTTGCCACTTATTTTTTATGTACAAAAAATAAGAAAAACTAAATACAAGTCTCCATGATGAATGTTCCATTCATTGATTGAATAAAAAAAAAATCTGAAAATTTGAACTTTACACGGCTTTGGGTCCTAGTTACAATATACCCAAAACAAAAATAAAGATAAAACTAGATCTACTTAACCAAAGACCTAAATTCGGAAGCTAGGTTATGGAATGGGAAGATGTTAGGCACCCATTCTGCCTAGACTAAGTCTAGTCTTCTAGACTTTGGTGACTAATGTATCATTTTATGCATGTTATGAATGATATGTTGAATATGTAAAAAGAATCAAGTCACACAAATTTATTTATGAATAAAGTCTTTTCTTTTGTTTTTAAAAAAATTCAGATCTGTTTTGGTTGGTAAAAGAAAAGGTTTTTGATAACAAAAAAATCAAATCAGTTTTGTAGTATGTAGAAAAAGTGGTTTTTGGAGATAAAAATTCAGATATATTTTTATTACATGAAATAAAGTCTTTTGATTTGAAAAATATCAGATCTGTTTTCTGAGAACTAAAAGGATGGTTTTCAATAACAGAAAAAATCAAATCTTTTTTTTATATGTTTTAAAAGAATGAAAAAGATTTTTTTTTTTTAAGAAGAGGGTTTCACTCATAATTTAAATTTATGCAACATGAATTAAAACAAACACAAACATAGTAGTACTTGATCTCTTTCTTTATTTCAACAATTTGCATGTATTAAAAAAAAGTCAGATTTGTATCTTAAGAAAGATACAAATCAGTTTTTATTTGAGAAAAATTTAGATCTACATCTCATAAAGATGTAGATCTCTTTTCGTTTGAGAAAAATTCAGATCTACATCTAGAAAAGATGCAGATATATTTTTATATTGAAAAAACTTAAATCTACATCTAGAAAAGACGCAGATCTGTTTTTATATTGAGAAAAGCTCAAATCTACATCTAGAAAAGACGTAGATCTATTTTATTTTAAAAAAGAATTATTTACATGCAGATTATTGACATTCAAGAAAGAGATTATAACAATCACATAAAAGAACAACAACTAACAATTCATGTCATGACTATTTGAAAAAGAAAGAGATATAAAATGCATCATCTTATCATTAGAAAAAGGGTTAAGAAACAACCTATTGCATGAGCACTCTTTGTTCTTGAGAGGATGTTTTAGGGTTCAAAGAAACTTATTCAGTTCTCTTTGAAACCTAAAAACCCTAATTTTTGTAGCAAAACTCAAAGAGGAGTTCAGAAAATATGAGCCATTTGAGAGCCTAAAACGTGTGCGTCCAGAGCGTAAAAAAAAAAAAAAGGTCTTGAATTATAAGGTTCAACCTCTTTTTATAAAGGTCAGAAATCCCTAAAAAATAGGTATGCATGATTAGGGTTTGAATTCGGACGCATCCTTTTGCGAGAAGGTCAAAAAGGGTGTGCATTATAGTCACTCGAAGGTTGTTGGGCCAAAGCCCATCCAATTGCAATTCGACACTTTTAGAGCGCCGTTCAGCACTCCAAATGTGCTGAATTGGCTCTTGGAGGTTGAACGCGCTTTCATGTTTGGGTGCCATTTGGACTCTTCTTCTAGGGTTTTTTGGCCGATTTTTGTACTTAGATGCGTTTTCATCCTCCGTCTATGATTTTTATTTTGTCTCTTTTCTGGATAATTCAGGCTTTTTAAGAACAATTATCTTGAACTATTATCTTGTGGATAAATCCCTTAAAATAAGTCTTAATAAAGTTTAGATTATCCATAATTTTATTGTTATCTAATCATCCTTTTTATTCCTTGCATGCATCCCTATCTTAAACCCTAATTATCAACCAATCACAAAATTATTTAATTAATCTTAATTGTTTGACCAATCAGAATTAATTTAAATAAGTTGTGCGTGGTCGACTCTTCCTAGACACAATGCATATGGACCGTGCAAACTTGATTGTGCAATACCTTTCGATTCGATGGTTTGATTTAAAAATTGGAAACACCGTTATGGCTGTTAGAATAAGGGAAGTCAGTTTCGTACAGTACCAGCCGGTACCTCCGGTATTTACCATTTTGGTACCTTGGTCGGTGTAGAAACAAGGTTGTTTTGTACCGGAAAATATATTGGCCTATACCGGGTCATTTCGGCCATACTGGAGAAAATATCGAATTTCGGCTGGTAAATGCATACCGGACCAGAAAAAGAAAAGTGTTTCTTTCTCACTCTCACGTTCCACTGGCAACGATCTCTACATTCTCGACCTTAAGTCGGGGTTGTGGACTGATTTTGGCTGCTGCTGCTACTTCATCTTCATCTTCTTCTCCTCTCTGTCTCTGTCTCTCTCTCTCTCTCTCTCTCTGTCCGTCTAACTTTCTCTTTCTCTCTCTCATTCTCAGTTTTTCAAGCCTCTCAAATGATATTTGCACGCCTAAGAAATAGACTTCACAGCTAGCATGTTTTAAAAACCCTTCAAAACTAATATTTACTAATAGTTGTTACTTTATAGCTAGCATGTTTTGACTTTTGTTACCAAATGAATTGAAATTTTAAAAGCCCTACATGATGGCAATTGGTTCTTATTTTTATTAAAATATAATATTAATTTGATTGTTATTATTTTTTAATAAATGTATCTATTACTTTTTATTGGGCTTGGATTAGAATTACAGGTTAAGAATTGAGTCATTGACAATATGGTTATATAACTTATATTTATGAGATTTAATCAATAAAAATTAAATTAATGAATATATATTTATTTATAGCGGTAAACCCGAAACGGTACATTGGTATTGACCGATACCCAAAATATATCATACCGCTGGCCAAACCGGTACAGCCTCCGGTACGGTATTGACTTCCTCGGTTAGAATCTCAAGATCATTTTCATGATATGTAATGAATGACATGATGCATGTAATGCAAAAACAGAATGATGCATGTGATGCAATTATGATATTTTTTTTGGGGTACGTGGATGGTCATTCGAGTCATTCTCCAAGATTAAATCGTGGGTGCAAAATCGAATGTCTACATGATGAGTTATGAGTGGTGGAAAAAAATGGTGGGTCTATAAATCTATCACTCTAACTCTTTATATGGGTGAGTTGTGGTAAAATTTGTGTCATTTATTATGCTCTTAACATTTTTGTTATCGTACACCTATCACAACTTTCTATTGTGAAAAATGTTCGAAAACTTAACAATAATGTTGCAATACAATTTGTTTTGCAACAAATTTCACAATTACTGAAGTAGTTAATTATAAGTAGTATAAAAAAAATTCATGAGGATTGTGTTCAACACTCTCAATTGATAACTTTTATTTTAATCAGTTAATTACTTCAATAGTTGTAAAATTTGTTTGAAAAGGGTTATTTTATTTAGGGGTGGCAATTTGTGTTCGCGTGTTGGGTTCGGGTTGTGTCGACTTATGCATATTTGATTATATGGGTCAACACTAACCCGACATGTCTATTAATTAGGTCGGGATTTCTTAACCCTAAAAGACATGTTTATTAAATAGGTTAGTCATTTCGACCTATTTATCAGCTTTTATCAAAGTGAAAAAAATAAAGATTTGAGTATTAATTGAATTGAGCTTAACTATGAAAAACCAAACAAATATATTTTCTTAATATAAAATTCAAAACTAACGAGTAACTGCATAACAAATTTTCATTCAAAACTAAAACATATCTCAATAATACAAATAATCAATCATAAAATGTCAAACAAAATAAACCACAACAACTAACAGGTTTAAATACCTAAAGTTTTAAAGGGTATATTGGTAAAATGACATTTAGTTAAACAAGTCAGACGGGTCAAGTGGGTTTTGTGGGTTGAACACGAATGCAACACATTTATTATACAGGTTAGTAGTGCTAATCTGAATATGACATGATAATTTCGTGTTGTGTCGTGTTCATGGATTGTGTCAGATTTTGCCACCCTAGCGTCATTGTATCAAAATTTGTTGATTTGCCAAAAGTGTGGATGTGTTAGCTACAGATTTGGACAAAAATCAACCAAAGAAATGGAAGAGTTTGATTGATGTGTCAGCTACAACTTTTTTTTTTCTTCAGGCTAATGCAATAAATTGATTTTGTTTTTTAAGTGATTATGATGTATAATGATAATAATTTTTTTTTTTGCTTTTAGGTGAAGAATGAAGATCTTTAAAGAAAAAAGGAAAAAAAATTGTTAGGATCGTCATACATATATCAAGTACCAATTGGAGATCTCGGATCTGAGAATGGTCATAATATTATTTAAAAAATTATTTGTTTAGTGCCATTGTTTATTTTAAGACAAAAGACAATTCACAATTGTTTATTTTAAGTTTTGTTAGTTAGAGCAGCAGCATCAGTGTGCCAATTGCTAAAATTTTAGCATTTGGCACACCAAACACTAAAACCAATACTTCATCAGATATTTCGAATGTTAAAATTTTTTAGCATTTTTCTCTTTATGCATCTATTAGTATAACTATACGGACACAAATGCTATAAAAAAAAATGTAGTCCTCTTTTTCTCACGCATCCTTCTCCTCTTCGCTATCTCACAGCAGGTTTCCTCTCTCTCGTCTCTATTAGGATAGGTCTCTCTATTGGTGGTGGTTGTGGCGATAGATCGTGGTGGTTGGGTTGTTGATTGGCTTTCTAGGTAGTGAGTGGTGGTTGCTAGGTTTCTTTAGGTGTCGTGTGGGCCTCTATTGGTGATGGTTGTGGTGGTGGATCGTGGTGGCTGGGTTATGGATTAGATTTTATGGGTCGTAGGTGGTGGTTGCTAGTTTTTTAGTGTTTTGGGTTGTGGATCGGATTTTCTAGCCTGTGAGTGGTGGTTGCTAGGTTTCTTTAGGTGTCGTGTGGGTCTCTATTGGTGGTGGTTATGGCGGTGGATCGTGGTGGCTGGGTTAAGGATTAGATTTTATGGGTCGTAGGTGGTGGTTGCTGGTTTTTTAGTGTTTTGGGCTGTGGAGTATGCGGTGGTTGTGGCAATGGTTATTGGTCGCTGCCTATGGGTTTTGTTTTGTATTGAGCCGAGTTTTGAGTTAATATTATTTTAATGTATTGTATATATTATTTTAATTTATTGAATTGAAAAATAGAAGATATGATGTAGGGTGTATTGTATAAAATGGTGTGATAAAATAATAAAGTAGGCTTTTTGATGTGTTAAAATTACATATTTTTGCATAATTTTGCAACAGCTGATGCTGATGCTCTTATTGATTCAGGTAAAAGTAAAGATGTTTTAATCAAAACCTCTGATCTTAATAATTATAAAAACAAATCTTGAATAATGTTGTGTTTCAAGCTTTTTATATCTAATAATTTTCTTTACATATGTTTTTGTTATTATGATATGTTATTCTAATAGTAGTAGGAAGTTTTTTAAATCTTATTTAATGATTGAATTGGACACATTTTTTAAATCACTTTTCTAATTTTAATAGGGAATGATCTCATTATGTGTTGTAATTTTAATGACTCAAGAAAAATGTCTTAATTTTTTAATAAGTCTAGGGAGACAATACTGTTAATTATGACATTTTTCATAATTATGATACAATTTGTTATGATTTCTTTTATTTTATTTTATAAATTTGATAGTTACAATGAGATGTTTTTAATAGAAATACCAGGATGTATTAGTTGAGTTATAATGTTTTTAGCGTAATTTATTGTGATTGGTATATATTAAAAGTAGTGTTAATAGTAGGTCCATTTGAAAATAATGATACGACAATTATAACTTTTTTTTATTATAGATAAATAGTTAGAAGAGGGGTTTGAACCAATGGAGTTAATTTTGTACCGTATCGGTTTGTACAGCCAGAATTTACCCTACCAACATGCAATCTGGTATAGGAACAGCCTTGAATTGTATCGCCTTGAGTACCGGCCTATACCAACATGTTTCAGCAATAGCGAGAAATATTTTGCATTTTGTCTGGTTAATGGGTTTTGTACTGGTACTGCAATCCTTCTTTTTTGGCATTATGTTCTCTCTTGAGCTGTGTCTATACTCTGTCTCCTCCTCACAACACATCCTGAGTATCTGAACTTGCACAATCCCAAAATCCTAATACAACATAGCCCACGAAAAACCCAAAATCCTGAAACAGCAGAATACAAAAAATTCCATGCGAGAATAGAAAAGAAAAGAAAAGAAAAGAAGAGTATAGTTACCGTGATTCTTTATCTTCTTCATTTTTCTTCTTTTCTGCATTTTGTACTCTTCTTGGTTTTCACATTGTGTAAGAGACTTTTCCCAAGAAACTCTTCAATTCCTTAATGGTGGTGGAAGCTTCATAGTGGCTATCGCGAATGCTTTTGCTAGGTCAACATCTATTCCCCTACTATGGAATAAAAATCCTAAGAACTTTCCTACAGAAACACCAAATGCTCAATTCAACGGGTTCATTCTTAACTTGTAAAGCCTATATCATTCGAAGACTTTTCTAAGTGTTCTTATGTGGTATTCTTGCCTCCTCAATTTCATCACCACATCATCCACATAATCCTCCATATCGCAGTGCATCATGTCATGAAAGATCACAGTCATGGTGTGTTGGTAAGTTGCACTTGTGTTTTTAAGCCCAAAAGGCATCATGGTGTAGAAGGAATTTCCTATGGGAGTCCTAAAAGTTGTCTTCTCTACTTCCTTTGGTGCCATAAGAATCAGGTTATTCCCACTAAATTTGAACACGAAGGAAAACATGGCATGTCCTGTGGTAAAATCTATTAACAGGTTCATATTCGGCAGAGGGAACTCATCTTTGGGGTAGGCTTAATTTAGGTTCCTAAAGTCCATGCAACACCTAATCTGCCATTCTTCTTCTTAACTGGTACGATGTTAGACAACCACTTTGGTTGTTGGATTGGCTTAATAAATCCAGCAACCAATAATTTTTGCACCTCCTGCACTATTTGTGTCTTTATGTCAGTGTAGAATACTCTTGCTAGTTGAGCGACTGGCTTGGTACCAGGTTCCACATTGAGTGTGTGTACCATCAAGTTTGGGTCCAACCCAGGCATCTTGCTATATTCCCATGCAAACACATCTTTGTATTTCCTTAACAACTCTACCAAGCTTGTTTCTCCTCTTTGTTAGTTCCGAGCTAATTGAGATGGGTCTGAGTTTCTGTGGGTCATCGTTCAAATATACTTCTAACTTTTCTTTCGCAGACACTTGAACTTCCTTTTCCATCAATGTTGACTTTTCTTCCTCTGTATCATCCTCCTTCTTACTGCTCACTTGGGCTACATAACATACAAAGGACTTATGCTTAGGCCCTTTCTCAGGACCCTTTTATAGATTGTAAGCGGGCCCCGCACATTTTCACAATTTGTACACTGTTTTGCCGTTAGGCAGCTTGACCATAACTTAACGTGGAGAACTATTTTGATTCTATAGTTGGTATCTCCCTCATTTTTCTCTTACGCTCCAACAAGCCTCTCATATCAGGCTCTGGGTCATTTTCGATGTCTTCCCATCTTGGCATAAATGTTTCAAAGGGTTTTGCCAGGATCTTTCTATAGATGGTGTCCACTCATCATAAAATATTGTCTCCACGAGGTGCGCTTCGGCTAGCTCAAAAGGGGACCGGTTCGCACTTATTCGGACTAGTCTACCAATAAGTCATCCCTTGACAATTGGTGGTACGTTGAAGGGATAAGGCGGTGTTTGTGTAG
The DNA here is from genome assembly GCA_033629205.1 of Lithocarpus polystachyus. NCBI lineage: Eukaryota > Viridiplantae > Streptophyta > Magnoliopsida > Fagales > Fagaceae > Lithocarpus > Lithocarpus polystachyus. Next base: position 71,700,046 of record CM066162.1, read on the forward strand.
CCATGGCCTTCCGAGCAATACGTGGTTTGAAACTTCTGTCTTCACCATGTGAAAATGGGTTAGGGCAGCTATAGGTCCCACTTTTAGCCATAAATGTATATATCCAATGGTATTCTCACCTCTTCCCCTGAATCCTGTCACCTCTATGGAAAACCCCATAATCTTACTCCTGGGTATCTCTACTGCTTCTAAGGTGCTAAGTGGTATCATATTCATAGACACTCCATTGTCCACCAAGGATCTCTTGATCGAGATTTGATTTTTGGTAGTTGCTAGATAGAGAGGCCTCCTATGGTCTAGGTGTTTCACTTCCATGTCTTCATTAGTAAAGGTAATCACATTGGTCTCCTTGAGGAAGGTTTGATTGGCTCGAGTTTCTACGGTGAAGCACTCTACTTCTGTCCCAGAGGCAATGTTTAGCAGTGCCTTTATTTACACTCTCCTTTTCGTTTCCCATGAACTCAAGCTGGTTAAATAGGTTTTTGAACCTTCAGCTCTTCTACAAAGTCATAATGGCGCTAGTTGGCAAGGAGGCCTTCTCATCATCGTGGTCAAGATCTGTACATATGACTACTGCTGCCAAGAGTGCTTTCTTTGATCTTGCGGTGAACTGTTGGGGAGAGGGTCCTCTGAACTTCTAGTTGTGAGAGCTCAAGAGTGCTTTCTTTGATCTTGCGGTGAACTGTTGGGGTTTATGCCCTAAAATCCAATTCATTGGCATGTCATAAATAATTAAATTGTTTAATTTTATGAGACTAATTATAAATGAACTAATGAGACATTATCTTAGTCCATGAGATGTATAGTATGCGATTTATGTGATTTAGTCACCGAAGATATAAATCACAAGTTCTTTGTAAACTCAGAATTTTAGTTCGTAGTCGGTGATGAAATTGAGCATTTCATCTGCAAAGACTATAACATATCAACTAAGATGATTTGTCTTGATCATGGAAGTGGAGACTTCTAGTTGATATGTTGATATGTTTTAAGAGTTAAGACATATTGAACTAGACCGCTGTGAGATTTATTATTCTCCTAACGACTGTCAAATGAATAATAAATCTCACGACTTCTATTTACATCAACTCTAAATCCTGAGAGAATAATGGACCTAATTATGAGGTGTAGGTTGCTTTGATATATCAGGAGTGAGATCTATAAGTCATGATCAAAACCTCAGTATGTTGGGTAGCCACATTTAGTGTTGATGGAACATATATTCTCAAGATGAAATTCATAATCTCTTAACAGAAATATAAAATATTCCCTTGAGATAAGTTTAATGGGTTTGGTTATTCAAAGTGTTGGGCCCAACCACTTTAGTAAGGAGTTACTAAAGTATATATTTATGGAATTGGATTTCATAAATATATGATGAATAACATAAAGGATTAAACTGGGTACTCAAGGATTAAGATGTAGTAATCTTCAAAGTGGCAGTCTATATTCATGACTTTGTATTACTACGAATATTTTAATGAAGGTGTTGCATATATAATAAAGCCTTAGGTTATAATTTATTAATAAGGCCTAGAGTACAATTATATTCATATAGTGGTATTGAATATAATTAATAGTAACTTTGAACTTGTCAAGAGTTGACAGAAAAGCCTAAGGCCCATTGGAGCTAGAGTCATATTTGTTCCCTTTTGGTCCCACTTTAAGCCACATATTAGAGCCCAATTGGAATGGCCTAAAAGGATAGCCCAATTAGATAATCAGTTATATATAAGGAGAGAAACATACAAAATTTCATAAGTCTTTTAATAAGAGTTTTCATTAAGATCTTGCAAGGAATGAAATGGTTTGTATGTGTGTGTTGGACACACTCTTATTCTCTCCTTGGAAACTGATTGAGAGACCACACTTCTTGGGCATTAAGTGGAATTGGAGTGAAGATTAAAGGTGTTCCCAAGTAATTCTAATCTTTTGTTTTGAATTTCACCGCACTAAGGTACGCTTTCTTGTTCTTAAATTCTGAAACTTACATAGTACATGTTATCAATTGCGAATGAAGTAGATCTGTTAATTTTCCACTGCGTATGTTTTGTATGTGATACAAACATGTATTTTTCCAACATGTACAAGTCTATAGAGGGTCCAACATTCTGCAGTAGGACGTTGCACATAACAATGCAGGCGGCAGAAAAGAGGATCTCTCCGTTCTCATCATTTTTTAATATAAAATGACCCATTTTTCCTAAATGGTTTAAAAAATTAATCTTGGATTTGTCTTTTTGTAAGAAGGTTTGGGAACCTCTTTTTTATAAGAAGTAAGTTGTCAAAAATGGTTTTAAACCTTGAACTTTTCATTCTTAAAGAGATGTAGTAAAATATTTTTTCTAATGATTTTCCTAAAATCCTTCTTCCTAAAAGTTGGTCTTTTACTTTCCATATCAAAACACCCCTCTTTCATAAAATAATAAATAAATAAAAATAAGAGAAGCCTTTTTAAAGTTTCTTCCCCAAAAAGTTTAACATTTGATTCAAAATGAACCATTTTCCAAAAAATCATGAGGTTTTCCAAGAAAATACTCATCTTTGAAAATGCAAATAAAATGTTTCTTTTTACATAGAGTTGCTTTAAAATGGAACTATTTTCTAAAGAGGTTTGTTGCATATCTATGGCTTACTTCCATTAAATCATTAGATTCCTATCATGCTAACATATTTCCCCTCCCCTTGCACTAATCATTTTTGGTTTATTTTGTTTGTGCATAAAAATGAAACTAGGAGAATAAAATTAGCTAAAATTCTTAAGGTGACATCCTTCCTCTCTTCTCCTCTTTTATTTTTATATTGCATATGTTCACATGCTAGATACATAGTAAATAAATACTCACATGCTAGCTATATACCACTTTCTTGCAACGTGGTAAACGTTTTTCACATGGGTGTATGTGTGTGTGTATGTGTGTGTGTATATATATATATATTGTTTGTTAAAAAAAAAAAACCTTTTCGAAACCAAATTCCAAGTGTTCAATTTATTTTCTTAAAATGAATATGTTGGAGTTAAATTAAAATGAGGTAATATCCTTTGGATAGGCAGTGTGGGGTGCCTAACACCTTCCCCACCCGTAATCGAACTTTTGAGTCCAAAATTTTTGGTTTGAGACAATTGCTTTACCTTAATTAATTTAAAGACCCCCTGTCGACGCCTTTCGGTTGCTTGACCACCCATCGCAACAAAACTCACGTGCCTCTCTCTGTCTCGGTGCGAGAGTTGTATGATGGTATGGAGGTGTGTTGTACCTTAGGTGTGTGACTAGAATCTGAGTCGATTTTAAGGAAATCACTAAGGGTAAGTGAAGTCATCACCAATCATTGGGTTTTTCTAGGTGTGATTCGTCACCTGACTCTATTTATCATTAGCAGTTAAAACAAGCTATTAGCATTAGCTTTCGGGTCTTTAAACACATTGGGCTTTGAGGTTTGGTTTCGGAATGGATGTGGTCTCAATCAATGTTTTCCTAATGTGTTTGGAATCATTGCAAATTTCCATGGCGAAAATTTGACAGCATTTCGCCTTATTTTTGTGGTGGAAATCCGGCAGCGCTTTGCCTTAGATGCGTCATAGTACATCATACATTATTCTTACCATGCTTTTGACGTGAGAATATGGCAATGTGGATGCCCCATTGACACGGTGAAAATCCGACAGAGTTTCACGTTTAGTGCGCTTTGGCGCATTGGCAGGGTTTCGCGTCTATGTATACGACGCGTATCGACATGCTTGTATTGTGACGAGCCGAAGATTTTCAAAGCATCAAACATGTTGATGTGTGTCGTATACATGGGGAAACCAATGTCATTTGGTGACGTGGATCAAGACAATCACACTACAATAATTGTGCACACAATATATCATGAATATGCACCTACATCAATCACCTTGAGCGCATATGCATACTACAAGGTCAAGAGCATTCGTGATCAGCAAGGGTTGCTTGCGCAACCACAAGAGTCCATCATACAAAGTGCACAATCAGCCACACATATGCATATATATATATATATATATTTATACACATACATCGTGCATAATGCTATTACATAGAGTAAGAAAGTAAAACAGACATTGCCAACGTTCCAAGGGTATGGCCCAACAAAGTACAGGAAATGTAAAACAGACATTGCCATACCCAAGGAATGCGGCCCAAGAAAAGTAAAGGGTATAAGGAGAGGGTGAACCCAAATACATGCTCTAGAGAAGAGGCTTAGAGAGATGGAGAATGAGAAAACCACTTTTAAAGGGCTAGGCCCCCTAATCTATTGAACATTGCTTTTTGTGGGCTTGCATCCTCTTGCTTGCATCGTTGCCCTTTTTGCTTACGCCTAAGAGGTCAAACTTTTGCTCTAAATGTCCATGCTCCATGTGTATACATGCAAAGAGAAAAGAAACACGACAGTAGACAAGCAAGAAAGAAACAAAGGAGATAAGGAGAGCATGCAGAGCACATACTAACAAAGAAAGACAAAAGGGGGGCAAACAAAGCAAGCAAGGCAGGCATATGAAAGGGTAGACAAGCATTCTATCAAACAAAAGAGGGTGTCCTAGGAGGATAAATGTAGGTTTGGATTGAGTGTTCATAGTTCCATTGGATTGAAGTATGGACGACACACAAACTCATGCATGAACATGTAGGCAAGCGTGCAAAGATGCATAGATGCAAAAGAAGCAAAGAAAGCAAAACTGGTGGCACCAAGCAAGCAAGGCAAGCATGTATAAATTGCATGGAGCGGAGAAAGGTGTGAATCAAGCACACCAACACCATGGAGGTGTATCTTACAAGTGGTTGCACCTCATTAGGCCACGAGGGGGATGGATGTAACCACCCAAGTACAAGCCCACAGCGGCACAAAGCATGGCAAAGCCTAGATCTAAAGAGGCTAACATGGAGATAAAGCATAGAAGGAAGCAAGCAAACATAGACATGCAAAGGAAATGATCTAAACCCTTTGATATAGGCCTAGGTGTGTAGATGTAAGCCTAGACCGTTGGATCTAGATCTACACCCCACCAATAAGGGCCAAAACATAAGAAAGAGAGATATCAAGGGACAAAAGGGCTACAGAATCACATGGCATAGCAACCAACATAGATCTAAGCAAACAAACATGACATAGAGAACATAAACAAATAGATCTAAGCAAAAACATGTAGATCTAAGCAAAAACATGGCAAAGAACACATAGGCATGTAGATCTAAGCAAAAACATGGCAAAGAGCCTAAAAGCATGTGGATCTAAGCACAAACATTAAATTTAGACATATCCTAGCCTAAGAAGGCTAGACTAACAACATTAAAGCGGTAAATCATGGCAAAAGCAAGGATACATGTTAGAGAACACATAAAACGTGCTAGGAAGCAAGTGTTGGGAAAAACCATGTTCGTATCACATACAAAACACACGCAGCGGAAAATTAACGGATCTACTTTATTCGTAATTGATAACACGCACTATGAAAGTTTCAAAATTTAAGAACAAGAAAGCGTATCTTGGTGCGGTGAAATTCAAAACCAAAGATCAGAAGTTCTTGGGAAGACTTTTAATCTTCACTCCAATTCCACTTAATGCCCAAGATGTGTGGTCTCTCAATCAGTTTCCAAGGAGAGAACAAGGGAGTTTCCAACGCTCACATACAAACCATTTCATTCTCATGTGATCATAATGAAAAACACTTATGAAAAGACTCATGAAAGGACTTATGAAATTCTGTATGTTTTTCTCTTTATATACAACTCATTATCTAATTGGGCTAGCCTTTTAGGCCATTCCAATTGGGCTTTAGTGTATGGCTTGGAGTGGGACCAAAAGGGAACAAATAAGACTCTAGCTCCAATGGGCCTTGGGCTTTTCTGTCAACTCTTGACAAGTCCAAAGTTACCATTAATTATATTCAATACCACTATATGAATATAATTGCACTCTAGGATTTATTAATAAATTATATCCCAAGACTTTATTATATATGCAACCCCTTCATTAAAATATTCGTAGTAATACAAAGTCATGAATATAGATTGCCACTTTGAAGATTACTACATCTTAATCCTTGAGTACCCGGTTTAATCCTTAATGTTATTCATCATATATTTATAAAATCCAATTTCATACACTCTGAATAACCAATTCTATTAAACTTATCTCAAGGGAACATTTTATAACTCTGTTAAGAGATTATGAATTCCATCTTGAGAATATATGTTCCATCAACACTAAATGCGGCTGCCCAACATACTGAGGGTTTGACCGTAACTTATAGATTTCACTCCTGATATATCAAAGCAACCTACATCTCATGATCAGGTCCATTATTCTCTCAGGATTTAGAGTTGATGTAAATAGAAGTCGTGAGATTTATTATTCATTTGACAGTCGTTAGGAGAATAATAAATCTCACAGCGGTCCAGTTCAATATGTTTTAACTCTTAAAACATATCAACATACCAACTAGAAATCTCCATTTCCATGATCAAGACAAATCATCTTAGTTGATATGTTATAGTCTTCGCAGATGAAATGCCCAATTTCATCACCGACTACGAACTAAATTTTGAGTTTATAAAGAACTTGCAATTTATATCTTCTGTGACTTTTCACATAAATCGCATACTATGCATCTCATGGACTAAGATAATGTCCCATTAGTTCATTTATAGATAGTCTCATATAATTAAATAATTTAATTATTTATGACACGCAAATAATTGGATTTTAGGGCATAAACCCCAACAATCTCCCACTTGCCCTCAAAGACAATTTACCATATATCCGACACTTATGTCCCTTTAGAGTAATTCATAGTCACTCTAAGGCAAGGTTTGGAAACAAATTTTCAGCCAGATTTATTGCATAAATTATCATTTCTACTACTACTACTCAAGTACTTATATCCCTCTAATGAGATATTACTTACACTTAATATGTATCTTCACCACCTAGGATGAACACATATTTTGAAGTCCAACTTCATGAGTCACAATCAAACTACAAGTCAATATTTGTACATCTAGTAACCATCAAAATCTCACTTTAGTGGACAAGCATATAATCCCTCATTCTCCTAAGATATTTGAGTATATGCTTTACTCCCACTAAATTAAGTGATCTTTGATTCAATTGATATTTGCTTACCATGCCCACCGAAAAATAGATATTTAGCCTAGTATATAGCATAGCATAAAGACTTCCTATTGATATGATATTAGGAACCATCTTAATATGCTCTTCCTATTATATGTCTTGGGACTATGGTCCTATATAAAGAAACTTCTAACTTAAAAGGAAAGAATCCTTTCTTGAAGTATTACATGCTATACTTGGCTAGAATCTATTCTATTTAAGCAGGTTGAGATAGACTCAATATCCTAATTTCTGAATTGTAACAAAGTTTAAATTCTTAAGATATGACTAGTCTTTCCCAAGTACTTTATATCAAACTGGATTAGACAACAAAAACTCTATTGATGACAATATCTCTACATCATTCTAAATGATTAGAATGTCATCAACATACATTAAGAAATTTATTATTCTATGTAGCTTTCACACACATAAGGCCTTTTAATGCTTGATCAAAATCAAACAAATTGATTGCTTGATCAATGATGATATTTTATGATTCAGATGCTTGCTTTTATCCATAAATGGAATTTAAGCAACTTGCATACTAAACACTACTGTTTCTTTGCTATGTACAAGTCTAGTTACATCATATAGATGTCTTCCTCAAGATTGCTACTAAATGAAGCTTTCTTGATATCCATTGCCATATTTCATCTAAATGAAATATAATGGATAAGAGAATCTAGATAGAGTCAAACTTGACTATTGGTGAAAAAATCTTTTCATAATTGAACCATTTCTTTCTGAACAAATCTTTTCGCCACTAGTCTTGACTTTGAAGGTTTGCACCTTCAAATCTATCAATCTCATTTACTTGTAGACCTATTTGAAAACAATAGGCCTAATGCCATTAGGTGCCTCTACAAGTTCTAGACTTCAAATAGAATCCAATTCTATTCACATAACCTTGATCTAGTAATCCATATTCAAATCATCTATTGCCTTTATGTAGGACCAAGGATCAAATTCATATCCTTGTGGAATAACTTCAAAATTTTATCCTAAAAGTATGAACTTACTTGATAATTAACAATCCTCCCACTACGATATTGTACCGGTGTACTAGCTATACATTTAGAATAATGCCTTATGGTGTATCTAAAACAACCATCTCATTTCTAAATGTATTTTATAGTTGTCTTTCAACAAATTCCGATATCTTTCTTCTAGAACAATTATATGTTTTGCTTTAAGATTATTCACATAGTCATCATCAAGAACTTTGTAATTGAAGTTTACAAACATCTTGTTTTCTTTATGATTACCAAAACAATCTTATACCATTCCTTTTGGATACTCATCATAAAAACATATTTTTCTATCTTTTGATTTCAACTTGTTAGACTTCCTTTCTAGCACAAGTGCTGGACATTTCCAAAAATGAAAGTATCATATATTAGGTTTTCACCCAATCCACGATTTGAGTAATGTCTTAGGAACAAACTTTTGAAATCAACTTTAGAAAATGTATAGTAACTGTTAGAGTATATCTCCAAAAGAAATAAGCAAATGGAAATACTTATCATGCGCTTTTCTATTTCTAAAAGAGTCTTATTCATCCTTCATGTATGTACTGACTTAAAGAAGTCAGTGAAACTTTATTCCTTTACAATAAAGGAGCCCTAGATCTTATTATCCTCTAAATAGAATTCATAGATTGGGAATATAATAAAATAATGGTTCTAAAAGCCCATCTTTCACCAATCTTGAATTTCATTTAGATTAATAAGATCTAGGCATAAGTGCCAAATACATACAATAACAAAGGATGGAAACTTTCTCTTTAAAAGGTAAAACATGTAAATTTCCATCTAGAAAATAATCATGGACAATGTTTAGCTTTACCAAAATAGAAACACTTTCCTTTTGGTCATACTTTTGAATCTAATTTCTTTTTGGCAACTACAAGGACAACTTGCTTGTCCAAGTGTTTGGTATTATGATTCATCTTCTTATCACCCTTACATTTTGGTTCAAGCTAAGAATTTGAATTAAATCATATTAGCTTTTAGGATGTCTTCCGTTGCGTAGAACTCACTCATTAATTCAGATAAAATAAAAATAATATTTTTTGAAAACAATCTGAATTGATCAAATGATTCTAACAAGGACTTGTGGATCATATTCATATGAGATTAACATTTAATCTCTACATCCAAGAATTCCAATTCATTTTAAAAATAAAATATTTTCATAAAAAGACACAGAATTTGATCTTCTTAAGCTTTTCTTAGCACTCAATATGATTCATACCAAACATCTCATTTAGACTTAATATAAAGTCTAAGTCTAGTACTAACTCTTGCATCTCATGCTGTAGCACACTTGAGATAGAAGCCAATGTAACATTTTAGCATTTCAATGGAGACTATGATTAAATCATAAGCTATCTTCCATCAATGCATTATGCATAGGAAATTATGACAATGCTGAATCAAAACATATTTATGTACTTCAGCTCCTTTAAGCACCATGTCCAAAATTATTTCTTAGTTAATGTGATTCAATTAAAATAGTAGCTAGAGAACAAAATCTATGACAACTTTATTTTGAGACTATGAATATAATTACAGGGACATTATATTTTGCATTTATAACCATATAGTATGAAAACTCGAAAACCATACTATACTAGGTGCAACGACAACCTAATCCCGCAATTAATATTCCTCAGAAGCGAGGTCATACCAATCACTATGATTAGGCGAGAATTATTCTCATTATTAATGCTATCATGGTAACTCTTACCAAACAAAAATAATTTGCCGCTTTACCTTTTTCCTCTAAGTAATAATAGCAAGAACTCAGCATAGAGGATACTATTAAACTTAGTCTAGTGTACATCATTGTTTAGAATCATGTGTAGCCACATTTCATCCCTTTAACAGGCTTATTTTGTAGTACCATGATAAAAACACCCTCCGCATGGAATGTAAAGCTCGAAGCTAAGACAAGGTGTTTGATCAAACCACTACAAACTAGGAAATTCAATCTTGTAGTACCATGAAATAAACATCCTCCACATGGAACGCAAGGCTTAAGGCCAAGACGAGATGTTTACCCCACACGACTATGAACTGACAATGGAGGCCGTGAGATCCAACCCTTGTATCTCTCTCCCACTAGAAATTTTAAAACAAGTGGTTTGTCCTAAAATTATTGTGATCTAATCACAATTTTAACCCTACATATCAAATGTGTTTAATTGTTTAAATTCAATGTGATGTTACTAAGTCACGTCACAAAAACGTAACGAACAGTCGCGCAATCACAAAGAAGTTTAACCTTGTAATCTGTGAAGTAAATACCCTCCGCATGGAATGCAAGACTTGAAGTCAAGACAAGGTATCTATTCACATTACAATAAACTTAACAAATCAGCACTCTCACTCATTATTTGGGTTTCTCTTAAATAATTGTGATCAAATCACAACTTATAACCTTGCACTTGTTGAAAACTCTAATCTTATTAGAATCACTAATTAAAATGGAAGTCCTAAACTATTTAGGATTCCTTAAACTCTAATGGATCAAAAATTAGTTATAAAGTACTCTATCCTTAATTTACTAAATAAAAGGTTCTAATCTCATTAGAAAATATATGTACATTTTAATTAAGCTTTAATCTCATTAAAAATTCTAATTAAAATAAATTAAGGACTTTTAATCATACAACAATTCTAATCTCATTAGAATGTTTATTAAAAGACAAGTCCTAAACTATTTAGGACTAAGAGTTCTATTTAACTAATATCTTTGATCTCACTAGGTCTTTTAGTTAGAACCATGTGTAATCTCATCACACATTTCCTTACACTTTATACATTTGAAAACATTTAGAAAATATTCAAAATTCCCTTAAAATGTGTTTTCGAGAGAATCACGCGACTATCTTGCGACTAAGCACTTCCCACGAAAACGATTTAAGCAAAAAATTGAAAACACAAAAAATTAGACAGAAACTTTCGCTACTGTCTCGCGACTGTTTCGCGAGTAAAGCTTACTCACAAAAGTTTTTGTCTTCGCGGGAAGCTAACCCGCAAAAAACCCGTGTTTTCAGTTTTTTTAGAGCAGTTGCAAACAGTTTTCAACGATTTTTCATGAACAAACAACCATCATATGAACATGATATGCAGAATTTGATATAAAAAATGAATTCCATTGATGTTATAGCCTTAAAGATGAATTTAACATACTTAAATTCAGATTTAAACAACATCATAACATCAATATTAATTTTTATCAAAACATAGTTTCAACTACTATGCAGAAAATTAAATGCAAATATAATTCCTAACATCATGAAACTATTATCTCTAATTCTAAAACTCACAAAACATGTTATTCAGATTCGAATTGAAGACCGCTCTGATACCAATTGTCGGGAAAAATCATGTTCGTATCATATTGAAAACACACGTAGCGGAAAATTAACGGATCTACTTCATTCGCAATTGATAACATGCACTATGAAAGTTTCAGAATTTAAGAACAAGAAAGCGTACCTTAGTGCGGTGAAATTCAAAACCAAAGATCAGAAGTTCTTGGGAAGACTTTTAATCTTCACTCCAATTCCACTTAATGCCCAAGATGTGTGGTCTCTCAATCAGTTTCCAAGGAGAGAACAAGGGAGTATCCAACTCTCACATACAAACCATTTCATTCTCATGTGATCATAATGAAAAACACTTATGAAAAGACTCATGAAAGGACTTATGAAATTCTGTATGTTTTTCTCCTTATATACAACTGATTATCTAATTGGGCTAGCCTTTTGGGCCATTCCAATTGGGCTCTAGTGTATGGTTTGGAGTGGGACCAAAAGGGAACAAATAAGACTCTAGCTCCAATGGGCCTTGGGCTTTTCTGTCAACTCTTGACAAGTCCAAAGTTACCATTAATTATATTCAATACCACTATATGAATATAGTTGCACTCTAGGCCTTATTAATAAATTATATCCTAAGACTTTATTATATATGCAACCCTTTCATTAAAATATTCGTAGTAATACAAATTCATGAATATAGATTGCCACTTTGAAGATTACAACATCTTAATCCTTGAGTACCCGGTTTAATCCTTAATGTTATTCATTATATATTTATGAAATCCAATTCCATAAATATATACTTTAGTAACTCCTTATTAAAGTGGTTGGGCCCAACACTCTGAATAACCAATCCCATTAAACTTATCTCAAGGGAATATTTTATATCTCCGTTAAGAGATTATGAATTCCATCTTGAGAATATATGTTCCATCAACACTAAATGCGGCTGTCCAACATACTAAGGTTTTGACCGTAACTTATAGATCTCACTCCTGATATATCTAAGCAACCTACATCTCATGATCAGGTCCATTATTCTCTCAGGATTTAGAGTTGATGCAAATAGAAATCGTGAGATTTATTATTCATTTGACAGTCGTTAAGAGAATAATAAATCTCACAGCGGTCCAGTTCAATATGTCTTAACTCTTAAAACATATCAACATACCAATTAGAAATCTTCATCTCCATGATCAAGACAAATCATCTTAGTTGATATGTTATAGTCTTTGCAGATGAAATGCCCAATGTCATCACCGACTACGAACTAAATTTTGAGTATACAAAGAACTTGCAATTTATATCTTCTGTGACTTTTCACATAAATCGCATACTATGCATCTCATGGACTAAGATAATGTCCTATTAGTTCATTTATAGATAGTCTCATATAATTAAATAATTATTTATGACACGCCAATAAATTGGATTTTAGGGCATAAACCCCAACAGCAAGAACATGCTAGGAAAAACAATAAAGCATATTATTGAACAAGAAAAGGCTAGAAAAAGATATAAAAAAAATGGTGTGGATTGTAGCTAAAAAGCTACATCCGCACCTCTAAATCTGAAATCTAAGGTATGGAACCAAGGAGAGGAAGATTGGGTGCAAGAATACTACCTTGCAATGGTGGTAAAAAGAGAAGAATCAAAGGTGTTTGGTGGTGTTTGGATGTGTTTAGGAGAGAAATTAGAGAGAGGAGAAAGAGAATCTGCTCAGGAAAGTGCCCAAAATTTTCTTTTTTCTTGTAAAATGAGGGGTCTGGAAGGCTTCCAGTGCACCTTGTATGTGGCTAGCAGAGCTTTGCTGACATTGGTAGTTCTGGCTTTTTCTAGTTGCACTTTAGATGCGTATTTGAAGGTTTTCCTTGACTTGGATTGAGCTGATCTTGGTGTCCTTGGAAAGCTCTGGATGTCTATTTTTCAGAACACTTTGAAAATCCAATGATTGGATCAAAAGTTATGGCTTCGGGAAGTGTGTTGACGCGCTTTGCATGGTTTTTTAGATATCTCAACTATTTTAACTCCGATTTCGACCCATGAATAGTCGTTGGAAAGGGAAATTGATATTATTCACATTGGCACTGGTCCCAACCTATTCCAATGGTTGGATCAAAATTAGGGTTTCTAGTGCCCCTGAGAGCCAACCTCGGGTCAAACATGATCAAACTTGGTCAAAGTTGACAAAAATCACCGAGTAGCTCGGGTTTAATGTAGAAACATGAAAAATGTTATTTTGGGATGATTTTGACCGACTATGACTCTCGGTTAACCTAGGGTTTACCATGGGCATTTTGGTCAATTTGACTTGAAATGGCACTTCGAGTGCTCTGATGCTCGAACGAGTTGCACCACGTCAATCTAGATGTTTCTGGGGCCCCATGGAGAAAAAATAATATTTTTGTAAATCGAGGGTGGACAAAATATGGTGTCTACAGCTGCCCCTTCTTTATCTATTATCTTGAGTGCAATGAGAGGTGTCAGATAAAGAACGTGATTCCGCATTTTGTTGCCTCAAAATTACGTGTGAAAAATGCACTGTTCATGGATCGAGACTGGTTTTACCTGACAAGGTTGAATTGTTGCAGCTAATCAAGAAATTTTTTTTGACTTAATGTTGTTTTGGGATGATTTTAACCGATTTGGTTAATTAGACTTGAAATGGCACTTCGAGTGCTCCGATGCCTGAACGGGTTGTGCCACGTCCATCTATATATTTTTGTGGTCCATGGAGAGTAGATAATATTTTTGGAATTTTCGGGGTCCAACACGTAAATCGAAGGCAGACAAAATACGGTGTCTACAGCTGCAATCTCGAGTGCAATGAAAGGTGTTGGATAAAGAAAGTGATTCCACATTTTGTTGCCCTAAAATTGCATGCGAAAACTGCACTGTACATGGATCAAGACCAGTTTTACTTGACAAGTTTGAACTGCTACAACTGATTTAGAAAATTTTTTTGACTTGGTCCTCAGATTTGGGTAAGAAACTTTTTTTTTTTTTGGGGTTAAAAGTCAACCAATTAACGTTGACTGGGTCAACGCTGACCGGCGGCCTTTGTTGGTGTGCCAGGCAGACTTGGAGGCCACACAAGGTACGCCGGGTAGCCCAAGCTGTCCAAGGCCCTATAAAGGGCCCTAAGGCCTCATTTTGACCATTTCACTTCCATTTTTCTGATTTCTCACTTGTAAAACATTTTCTGGAGTAAGTTGCTGTCTAGTGGGTCCAGTTTTCAGCTTTCGTTCACAGCTTTAGTCTTCAGTTCTGCACTTGAGGTCAGCGTCCATTTTCTCTTCCTTTATATTTTCTGCAAATATGTTAGTAGCAAAGCAAGTAGGAAAGCATGCTAGTATCATGTTTTTCGTATTTTTGCGTTTTTTTTTTTGTTTTTGTTTTTATCATTTATGCCATGATAATGTTGAAAAATATATCCGTTCACATGTCTAAATAGCATTGGCAAACTTGCATATGTTGGATGCTATGAAAACACATGAAACACTAACAAAACTAAAAGAAAAGCTAGGTAGATATGAGAGACTATGCATAATAAAGACGGAAAAATTTGAGAGGGTTGAAAATGTGAAAACAATGCGATTTTGAGTGAGGGTAGTTTTGGAAAATATAGGATTAAACGGTCTTTGCCAAATCTGAATCATGATGAGACTAAACAGTCACTGCCAAATCTGAATCTCGGAGAATGCATAGGATGCATAGGACTAAACGGTCATTACTGAATCTGAATCTTGATGAATGCATAAGATGTATAGGACTAAACCGTTGTTGCTGAATTTGAATCTTGGTGAGACTAAATGGTCACTGTTGAATTTGAATCTCGAAGAAGGCATAGGATGCTTAGGACTAAACGGTCGCTGCCAAATCTGAATCCTGATGAATGCATAGGATGCATAGGACTAAACGGTCGTTGCCGAATTTGAATCCTGATGAGACTAAACGGTTGCTGTTGAATCTGAATCTCAAAGAAGGAATAGGATGCCTAGGACTAAAAGGTTGTTGCTGAATTTGAAACCTGATGAGACTAAATGATCGCTGCCGAATCTGAATCTAGGACTAAACGGTTGTTGCCGAATCTGAATCCTAGTGAGACTAAACGGTCGCTATTGAATCTGAATCTTGGAGAAGGCATAGGATGCCTAGGTCTAAATGGTCATTGTTGAATCTGAATCCTAATGAGACTAAACGGTCGTTATCGATCTGAATCTTGATGAGACTAAATGATCACTACCAAATCTGAATCTCAGAGAAGGCATAGGATGCCAAGGACTAAACGGTTGTTGCCGAATCTAAATCCTGGTGAACGCATAGGATGTGGGACTAAACAGTCATTGACGAATTTGAATCTCATGAAACTAAATAGTCGTTGCCGAATCTGAATCTCAAAGAAGGCATAGGATTAAATGGTTGCTGCCAAATCTGAATTGCGATGAGACTAAATAGTCGCTACCGAATCTGAATCTCAAAGAAGGTATAGGATTAAATGGTCACTGCCAAATCTGAATCCTAATGAGACTAATCGGTTGCTACCGAATCTGAATCCCGATGAGAGAGGTATTTTTAAAAATTTGATACTTTTGAGGCAACAGAGATAGGATTAAACGGTCGCTATTGAATTTGAATCCCAAGAGAGGTATTTGAAAAAATTGATACTTTTGAGGTAAAAGAGATAGAATTAAATGGTCACTGCTGAATTTGAATCCCAAGAGAGAGGTATTTTGAAATTTTTGATATTTTTGAGGCAAAATAGATAGGATTAAACGGTCACTACCGAATTTGAATCCTGAGAGGTATTTTGAAAACTTTGATACTTTTGAGCCAAAAGATATAGGATTAAATGGTCACTGCCAAATTTGAATCCCAAGAGAGGTATTTTTGAAAATTTTGATACTTTTCAGGCAAAAGAGATATGATTAAATGGTCACTGCCAAGTTTGAATCCCAAGAGGGGTATTTTGAACATTTTGATACTTTTGAGGTAAAAGAGGTAGGATTAAATGGTCACTGCCGAATTTGAATCCCAAGAGAGGGGTATTTTGAAAATTTTTATATTTTTGAGAAAACATGACATTTTGATATGAACATGCGTGATATGTGTTAGGCAGTAGGGTTGGACATACTTACCACTTGCATTGCTAAGTGTTTTGGGCTTACCAATCAATCTTGAATTTGCTTCTGCAGGTTATGTCTCAACGGGCAAGATCCAGCAGGGATCGTGGGATGCCTCCCATCATTGCTCCATCTCGAGCAGACTCGTCTAGTAGTGATGCCAATACTGTTTCAGCTAGTGTACAGGTTGTGCGAACCCTTCAGAGGCGCTTTGACAAAGGTGTCAATGACCCTACACCCCTTGGGGGCATACATATCGCACATCGCACCAGGAGCCAATGTTCAGTGGAGACAGCCAGTGCCTCGTCTCAATCTTGCACTAATTTAGGAGGCGGTTCTTCATAGTTCCCTCGGAGCAAGAAGGGAGGAGGCCCAGGGGGTGTGGAGCTAGATGATGAGCTCATGTGTGATATAGATGCTGATTTAGAGGCCGATAACAGGGCTGGGCCAGGTCTAGGGGCTCTGAGGCGCAGTAGTCGTAGATCGAGGTTTCCATTTCGTTTGGTTGGGGTCAAGGCCTATACTGGAGAGGTTGATGACATCATAGATGATACTTATCTTCAGCATGGTCTAAAGAGGCATCCTTCCGCTCAAGCTCGGAAGAGTCAGCTATGTTCCTTTTTCTCTTCCGGTTGTTAAATCTAGATATGTAGATATGCATGCTAACTGGTAGCTTTTCTGATTTCGAGTGTAGGCTGCCGACAGGACTCGTGGTCGGGGAGCTTGGTCTTCATTCCTTCTCCTCCTGCTTGACCCTAGGATGAATGTGCACTATCATGGGTTTTCGATTGAGTAGGGCTTCGAGGAGTTCCTGAGGATTCCGCCCTATTCCATGAGGCACGTGATAGCGGAGACTTTGGTGCAACGGTTCCACGTAGAGACTGGAACCTTTCATATGAGCTGTGGGGAGTATGCAATCCTTCCCCTTGTCTGGATGGCCATCTTAGGCCTTAGATTCGGTAGGTATCTAGTTTTGACCGACTTTGTGAACTTCAGTGTTGCGTGCGAGCTTCTGGGAATTCACTACCCCTTTACCTGGGCGATGAGACAATACTTTGGACCTACCGAGGAGCCTCAGATCTGTATGGAGTGGCTGTGAATGAACATACCTTGGGGGGCCGAGCCGGCAATATTGTTTTCAGGCGATTCTTCTTCTATTTCATCGGTAGTTGCTTGTTTGGCAACAATCGGTTGATGTTGACTTGCAGGCTACTAGGAGCCATGAGAGTAGTGTCAGATATAGGGGCCTATGATTAGGGGTCCCTTTCTTACGGATTCTTCATCGTTTACCTGAGGTAGGCCTCGCGACAGGGCTTTAGGAGTCTTGAGGGTTGCTAGCAGATTTTGACATGGTGGGCATATGAGCATATCCAGGACCTGCGTCCAAAGTATTCTGGCCGTTCTTCGGTGATATACCCTAGGGCATATGCCTGGACCCTTTGTACGATCACCAAAGTTGTTTTGACACAGCCATCGATCGTCGGTGCTGCGTTGGATTGCGTCACCTAGGCCGAGATACTTAACTACCCCCATGATGGGTGGTTGTTGGCTAGGCGTGAGGTCACCCTTACTATGGCTGTGTTGCGTGTATGGTGTTGGTTCTAGGTTTTATTGAGCTGGGAGTTCTTCTTAGTTGAGAGGACCTACCATTAGGTTATACCAGTTTCAGAGTACCCAAGGACCCACCTCGTGAGCATTCTTGTTCCGCGATGATTTTGGATGACCCTGACTATGGGTCAAGTTCCTTCGAGGGCTTTGTCATGGAGGATACTGATTATGTCACTTGGTTTCTACAGTCCTCGGCTGAATTGATCATCGATGACGGTCCTGTTAGTGGTGGTAGAGTGCTTGGCGGTACAGTGTGTGCCTATTGAGCTTTAGAGGCCCACTTGAGGTTACATGTAGATACCTTATAGGCTAAGGTGAGAGAGCTCGAGGGCGTGACCGCCGCTAGAGATGGATATGTGTTGGAGGTGATTGCCAGGTCACTAGCTCTAGAGAGAGAGAGATCGTTTGCAGAGAGAAAGAGAGAGAGAGAGAGAGGGGGGGGGGAGAGAGAGAAAGAGGAGGGCCAACTCCTGGTTGATATAGGCATGCTCTGTGGGTACATCCGCGTTCTGATTGGAGAGATGTGGGGGCAGAGGATGCCTGTACCTCCTGCACCTCCTGCACTTTACATTCCTGGCAGAGACCCTCCTATTAAAGACGACATGAGTCAGAGTATATGCCTGCTCTTCCAAGAAATGCCGGTAGTTAGGGATATGCCCCTTTGGATGATTGGGCATTGCATGTTGTACCTTTACGACTTGGGCCCCCGATCCCCAATGATGCCCAAATTCTAAGGCCCAAGGATGGTTTAGGGTCCAATCTGATGTTAAATTAACTTGAGAGGTGTTAAAATGAAAAATATAATTTTTAATGAGCAAAAGTCTATTTTTTGAAAATAAAGGCCAAAGAAAACCCACGGTTTGCGTATGCAGGCACGAACTTGTGTACGCAAGCACAAGTCTACGTATGTGGCTAGGGTTTCAGAGACATAAAAAAGGCAAGTTTTTTGCATTAAAGACTGAGGTTTGGAGTGAATCCAACATCGTTTGGAGCCATTCCAAACCCCTATTTTTCAACTATATAAAGCCTTACATGGTACCTTTTCAAAAGACAGAGAAAATCCAAAGGGAAAACCTAAGATTCACTATAAAATAGTGAATCAAAAGAGAGTTTTTTACAAAACTCCATCAAGTAATTTTTTTTCTGATTGGGACTTTTTCTAGCCCCAATCCTTTGATTTTGAAGTTTCTAATTACTGTTTTATTGAATTGTGACAGATTTGACTAAAGGGAACGGTAAAAAATTAAGCTTGAAGAGATTTTTATTCAAGGTATCCCTTAAACCCTTCCTTTTTCTCTTTTACCTTTAATCTTTATTTTAGCCTGTATTATTGCTTAGTTTATATTTATGCATGTTTGTTTAGGTTAGTTTTACAGTTCTTTTTATGGTTTGAGCATGTTAGGTTGTTATAATTAGGGTTTTTATTTCTGCTCTGTTTTTTTGTTTTGTGTTTCTGGGTTAGGGTTTTTGAACAATCCCACGCACGCATGTCATAAGCATGCTTACGCAGGTTAAATCTTGCGTACTCTATGGCCCAAGGCCAGTTTAGAGCCCAATTAGATAATAAATGACTTGAGGAGTGTTAAAATGGAAAATATAACCTTTTAAATGAGCAAAAATCTATTTTTGGAAATAAAATGCCCAAGGTAGCCCTCGGCATGCGTACATGAGTCGTGGCCTGCGTACGCAGGCACATTCTTGCGTACGTAGCTAGGGTTTCAGAAGCATTAGAAAGGCAATTTTTTTGCAATAATGGTTAAGGTTTGGAACGTATCCCACATCGTTTAGGAGTCGTTCCAAACCCCATTTTTTCAACTATAAAAAGCCTTACATGTTACATTTTCAAAACACACAGAAATCCCATGGGAAAAACCTAAGAGTTGCTAGAAAATAGTGAATCAAAAAGGAGTTTTTCATAAAACACCCTCAAATCATTTTTATTTGATTGAGACCTTTTCTAGCCCTAATCCTTTGAGTTTAATATTGGTAATCACTATTTTATTGAATTGTGATAGATTTGATTGAGGGGAACGATCACAAATCAAGCCTAGGAGCTTTTGCTTTAAAGTATCCTTTTAAAATTTTACTTTTCTTTTTAGCATCTAATATTTATTTTAATCGGTGTTATGTTTAGTTTATGTTTAAACATGGTTGTTTGGGTTAGTTTTAGGTTTTCTTTATGTCTTTAAGCATGTTAGGTTGTTAGATTTTACGTTTTATGTTTTGTTTGGCTTTTGCTCTATTTCTGTGTAAATTAGGTTTTTCAGGGTAAGGATCTATGTACGCATGATCTAGCCCACGCACATAGGCTGAACTCATGCGTACACAGAGCTGTTCTAGTGTCCATGATGTCGTCACTCAGAAACCCTAATTTTTGTTTGTTTTGTTTTCTATTTTCACATATTTGTTATGTGTTGCCTCTTTTTCATATGTTTTTAAGCCCCATAATTGCTTGTTCACCTTTTAACATATTTGTTTGTTATCACATGTCTAGATTAGGGTTTAGATTAGGGTTTCTTAGCTTTAATGCCATTCATTTACATGTTCATACATTGATGCCATAGGTGCTGTGCTGCTGAGAGGTAAGTAAAGGGTAAGTAGTGCATTAGCAATGTCCATGCATTTGTGTTACGGTTTTACTTTGATGATATGATGGAACATGCTTAGATGTATGATGTAATAAGTTTTCCTTGCTATGATGATATGCCTTGCTGCCATGTGTAAGTTGCTACCTTGTCTTAGGTGTATGATAGGGGTATCATATGTTAGATGAATGCTAGGGTTTCTTTTATATGTTTGGCTCCTTTTTTTTGGGTTGATATAAAAGTATGTTTTGTTTGGGATGAAAGATGCCACGTTGTATGCATACATGTATGTTAGTGTGTGTGTGAGTATTAGATGCAAGTGTTGAAAGTGCTTTTAATGAGGTTAAGGTATAAGATACAATGATGGGAGGCCAACCTTAGGGTTGGGTGATCTTGGATGCCTAACACCTTCCCAAGAACGTACCTAAATTCCAAACCCAAACTTTGGTAGTAAGATCAAAAGTTCTTCCTCGAAAGGATGCTGTATTCATTGTTCCTAGACCATATAACAAGGTGGCGACTCCATCCCGTTGTGCCCACAGTCACTTAAGAAGAAAAGAAAAATTCTAAGCTCAAAAGAGACCTTTCAAAAAAAAAAAAAAAAAAAAAAAAATTCAAGTGAGAGATTGACACTTAAGAAGAAAATCAAGAATTTCAAAAGTCTAAAGAGAATTTCGAAAGAAATATTTCAAATTTCAAAAATCCAAGAGAGACTTTAAAAAATGGAAGAAAGTCTTCAAAGGTGGATGGATTTGAATGATGATTTTCTTTTGATTCCTTAAATAATGAGTTTTTCTGAAAAAAAAGAAAAAAGAAAAAGAAATGAGAGCTCGAGGGCGCGACCACCGCTAGAGATGGATATGTGCTGGAGGTGATTGCCAGGTCACTAGCTCTAGAGAGAGAGAGATCGTTTGCAGAGAGAAAGAGAGAGAGAGAGAGAGAGAGGGGGGGGGGAGAGAGAAAGAGGAGGGCCAACTCCTGGTTGATATAGGCATGCTCTGTGGGTACATCCGCGTTCTGATTGGAGAGATGTGGGGGCAGAGGATGCCTGTACCTCCTGCACTTTACATTCCTGGCAGAGACCCTCCTATTAAAGATGACATGAGTCAGTGTATATGCCTGCTCTTCCAAGAACTACCGGTAGTTAGGGATATGCCCCTTTGGATGATTGGGCATTGCATGTTGTACCTTTACGACTTGGGCCCCCGATCGCCAATGATGCCCAAACTCTAAGGCCCAAGGTTGGTTTAGGGTCCAATCTGATGTTAAATTAACTTGAGAGGTGTTAAAATGAAAAATATAATTTTTAATGAGCAAAAGTCTATTTTTTGAAAATAAAGGCCAAAGAAAACCCACGGTTTGCGTATGCAGGCACGAACTTGTGTACGCAAGCACAAGTCTACGTATGTGGCTAGGGTTTCAGAGACATAAAAAAGACAAGTTTTTTGCATTTTAACTGAGGTTTGGAGTGAATCCAACATCGTTTGGAGCCGTTCCAAACCCCTATTTTTCAATTATATAAAGCCTTACATGGTACCTTTTCAAAAGACAGAGAAAATCCAAAGGGAAAACCTAAGATTCACTATAAAATAGTGAATCAAAAGAGAGTTTTTTACAAAACTCCATCAAGTAATTTTTTTTTCTGATTGGGACTTTTTCTAGCCCCAATCCTTTGATTTTGAAGTTTCTAATCACTGTTTTATTGAATTGTGACAGATTTGACTAAAGGGAACGGTAAAAAATTAAGCTTGAAGTGATTTTTATTCAAGGTATCCCTTAAACCCTTCCTTTTTCTCTTTTACCTTTAATCTTTATTTTAGCCTGTTTTATTGCATAGTTTATATTTATGCATGTTTGTTTAGGTTAGTTTTACAGTTCTTTTTATGGTTTGAGCATGTTAGGTTGTTATAATTAGGGTTTTTATTTCTGCTCTGTTTTTTTGTTTCGTGTTTCTGGGTTAGGGTTTTTGAACAATCCCACGCACGCATGTCATAAGCATGCTTATGCAGGTTAAATCTTGCGTACTCTAAGGCCCAAGGCCAGTTTAGAGCCCAATTAGATAATAAATGACTTGAGGAGTGTTAAAATGGAAAATATAACCTTTTAAATGAGCAAAAATCTATTTTTGGAAATAAAATGCCCAAGGTAGCCCTCGGCATGCGTACATGAGTCGTGGCCTGCGTACGCAGGCACATTCTTGCGTACGTAGCTAGGGTTTCAGAAGCATTAGAAAGGCAATTTTTTTGCAATAATGGTTAAGGTTTGGAACGTATCCCACATCGTTTAGGAGTCGTTCCAAACCCCATTTTTTCAACTATAAAAAGCCTTACATGTTACATTTTCAAAACACACAGAAATCCCATGGGAAAAACCTAAGATTTGCTAGAAAATAGTGAATCAAAAGGGAGTTTTTCATAAAACACCCTCAAATCATTTTTATTTGATTGAGACCTTTTCTAGCCCTAATCCTTTGAGTTTAATATTGGTAATCACTATTTTATTGAATTGTGATAGATTTGATTGAGGGGAACGATCACAAATCAAGCCTAGGAGCTTTTGCTTTAAAGTATCCTTTTAAAATTTTACTTTTCTTTTTAGCATCTAATATTTATTTTAATCGGTGTTATGTTTAGTTTATGTTTAAACATGGTTGTTTGGGTTAGTTTTAGGTTTTCTTTATGTCTTTAAGCATGTTAGGTTGTTAGATTTTACGTTTTATGTTTTGTCTGGCTTTTGCTCTATTTCTGTGTAAATTAGGTTTTCTGGGTAAGGATCTATGTACGCATGATCTAGCCCACGCAAATAGGCTGAACTCATGCGTACACAGAGCTGTTCTAGTGTCCATGATGTCGTCACTCAGAAACCCTAATTTTTGTTTGTTTTGTTTTCTATTTTCACATATTTGTTATGTGTTGCCTCTTTTTCATATGTTTTTAAGCCCCATAATTGCTTGTTCACCTTTTAACATATTTGTTTGTTATCACATGTCTAGATTAGGGTTTAGATTAGGGTTTCTTAGCTTTAATGCCATTCATTTACATGTTCATACATTGATGCCATAGGTGCTGTGCTGCTGAGAGGTAAGTAAAGGGTAAGTAGTGCATTAGCAATGTCCATGCATTTGTGTTACGGTTTTACTTTGATGATATGATGGAACATGCTTAGATGTATGATGTAATAAGTTTTCCTTGCTATGATGATATGCCTTGCTGCCATGTGTAAGTTGCTACCTTGTTTTAGGTGTATGATAGGGGTATCATATGTTAGATGAATGCTAGGGTTTCTTTTATATGTTTGGCTCCTTTTTTTTGGGTTGATATAAAAGTATGTTTTGTTTGGGATGAAAGATGCCACGTTGTATGCATAAATGTATGTTAGTGTGTGTGTGAGTATTAGATGCAAGTGTTGAAAGTGCTTTTAATGAGGTTAAGGTATAAGATACAATGATGGGAGGCCAACCTTAGGGTTGGATGATCTTGGGTGCCTAACACCTTCCCAAGAACGTACCTAAATTCCAAACCCAAACTCTGGTAGTAAGATCAAAAGTTCTTCCTCGAAAGGATGCTGTATTCATTGTTCCTAGACCATATAACAAGGTGGCGACTCCATCCCGTTGTGCCCACAGTCACTTAAGAAGAAAAGAAAAATTCTAAGCTCAAAAGAGACCTTTCAAAAAAAAAAAAAAAAAAAATTCAAGTGAGAGATTGACACTTAAGAAGAAAATCAAGAATTTCAAAAGTCTAAAGAGAATTTCAAAAGAAATATTTCAAATTTCAAAAATCCAAGAGAGACTTTAAAAAATGGAAGAAAGTCTTCAAAGGTGGATGGATTTGAATGATGATTTTCTTTTGATTCCTTAAATAATGAGTTTTTCTGAAAAAACGAAAAAAGAAAAAGAAATGATGATGTATGAATGATGAATTCCTAGATGTGTGATGTTGAGTCTTTTGAGCATTTTCATGATGATGTGATGTTGTTATGCCGTGTTGATATGTTTATGATGATGATGTGATGATAACATGATGTGTGATGTTTGGTTTGGCTTAGGATAGTACCCATTCTTGTTATGTTCATGATGTGTTGCTAATGTGATGATAACATGATAATATGATGTGATGGGTTTTCTTGGCTTAGGATAGTAGCCATTCTTGTTGTGTGCCTTTGATTCTAAGTTCAGGATAGCAAACTTAGACTCTTTGATTGATGTTGTGTATATGATGTGATGAGTCTTCTTTTTGGCTTAGGATAGTAGCCATCCTTGTTATGTTCATGATGTGTTGTTGATGTGATGATAACATGATAATATGATGTGATGGGTTTTCTTGGCTTAGGATAGTAGCCATTCTTGTTGTGTTTCTTTGATACTAAGTCCAGGATAAGCAAACTTAAGATCTTTGATGTGGAAGGTATAGGTAGAACCAACACAAATTCCCTAGTAAGTTAAAGATCATCAACGTAGAGGAACTCTCCCATTGGTCCAAGGCACAATGCAACTTTCCAAGAGTTGTAAAGAAAACTTTCCCGATGAAGTCAATAAACCCCCCCTCGTGGGTAGAATCAACACGACCTCCTCAGTGAGTTTTTCCTTACCATCCCTAACGAGCCATGAAGGAAACAGAATATTTTTACCCAATGGATCATGTACCATCCTACTCCTTAGTGAGTTTTTTCTTATCATCTCTAGTGAGTTGTGAAGGAAATAGAAGATTTTTCCCTAATGGATCATGTATCATCCTACTCCTCAACGAGTTTTTCCTTACCATCCACAGTGAGCCATGAAGGAAACAGAAGATTTTCCCCAATGGATCAAACACCATCCTATTCCTCAGCAAATTTTTCCTTATTATCTCCCTACTCGTGCACATATCATCTGGGATTTGAATATGCATGCATGGTAAAAAAGATAGAGGTAGAGACCAAGGTGTTGGAAAAATAACTGTTTGTATCACATACAAAACATACGCAGCGGAAAATTAACGGATCTACTTCATTCGCAATTAATAACATGAACTATGTAAGTTTCAAAATTTAAGAACACAAAAGCGTACCTTGGTGCGGTGAAATTCAAAACCAAAGATCAGAAGTTTTTGGGAAGACTTTTAATCTTCACTCCAATTCCACTTAATGCCCAAGAAGTGTGGTCTCTCAATCAGTTTCTAAGGAGAGAATAAGGGAGTGTCCAACACTCACATGCAAACCATTTCATTCCTTGTGTAATCTTAATGAAAAACACTTATGAAATTCTGTATGTTTCTCTCCTTAAATATAACTGATTATTTAATTAGACTAGCCTTTTGGGCCATTTCAATTGGGCTCTAGTGTGTGGCTCGGAGTGGGACCAAAAGGGAACAAATAAGACTCTAGTTTCAATGGGCCTTGGGCTTTTCTGTCAACTCTTGATAAGTCCAAAGTTACCTTTAATTATATTCAATACCACTATATGAATATAATTGCACTCTAGGCCTTATTAATAAATTATATCCCAAGACTTTATTATATATGCAACCCCTTCATTAAAATATTCATAGTAATACAAAGTCATGAATATAGACTGTCACTTTGAAGATTACTACATCTTAATCCCTAAGTACCTGGTTTAATCCTATACGTTATTCATCATATATTTATGAAATCCAATTCCATAAATATATACTTTAGTAACTCCTTACTAAAGTGGTTGGGTCCAACACTCTGAATAACCAAACCCATTAAACTTATCTCAAGGGAATATTTATATCTCTGTTAAGAGATTATGAATTTCATCTTATGAGTATATGTTCCATCAACACTAAATGCGGCTGCCCAACATATTGAGGTTTTGATCGTAACTTATTGATCTCACTCCTGATATATCAAAGTAACCTATATCTCATGATCAGGTCCATTATTCTCTTAGGATTTAGAGTTGATGTAAATAGAAGTCGTGAGATTTATTATTCATTTGACAGTCGTTAGGAGAATAATAAATCTCACAGCGGTCCAATTCAATATGTCTTAACTCTTAAAACATATCAACATACCAACTAGAAATTTCCATTTCCATGATCAAGACAAATCATCTTAGTTGATATGTTATAGTTTTCGCAGATGAAATGCCCAATTTCATCACTGACTATGAACAAAAATTCTGAGTTTACAAAGAACTTGTGATTTATATCTTCTGTGACTTTTCACATAAATCACATACGATCCATCTCATGGACTAAGATAATGTTCCATTAGTGTATTTATAGATAGTCTCATATAATTAAAAAATTTAATTATTTATGACATGCCAATAAATTGGATTTAGGGCATAAACCCCAACAATCTCCCACTTTCCCTCAAAGACAATTTACCATATATCCGACACTTATCTCCCTATAGAGTAATTCACAGTCACTCTAAGGAAATGTTTGGAAACAAGTTTTAGCCAGATTTATTGCATAAATTATCTTTTTCTACTATTACATCTCACATATTCATATCTCTCTAATGAGATAATACTTACGCATAATGTGTATCTTCACCACCTACGATGAACACATATCTTGAAGTCCAACTACATGAATCACAATCAAATTACAAGTCAGCATTTGTACATCCTGTAACAATCAAAACCCCACTTTTGTGGACAGGCATATAATCCCTCATTCTCCTAAGATATATGAGTATATGCTTTACTCCCACTAAATTAAGTGATCTTTGATTCAATTGATATTTGCTTACCATGCCCATCACAAAATAGATATTTAGCCTAGCCTATAGCATAGCATAAAGACTTCCTATTGATATGGTATTAGGAACCATCTTAATATGCTCTTTCTCTTATATGTTTTAGGACTATAGTTCTATATAAAGGAACTTCAATCTTAAAAGGAAAGAATCCTTTCTTGAAGTATTACATGCTATACTTGGCTAGAATCTAATCTATTTAAGCAGTTTGAGATAGACTCAATATCCTAATTTCTGAATTGTAACAAAGTTTAAATTCTTAGGATATGACTAGTCTTTCCCAAGTACTTTATATCAAACTGGATTAGACAACAAAAACTCTATTGATGACAATACCTTTACATCATTCTAAATGATTGGAATGTCATTAACACACATTAAGAAATTTATTATTCTATATAGCTTTCACACACATAAGGCCTTTTAATACTTGATCAAAATCAAACAAATTAATTGCTTGATCAATGATGATATTTTATGATTCAGATGCTTGCTTTAGTCTATAAATGGAATTTGAGCAACTTGCATACTAAACACTACTGTTTTGCTATGTACAAGTCTAGTTACATCATATAGATGTCTTTCTCAAGATTGCTACTAAAAGAAGCTTTCTTGACATCATATATTTCATTTAATCCAAATGAAATATAATGGATAAGAGAATCTAGATAGAGTCAAACTTGACTATTGATGAAAAAATCTTTTCATAATCGAACCATTTCTTTCTGAATAAATCTTTTCGCCATTAGACTTGACTTTGAAGGTTTGCACCTTCAAATCTATCAATCTCATTTACTTGTTGACCTATTTGAAAACAATAGGCCTAATGCCATTATGCGCCTCTACAAGTTCTAGACTTCAAATAGAATCCAATTCTATTCACATAACCTTGATCCAGTAATCCATATTCATATCATCTATGCCTTTATGTAGGACCGAGGATCAAATTCATATCCTTGTGGAATGACTTCAAAAGTTTATCCCAAAAGTATGAATTTATTTGATAATTGATAATCCTCCTAATACGACATTGTACCGGTGTACTAGCTATATATCTAGAATAATGCCTTGTGGTGTATCTAATACAACCATCTCATTTTGAAATGTATTTTATAGTTGTCTTTCAACAAAATCTTACATCTTTCTTCTAGAACAATCATACATTTAGCTTTAAGATTATTCACATAGTCATCATCAAAAACTTTGTAATTGAAGTTTACAAACATCTTGTTTTCTTTATGACTACCAAAATAATCTTATGCAATTCCTTTTGGATACTCATCATAAAAACACATTTTTCCATCTTTTGATTTCAACTTGTTAGACTTCCTTTCTAACACAAGTGCTGGACATCTCCTAAATTGGAAGTATCATATACTAGGTTTTCACCCAATCCACAATTTGACAAATGTCTTAGGAACAAACTTTTGAAATCAATTTTAGAAAATGTATAGTAACTATTTGAGTATATCTCCAAAGGAAATAAGCAAATGGAAATACTTATCTTGCGCTTTACTATTTCTAAAAGAGTCTTATTCATCCTTCATGTATGTACTGACTTAAAGAAGTTAGTGGAACTTTATTCCTTTACAATAAAGGAGGCCTAGGCCTTATTATCCTCTAAATAGAATTCATAGATTGGGAATATATCAAAATAATGGTTCTAAAAGCCCATCTTTCACCAATCTCGAATATCATTTAGATTAAAAAGATCTAGACATAAGTGCCAAAACATACAATACCAAAGGATGGAAACTTTCTCTTTAAAAAGTAAAACATGTAAATTTCCATATAGAAAATAATCATGGACAATGTTTAGCTTTACCAAAATAGAAACAATTTACTTTTGGTTATGCTTTTGAGCCTAATTTCCTTTTAGCAACTACAAGGGCAACTTGAATGTCCAACTGTTTGGTATTATAATTCATCTTCTTACCACCCTTACCTTTTGGTTTAGGCTAAGAATTTGAATTAAATCATATTGATCCTAGCCTTAGCTTTTAGGATGTCTTCTGTTGCGTAGAACTCACTCATCAATTCAAATAACATAAAAGTAATATATTTTGAAAACAATCTGAATTGATCAAATGATTCTAACAAAGACTTGTGGATCATATCCAAATGAGATTAACATTTAATCTCTACATCCAAGAATTCCAATTAATTTTTAAAACTAAAACAATTTCATAAAATGATATAGAGTTGGAACTCTTTAAGCTTTTCTTAGCACTCAATATGATTCAACCAAACATCTCATTTAGACTTAACCTAAAGTCTAAATGTAGTACTAACTCTTGCATCTCATGCTGTAGCACACTTGAGATAGAAGCCAATGTAACATTTTAGCATTTCAATGGAGACTATGATCAAGTCATAAGCTATCTTCCATCAATGCATCATGCGTAGGAAATTATGACAAAGCTGAATCAAAACATATTTATGTACTTCAGCTCCTTTAAGCACCATGTCCAAAATTATTTCTTAGTTAATGTGATTCAATTAAAATAGTAGCTAGAGAACAAAAATCTATGACAACTTTATTTTGAGACTATGAACATAATTACAGGAACATTATATTTTGCATCCATAACCATATAATATGGAACCCATAAAACATACTATACTAGGTGCAACGACAACCCAATCCATGTCTGTAATTCCTTGGTAGCAAGTTTATTATAAACACATTAATTGATTGAGAACTATTCTCATTATTAGCGTTATCATGATAACTCTTATCATACACTAATAATATGCCGTATTAACTTTAGCCTCCAAGTAATAATGACATAGCTCCTTTGGGAGGTTAACATTACATTTAGTCTAGTGTACACCATTATCTAGAATCATGTGTAGCCACATCTCATCTCCCTTATAGTGTTTAAACTTGTAGTACCATGAAACAAAACACCCTCCTTTGGGATTGCGAGGCATATACGCCAAGACGAGGTGCTTGTTCACACTACTTTAAACGGGTAAGTTCAATCTTGTAGTACTATGAAGTAAACACCCTCCTTTGGGATCGCGAGGCATATATGCCAAGACGAGGTGTTTATCCACATTACTTTGAACCGATAATGGAGGCCGTGAGATCCAACCATTGTATCTCTCTCCCACTAGAAATTCTAAAACAAGTGGATTGTCATGAAATCATTGTGATCTAATCACAATTGTAACCCTACACATCAGATGTGTTTAATTGTTAAATTCAATGTGATGTAACTAAGTCATGTCACAATAGAGTAACGAACATTTGCGCAATCACAAAGAAGTTTAACCTTGTAATCCGTGAAGTAAATACCCTCCGCTTGGAATGCAAGACTGGAAGTCAAGACAAGGTATCTATTCACATTACAATAAACTTAACAAAAGGGGTTATTTCTGTACTCCTACTCGTTATTTAGGTTTTTCTTTAATAATTGTGATCCTATCACAACTAATAACCTTGCATTTGTTGGAAACTCTAATATTATTAGAATCACTAACTAAAATGGAAGCCCTAAACAATTTAGGATTCCTTAAACACTAATGAATCAAAAATTAGTTATATAGAACTCTATCCTTAACTTTTTTTTTTTTTTGAGAAACCTATCCTTAACTTATTTGATTAAGAATTCTAATCTCATTAGAAACTATATACCTTTTACTTAAGCTTTAATCTCATTAAAACTTCTAATTAAAATAAATTAAGGACTTTCAATCATATAACAATTCCAATCTCATTAGAATGTTTCTTAAAAGACAAGTCTCAAACTATTTAGGACTAGAGTTCTATTTAACTAACATCTTTGATCTCATTAGGTCTTTTATTTAGAAAATGACTAATAAAAGTCCTTAAATTTTAAGAACTATAAAATCAATCACATAACCTTACTTTTATACATGGAAAACACTTAGAAAATAAACTCTGAATTCCCAGTTTTTGCGGGTACCTCGCGACTAAGTGCTACCCGCGAAAACGTGTTAAGCTAAAAAATGAAAACATAGAAATTTCGTATAGAAACTTTCACTACTGACACGCGGGTACCTCGCGACTTTTGCTACTACCTCGCAAGTGTCTCGCGGGTATCTCGCGACTGAACGCTTCTCGCGAAAATTTTTGTGCTTGAGTGGCATTTCTTGCGGGTAGCTTCGCGGGTAAGCTTACCCGCGAAAAACTCGTGTTTTCAGTTTTTCAAGTTCAGATATTAACAGTTTTCAACAGTTTTTCATGAACAAACAACCACCATATGAACATAACAGATGGAAATTGATATCAAAACTGAATTCTATTGATGCTATAGCCTTAAAGATCAATTTAACATACTTAAATTCAACATTTAAACAACATCATAACATCAATATCAGTTTTTATCAAATCATAGTTTCAACAACCAAGCTAAAAATTAAGCGCAAATATAATCTTCTAACATCATGAAACTATTATCTCTAATTCCAAAACTCACAAAATATGTTATACAGATTCAAATGAAGACTGCTCTGATATCATTTGTTGGAAAAATACATGTTTGTATCACATACAAAACATACGCAGCGGAAAATTAACAGATCTACTTCATCGCAATTGATAACATGAACTATGTAAGTTTCAGAATTTAAGAACAAGAAAGCGTACCTTGGTGCGGTGAAATTCAAAACCAAAGATCAGAAGTTCTTGGGAAGACTTTTAATCTTCACTCCAATTCCACTTAATGCCCAAGAAGTGTGGTCTCTCAATTAGTTTCTAAGCAGAGAATAAGGGAGTGTCCAACACTCATATACAAACCATTTCATTCATTGTGTAATCTTAGTGAAAAACACTTATGAAAAGACTTATGAAATTTTGTATGTTTCTATCCTTAAATATAACTGATCATTTAATTGGACTAGCCTTTTGGGCCATTCCAATTGGGCTCAAGTTGTATGGCTTGGAGTGGGACCAAAAGGGAACAAATAAGACTCTAGTTCCAATGGGCCTTGGGCTTTTTTGTCAACTCTTGACAAGTCCAAAGTTACCATTAATTATATTCAATACCACTATATGAATATAATTGCACTCTAGGCCTTATTAACAAATTATATCCCAAGACTTTATTATACATGCAATCCCTTCATTAAAATATTCATGGTAATACAAAGTCATAAATATAGACTGCCACTTTGAAGATTATGACATCTTAATCCTTGAGTACCTGGTTTAATCCTTTACGTTATTCATCATATATTTATGAAATCCAATTCCATAAATATATACTTTAGTAACTCCTTACTAAAGTAGTTAGGCCCAACACTCTGAATAACCAAACCCATTAAACTTTCGAAAGGAAATATTTTATATCTCCGTTAAGAGATTATGAATTCCATCTTGAGAATATATGTTCCATCAACACTAAATGCGGCTGCCCAACATATTGAGGTTTTGATCGTAACTTATAGATTTCACTCCTGATATATCAAAGCAACCTACATCTCATGATCAGGTCCATTATTCTCTCAGGATTTAGAATTGATGTAAATAGAAGTCGTGAGATTTATTATTCATTTGACAGTCGTTAGGAGAATAATAAATCTCACAGCAGTCCAGTTCAATATGTCTTTACTCTTAAAACATATCAACATACCAACTAGAAATCTCCATTTCCATGATCAAGACAAATTATCTTAGTTGATATGTTATAGTCTTCGCAGATGAAATGCCCAATTTCATCACCGACTACGAACTAAAATTCTGAGTTTACAAAGAGCTTGTGATTTATATCTTCTGTGACTTTTCATATAAATCACATACGATCCATCTCATGGACTAAGATAATGTCCCATTAGTTCATTTATAGATAGTCTCATATAATTAAACAAT
The DNA here is from genome assembly GCA_033629205.1 of Lithocarpus polystachyus. Classification (NCBI taxonomy): domain Eukaryota; kingdom Viridiplantae; phylum Streptophyta; class Magnoliopsida; order Fagales; family Fagaceae; genus Lithocarpus; species Lithocarpus polystachyus. Next base: position 71,733,379 of record CM066162.1, read on the forward strand.
TTAATTATTTATGACATGCCAATAAATTGGATTTTAGGGTATAAACCCCAACACAAGGTCACCCCGGGGCAAGAGCCTCACTAGAATAGGTAGAGATGGAGATAGAAGATGAGTACCACCCGGAGATGTTTGAGGCAGGAGCCCAAAGTGGATCCTTGTTTGTTGGGTTAGCTCGTAAGAGCACCCTTTGTTTTTCTTTTTAAGTGACTCTAGGGTAGTGAGTCACTTGCCTTTTGCTTGTGATTGGAAAAATAGGTTATGGGATAGTGAACCTATTGTTGCTTGTTTCCCGAGCAACAAAGGTGGGAATTCGGACATACGAATCCTATACAACTTTTCGGAGTTGCACCCCGCCCCATGTATGTGTGATGTGTGTCGTATGTGTAGGTTGGGCTCAAGCCGTACGATGAAACAAAATTTTTTGTCTCTTATTCTTTTGATTTCATTAGCAAGCTTATGAATCAAAATATGGGCATTTTGTACCCCTTACGACTCAGGCCCCCGTTCCCCAATGTTGCCTAAATTCCAAGGCCCAAGGTTGGTTTAGGGCCCAATCAAATGATAAATTGACTTAAGAGGTGTTAAAATGGAAAATAACTTTTAATGAGAAAAAGTCCATTTTTAGAAAATAAAGGCCAAAGAAAACGCACGGTTTGCGTACATAGGCCACACGTTGCGTACACAGGCACAAGTCTACATACACAGTTAGGGTTTTAGAGACATAAAAAAGATAAGTTTTTTGCATTAAAGACTGAGGTTTGGAATGAATCCCACGTTATTTGGGAGCAGTTCCAAACTCCTATTTTTCAACTACATAAGGCCTTACATGGTACCTTTTCAAAAGACAGAGAAAATCCGAAGGGAAAACCTAAGATTCACTAGAAAATAGTAAATTAAAAGGGAGTTTGTCACAAAACACCCTTAAGTCATTTTTATTTGATTAGGACCTTTTCTGGCCCCAATCATTTGAGTTTAAAGTTTCTAATCACTGTTTATTGAAATTGTGATAGATTTGACTGAAGGGAACAGTAAAAATCAAGCTTAAAAAGCTTTTTATTTAAGGTATCCCTTAAACCCTTCCTTTTTCTCTTTTACCTTTAATCTTTATTTTAGCCTGTTTAATTGCTTAGTTTATATTTATGCATGTTTGTTTAGGTTAGTTTTACAATTCTTTTTATGTTCTGAGCATGTTTGGTTGTTAGAATTAGAGTTTTTATTTCTACTCTGTTTTTCTCTTTTGTGTTTCTGGGTTAGGGTTTTTGAAAAATCCCATGCACGCATGTCATAAGCACGTGTACACAAGTTAAATCCTATGTACGCAGGCCTCTATCTGCGTACACAAGCATTTGCCCAGAAACCCTTATTCGAATTTCTAATTTGTTTGGTTTGTTTGTTTTATATATCTTGCCTTTGTTTAAACCCTTTTCATATGTATACATGTATTTGAGTCTCTGTTACACATGCTTTATTTGTTGTTTATCCCTCATATGCTAGAGTAGGGTTTTCTTTCGTCTTGATGCGATAAACATGCATTCACATGTCCATACATGATGCCATAGGTGCTGTGTTGCTGAAAGGTAAGTAAAAGTAAGTCATGCATTGGTATGAACATGCATTTAATGATGTATATTGTTTGAATGTTTGTTTTATGTCTTTTGATCCCAATTGTATGCTTTATATAATTTTGTGATTGCCATGATACCTTGCTACCATGATTAAGTTGCTGCCATGTTTTAGATGTGTGATAGGGTTTTCACATTCTGGATAAATGCTAGGGTTTGTATACGTGCATGGTTTGGCTTCCTTTTGCTTTATAGATAGGTATGTGTTTTGGGATAATGATACCATGTTGTATGCTTAGATGTACGCTAGTGTGTGTGTGAGTATAGATACAAGTGTTGAACATGTTTTTAATGAGGTTAAGATATAAGATACAATGAGAGGAGGCTAACCTTAGGGTTGGGTGGCTTTGGGTGCCTAACACTTTCCCAAAATCGTACCTAAACTTTGAACCTATACTCTAGTAGTAAGATCAATGGTCCTTCCTCGAAAGGACGCTATATTCATGGTTCCTAGACCATATAACTAGGTGACGACTCTGACACTTTCTGTTGTGTCCATAACAGGGCCCTGTACCAGATCAGGCACCATTTCAGGCTCTGGGATATTCCCCACGTTCTTTGGCGGATTGAGCTAGTCCTTCCACAGGTCTCATCCCAGGTGATGATGCCAGTGACGGCAGCGTTGGGCTCTTTGCTGATGATGCCGTTAGAGATGATGATTCTCCTTAGGCCAATTATGTATGTTGTACCATTATGATGATGTAGCCCTTATGTGGGTATGTTTCATTGCCCTGTGGTGGGCCAGACATGTATATTTTGGAATGCCTCTTGGTAAGCTTGGATTGTATTTTTATATTGCCTTTTGGTAGTCTTTAGACATGTATGTATGATTGCCCCATCGTGGGCTTGGACTATATTTTGATATTGCCTGTTGGTAGGCTTCTGATGTATGTATGAACATTTCTCTTGGTTGGCCTTATATGTATGATTTTGGATATCGCCCGTTGGTAAGCTTAGATGTATGTATGAACATTGCCTAATGGTAGGCCTTATATGTATGATTCTGGATATCGCCCATTGGTAGGCTCCCAATGTATGTGTGAGCATTACCTTTTGGTAGGCCTTATATGTATGATTCTGGATATTGCCCGTTGGTGGGCTCTTGATGTATGTATGGACATTTTCCCTTTGGTGGGCCTTACATGGATATTTCTTGATATTGCCTCTCGGTAGGCACCTGATGTATGTATGGACATTGCCTCTTGGTAGGCCTTACATGTATATTTCTCGATATTGCCTCTCGGTAGGCTTCTAATGTATGTATGGACATTGCCTCTTGGTAGGCCTTACATGTATAGTTCTTGATATTGCCTCTCGGAAGGCTCCTGATGTATGTATGGACATTGCCTCTTGGGAGGCCTTACATGTATGATTCTAGATATTGCTTTAGCATTAATGAGCCTGTGGTACCACTATTCTTACTCATGCACTGTCGCTTCATTTGCATCACACCATATTTTCAAGGGTTTACCGATAGAATCTGATATTGATTAACCCACTGAGGGATATGGAAAAAGGGAGAGACTACATGAAATGAAACTGCTTTTGTGTAGTTTTATGTAGTTCTCGACATGAGAGGAGAGGTTCTTGGTGGGATGGACCTGTTCTTGAGCATATTGATTAGCAGAAAATGGACTGAACTGTGCAAAATACACTATCCCAATGTAGGGTTTTGCGTGGTTCTTGACATGAGAGGAAAGGTTCCTGGTAGGATGGACCTGTTCTTTAGCATACTAATCAGCAGAAAATGGACTGAACAGCGCAAAATAAACAGCTCCAGTGTAGGGTTTTGCATGGTTCTAAAATGATCAATTAACTTGTAGCAGGATTAGAATCGCATTGGATGATATGGGTTTCTTGACAACCCTGATGATGACCATTGATTTTTTCAGTAGGATTTTGGACTCGCCGTATGGCAAAATGCACAGAATGACTTGGCTATCAATTGAACCGACCGGTGCTTCGAGAAAAGTTCCCTTGAGGAATTACACAATAGAAATGACTTTTGCTGCCTTTATACCATACTGGTCGGATCGCTATTAGTGATTTGGAAAGGCCTTAGCACTAACCCATTACATGTCTTAGCGACGTGGGTTGAACTGACCCCTGAATCAGGTGAATCGGGTTTTGAAAATGAGGTTCAACATATGTCGAGATGCCGAACGAGACGTGCAAAGACCAAGGGACCCTTTATTAGCGTAAAAACCAAGGGACCACTATTAGCGTAAAAACCACTCGTTGCGCACCACTATTAGCGTAAAAACCAAGGGACCAAGGGACCACTCGTTGCGCACCACTATTAGCGTAAAAACCAAGGGACCCTCTATCCGTTAGATTTAAGCTCAGAATATGTGTGGGTTTACGCTAGGGAGGTTAAAAACCCTGGCTTGGACGGCGGCCACACAAGGTGCGCCGTCTAGGGCCGGAGGTCATAAAAGCTGCGCTAGCCTTGGGAAGGGTGCATAAAGGCTGGGTGCCTCTCCATACCATTTTTTCTTGCTTTTCTGCACGGATCTTCATTAGAATATTAGATTCTTTCAGATCTAAGCATGGATGTTCTTGGGCTCAAGACTTGTGATATTGTGGTGGAGCTTGAGTGGGAGACTTTTCATGAGAGGGAGCTCAAGAGATGGTGGACTTTATTGTCTTCCAAGGATTGGGCCTATATCAAGCAGTTCCTCGAAGATACCACGTCACTCTTTTGTACTCCTCTAGATTGGCACTTATTGGAGGCTAGAGTTACTTATAGGGATCCCACTTTGAGGTGCATCACCATTGGGGATGTGGACTTTGTAACACCCCAAACCCTTAATAAGGATTTAGATGCATAACCTGTCTTAGAAATAATCAACAATGACATAATGGAACAGAGCGTAATATTTATCCTCAAATAAACTTCTTGAATATCATCAGATTTCCTTAACAATCCATAAAAACAAAACAACAATAATATTCTTTTTGAATGTAAAATCTCCAAATAACATCTCAAAATAGTTCCAAAATAATAATCTCATTGTCCTGAAACAATTTTACTAAAACAATTCTGCAACTATCAAGCTCCAAACGAAGTCGTCCATCTAAGGCTCCACTGATCTACCACCAAAAGACACTCCATAACTCTAATCTGAAAGGATGGAAAAAGGGGTGAGCTAAAGGCTCAATAAGAGACTACAAACATGAGGATGTCTTCCAAAACAAAACGATAATATCATTGACAAAATATAGTCATCACGATACAATTAAAATTAGTTTAAACTGTAATATAATATATTCTATAAAGCTGTTAAAATAAAACACTTCACTATAACACTGTAAACATTAATAAAATAATGACCACATTCATATGCCAATATGCATTAAATAGGTAGAAACAATTTTATTTTGAAAATAAGCAATTTTCCACCTAAAAGAACAGTAGTAAATAAACAGTAACTCAATATGAAAAATATTAGTCAAACACAGACAAAAGCTGCTAAACACTCGGTGGGTGATTTCCCATGGGAACAATAACACTAACCTCAAAGAGGCAACACTAGCTCCGAAGAGCAACAATAACACTGCACCACACCACACTAACACGACTTCGGCCGAAGACCAACACTTAACCCTGTGTTGGCAAAGGTTGCAAACTGTCTAGTTGACCATTTGAAACACTCTTAACATATACAGTTTCACAATAATATACAATAAATAATAGAGTTTGAGTATGTATAAAGCACTAACAATGGTATAAGTCTTTGAAACTTCACTTTTGCAATTATGTGTATGTATATATATTTAAATATATTTTTACCACAATTATATATATATATATATATATAAATATATACGTCTTGAGAGACATCATGTGTTGAAGTCTACTTACCTCTAGTGGCTAAACCAAGCTTCACTTCAATTGCTCGAAACAACGTCAACTAGAACCTAAATAATAATTAAACAATTCAATAAGGGCAGGTTCTTTAATAACCACAAAGTCCTCTTGATAAAACAATTCCTCAACCACTATGAAGATTTGGCAAGATAAAATTTAACGTGTCTTTCTAATATAACTCCAAACCTATTCTAGATTAAAATAATAGTAAAGCATTCCCTAAACTAACATCTAAAATACTCATATATTTAATTGCAAAGCTGCCCACAATTGCAAACCTTTTCAATTCGGTCAAACCCTAAACTAACAAAATCAGCCACCCGCAAAAGCTATACACATAACTTATATTTAATTGTAACGCTGCCCAAAATTGCAATTCTATACAATTCGGTCAACCAATATGAATCAAACCATCAAATGCACTAATAATTGTAATATATATATATATATATATATATAGATATAAGCCTTAGCATGAATCCAAAAGGTGCAATCAATATCCAAGCCATGCAATGAGGGATCCAAGTGCCTTTGGTGGATACGGATTGTCAATTCACTCAATCTATATGAACAATTGTCAATTCATGCATGTATGTTTATACAATCCGCATATATGGCCAAGCAATGCAACTATTTGATTCACGCAAGACGATCTTGGCGGTTATATTCAATAACTAATATAATAGAAACGAATTATATTAGTTATACTCAACCAAGTTCGACGGCTATAACCGTTTACATAACAATGTTATATTTCTATATATACTTATATATAAATCTAATAGCACAAATCACTATTTCAGCCAACAACGTGAATGTGAAATTCCAGCAAAACACAATTTCGGCAATCTCAATACCACAAAATCGAATATCAGTTGCTGAAAATTACCTTGATGTCGTCTTGTTAGTTTGGTAGAATTTCTTTCACAGCCGCTTCTAGTTTCAAGGGTCTCTTTCTCCACCTTTCACATAGGAAACCCTAATTTTATTTCATTATAAAGTTGTTGCACTTGGGCTGAAAGTTTAGAAGCCTATTCCATGATAAGGCTAATTTCAGTTGGGCTGAAAATTTAGAAGCCCACTACTCTAAAATAAACTTCCAAGACCCACTTATATTCCCACTAAACACCTTAATATTATTTTTATTATTGTTATCATTATAAAAATCACAATATAAAATTAATTATCTCCTCCAAAATAATTAAGCAATTTATCAAATCTACTCTCTAGAAGTAATTAAATTAAATTTTAAGTGAGACGGGTGTTACAGACTTAGTTCTTACTTTGGAGGAGTATGATCGCTTTCTTTCTTTTCCTACCCATGTGAGTCAAGTTTATCGACCTCTGACTTGACCTTATTTTCACAATTGATTGGCGGAGCTATTAGGCCTGAAGATGCCTGTAGTGGATGTTCTAACTCGATATGGGAGTGGTATGGGAGGTAGCATCCCCTGGGATTTTCTGATTTGCCGGTTTGGCAAAGCTAAGTGCCTTACTGCTTACCGAGGAGACTTTGTGGATTTAGAGGAGTATTGTACCTTCTACAAATGCCAGGCCTTCGTGGCGGCCTTCTTTGGCTCAGTGCTATTCCTTTCTCAATCGGGTTCTATCAGCTTTGCAGTTCTACCCTTGTGAGTACTCTGCCTTATAGCACTTCTTTTATTCCCTCTCATTTCTCCGAAATTATTCGATTTCTTCTCTGTGTCGTGAGATGGGTAGTGGTAGGTTTGGTTGTGTGCATCTATTACAGTTGTGGTTCTGTAGTCATATGAGTGTGATATTTAGGGCACAGCCCGCTGGGTTCTTGAAGAAGAATAGAGTTAAGATCACCATGGCCCTTGATCTTCCTTTTGTTAAGGACACATCTGGTTGGTTGTGGTATCTATTTGGTTTAGGTCCCATTGACAGGACATAGAGAGTCAAGTGGGGAGTTACTAGGTGGTAGGGTTGGACCCATTGTGTTGGTTTACTTGGCATCCCTTTGGTGGGCATCTGGGGTTATGCAGGGTACTTTTTAGGTATGGCCTTGAGGCAGTTCGGGGGTAATCAGCATGTCCTTCTACTTAGTGATCTTTTTGTCGTCACTTATGATTATGGACTCCTAGATATTGATGCAATCATCATAGATATTGCTTCTGTTTTCTGGAAGGAGCATAGGTCGACTATTGACTATCCATCTTGTCCTGGGGATAATCATGAGTGGTCCACTGCTGAGTTTAGAGAGTGGAGGGCTAGTAGGGTCCCTTGATTCAGTGTTGATCTATCGATTCTAGATCCTCTTGATCCCCACCTTCTGGCTGACATATTGAGGGATTATACACTAGAGTTTGAGGTTAGAGCTGAGAGTACTCTTAGGGACCTAAGAGAGTGCCTGATAGAGCCCATTAGGGATAGGGATTGTTGTAAGGAGCTTCTTGATGCCACTGTTGAGGATTATGATGAGATGGGGAGGACCTATGAGGCTAGGCTCGCCACCCTTAGAGCAGAGCTTGAGCAGAGGAGTCCAATCCCTTCAGCCACGAAGGTTGAATGTACTCAATTGAGATCCCGGGTCACTAGCTTAGAAAGTGAGTTAGCCGATCTTACTCAGAGATTCACTATCTTGGGCAAGACAAGAGATAAGGAGAGGGTCACATTAGAGGCTAGTCATGCCGAGGCGAGCAGCAGGGCTGATGATTTAGCCATGAGGCTATTACAGGCTAGGTCCTACATCTATTCCACTTTGAGCTTGGAATATAGGCAGGCTCATGAGCTTAGTGAGCAGAGTTGGCTTTTCGTCGTCTTCAAGTTGAGGTAGCTGAGAAGAAGGAGGCATTGAAAGTTGCTACTATAGAGGTTGACACCTTGCAGGCTTTGCTCGATATAGAGAGGCAGGGTTGCACCTTGGGTTCTAGTATGGAGAGGGAGCTAGTTCGTCTTCGACATTCGTATGGCCAACTTAGGGAGATTGCTAGAGATCTAGGCTTTGATGCATCAAGGTTGCTCTATACCCATTCCTCGGATGATCAGATTCTTCTCACTGGTTTTGGGAGGCTATGTAGGGCGGTGTTAGACCATTTGGGCCATGTTTGAATTACTGGAGCCTTTTCTGTTTCTTTTCATTTCTGCACATGAGCTATGTAGTTAGTATTCCACCATGTATGGAAAGGTCCTTTGTAAATTGCTAGGCAATTACGTGCAGCTTTCCACTTTTGGAGTTTTTAAAGCATAGTCTAGTTTGTAAGGCATGCTTAAAAATGGAGAAAGGTGGAAACATAGATGTTTTTGCATATATTGATTATCATAGGATATTTATATCTATGATATTTGTGTTTAGATGCATAGTGATGAATGCATGAAAGGGTTAGAAAGGCACAAAATAGGCATGTTTAATGAATATGTGAGCAAATATTTTGAAAATGCAAGATCATACAAATAAAGTGGTAAATGTAAGTCTATGCATATCAATATCTCAGGTTCCAAAGGATACATCCTATTCTAGATGGATCTTTCCCATTCCCATTGGGGTACACCTTCCATTGGCATGGGCCATAACATCTTCGAATGAAACCACAGCAGGCCATACTTGTTGCAAACATATAGCCACCTAAAGGGATGCATGCTTCTTCTCTTGATCTCGATCATAAACCCAAACAGATTCAACTAACTGATTTTTCTTTTAAAATGTGATCGGGCTAAGGTGGCTGCTATATACCTCCACAGGGAAGGATTAGGTCATCATGTAGTTCAACTGACATTTTTTGATTGCCTTAATTTTTGCCTAGGCTGCCCTTTCAGGTTTTCAATCCACCTTTTCATTTTTTTTTTTGTATTTTGTTTTTGTTTGTTTACATAGGAATGTAGAAAAAGCAATTGCACCAAGAGGCTCCCTTATGCAAACTACTGTATGATAGCATCAAAATTGGTGGGCATATTGAAGTCATTTCTATCGATGTCAGCTAGGATCAAGGCTCCTCTAGAGAAGGCCTTCTTCACCACATACAAGCCCTCGTAGGTCGGGGCAAACTTTCCTCCATGATCAGGCATAGCCTGGTTACGCTTTTTCAAGTCTAGGTCGCCTTCTTCAAAGACTCTGGGTATAACTTTCTTGTTCTTGTTGAACGCTCACTCAACACGACATTGGTACAACTGTCCATGGCACATTGTGATCATGCGCTTCTTGTCTATCATGTCTAATTGATCATATTGAGCACGGGCCCATTTAGCTTTTAATAGCTCTGTTTACAATAGGATTCTGAGAGATAGGATCTCTACCTCTACGGGGAGGACGGCTTCTATGCTGTAGACCAAGGAATACGGGGTCGCACCCGTGGAAGTACGAATATAAGTGCGATAAACGCACAAGGCAAACGGTAAGAACTCGTGCTAATCCTTATAGGTTTTTGACATCTTCACCAAGATCTTCTTTATATTTTTGTTAGCGGCTTTCATCACGCCATTTATCTGAGGATAGTGAGGAAATGAATTCCGATGTTCGATCTTGAACTGTTGGCAAAGTTGCTCGATCATTTTTCCATTTAGGTGTTTCCCATTACCGGTAATGAGAGCTCCAGGTATGCCGTAGTGGCAAATGATGCTTTGTTTCAAGAATCGGGCCACCATAGCTTGGGTGATGCTTTTGTAGGAGGCGGCTTCCACCAACTTGGTAAAGTAATTGATAGCCACCAAGATAAACTCATGCCCATTTGAGGCTTTCGGAATTACGGGTCCGATGACATCTCTTCCCCAAGCTGAAGCTGAAAAAGGCCATGGTGTTGCTAGAGAGTGCAGGGGTTGAGGGGGAACATTCTTTCTATTCTGGTAGACTTGGCAACGGTGGGACATCCTGACATGCAGTCACTTTCCATGGTGAGCCAATAGTAGCTAGCTCTTATGATTTTACAGGCCAATAAGGATCCATTGGCACGGGCTTCAAGCACGCCCTCATGCATTTATTCCATCAAATGGCTAGCCTCAAGGGCATCTATGCATTGAAGTAAAGTTGTATCGTATTGAGACATTGTATTTTGTCCACCCTTGATTTACGTGCCGAACTCCAAAAATTTCAAAAATATTATCTTTTCTCCATGGGGCTGCAGAAATATCTAGACTGACGTGGCTTAACCCGTTTGGGCATCGGAGCACTTGAAGTGCCTTTTTAGGTTAAATTGACCAAAATGCCCCTAGTCAACCATGTGTTGACTGAAAGTGAAAGTTGGTCAAAATCATCCCAAAATAATATTTTTCATATTTCTACATTAAACCCAAACTACTCGGTGATTTTCGTCAAGTTTGACCAAGTATGACCCAAGGTTGACTCTTGAGGGCACTAGAAACCCTAATTTTGATCTAGCCATTAGAACAGGTTGGGACCAGCCCCATTGTGAAGATTATCAAATTCCCTTTCCATTGGCAATTAATGGGTCAAAATTAGAATTAAAGCAGTTGAGATATCTAGAAAAATGTGCAAAGCGCGTTAGTATGCTTCCTGAGGCCATAATTTTTGATTCAACTGTTAAATTTTCAATTTCTTTAGTGTTCTGGAAACTAGACATCTAGAGCTTTCCAGGGACATGAAGATCAGCTTAATTAGAGCTTAATTAGAGTTACCTAGGTAGATTCTCTCTTTCCTCTCTCTAATTTCTCTTCCAAACACATGCAAACTCCTTAGATTCTCCTCTTTTTTCTACAGTCATCAAGGTAGTGTTCTTGCACCCAATCTTCCTCTCCTTAGTTCCATACCTTGGATTTGAGATTTAAGGGTGTGGATGTATCTATTTAGCTACAATCCACCTTTTTTTTTTTTTTTTTTTTTTTTTTTTTTTTTTTTTTTATAGCTTTCCTAGCTTTATCTTGCTTAATAAAATGCTTTATTGCTTTTCCTAGTATGTTCTTGGTTGCTTGCATGTCTTTATAGTTTTTCTAGCATGTTTCCTTGCCTATGCCATGATTTATCACTTTGATGGTGTTGGGCTAGGATATGTCTAAATTTAGTGTTTGTGCTTAGATCCACATGTTTTTAGGCTTCTTGCAATGTTTATGCTTAGATCTACATGTCTATGTGTTCTATGCCATGTTTTTTCTTAGATTGACATGTTTATGCTTAGATCTACATCCCTATTCTTAGATCTATGTGTTTATGTGCTATGTGCCATGCTTGTGTGCTTGGATCTATGTTGGTTGCTATGCCATGTGCTTCTATAGCCCTTTTGTCCCTTGATATCTCTCTTTCTTGTGTTTTGGCCCTTTCGGTAGGGTGTAGATCTAGATCCTGTGGCCTAGGCCTACATCCATACACCTAGGCTATATTAAAGGGTTTGGATCATTTCCTTTGCATATCTATGTTTGCTTGCTTGCTTCTATGCTTTATCTCCATATTAGCCTTTTTAGATCTAGGCTTTGCCATGATTTGTGCCGTCCATGGGCTTTTGCTTGTGTGGTCGCACCCGTCCCTCCTAGGAATCAATTGGATGTAATGACTTGCAAGATACACCCTTGGAGTGTTAGTGTGCTTGATTCATACCTCTCTTAGCTCCACGTGATGTTGATATGCTTACCTTGTGCCACCCGTTTGGCTTTCTTTGCTTCTTTATATCTTTGCATGGTTGCCTAATTGTTCATACTCCAATCCAATGGAACTATGGACACTTGATCCAAACCTACATTTGTCCTCCTAGGAAACCCCTTTTTGTTTGATAACATGTTTGTTTGGCCCTTCGTGTGCTTCACATGTTTGTTTGCCCCCATTTGGCATCTTTTGCTAGCTTGTCTTTTAGCATGCTTTCCTTCTATTTGTTTCTTTGCTTTTCTACTGGCTTGTTTCTTTTATCTTTGCATGTACACGCATGGAGCACGGACACTTGGCGCAAGGGAGCGACCTCCTAGGCATAAGCAAAAAGGGCAAGGATGCAAGCAAAAGGATGCAATCCCATAAAGGGCAATGTTCAGTAGATAGGGGGCTTAGTCCTTCCTGAGTGGTTCTCTCTTTCTCCTTCTTCCTAAGCCTCTTCTCTAGAGCATGTATTAGGGTTCCCCCTCTCCTTGTACCCTTTATTTTCTTGCTCTTTGCTTGGGCCACGTTCCCTAGGTATGTCAATTTCTGTTTTACATGTTGTGTACCTTGCTAAGCCATACCCTTGGAATGTTGGCAATGTCTGATCTACTTTCCCACTCTGTGTGGTTGCATTGTGCATGATGTATGTATGTATATATATATATATATATATATATATATATGCTTGCATGTGTGTGGGTGGTTGTTGCACTTTGTATGATAGACTCTCGTGGCTACGTGAGTGACCCTCTTTAGTCATTAGAGCTCTTGACCTTGTAGTGTGGGTATGCGCTCAAGGTGATTGCCGTAGGTACATATTCATACTATATTGTGGTCACGGTCGTCGTGGTGTGATTGTCTTGATCCATGTCACCAAGTGACATTGGTTTCCCCATGTATGCAACACGCATCAACATGCTTGACACTTTAGAGGGCTTCGGATCGTCATAGTACGAGCATGTCGACACACGCCGTATACATAGACATGAAACCTTGCCGGTGCACCAAAGCCCACCAAATTGGAAACTTTACCAGATTTTCACCATGAAAAGAGGGCATCTCCATTGCCGTATTTTCACATCGAAAGCTTGGTGAGAATAGCGTTTTACATTCTATGACCCATCTAAGGCGAAGTGCTGCCGGATTTTTGTCACAAAAATAAGGCGAAATGCTGCTAGATTTTCTAGTGGAAATTTGGCAACAATTCCAAACACATTTGGAAAGCATCGATTGAGACCACACTCATTTTGAAACAATATACCACAAAGCATCTAATGCCAATAGCTTGTTTTCAGTTGCCAATGTCCTTAAATTATGATTTTACCAAAACAAAAGACTGTCTACAGACAGGCGTTGTGGGGTGCCTAACACCTTCCCCACACGTAACCAGACTTTCAAACTCAAGAATCAAGATTTTTTACCCATCCACATTTGTTAGGTTCTAAAAGTTTAGAACAATTTGCAAATCGGGAACACAAACTTGTCTAGATATAGATCCTAGAGTCTATAGGTATTATTAGACAATGCTCAAGGTGATACAAGTCAAGATTCAAGAATATACAAGTTGTAGAAAGAAGAGTTCAGAAACTGCTTGGTTCGACCAATCGAGAAACAGGCTCGACTGATCGAAACACGTATTTGCATAATTTTAAGTTTGGCCCAAAAGCAGTTGAAGTCCATTAAGGATTAGGGTTTCAGATATACTTCCTCTACTATATAAAGGAAACCCTAGGCACATTTTATTATGACTTTGAAGGTGCTCTTGTGAGACCTAAAAGGTTCTGTGCCTTCCTCTATCAAATTCACTACTGAATATCACTCTCATATCTTTAGAATCGGTAGATCTGAAGTTGCTGCATGAAAATCAATAATAGCTGATGATCTAAACTTTCAAAGGTGGTCTTGAAGTCACAAACAGGAGAGTTTGTGTTTTTTATCACAAGTGTGGGTACTTGCAAAGGCCTAATAGAGAAGGAGTCCGTGGATTCAGAGCTTGCATGTGGTCATGTCCGTAAGTTCTACATGTAGTAGCAATAGGATGTTAGTGGTCTACGTCTTATTGTAAACTTCGATTCTCTATAGTTGATTTGCTTTTTACCTTGAGGATAGTTAGGTTAAATCCTCCCCAGGTTTTTTACCAGTTTGGTTTTCCTGGGTCATCATATCATTGTGTTATTTACTTTTCCGCTGCTTTGCATGATATGATTATTTTGTTTTAACCTAGATTCGAATTTGTTTTGTTTTAACCTAGATTTGAATAATAAACCTAAGTACTCACTTGGTTAATTTACTAGGTTAAACAATCTAGTTTACTGGGATCTAAAACCTAACAACATTAGAGTAAGAAAAATGACCTTTTTCTTAGCCTAGGATCAGTAATAAAATTAATTAGAGTCAGATGACCAATCTCATCTAGAAAAACCCTATGATTGGTGGCGACTTCACTTACCCTTGGTAATTTCCATAAAATAGATTCATATTCCAGTTGCACACTAGAGGTATGACACACGTCCATACCATTATCTCTTGCACCAAGGCCGAGACGAGATGAGAGGTATGTGAGCATCACCGCTATAGGTGGTTGAACAGCCGCGAGGCGTCGACATTGTGGTTCCTTTTATACAAGACTTCCTCACTCATGAAGAATTGGCACTCCATGTGCCTGATAAATTTCCTCTCACTGTCTATGGCTTCGGATGGGTATTCACCATTCTTGATATAAGCCTTAATATCATGGTACCATGGCTTCCTATCGATGTTAGCTTCGACGTTCATGCAGTAGGTCGGCATGTTGTGGAGCTCTATGCCTGAGTGTCGCATTTCATCTCCTTCTACCAATTTAACCATGCTTGCCAGGGTTGCTAAAGCATCTACAAACTGGTTGTGTGCTCGGGGAAAATAAGCAAAGGTGATGTTTTGGAACTTTGGGATTAGGCGGCTGACGCATTTCTGATATAGAATCAACTTGGTCTCTTCAGCTTTCCACTTTCCCTCTATTTGGGAGATGATCAACAGGGAATCTCCAAAGACGCTTAGAACGTATGGGCCGAACTCTAAAGCAACTTGCAGGCCCACTATGCACGCCTCATATTTTGTGATGTTGTTTGTGCAATCAAAATTCAGCTTGATTGAAACAGGGATTTGTTGACCTTTTGGGGATACTAGAACTACTCCCGCTCTATTTCTAGTGCTATTGGCAGCTCCATCGAAATAAAGCTTCCAACACCATGGTTCTACATTGTCGGGTTCTAGCTCTATTGCCAAAACATCCTCTTTTGAGAAATCTGGATCATTCAACGGTTGGTCCATTAGGTAATCAGCTATGGCTTGGCCCTTGATGGCCTTTCGTATCACAAACTCAATATCAAACTTAGATAGCAACATCTGCCAATATGAGATCTTCCCTATGAGGGTAGGCTTTTCAAAGATGTACTTGATGGGGTTCATGCGGGAAATCAACCACGTGGTGAAGTAGAGCATGTATTGTCGCAACTTACGTAAGGCCCATGCTAGGGTGCCACACGTCTTCTCAATGGCAATGTAATTGATCTCACAATTGGTGAACTTCTTACTTAGGTTGTAAATCGCCTTCTCCTTAGCTGGCCTAACATGCAACCCATAGATGCTTCTTGCACCGCTAGATAGAGAATCAACGGATGTCCCGTTGTTGGGGGAACCAGAATAGAAGGATTCAACAAATACTTATTAATCTTGTCAAAGGCCGCTTGACACTCATTTGTCCATTCTATCTTTGTATCATTCTTCAAAAGCTTGAACAAGGGATCGCACGTGGCAGTCAACTACGTTATGAAGTGGGCTATGTAATTGATCTTTCCTAAGAAGCTTCGAACTTGTTTCTTAGTTTCTGATACGGGCATGTCCCTGATGGCCTGGACTTTTGGTGGGTCCACTTCAATTCCTCTTTAGCTGACTATGACGCCGAGCAATTTCCCTAAACTGGCTACAAAGATGCACTTGTTAAGATTAAGCCTTAACCTGCACTTAATGAGGCACTCGAATAGCTTTCTCAAATCTATCAAATGATCTTTACAAGTGTGTGACTTGGCAATCATATCATCCAAATATACTTTGATCTTCTTATGCATCATATCATGGAACAAGGTTACCATGGCTCGCTGGTTGGTCGCCCTAGCGTTCTTCAAACCGAACGGCATGACATCATAAGTGAAGGTTCCCCAATGGGTGGTGAACCCCATCTTGACTTTGTCTTCTTTAGCCATCTTGATCTGATTATAACCTAAGAATCAGTCCATAAAGGAGAAGAACATGTTGGTCATGGTGTTATCAATCAGGGTCTCTATATGTGGCAGGGGAAAATTATCCTTTAGGCTAGCCTAATTCAAATCTCTACAATCGACGCACATGCGTACCTTCCCACCTTTCTTCGGCATGAGAACATTTTTGCAGCCTAATCGGAGTAGGCTATGGCATTAAGAAAACCGGCTTTCAACTGATTTCTACTTCTTCTTTGATTTTCAGGATAATCTTTGACTTCATCCATCGGAGAGCTTGCTACACTAGAGGGCATTTAAGAGTAACTGGAATCCTGTGGACAATGATCTCAGTATCCAGTCCTGGCATATCTTGATAAGGCTAAGCAAAGATTTCCTTGAGCTTGTCTTTCATGTCTTTAGGAAAGTTTACCCCGATCTTAACGGGTCTTTTTGTATTGCCTTCATCGGCTAGGTTTATCATCTCCGTTTCATCTATATTGGGCATGGACCTTTCACTCTCTCTGTTCAGTTCTTCTAGGATATCCCGAGGTAAGTTTGGGACCTTTTCCATTCCTTCAACATCATGATCCAACTCTATTGTCTCATTCACACCCTCGTTATGGCAAAGGGACGATGTACCCACTTAGGAATCAGAACAGAGCCTATAGAGCGAAACATATACAGAAAAGCATAAGAAAATTTGCACACACATATTCATAGGAAAGCAAACAAAAAGAGATGTAATAATTTCTTGAATAATATGCTGAATATTTCATTAATGGATTATGGGTAGGGGGAAAACAAAGTTCATGCCTAATAATGATATAAGGGAAATGCATTTTTTTTTTTTTTTTTTTGTTTCTAGGAAAACAAACTGGGGAAATGAACAAGGAATGCAAATAAAGTAGGAAATAACATAAGCACGCAAAACAAACTAGATATGCTATTCCAACCCTCTCGGGTGATCAAGAGGCCGAATCACTCATTAATGGAATACTCCTTACTCAACCAGTGTAACCACAAAGCAAGGCTCGATGGTCCAAAGACCTACCGTCTCGCCTGGCATCCCTAGTCGGATAGTTGAAGTTAGATTATCTTTCGGAGATATGATAGCATTCACAGAGAACTCTTTGGGACAGGGCCAAATAATGCAAGCCAAATCAAGCTCTTTATCTTCCAATTCCTTGAAAGGTTTTGGCCTAATGACCTCAATTGGAGCTGAAAAAGTGGTTTAGATTTGGGGAATAAACATCCCAGAAGTGGCGCACTTCCTCTTCTTGCCTATAAAAGCTTGAAAGAGTTTTTCATGAGTGGGTTCGTACCCCAAACTAAATCTTCCTTTGTTATTTGAGAGTTCAATGAGAGCAGGGCTCCCACGTCCTACGGCTCCGAGGCCTTGTCCTAGTTTGTACCCAAAATTGAGCATTTCATTCACAACCATCAAAACTACTACGGGCTAGCTTGACTTAGGCTTTGAAGCATTATGAATCATGGAAACTGGCTCAAAGCTATGGAAAGATGCTTTAGGGAAGGTGTTGTCATTGATGTAGGGGATAGATGTCTCCTGGAAGATAGTTATGGGCTCTTCAGCCATGATGGTGATTAATTGATTCTTGGAGATGAACTTGAGTCTCAGGTGGAGGGTAGATGTGACTGCACCTATTGTATGCAACCAGGGCCTCCCTAAAAGCATATTGTATGGAGAGTCCACTTTGATCACTTGGAAGTTGACCATAAAGAATCTTAGGCCAATCTTAATCGTTAGCTCGATTTCACCTTGCACTTCGGGACGCATAACGTCAAAGGATTTAATGATCATAGTGCTAGGCTTAATAAGTGACATATCCACTTTTAGGCATTTAAGAGTGGCCATCGGGCAGACATTTAGGACTGATCCATTGTCAATTAACACCCTTACGACATTCATGTCTTCACACTTGATTATAATATGCATGGCCAAGGTATGATATTTACCTTTTGGAGGCAACTCATCGTTTGAAAAGGAGACTTGGTTTGTGGCTAACACTAATGATACCATACCCTCGAAGGAGGAGTCTGTGATACCAGTAGGAACATGTGTTTCCTTCAACACCTTCAATAGAGCTTCACGATAGACCTCAAAAGATAGCAACAGGGCTAAAATAGAAATTGAGCTGGAGATTTGTTCAACTGCTGAATCAGGATATAATCGGCCTTTCAGATGGTTTTCAAGAATTCCTTGGCTTCTTTAGTAGTGACCCTATTCTTGACTAGCTTGGCTATGCTTTTGCCAATCTCTTTCCTCCTTTTTTCTAGTTCTTCAAGACTATAATATCAACCACTTCTAGTGAGTCCGACTAGGCCTAAAGAGATATTAGAGCAAACTTTTTCCTTTCCAGTTCAGGTGGAGATTAAAGTCACATCGTACTTCCATAAGACATGATGGCTATCCTTGTAAGGGAAGGGCTTCGGCATGTGGATTACCATACGTTCTTGAGTCTACAAATTTGGTGCCAGGGAGAACGTCTTCGGACCAATGATGATTGGGTCGGGCTGGGTAGAGCAACTACTAAAGCTTTTCGGCCAGGAGCCCTAGAGATTCCTTGGACGGGCCTTGGTAGGACTAGAGGATCGAAACCTCAAATGGTCAAGACGACGGGGCTTCCTTTCTTGATAAATCTTGGAGATGGCTTTGCGATTACAGGTAGTGCCAAGACTAAAAGGGTAAAGCGTTCAATGGCTGGCATGGCTTGTCCTTTCTTCGGAACTGGCGCCACTGAATCCATAGGTGATTCTATAATCTCTTTAATGACGACCGAAGTCGGAGGAGCTGAAGGAGTCTTACACATGCGTTCTCGCAAGTATTCGTCCTAATATTTCCTTGATCCTATTGTCATGATGCTGTGGCTAGTTCCCACTTGGGTATTTAGAGGGCATAGGCTAGCTACCATGCAATTGTTCCTCTGTACAACCTCCCTTTCAATCTAGATGATACCACGGTTGGCTAGGCTCTAAACTTGTACTCAGAGCACTCTACAATCTAATAAGGCATGTCGGTCCTCACTGCCACAGAATAAGCAGACTTCCCAGTCAAAACCTAGAGCTCCTATGTTCTCGAGAACAATGTGACTTTTTTGGGCTAGGGCCAGCAGTATGGCTTTCCAGGGGAATGAGGGGGATGAGAAATCAAGGATCCTTTCTTCTATTATGGAAATTGCATTCACATTCCCTTCCTATCGAGGAGGTAAGAGGTTAGTGATGACATTTAGCCCGACCATGTTTTCGAATTGTAATAGCTTGTTATTAATGAGGTCTTGGATTTGATGCCTCAGCTGTGTGCATTCTTCCAAAGTGTGCCCTTCGGCCCCAAAATGGTGCTCACATTCCATGGATGGGACAAAACTAGGAAAAGGAGGATCGTCTTTGGGTTTCGCAAATATTGGAGTCACTAGCTTCTTCACTAATAGATAAGCTTAAAGCTTTGCCATGGGCGTGGGTAACGGAGAGAATTTCCATGGCTTTGCCATGGGAATTGGGGTTGATTGGGCCTTCCCCTCTGATTGAATGCTCGGTAAGGTGCCTGGGCTGGCTGAAACTGTTTCTAATAAGGCCGGGCATTTGGGGCTACATTAGCAGAAACGACACCCCTTGGTCCTTCAAGTGCTTTGTCAATCATATGAACATCAGCTTCCTTCCCTTTATGTCCAGTTGCCTTCTTCACCTGTTGTTCTATCATAGAATTCAAAGCCTCAAAATCGACGATTTTCTTTCTCCTAATTCGATCAATATGCTCTCCAATAGGAATCAGGCTTGCGAAGTGAGTGGCTTAGGCATTGATGATCTTCTTGTAGTAAGGAGGCTTAAGGTTATCAATGAACAACTTAATCATTTTGGATGGATAAATACATGTTTGTATGACATACAAAACATACGTAGCAGAAAATTAACAGATTTACTTCATTCGCAATTGATAACATGTACTATGTAAGTTTCAGAATATAGAACAAGAGAGTGTACCTTGGTGTAGTGAATTTCAAAACAAAGATTAGAAGTTCTCGGGAACACTTTTAATCTTCACTCCAATTCCACAAACTCCTAAGAAGTGTGGTCTCTCAATCAGTTATATGAATTTGTTCAAGAGAGAATTAGAGAGTGTCTAACACTCATATACAAATCATTTCATGTACTTGTTAAAATTCTGTATGTTTCTCTCCTTATAATTGATTATCTAATTGGGCTAGCTTTTTGGGCCTTTCCAATTGGGCTTTAGTATATGGCTTAGAGTGGGTCTAAAAGGGAACAAATAAGACACTAGCTCCAATGGGCCTTGGGCTATTCTGTCAACTCTTTACAAGTCCAAAATTACTATTAATTATATTTAATACCACTATAAAAATATAATTGCACTCTAGGCCTTATTAATAAATTATATCCTAAGACTTTATTGTACATGCAACCCCTTCAAAAAATATTCACAGTAATACAAAGTCATTAAAGTAGACTGCCACTTTGTAGTTTACTACATCTTAATCCTTGAGTATCTGGTTTAATCCTTTAAGTTTATGATCATATATTTATGAAATCCAATTTCATAAATATATACTTTAGTAACTATTTACTAAAGTAGTTAGGCCTAACGTTCTGAATAACAAACTCATTAAACTTATCTCAATGGAATATTTTGTATCTTCGTTAAGAGACTATGAATTCCATCTTGAGAATATATGTTCCATCAACACTATATGTGGCTGCCCAACATACTGAGGTTTTGACTGTTACTTTAGATCTCACTCCTGATATATCAAAGCAACCTATACTTCATGATCAGGTCCATTATTCTCTCATGATTAAGAGTTCTTGCAAATAGAAGTTGTGAGATTTATTATTCATTTGAAAAATCGTTAGGAAAATAATAAATCTCATAGCGGTCTAGTTCAACACGTCTTAACTCTTAAGACATATCAACACGTCAACTAGAAGTCTCGACTTCCATGATCAAGACAAATCATCTTAGTTGATATGTTATAGTCTTCGCATTTGAAATGCCCAATTTCATCATCGACTACGAACTAAAATTCTGAGTTTACAAAGAACTTGTGATTTATATCTTCTGTGACTTTTCACATAAATCACATACTATGTATCTCATGGACTTTATGATAATGTCCGAAAATTCATGTTACCATTATTTTAGATAATAATAAAAGAACTTTATTAATTACAACATTAAGTCATACATAATGTCATACATAGCATCATACAATAGGATTTAAGGGCACTAATCCTAACAATTTTGTCTTCCATCATGGGAGGAAGCACTTGGGCGGCTAGCTCGTGCCACCTTTGGGCATACTCATGGAAAGATTCCCCACTCTTCTTTTCTTTTCTTTGAATGATTGTGCGGTTGGGAGCTATCTCAATATTGAACCGGTAATACTTCAAAAATGCATTGGCTATCTCTCTCTAGTTGGAGATCTTTTCCAATATCACATACCATGTAGTTGCAGGGCCAGTCAAGCTATCAGGGAAAATCTGGCAGAGCAAAGGATGATTGTCTCTATAGGGTGCCATCTTCCTACAAAACATGCCCTGATAGGTGCAAGGATCTCTAGTGCCATCATACTTGACGAACTTGGGTGCCTTGAACTTAGGAGGCATAATGACTTGGGGGAAATTGTTCAGGCTGTCTAGATCAACACTTTTTCGAGCACCGGAGCCCTCTATTATATGGATTTTCTCAGCCAGGGTCTTTACTTGACTTTTAACCTGACCGTAACTAGACTTTGATGTCTTATCCTTAGGAGGATCCACTTCCTGGTTACTCCCTTGTAGGGTGAATGGAGGTGTGGTGTGGCCCTGATTTGGATCTAGTGGAGGCTGATTCTCACTTTCAGAATAGGGCATAGAGCCCTCTAGAGTGGGACTAGATGATTCTTAGTTCCCTCCTACAACTAGCTGTTGCATCATGCGCATCATTTTTGCCATCTACTCTTTCAGGAGAGTGATCTCATGAGTGTTTTCCTTAATGGGGGAAGGACCACTAGTAGACATCTCTTTAGCACGTGGCCTAATGATAATATGATCATGGTGTGATGGTAACTTGTACTGTTTCCTTTGAGCAATCTTTTCTCTTTGTAATCCTGGAAAGGAAAAGAACGGGATGGGAAAGAAATGGGGTACATTTGAAAATTTGACAAAGTGGAAACACAAAACGAACACGAAGTTAGTTTAGGTTCTTGCTTATTTAAAATGCACCTATCATTTTCGAAATATTGGCTTGAACCTTTGAGCGGGTATTTATCATGTTGAGTTTCTATAGTGATGCAAAATTATTGCACAAGTTTGGCAAGTAACCAGAACTTTCATATCATACTTGAAATTGCGGGATGGACCTTTCTCTTTTGATTACATGGAAAAGTAATGCTTTTAAAAAGTTTGACTTTTTACAAGGCCCTTAAATCATGGGTTATTAGACGATGGCTCTAATAGTGGGCCGTTTACAATATAAGGAAATTTAAATTTACAATGAAGAGGCTTCATTTTAAATGGTCTTGCCTTCTCGGGGAAGATCTTAAATCCTTGGCAATGTCCTCCTTGGTGCGAAGTTCTAGCTATTTGCCACAAATTTTATCTATACACGTTTACATGACAAAGCCATTAGTGTATGCATGCATGCATGCCCTTGTAGGGTTGGAAGTCTTAGGGATTGGGTATGATCTAATGTGTAAGCAACAGGGTTACTTTCCCTTAGGGGTTAGTCATAGATGTAGTGTAAACAGGATGGATAGAACCTGGAGTAGAGCACAACTCTTTGACGCAAGCAAGAGGGCAAACCTACAAACGGAAACTAAACACTTTCCTCTTGACTCATTTTGAAAACAATTCTATGAAGGATATCCTACCCTAGGCTGGGATGATCACTCAAATTTGGCTCTTCCTAGTCCTCACGGGTTTGACATAATCTAGGCCAACTATATGAGACAAGGCTTAATTGGTAAGTTGGTCCTATTCTTAGTGGGGACCTCGATCATCTAATCCTTCCCTTCACAGAAGTTGTGAGATTGAGTGGATTAAGGGGGGCCTTTTCAGCTACTCCTGTCCACCCATGGACCTAGAAGTGCCTATAAATCGGCGCCCAGTAACTATCTATGGTTTGTGCGTCAGGTGGTAACCTTAAAGTGCTGAGCCCGGGTTCAACTCAAAAAATGAGGGGTAATATCATGCATTTTGAAATGAAAGGGGAAAGAATTTCTAGGTGTAAAAGATATATGCACAGATAAAGGTGTAACAAAAATTAAATCTTACTACCCTAGGTTCGCACATGTGAAGGAAAGCTGTAAAGCATGCTTAGGAAAGCGGGAAAGCTTCACACATATCAAAATACCTTAAAGCTGGTTTTTAGAAAATCATTTGAAAACCATTTGAGTTTTGAATATAGTTTACTGGGATATAGTAAAAACAATTTTCAAAAAGGAAAGCCCTGGAGACTAATGCCAATTTCAATGTTTTTGAAAGCCAATGTCTAAAGATTAGGATCTTATCAAAAGCTCTAATGGCTAAACTCTCTAAGTGTCCCCAGTGGAGTCACCAGTCTGCCGACGCCTTACTGCTACTAGACCACCCATCGCGGTGACGCTTGCATGCCTCTCTCTGTCTCAGTCCGAGAGTTGTATGATGGTTACCTGACTCTATTTGATTTTATTACCGATTCTAGGCTTAGAAAAAGGTCGTTTTTCCTAATCTAACGTGGATGGTAAAAAAATCTTGATTCTTGAGTTCAGAAGTCAGGTTACGTGTGGGGAAGGTGTTCGGAACCCCACAACGCCTGTCCGTAGACAGTCCTTTGTTTTGGTAAAATCATAATTTAAGGGCAATGGCAGTTGAAAACAAGCTATTGGCATTAGCTTTCGGGCCTTTAAACACATTGGGCTTTGAGGTTTGGTTTTGGAATGGGTATGGCCTCGATTGATGTTTTCCTAGTGTGTATGGAACCGTTGCCAAATTTCCACGGTGAAAATCTAGCAGCATTTCGCCTCATTTTCCTAGCAAAAATCTAGCAGCGCTTAGCCTTAAATGCATCATAGCATATCAAACTCTATTCTCACCAAGCTTTTGATGTGAGAATATGGTAATGGGGATGCCCTATTTTCACGGAGAAAATTCGGCAGAGTTTTGCATTTGGTGCACTATGGTGCACCGGTGGGGTTTTGCGTCTGTGTATATGGAGTGTATCGACATGCTTATACTGTGACGAGTCGAAGCCCTTCAAAGCATCAAGCAAGTTGATGCGTGCCACATACACAGGGAAACCAATGTCATTTGGTGACATGGATCAAGACAATTACACTGTGATGATCGTGCACACAATATAGCATGAATATACACCTACAACAATCACCTTGAGCACATTTGCACACTAAAAGGTCAAGAGCACTCATGATTAGCGAGGGTCGCTCGCGTAACCGTAGGAGTCCATCAAACAAAGTGCACGATCACCCTTACATACGCAGGCATATATATATATATACACATACATCATGCACAATGCTATCATACAGAGTAAGAAAGTAAAACAAACATTGTTAACATTCCAAGGGTATGGCCCAGCAAAGTACAGGAAATGTAAAACAGACATTTCCATACCCAGGGAATGTAGCCAAAGCAAAGAGTAGGAAAAGTAAAGGGTACAAGGAGAGGGGGAACCCTAATACATGCTCTAGAAAAGAGGCTTAGAGGGAGGGAGAAAGAGAAAACCACTCTAGAGGGGCTAGGCCCCCTAGTCTACTGAACATTGCCTTTTGTGGGCTTGTAACCTCTTGCTTGCGTCTTTGCCCTATTTGCTTGCACCTAGGAGGTTGTACCCTTACTCCAAATGTCCATGCTTCATGCATGTACATGCAAAGACAAAAGAAACATAGAAGCAAACAAGCAAGAGAGAAACAACAGAGATAAGGAGAGCAACATACTAACAAAGAGAGCCAAACGAGGGCAAACAAAGCAAGCAAGGCAGGCATATGAAAGGGCAGACAAACACGCTATCAAACAAAAGAGGGTGTTTTAGAAGGACAAATGTAGGTTTGGATCGAGTGTTTGTAGTTCCATTGGATTGGAGTATGGACGACACACAAACTCATGCATGAAGATGTAGGCAAGCGTGTAAAGATGCAAAAGAAGCAAAGAAACCCAAACAGGTGGCACCAAGCAAGCAAGGCAAGCATATAAACATCGAACGGAGCGGAGAAAGGTGTGAATAAAGTACACCAACACCACAAAGGTGTATCTCACAAGTGTTTACACCTTATTAGGCCACGAGAGGGATGGATGTAACCACTCAAGCATAAGCCCACGGGGGGCACAAAGCATGGCAAAGCCTAGATCTAGAGAGGTTAACATGGAGATAAAGCATAGAAGTGAGCAAACAAACATAGACATGTAAAGGAAATGATCCAAACCCTTTGATATAGGCCTAGGTGTGCAGATGTAGGCCTAGACCACAGGATCTAGATCTACACCCCTCTAATAAGGGCCAAAACACAAGAAAGAGAGACATCAAGGGACAAAAGGGCTGTAGAAGCACATGGGATAGCAGCCAACATAGATCTAAGCCCACAAATATGGCACAAGCACATAAACACATAGATCTAAGCATAAGCAAATAGATCTAAGCAAAAACATGGCATAGAACACATAGGCATGTAGATCTAAGCATAAACATGACAAGAAGCCTAAAAACCTGTGGATCTAAGCACAAACTTTAAATTTAGACATATCCTAGCCTAAGAAGGCTAAGCCAACAACATCAAAGCAATAAACCATGGCAAAAGCAAGGAAACATGCTAGGGAAAACATAAAACATGCTATAAAGCAAGAACATGCTAGGAAAAGCAATAAAGTATACTATTGAACAAGAAAAACCTAGAAGAAGCTATAAATAGAAAAAGGGTGTGGATTGTAGCTAAAAATCTACGTCCACACCCCTAAACCTCAAATCCAAGGTATGGAACCAAGGAAAGGAAGATTGGGTGCAAGAACACTACATTGTAATTGTGGTGAAAAGAGAAGAATCAATGGTGTTTGGTGGTGTTTGGATGTGTTTAGGAGAGAAATTAGAGAGAGGAGAGAGAGAATCTGCCTAGTAAACTGCCCAAAATCTTCTTTTTTCTTGCAAAATGAGGGGTCTGGAAGCTTTTATAGCTGAAAATTGACCCTTTGGCTTCTGGCACACCTTGTATGGCTGGTTCCGCTTTAGACACATATTTGAAGGTCTTTTTGGGGGATATTTTGTGCTGATCCTAGTATATATAGAAATCTCTAGATGTCTAGTTTCCAGAACACTAAAGAAATTAAAAATTCGACGGTCGGATCAAAAGTTATGACATTGGGAAGCATACTGATGCGCTTTGCACAGTTTTCTGGATATCACAACTGTTTTAACTTCGATTTTGACCCATGAATAGTCGTTGGAAAGGGAAGTTGATAATTTTCACAATGGCTGTTTTATTGGTTGGATCCAACTTAGGAATTCTGGTGCCCCTAGGAGTCAACCTCGGGTTAAACTTGGTCAAAGTTTATGAAAATCACCGAGTAGTTCTGGTTTAATGTAGATGCATGAAAAATGTTGTTTTAGGATGATTTTAACTGAATTTGACTTTTGTCCGACCTAGGTTTAACCAAGGGCATTTTGGTCAATTTGACTTGAAATGGCACTTCTAGTGCTTCGATGCTCGAACGGGTGCGCCACGTTAATCTAGATGTTTCTTGTTGGGATTAGTACCCGTAAATCCTATTGTATGATGCTATGTATGACACTATGTATGACATTATGTAAGACTTAATGTTGTAATTAATAAAGTTCTTTTATTATTATCTAAAATAATGGTAACATGAATATTCAGACATTATCACATAGTCCATAAGATGCATAGTATGTGATTTATGTGAAAAGTCACAGAAGATATAAATCACAAGTTCTTTGTAAACTCAGAAATTTAGTTTGTAGTCGGTGATGAAATTGGGTATTTCATCTACGAAAACTATAACATATCAACTAAGATGATTTGTCTTGATCATGAAAGTGGAGACTTCTAGTTGATGTGTTGATATGTATTAAGAGTTAAGACATATTGAACTGGACCGCTGTGAAATTTATTATTCTCCTAACGACTGTCAAATGAATAATAAATCTCACAACTTATATTTACATGAACTCTTAATCATGAGAGAATAATGGACCTGATCATGAAGTGTAGGTTGCTTTGATATATCAGAATTGAGATTTAAATTATGGTCGAGACTTCAGTTTGTTGGGCAGCCACACTTAGTGTTGATGGAACATATATTCTCAAGATGGAATTCATAGTCTCTTAATGGAGATACAAAATATTCCCTTGAGATAAGTTTAATGTGTTTGTTATTTAGAATGTTGGCCTAACTACTTTAGTAAATAGTTACTAAAGTGTATATTTATGAAATTGGATTTCATAAATATATGATGAATAACTTAAAGGATTAAACGGGGTACTCAAGGATTAAGATGTAGTAAACTACAAAGTGGCTGTCTATTTTAATGACTTTGTATTACTACGAATATTTTATGAAATGGTTGCATGTACAATAAAGTCTTGGGATATAATTTATTAATAAGGCCTAGAGTGCAATTATATTTATATAGTGGTATTAAATATAATTAATGGTAACTTTGGACTTGTTAAGAGTTGAAAGAAAGGCCCAAGGCCTATTGGACCTAGTTTCTTATTTGTTCCTTTTTGGTCCCACTTCAAGCCACATACTAAAGCATAGTTGGAAAGGCCCAAAAGGTTAGCCCAATTAGATAATCAGTTATAAGGAGAGAAACATATAGAATTTTGGAATAACAAGTACAAGAAATGGTTTGTATGTGAGTGTTGGACACTCTCTAATTCTCTCTTGTACAAATTCACATAACTGATTGAGAGACCACACATCTTGGGCATTTGTGGAATTGGATTGAAGATTAAAAAGTGTTCCCAAGTGCTTCTAATCTTTGTTTTGAATTTCACCACACCAAGGTACACTCTCTTGTTTTATATTCTGAAACTTAAATAGTACATGTTATCTTGCACATTCTGAAACTTACACTCTCTTGTTCTATATTCTGATCATGCACATTCACCCATGGCGCCCAAGAGTTGTAGTCTTTCAATCAATTCTTCATACGTTGATTTTCTTTTGGGGGAAATTACACTTTACCACTTGTGAGAGACCACATAATTTGGTGTGCTCTCAAAAAAGAGATTTGGGTTCTTTTAAGGGCACCTTTCTTTTTGAGTAAGTGGTGTGGAGTCGCCATTTATTCTTTATACAAAAAAATAAGAAAAATAAATAAAAATTACATGATCAAAATACTTCGAATGTCATTAATTGAATAAAGACAAGTACAATTTTGGTAAATTAAACTTTACAAAGCTTTGGGTCCTAGTTATAATCTATGCAAAAGACTACAAATCTTTTGGTCCTTGTTACAATCTACCAAAATTAAAAGACAAAACACTAATCTACCTATTCAAAAACCCTAAGCTCGGAGGCTAGGTTACAGAATGGGAAGTTGTAAGGCACCTATTCCGCCCAGACAGAATTTGGTCTTTTAGACTCTAATGACCAATATACCTTTTTTTTTGCATGATTTTGAATGATATATTGAACATACACGACATACACTTAACAAAAATTAATTTAAATAAATTTACCTTATGAATAATGTCCTCTTTTCAAAGAAAATTCAAATCTATTTTGCAAATTAAAAAAAAAAAGTTGGTTTGTAAAAGAATCAGATCTATTTTTTTTTATGTAAAAGAAAAAATAAGATTTTTGTTAGAAAGTATCAGATCTATTTTGTGTAAAGTTAAAAAAAAAAAGTGATTTTATCAAGAAAAATCAGTTCCTTTTTTTTTTTATGTAAAAGAAATATAAAAAAAGAATTTTTGAAAGAGGATCCACATTCATGAGATAAATTTATTATACATGCATCATATATTAAAAAAAACTTCATAAAAAAAACTTCAACCTAAATTCAATCCCTTCTTTTAAATTTCAAACTCTGCAATTTTGTAACAATGAAAACTTTTTCTAAAAAAATCAAATTTGTATTTAATGAAAATACAGATCAGTTTTTTGTGTTTAGAAAAAACCAGATTTGTTTTTAGTTTAGAAAAAGTAGATCTGAAAGATACAAATCTATTTTTGTGTTTAGAAAAATCAGATATGAAAAATACAGATTTGTTTGGTGTTTAGAAAAATTAGATTTGAAAAATACAGATCAATTTTTAGATTTAGAGAAAATCAGATCTGAAAATACAGATCAATTTTTAGTTTTTATAAAAGAATTTTATTAGCCATTGTAGATTTTGAAACTTAAGAAAAACGAATTATAATGCACAATTACCTAAGCACATGTTAAAGAAAATTCTAGCAATGTATTCAAGCATGGAGAGTATATATCAAGAACAAAACATAATAAAAACATGCTAACATATTCATGCAACAAACAATAACAAAAATTAATGAAAGAAGAAAAATGAGATACCTCTTGCATGAGCGTGCTCTTCTAATGAAAGAATACTTTAGGATTCAAAGAAATTTGTTCAACTCTTTGAAGCCTAAAATACTTTACTTACAAAATAGAAATTCCTAAAGCAAAAGTCTCCAGAACATCTTTAAAGGGGAATTGAAAAATCAGAAGAGAAGAGCCAGAAAGAGGGCGGGGGGGGGGGGGGGGGGGGTCAGAAAGTGTGCTGAATTCTGAGAGGCATCCCCTATTTATAGAGGTTGGAATGCCTTGAAAAATTAACTGAATGATCAGATACAAATTGGGACGTGTCCTTATCTCTAAAAAATCGAAAAGGGTAAGGTTTATCTCAATCCAGGAGTCCTCGGGCCGAATCACGATTTTGTGCCAATCGGCACTTGGGAAGTGCCGAATGGCCCTCTTGGGTGCCGAGCTCGTGTTTGAATTTTGGTCCAATTTAAACTCCTTTTTGGAAGATTTTTGAGTTGGGAATTGTACTTAGATGCATTTTTAATTCGTATTCTAAAAATTAATCCATTTTTCAGATATTCAGGTATTTAAAGTGATAATTATCTTATAGATAAATATACCAAAAAGTCTTGATTATCCACAACTTCTTTGTTATCTGATTATCCACTTTATTCCCATGTAAGCAAGTCTATTTTTGACACTAACTAACAACCAATCACAAAATTATTTAATTAATTTTAATAGTTTAACAAATCATAATTAATAAAAAGTAATCATGTGTGGTTGGTTCCACCCAAACAAAATGCATGTAGACCGTGCAAACTTGATTATGTGATATCTTTCAATCCGACGATCTGATTTGGAAATCGGACACACCGTCACGATCGTTAGAAACTCAAGATCATTTTTTCTATGCAATGAATGAATTAATGCAAGTAATGCAACTCTAAATGTAGAGTATATGAATGGTCACTCTAGCCATATTCCTTGATTAAATTATGGGTGCAAAATCGAGTGTCCACACCACCCTAAACTATGCTTCAAATTACATTTTACACCATAAACTTCCAGAATGTACGGTTTGCACCTTAAACTGCACCCGCAGTCAATTTTGTTGTTATCTTGGATGACATTACTTAAGAAGTCTCAATTTCTCTTGTTCTCAATCCTTTAAAAATAAAGGAGAAATTACACTTTATCACTATTGATACCGTATTTTTGTCTGCCCTCGATTTGCATGCTGGACCCAGAAAAATCCAAAAATATTATGTTTTCTCCATGGGGCTGCGAGAATATCCAGAATGACGTGGCACAGCCCGTTCAGACACCGGAGCACCCAAAGTGTCTTTTTCAACCAAAATGACCAAAATACCACTAGTCAACCCTAGGTTTAACTGAAGGTCAAACGAGGTTAAAGCCATCACAAAACAATATTTTTCATGGTTTTACATCAAACTTGAGCTTCTCGAAGATTTTTAACAATTTTGACCAAGTTTGACTCAAAGTCGATCTCGGGTGGGCCCAAAAACCCTAATTTTGATCCAGTTGTCAGAATGGGTTGAAACCAATGACAATGCGAAGATTATCTCATTCCAATGACTATTCATGGGTCAAAATCGGAGTTAGAATGGCCCCAGGCACTCCAAACCAGGGAGGAGAGATTTTTTTTTCTAATTTTCGCTCTATGCCACGTTTTTCTACACGTTTTTCTTTCTTCCAAACACCCAAAAACACACAAAAAAACATAAAAAGAAAAAAAAAACACATCAAAGCTTCTTGATTCTTCTCTCTTCATAAAAAATACAAGGTATTGTTCTTATACCCAATTTTCTTTTCCTTGGTTATATACTTGGGATTTGGGGTTTAGGGCTGTGGATAAAGCTTTTTGGCTACCATCCACATCCCTAACCTTCTAAATCTTTTTTCTAGCATTTATCTTGCTATTTTTGCTTGAATAACATGATTTATCATTTTCTTTAGCATGTTTCTTGCTTTATTTGTGTTTCTAGCTTAAATCTCTTTGTTTTTACGCCTTATGCCATGGTTCATGCTTAGATCTACCTCTTTACATGCTTGTATATTTAGATATACATGCTTAGGGTTTTATGCCATGTTTTCCTATGTTTTATGCCTCTTTTTGTTCTAGGTTGATGATTAGGGTTATGTGCTCACATGCTTGTATGATGTTGTTGGCTATGCTTTGCTTAGGTCTATGTATTTTATGTGTTTATTTCCATGCTATATGGTTAGATCCTTGTCTTCACATGCTTATATGCTTGGACCCATGTTTGACCATGTTTATGTGCTAAGTTTCTACATGTTTACATGTATGTTTCTATGCCTATATGTATAGATCTATGTTTTCACATGCTTATGTGCTTGGATCTATGTTCTCAACATGCTTTATGCTATCTTTCATGTGCTTGTGCACTCCATGCCATGTTTGTGTGCCTAGACCTAGGCTATGTTTGTCGTGCCATGTGCTATTGTAGCCCTTTTGTTGCTTTATCTTTCTTTCTTGTGTTTTGGCCTAATGGTTGAGACCCGATCTAGACCCTATGGTCTTTGTCATTGTCCATACACCAAGGCCCATATCAAATGGTTTGGATCATTCCCATTCTACATGTCTATGCTTGCCTGCTTCTATGCTTTATGCTTGTGTTAGCCTCTCTAGTTCTAGGCTTTGTCATGTTCGACACCCTTAGCGGGTTTGTGGTTGTGTGGTTACATCCGATGCATGAGTCTTGCTTGCTAGCGTGTTGTCTATGCTTCAACACAATGAAGCTATGGACATCCGATCCATACCTACATTTGTCTCTTGTGGACACCACCTTTTGTTTGCGTTTTCGCTTGTTTGCCTTTTTGCTTGTTTGCTTGCTTGTTGGCTTCTTTGCTTACCATGCTTATCATGCTTATCCGCTTTATGCATTTTCATATGCTCTTTTCATCTTTTCCTTCCATTGCTTGTCTGTTGGTTTCTTGTCTTTACCTTTGCATGTACACACATGGAGTGAGGACGCTTCTAGGGTACAGTCTCCCAGGTGCAAGCAAAAAGGGCACGGATGCAAGCATGTGGTTGAGCCAATAGTAGATTTAGGAGTCTAGCTTCTCCCATTTGGTTATGTACTCTTTTAAACCCCTTCCTTTCTTTCTTAGATGGGTTGTATTAGGTATATCACACCGTGTACCATTCGTTCTCATCTCTAGAGTATGGAGACCCTTGTTTATTTTCTTGCACTTTTATATTTTAGACCATGCTCTAGGGATGTATGTTGGGATTAGTGCCGTTCAATCCCATTGTATGATGCTATGTATGACATTATGTATGACTTAATATTGTAATTAATAAAGTTGTTTTATTATTATCTGAAATAATGGTAACATGATTATTCAAACATTATCATATAGCCTATGAGATGCATAGTATGTGATTTATGTGAAAAGTCACCGAAGATATTAATCACAAGTTCTTTGTAAACTTAAAATTTTAGTTCGTAGTCAGTGATGAAGTTGGGCATTTCATTTACGAAGACTATAACATATCAACTAAGATGATTTGTCTTGATCATGGAAGTGGAGACTTCTAGTTGATATGTTGATATGTTTTAAGAGTTAAGACATATTGAATTGGATTGCTATGTGATTTATTATTCTCCTAATGACTATCAAATGAATAATAAATCTCATGACTTCTATTTACATGAACTTTTAATCCTGAGTGGATATTGGACTTGATCATGAAGTGTAGGTTGCTTTAATAAATCAGGAGTGAGATCTAAAGTCATGATCAAAACCTCAGTATGTTGGGCAGCCACATTTAGTGTTGATGGAACATATATTCTCAAGATGCAATTCATAGTCTCTTAACAGAGATATAAAATATTCCCTTGAGATAAGTTTAGTGGGTTCGGTTATTCAGAATCTTAGGCCTAACTACTTTAGTAAAGAGTTACTAAAGTATATATTCATGAAATTGAATTTCATAAATATATGATAAATAATGTATTAAACCGGGTACTCAAGGATTAATATGTAGTAATCTACAGAGTAGCAGTCTACATTGATGACTTTGTATTACTACAAATATTTTATGGAGGGGTTACATGCACAATAAAGTCTTGGGATATAATTTATTAAAAAGGTCTAGAGTGCAATTATATTTATATAGTGATATTAAATATAATTAATGTTAACTTTGGACTTGTCAAGAGTTGACAAAAAAGCTCAAGGCTCATTGGAGCTAGTGTCTTATTTGTTCCCTTTTGGTCCCACTCCAAGCCACATACTAAAGCCCAATTGTAAAGGTCCAAGAGGCTAGCCCAATTAGATAATATGTTATAAGGAGAGAAATATACAAATTTTTTGTAAGTACATGAAATAGTTTGTATGTGAGGGTTGGACTTTCTCTCATTCCTTGAACATACACATATAACTGATTGAGGGACCACACTTCTTGGGCATTAGTGGAATTGGAGTGATGATTAGAAGTGTTCCTAAGTACTTCTAATCTTTGTTTTGAAATTCACCAGACCAAGGTACACTGTCTTGTTCATGTATTCTTAAATTTACATAGTACATGTTATCAATTGCGAATGAAGTAGATCCGTTAATTTTTCGATGCGTATGTTTTGTATGCGATACAAACATGTATTTTTCCATCAATGTAGGCATTTACTTTGCTGCTCAATATGCTTACATTGTGCATGATGTATGTATATATATCTGTTTGCCCCTTCTAGTGTGATTATCACAGTTCATGTCACCTAAGGCAAGCGATGCCTAAATTTTGCCGCGAAAGTATGGTGACATCTTGCCGAATTTTTGCTGTGGAAATCTGGTACTTTGCTTGAATGCCTTAGGAAAGCATAGATTGGGACCACACCCATTCAAAAGCCAAACCTGAAAGCCCTCATGCATGCAAAGCCCCGAAAACCAATGCTAAAATCATGTTTTTACTGCCAATCTTTGAAAATTAAAGTTTTATCAAAACAAAGGACTGTCCTTGGACAGGCATTGTGGGGTGCCTAACACCTTCTCCACACGTAACCGAAATTCCAGACCTAATAATCAAGATTTTTTTCCATCCACATTAGATTAGGAAAAATGCCCTTTTTCATAGCCTAGGATTGGTAATAAAATCAACTAGAAATAGGTGACCAATCACACCTTAGAAAAAGCCAATGATTGGTGGTGACTCCATTTACCTTTGGTAATCCCTTAAAATTTGGCTCAGGTTCCTTCCGTAGCGCCAAAGGTAGACCTACCTTCTGTTGGAAAATCTGGTTCTGTATCTCATACAAAACACATAGCGGAAGCAGCAAACATGAATCTATTTCATTCATGATTGATAACATGCACTATGTAAATTTCAGAATTAAAGAACAAGAGAGCGTACCTTAGTGCGGTGAAATTCAAAAAAAAAAAATATTAGAAGTACTTGGGAACACTTTTAATCTTCACTCCAATTCCACTTTTCGCCCAAGAAGTGTTGTCTCTCAATCAGTTTCCAAGGGAGAATAATCGAGTGGCTTCACTCACACATACACACCATTTTACAATGATGTGTCTTTCTCTCTTATAAAAAATTATGTATGTTTCTCCCTTTATAACTAATTGATTATCTAATTGGGCTGGCCTATTGGGCCTTTCCAATTGGGCTTCAGTGTGTGGCTTGGAGTGGGATCAAAAGGAACCAATAAGACACTAGCTCTAATAGGCCTTGGGCTTTTCTGTCAACTCTTGATATGTTCAAAGTTACCATTTGTTAGGTTCTAAGGATTAGGATCTAATGTATTTAGAACTTCAATTTGTATGTTGGCAAACCATGATCAAAACAATGTTTAGTCGTGTGTTAGACTTGCTCAAAGTATGGGATTTAATGTAAAGTTGGAATCGAGTTTTTATGCAGAATTACTATTAACTTTCTGTTAGACTTGATCGATCAAAAATTAGACTCGATCGATCGAAAATTGGGCATATCGTTTTTCTGCAGAAAATTCCAACTCAGCCCAAGTCCATTTAATGTATAGGGTTTTATGTTTTGCCCTAAGTATATAAGGGAAAACCCTAGCCACGTTTTTAGTGTTCTGAATGCTGTGTTTGTGAATCTCATTTGTGAGATCTAGAGGTGTTTACCTTCACATACACTTAGGGTTTACAAACTTGAGATT
This sequence comes from Lithocarpus polystachyus, assembly GCA_033629205.1. NCBI lineage: Eukaryota > Viridiplantae > Streptophyta > Magnoliopsida > Fagales > Fagaceae > Lithocarpus > Lithocarpus polystachyus. The sequence continues at coordinate 71,769,301 of CM066162.1, forward strand.
CATGTCAAGAGTTGTGTAAATCAATACAGTTGCAGAATCAAAAGAGCACAAAGATATACAAGCAGGTGCGCTTGTGGATTTGCTGAAGAATTCAAGAAAGAAGGAGTCCGTGGATCTCGGAGCTATCATGGGGTCGTGGTAGTAAGTTTCCTACACTTGGGTAGCAATAAGATGTTAGTGGTCTAAGTCTTGTTGTGTAAACTTCGATTCTTTCATAGTGGATTCAGTTTACCTTGAGGATAGCTAGGTCAAATCCTCCCCAGGTTTTTACCGGTGTGGTTTCCTGAGTCATCATATCTTTGTGTTATTTATTTTTCCGCTGCTTTGTTGTTTTTGCTTATTTGTGTTAACCTAGATTTAATTAAATTACCTAAGTTAATCACTTGGCTAATTCACTAGGTTACTCTGTTGGGTTTAAGGGGTCTAAACGATCTGACACCATTAATTATATTTAATATCACTATATAAATATAATTGCATTCTAGGCCTTATAAATTATATCCAAAGACTTTATTATACATGCAACTCTTTCATAAAATATTCGTAGTAATACAAAATCATGAATGTATACTGCCACTTTGAAGATTACTACATCTTAATCTTTGAGTGTTTGGTTTAATCCTTTAAGTTATTCATCATATATTTATGAAATCCAATTTCATAAATATATACTTTAGTAACTCCTCACTAAAGTGCTTAGGCCTAACATTCTGAATAACCAAACCCATTAAACTTATCTCAAGGGAATATTTTATATCTCCGTTAAGAGATTACGAATTCCATCTTGAAAATATATGTTCTATCAACACTAAATGTGGCTGCCCAACATACTGAGGCTTTGATTATGACTTTAGATCTCACTCCTTATATATCAAAGCAACCTACACCTCATGATTAGGTCCATTACTCTCTCAAGATTAAGAGTTCATGCAAATAGAAGTCGTGAGATTTATTTTTCATTTGACAGTCATTAGGAGAATAATAAATCTCACAGCGGTCCAGTTCAATATGTCTTAACTCTTAAAACATATCAACATACCAACTAGAAGTCTCCACTTCCATGATCAAGATAAATCATCTTAGTTGATATGTTATAGTCTTCACAGATGAAATGCCCAATTCCATCACCAACTACGAACTATAATTCTGAGTTTACAAAGAACTTGTTATTTATATCTTCTGTGACTTTTCACATAAATCACGTACTATGCATCTCATGGACAATATGATAATGTCCAAATATTCATGTTACTATTATTTTAGATAATAATAAAATAACTTTATTAATCATAACATTAAGTCATACATAATGTCATACATAGCATCATACATTAGGATTTAAGGGCACATATTCTAACACCTTCCTCCATCGAGAGAGAGAGCACCCGAAGCCCTACGCAAACCACACCACACACATGCATAGTCGCACCACTTCGAGAGAGAGAGAGGGACCCTTCAACGGGGCCCCCGTGTAAAAGAAAGCGTCGCCAAGGCGGGTGGTCGAATGAAGGCCAACGACGGCGGTTCTCTGCCGCGATCAAGGCTGGGCGTTGACAGTCACCCTAAACTATACTCTTAATTACATTTTTCACCCTTAAAATTTGGATTTCCACTCAAGATAATGGTAGGGTATTTCTCTTGTTCTTAATCCCTTAAAAACAAAGGAGAAATTACATTTTGTCACCCTAAACTATACTCTCAATTACATTTTTCACCCCTAAACTTTGGTTTTCCATTCAAGATAATGGCAAGGTGCAAAGTGGAACATGAGTTATAGTTTTGGATACAAAGTGTAACTTGGGATATAATTTAGGGTGACAAAGTATAATCACCCCTTTCTTTTGTTATTAAAAAGTGTGTTCAAGAGATGGCACAAAAAAAAAAAAATCTCCTTTTAATCATATATACGTTTTAACTATCTACATTTATTTTATTTAATAACTCCTTTTTAAATAATAACTAATTATCTGATTTTTTTTAATTATTTATTTGGGCTTGCCTTTTGGGCTAATCTCTCTGTTTCTCTCGATAATTTGACATAATCTAGGTTATCTTGCTTCTTTCAAGATTTGGTGTTAAGACATTGAACACATTGGATATCGCACATTTCTTGTTCGGAATTTGCGGTGGGTTCTCAATTTCTCTGCTATCTTTTTTTCCTTTTCATTTACTCTTTGAAGTTCCTTCTTCTTGGCTTTCGAACTTATGGTTACTCTATTTTGTTATCTTCGTTATAGGAAATTAGGAAATGCTACTGCTTCATACTCGTTTTGGCGCCAATGTATCATTTGACAACCCATTTGGGTCTTATAAATGTTCCAACTTAAATTTGGGTTTAATAATGATGAATCAAATTCTGTAATTTTGGAAGTGTTGTGTAGGTTGTCGCTATGGCCATTTCAATTTTTTTTTTTAATTTTTTTTTACAGATTTATTGTCTTGCACCTTTTGTCTTCAAACGACTTTATATGTGTTGTGTAGGTTCTCATGCCATATGCCCATCTTTTAAAATCTATTTTGGGTTCGTTACAAATAGACGTCTTGTGGTATGAGTCATTAATCAATATCACACATTTTTAAACCCTCGTGGTTTTTTTTTTTTTTTAAATTTTTATACAAGATAGAATTTTTACTCTAGCCTAATCTTAAGTGTATATGTGTGTGGGAAAATTATTAAATACTCCGAGAGAACCCTGTAGGGACCTGGGGTCGGTGACCAATACTGGCCCAGTGTTGTTAGGGTAAGCGTTGCCCAATGGCCATAGGATCAGCACTCGGAAGTGGCCTACCGTAATTGGGCTAGGCTAGGTCTAGTACCAACGAGTAGGCCGACGATGGCCGATAGGGGGAGCAGTCAATACTCGGGTCGGACCCCGAGCACTGTTAGTGCCTTGGGGAAATTCGCTGCCAAGTGTTATTTGGCGTTAGGTGCAAGTTTCAAGAGAATCCTTAGAAGGGACCAGATTTCTAGGGATTCTGGGTAGAAGTGGGGGCTACGTGGGAATTGATGCAAAAGTAATTATTTGGATCCCCACTAAGGGGAGACTATAAAAAGGAAGGGAGGATGAATGGAAAGGGGGTTGGGAAACATAGGAAGGTAACAAAACAAAACGGAAAGAGAGAGAAGTATATGGACTAGGCGTGGGAGGAGAAAGGGTTAGAGCATTGGACTGTCAAGGCAGCATTTGAAGCTATACCTAGTAGGAGTGCAAGGAAACCCACTAACAAATAAATTGGAAGCCTAAATTTACCCCCATAGGGTGTACCATTGGGTTCAGGACCCACTATTGGCACCGTCTGTGGGAATCCTACTTAACAGAAGACTTCGAGCTAGCCTGATACCGTCCAAGATGGAAGGTCCACATGTAGAAGAAAGATTGGTTGGAGTTAGAGGAAATCATTCAAGGGCTCGTCTTGAGGCCAAAGGAGGTTGGAGAGGGAGCGTAGAAGAGAGCAGCAACACATGTAAGAAGGGCATCAGACCAGAATTGATTCGAATGAAGGATCTTTACAAGGGGAACGAACAGTATTTTACGTCCTCAAGCAGTCATATTGTAGCAAGTGGGACTAGGAGTTGGAAAACCTACAAAAGCAAGTCAAAGAGCTATAGATAGAGCTTAGAGGTCGGCACCATAGGAGGGATCGTGAGGGGCTGTCAGATGATCTTGACTACACTAGGGGTGGCATTGCTAAATCATCTCATTGTAGTGGTTCGCGTCGGTCGAGGGATAGATCCAACGAGACCATGGGATGTTGTCGTGATACTCCATATAAGGATTGACACGGGCATCAGAATGCAACTTTGGACGTCAAGAGCCGAACGCTTTAGAGAGCTGCTCGATCACCTTTATTTGATGAGATAGAGCATACAGAAATGCCGAGGCGTTTCAATCGCCCGCCATTCACCTGCTATGATGGCAAAATCGACTTGGTGGAGCATTCAACCATTATATTCAGATGATGTCTCTCTATTCCCAGAACAATGGGTTGATGTGCACAGTGTTCCCATCCAGCCTCAGGCCCACGATAATGAGGTGGTTCAATGGTTTGAGGAAAGTGACCATTCATAGCTTCGGGGAATTAATTCAAGCATTCAAGGCGCAATTTATCACTTTTAGTAGGGTTCCTCAACCGATCGACGCGTTGTTATCCATGAGGATGGGAAGTGCAGAGACTCTTCAGTCGTATGCAAATAGGTATTGGGAGTTATATAACGAAATAAGAAGAGGGAATGAACAGGTTGTAGCAAGTACGTTTAGGCTTGGGTTGCCACAAGAATCAAAATAGAGGGACTCTTTGACCATGTCGCCTCCTGAGAACATGCACCAGCTAATGAGGAGAATTGAGGAACATAAATAGCTGGAGGACGATACGCTGCAAGGCAAGGGTAAGGCTCTAGTTTCCTCCTAGTACAACAGAGACTCCCGACCCGAGAGATTTTAGTAGAGAACCTGAAGGGAACCAAGGGTTTCGAGTGTGAATGTGGTGTTGCAGCCCAAGGGTGTTAATATTGCCTTTATAGAACTTGTCTACAATATCCTTGAGCGTATTAAGAACGAGCCATATTTTCGATGGCCGGGTAAGATGGGCGGGGACCCAGCTAGAAAGAATCAAAGCCTGCACTGCACTTACCATAGGGAGAAGGGTCTTACTAAGCAATGCTGTGTGTTGAAAGGCCATTTGGAGCAACTTATGAAGGTAGTGTTAGGATATGTGCCCTTAAATCCTATTGTATGATGCTATGTATGATATTATGTATGACACTATGTGAGAAATGATGTATGACTTAATATTGTGTTTAATAAAGTTGTTTTATTCTTATCTAAAATAATGGTAACATGAATATTCGGACATTATCAAATAGTCCATGAGATGCATAGTATGTGATTTAGTCACAGAAGATATAGATCACAAGTTCTTTGTAAACTCAGAATTTTGGTTCGTAGTCGGTGATGAAATTGGGCATTTCATCTGCGAAGACTATAACATATTAACTATGATGATTTGTCTTGATCATGGAAGTGGTGACTTCTAGTTAATATGTTGATTTGTTTTAAGAGTTAAGACATATTGAACTGGACCGCTGTGAGATTTATTATTCTGCTAACAACTGTCAATTGAATAATAAATCTCACGACTTGTATTCACATGAACTCTTAATCCTGAGAGAATAATGGACCTGATCATGAAATGTAGGTTGCTTTGATATATCAGGAGTGAGATCTAAAGTAACGGTCAAAACTTCAGTATGTTGGGCAGCCACATTTAGTGTTGATGGAACATATATTCTCAAGATAGAATTCATAGTCTCTTAACGGAGATATAAAATATTCCATTGAGATAAGTTTAATGGGTACAGTTATTCAGAGAGTTAGGCCTAACCACTTTAGTAAGAATATACTAAAGTATATATTTATGGAATTGGATTTCATAAATATATGATGAATAACTTAAAAGAATTAAACCGGGTACTCAAGGATTAAGATGTAGTAATTTACAAAGTGGCAGTCTACATTCATGACTTTGTATTACTACGAATATTTTATGAAGGGGTTGCATGTATAATAAAGTCTTGGGATATAATTTATTAATGAGGCCTAGAGTGCAATTATATTTATATAGTGGTATTAAATATAATTAATGGTAACTTTGGACTTGTCAAGAGTTGATAGAAAAGCCCAAGGCCCATTGGAGCTAGTGTCTTATTGGTCCCTTTTGGTCCCACTCCAAGCCACACACTAAAGCCCAATTGGAAAGGCCCAATAGGCCTGCCCAATTAGAAAATCAGTTGGTTATAAAAGGAGAAACGTACAAAATTTTTTCATAAGAAAAAAAAAGGAGACATCATTGCGAAGTGGTGTGTATATGTGAGTGAAGCCACTCAATATTCTTCCTTAGAAACTGATTGAGAGACCACACTTCTTGGGTGTAAAGTGGAATTGGAGTGAAGATTAAAAGTGTTCCCAACTACTTCGAATCTTTTGTTTTGAATTTCACCGCACCAAGGTATGCAATCTTGTTCTTGAATTTTGAAATTTACATAGTGCATGTTATCAATCATGAATGAAATAGATTCATGTTTGTTACTTCCGCTGTATGTTTTGTATGAGATACAAAACCAGATTATCCTACAATTGGTATCAGAGCCAGGTTTTCATCTCATGATTGAATAGCATGTGATTGGATTTTAGAATAGTGGAAAACGGTTTCTTGATGTTGTCAATGCACTTGACACCGTTGTTATTGTTTTATTGCACCGCTTGCCTATAAAACTTGAATTACCATTAAATGCCTTTATAGACATTTTGAATTAGTTATAGCCATGTTCATGTTCATTCCGTATGGCATGTAGTTGTATACAATCCGTGATGTAAATGCCTTGGATGCTTTATATATAATATGTGAAGTATATGAATATACGGATTGAATGCCTTATATGTTAACTGCCGTGGATGAGCCGAATCATTGCAATGCTTGGTTGTTATCCAACATTTGAACATTAAGGCTTGCACGGATTGGATATGTGAAGACTAATTATAAGCCTTGGCTTTTGGTTTGCATGGTTTATTATAAGGCTTGTATGGTTTTCTTTTCACGCACATGGCAGTTAGTGGCAGTTAATACATGGCTTGGATGCATGGACTTTAAATCCATATAACAAGTCATGTATCATATAAGCAACCGTTATACATGGCTTGGATGCATGCAACCGTTAATATATTTGCATGGATTGTTATATATAGAATATAAACATCTGCTATGCATATTTCATTCCAATGCTTGGATATAATATAGGCTTATATATTAAAGGTTGCATGTTTAATATATTCTTCCATGCACGTTGAATATATGGGATATATATATTGGTTCATGCAATCCGTTTTGCTTGGATATATAAATTGGCTTGGGCATTGCATGGATTTAAAGGCTTAAATATATATACATTGCTTTAAACGCTTACATGTTTTGATTCTTAAAAGCATATATATATATATATATATATATATAAAACCAAACCCATATATATTATATTTCATATGTGTGTAATATGATATATATGCCATCTAGTTAATGCTAAGATTATGAAATTTATTCCTAATGAGATTAGGATTATGTTTTCAATGTGTCTAGCATTATTATGGTTCTTAATCTTAAAAACCTTTAATTTAAAACATCTAGTGGGAGAGAGATTCAAGGGTTGGATCTCACGGCTTCCATTGTCAGTTTATAGTAGTATGATTAATCACCTCACCTTGGCGTATATGCCTTGCTCCCTACGGAGGGTGTTTAATTCATGGTACTACAGGTTAAACTTCTTAATGATAGATGAAGTGTGTTTTTACATTAAGAGCCACCACGCTACTGTGGAGTTACTTGGTGACTCACATTGATTCTAGACAATGGTGTACACTAGACTAAGTATGATGTTAACCTCCCTACGGAGCTATGTCATTATCACTTAGAGGCTAAAGGATAAGCGGCAAATTATTTTTGTTTGGTAAGAGTTACCATGATAGCATTAATAATGAGGATAATCCTCGCTTAATCAAAGTGATTGGTATGACCTCGCTACCGAGGAATATTAATTGCGGGATTGAGTTGTCGTTGCATATATTATATTATGGTTTTATTAAGGTTCCATATTATATGCTTATATGCTAAATTGATAATGTCTAGTTTACTTATTATATTCATGTATATTATTTTCAGATTTGAACATGGCATCATTTAGCCCACTTGTTACCATTCTTAATCAAAACAAACTGACTGGATCCAATTATGTTGACTGGAAAAGAAACTTGGACATAGTTCTCACAGCTGAAGAGCACAAATATGTGCTTACTCAACCATGTCCTAACTTTCCATCATTAGATGCTCCTCTTGAGGAAAAACAACGATATGATTGTTGGCAGAAATCTAATGAGATGGCCAAGTGCTATATCCTAGCATCTATTTCAAATGTTCTACAGCATCAAATGCAGGATGTACAATTGGCTTCGGACATTATGCTAAGTCTGAAGGAGATGTTTGGTGAGCAAGGTCGTTCTGCAAGGCAAGAAACTATGAGGCAAATTTATAATACCAAAATGGCTGAAGGTACTTCAGCGAGGGAGCATTGTCTTAGGATGATCTCTAATCTGAATACATTGGAAGTTTTAGGTGCCGATATTGATGGAGAATCCCAAGTGGATATGATACTCCAGTCATTACCAGAATCATTCAAGGAATTCAGACTTAACTATAATATGAACAAAAAGGTTTATACATTGTCTGAATTGATGAATGAATTGGTAGCGGCAGAAGGCATCCTTGGTACTTCTAGTGTTGATTCCAATATGGCTGAGGCTTCTACTTCTCAACCTAAGTCGAAAGGCAAAGGTAAAAAGAAGAAGAAGAAGAAGGACTTCAACAAGAGAGATGGTAAACAAATTGCCTTAAGGGTTGCCAACAAAGGAAAGAAAACCAAAGAAAAGTGTTTCCATTATGGTGAGAAAGGACATTGGAAGAGGAATTGTCCAATATTCAAAGCTGCCAAGACTAAAGGTATGAAAAGTACATTCCTTCTTGAAATATGTTTGGTACAGAATCCCACGGATTCCTGGTGTGTGGATTCAGGTTGTACTAATCATATCTGCAATACTTTGCAGGGGTTCCAGGAGACCAGAGAGCTGAATGAAGGGGAATTGTTTCTTACTTTGGCTGATGGGAGCAGAATACCAGTTGTAGCTGTTGGAGTGTTTAATTTATGTTTTGAGTCTAGGGTTTTAATATTGGAAGACTGTTTGTATGTACCTAATGTTCGTAGGAATTTAATTTCTGCAACTTATTTAGGTAAACAAGGATATTATGCTATCCTAAAAGACAAAGTTGTAATAAAGAAGGATAAAGTGTTTATCTGTTCTGGCAATATTGTGGATGGTCTTTATATTTTAACTCCTGATAAGCATGAATTATATAATTCTGAATTAGATAATGGCTAACATGTAAAATCATTAAAGAGAAAGCTTCCTTCTACTAGTGATGCATATCTATGGCACTTGCGTTTGGGTCATATTAATTCAAATAGGATTCAAAGACTAATCAAAGATGGACTTTTACAGCCCATGGACTTTGATGGATTTCCAGTTTGTGAATCTTGTTTGGAAGGTAAAATGACCAAACGACCTTTTAATGCAAAAGGTAGAAGAGCCCAAGAGTTGCTAGAACTAGTACATTCAGATGTATGTGGTCCTATGTCAATCCAAGCAAGAGGTGGCTATGAGTATTTCATTACTTTCACTGATGATTACTCTAGATTTGGTTATGTGTACCTAATGAGACGGAAGTCCGAAACTTTTGAAAAGTTCAAAGAGTTTAGGGCTGAAGTTGAGAATCAATTGGGTAAACACATAAAGGCCATTCGATCTGATCGTGGTGGCGAATACCTTCTTGGGGATTTCAAGGATTACTTAACTCAAAATGGGATTGTATCCCAATTGACTGCACCTGGAACTCCCCAACAAAATGGTGTAGCAGAAAGAAGGAATAGGACTCTTTTAGAAATGGTTAGGTCCATGATGAGTTACTCAACTTTACCTATTTCTTTTTGGGGTTATGCCTTAGATACAGCAATACATCTTTTGAATTTAGTTCCATCAAAATCTGTTCCCAAAACACCCATGGAATTGTGGAGTGGGCGTAAGCCTAGTATGAAATATCTCCACATTTGGGGTTGTCCAGCACATGTGTTAAAAGGGAAGTCTGATAAATTGGAACCAAAATCAGAAGTGTGTTTGCTTGTGGGTGATCCAAAAGAAACTAGGGGTTATTTATTCTATAGTCATAAAGATAACAAAGTTTTTGTTAGTACAAATGCTAAATTCTTGGAATATAACTATATGAATGATTTCACTCCTAGAAGTAGAGTTGTCTTGGCTGAAATGAATGAACCTGTAATTGAACAACCAATGGTTGAAACTAGGGATGATGTGGTTGTATTAGATACACCACAAGATACTATTCATAAGATGTTTAATACATAGTTGCCTCATCGTAGTGGGAGGACTGTTAGGCCACCTATAAGATTCATAGGTCTTGGAGAGACTTATGAGGCTATCTCAGAGGAGGCCGAAACTGATCCTTACACTTATAAAGAAGCAATAAATGATATAGATGCACATCATTGGGTCCAAGCTATGAAATCAGAATTAGATTCCATGTATTCCAATCAAGTTTGGGATCTTGTAAAGGCGCCTAACGGCATTAAACCTGTTGGTTGCAAATGGGTTTACAAGAGGAAGAGAGGGATAGATGGAAAGGTTGAACCTTTAAAGCAAGGCTAGTGGCAAAAGGGTATACTCAAAAAGAAGGTATTGATTATGAGGAAACCTTTTCACCAGTAGCAATGCTTAAGTCTATCAGAATTCTCTTATCCATTGCTGCTCATTATGATTATGAGATTTGGCAAATGGATGTCAAGACTGCATTTCTTAATGGCAATCTTGAAGAGGAAATCTATATGAAGCAACCAGAAGGTTTCATAGCAAAGAACCAAGAGCATATGGTATGCAAGTTGAATAGGTCCATTTATGGACTTAAGCAAGCATCTAGGTCATGGAACATCAGATTTGATCAAGCAATCAAATCATTTGGTTTTGAACAAAATCTTGATGAACCATGTGTGTATAAAAGACATCAAGACAAAGTAGTAATGTTCCTAGTTCTTTATGTTGATGATATTCTACTCATTGGAAATGATGTAGGTGTAATGTCATCAGTAAAGGTTTGGTTGTCAAGCCAATTTGATATGAAGGACTTGGGTGAGGCTAACTTTATTCTAGGGATCAAGCTTTGGCGAGATCGTAAGAATAAGATGTTAGGCTTATCACAAGCTGGATATATAGATAAGGTTCTAGAACAGTTTAGCATGCAAAACTCCAAGAAAGGATTACTTCCTTTCAGACATGGAGTTCCTCTGTCTGATGACCAAAGGCCTAAGACTCAAGAGGAAGAAGATATGATGAGACAAATTCCTTATGCTTCTGCAGTGGGAAGTCTCATGTATGCCATGCTATGTACTAGACCAGATATCTGTTATTCAGTTGGCATGGTCAGCCGATATCAATCAAATCCAGGACTTAAACATTGGCAAGCTGTAAAGCATATTCTTAAGTATCTACGGAGAACAAGAGATTATATGCTTGTTTAGCATAGTGAGGATTTGATTCCAATTGGTTATACAGATTCAGATTTTCAGTCAGATCTTGATTTCAGAAAGTCCACTTCAGGTTGTGTGTTCACCTTGGGAGGTGGAGCCATTAGTTGGAGGAGTGTTAAGCAATCTTGTATTGCGGACTCCACCATGGGGCTGAATATGTTGCTGCTTGTGAAGCGGCAAAGGAAGCTGTTTGGCTCAAGAAATTCCTTTCTGATCTTGGTGTTGTGAGAATGCAGCAAGTTCCCATTACATTGTTCTGCGACAATAGTGGAGCGGTTGTACAATCCAAGGATCCAAGGAATCACTAGAAAGGAAAGCACATTGAGAGAAAGTACCACATTATTCGAGACTTTGTTGCTCGAGGAGATGTAGTAGTAGCAAAGATTGATAGTGCAAGTAATCTAGCAGATCCCTTTACCAAAACCTTGCCACAAAGGACTTTTGAGTCACATTTGGAGGGAATGGGAGTTAGATTAGTGCACAATAGTCTTTAGGGCAAGTGGGAGATTGTTAGGATATGTGCCCTTAAATCCTATTGTATGATGCTATGTATGATATTATGTATGACATTATGTGAGAAATGATGTATGACTTAATATTGTGTTTAATAAAGTTGTTTTATTCTTATCTAAAATAATGGTAACATGAATATTCGGACATTATCAAATAGTCCATGGGATGCATTGTATGTGATTTATGTGATTTAGTCACAGAAGATATAGATCACAAGTTCTTTGTAAACTCAGAATTTTGGTTCGTAGTCGGTGATGAAATTGGGCATTTCATCTGCGAAGACTATAACATATTAACTACAATGATTTGTCTTGATCATGGAAGTGGTGACTTCTAGTTAATATGTTGATATGCTTTAAGAGTTAAGACATATTGAACTGGACCGCTGTGAGATTTATTATTCTGCTAACGACTGTCAATTGAATAATGAATCTCATGACTTGTATTCACATGAACTCTTAATCCTGAGAGAATAATGGACCTGATCATGAAATGTAGGTTGCTTTGATATATCAGGAGTGAGATCTAAAGTAACGGTCAAAACCTCAGTATGTTGGGCAGCTACATTTAGTGTTGATGGAACATATATTCTCAAGATGGAATTCATAGTCTCTTAACGGAGATATAAAATATTCCCTTGAGATAAGTTTAATGGGTACAGTTATTCAGAGAGTTAGGCCTAACCACTTTAGTAAGAATATACTAAAGTATATATTTATGGAATTGGATTTCATAAATATATGATGAATAACTTAAAAGGATTAAACCGGGTACTCAAGGATTAAGATGTAGTAATTTACAAAGTGGCAGTCTACATTCATGACTTTGTATTACTACGAATATTTTATGAAGGGGTTGCATATATAATAAAGTCTTGGGATATAATTTATTAATAAGGCCTAGAGTGCAATTATATTTATATAGTGGTATTAAATATAATTAATGGTAACTTTGGACTTGTCAAGAGTTGATAGAAAAGCCCAAGGCCCATTAGAGCTAGTGTCTTATTGGTCCCTTTTGGTCCCACTCCAAGCCACACACTAAAGCCCAATTGGAAAGGCCCAATTAGATAATCAGTTGGTTATAAAAGGAGAAACGTACAGAATTTTTTCATAAGAAAAAAAAAAGGAGACATCATTGCAAAGTGGTGTGTATATGTGAGTGAAGCCACTCAATATTCTCCCTTAGAAACTGATTGAGAGACCACACTTCTTGGGTGTAAAGTGGAATTGGAGTGAAGATTAAAAGTGTTCCCAACTACTTCGAATCTTTTGTTTTGAATTTCACCGCACCAAGGTACGCAATCTTGTTCTTGAATTCTAAAATTTACATAGTGCATGGTATCAATCATGAATGAAATAGATCCATGTTTGTTACTTCCGCTGTATGTTTTGTATGAGATACAAAACCAGATTATCCTACTGGTAGGGCATTTGAAAGAGTTTGTTGTCAGACAAGGAAGTTGAAACATAGGACAGGGATTAAGAAGTTGGGGAGATACACTTCCCTCGCCCATAGGAATCATTAAGGTCATCCATGCAGCTTCCATTGGTGTGAATGTCAATCGTTGGAGGGGCGTATTGAGTGTGGCAACCCCGCTTGAATCAAAGGTGACAGATCGACCTGAGATGAGGCTCAGGCTGAATAGAGAACCAATCACTTTTGATGAAGATGATCTAGAGGGAAGGTTACAGCCATATGATGATGCTCTGGTTGTGACTTCATAGATTGGAGGATTCTTGGTGAAGAGAGTGATGATAGACCAGGGGAGCGGGGCTACGATTATGTATCCTAATTTGTACAAGGGATTAGGATTAAAGCTCGAGGATTTGAGCAAGTATGACACACCTTTAGTGGGATTAGACAAGAAGATAGTGGTGCTCAAGGGAAGGATAAAGCTTCGGTTGTGACTGAGGGAAAGGAGGTTATGGTAAATTTCATAGTAGTTAACGCCTTTTTGCCATACACGGCGATCATAGGTAAGCCCTGGAGGGCAATATCATCCACGTTGCATCAGAAGGTTAAATTCCCTACAGAAGATGGAGTCATTGTGGTCTGAGCTGTTCAAAAGGTGGCACAGAAGTGCTTAGTGGCCCAATTAATCATGAGATTAAACAGAAGGAGCAAGTTGAAGCAAACCAGTTATAACAATTACAGTGCCCCGAAGGCCTAACAGGGGCTGACAGTGCCAAGAAGTTGGTTCAAATACGGATTTTACCTTACATCGACTAGTATTTTTAGAAAGGGAAGAGCTTGCAAGTAGAAGGTCGAGTGGAGGTCCTCCTGTCGCTAGTACAAAACTTTGATGTATTTACATGGAGCCCGTATGAAGTGCCCAGGGTGGACCCAACTTTTATCACACATAAGCTTAATGTAGACCCCTTAGTGTCACCAAAAAAGTAGAAGCCGAGGAGATCAGCAAAGTCACATGTGGAAGCCATGAAGGAAGAGGTGGAGAAATTGAAGCAGGCAGGGGTTATTAAGGAGGTGTTCTTTCTCGAGTGGCTGTCGAATATAGTAGTGGTGAAAAAGAAAAACGGGAAATTGAGGGTTTGTGTCAATTTTACTGACCTCAACCGAGCTTGCCCGAAGGATCAATTTCCTGTACCTAAGATAGACCAATTGGTGGATGCCATTTATGGACACCCAAGAATGAGTTTCCTGGATGCCTTTCAAGGTTATCTTTAGATCACCCTGGCACTCGAGGATCAAGTAAAGACCTTTAATTTCACCTGAGGGGAATTATCATTACACGGTGTCGCCTTTTGGGCTAAAGAACGCAGGAGCCATGTATCAGCGAATGGTCACCAGGATGTTTAAAGATCAGATCAGGGACACGATGGAGGTCTATATTGAAGATATGGTGGTCAAGAGAAAGAAGAGTGAAGAGCATGTACCGAATCTGGTCAAAGTTTTCAAAATACTAAGATAACACAAGTTGCGCCTCAATGCGAGCAAATATGCCTTTGGTGTGGGGTCTGGTAAGTTCCTAGGTTATATGATAATGAATCGAAGTATAGAAGTTAACCTCAACTAGATCGCAGCAATTCAGCAGCTTAACCTGCCAGGTAACCCCAAGGAAGTGCAAAGACTCATCGAGATGATTGGCGCCCTGAATCGGTTTGTTTCAAGGTTAGCAGGTAGGTGTAGTCCTTTCTTTTAGTTGTTATAAAAGTGGAAGGGTTTTTAGTGGATTAAGGAATGTCATGCAGCGTTTAGAGATTTGAAGTGCTATTTGGCCAACCCTCCCATTTTATCTAAACCTGAGCCTAAGGAGGATTTATATATGCATTTGGCGGTCTCCGACCATGCTGTGAGTGCTGTGTTACTAAAACACCAAGACGGAGTCCAAAGGCTAGTGTACTACATTAGCAAAACATTAGTGGATTTAGAGACTTGGTATCTTCCATTAGAGAAGATGGCATTGGTGTTGGTGCATGTGATGAGGAAATTTCCCCACTACTTCCAAGCCTACACGGTTTGGGTGTTGACCGAATACCCCTTACAATCGCTCCTGAGGAGATCGAATTTTACTAGGAGGATAGTAAAATAGGGAATGAGACTCAGATTGTTTGATATATGGAATAAATCAAGGAACTCTATTAAGGGCTAGGTATTAGTAGACTACATGACAGAATTCAACCTAGCACTAGGGATCACCGCAAGGGTATGCTAAGTCTCAATTCAACTGTGGCGAGTGTTTGTAGACGGGGTGTCTAACGCTAGAGGGTCTGGGGTCGGGATCATAATGATATCCCCCGAGGGGTTAAGAATGGAAAAATTGCTGAGATTAGGTTTTCGGGCTTCCAACAACGAAGCTAAATATGAAGCACTAATTGCTTGGCTTAAAGCAGCCCAGAAGTTGGGTGCCGAGGAGGTAGAAATGTTCTCGAATTCAAGACTAGTGGTAAGCCAAGTAGAGGGAAGCTTTGAAGCGAAGGACCCCCGTATGTCACAGTACTTGAAGTTGTTTGGGACACTACACGCATGTTCCTGAAAAATAAGTATGGCAGAGTCCTAAGAAGTCAGAACAATCACGCCGATTCACTGGCCACTTTGGACTCGTCGTTGAATGAATGTGATCCACGAGTGATTTCCGTGGAGTTGTTAGAGCATTTGAGCATAGAACATTGCTCAGTTGTAGCACTAGCCTCGGTGTTCGAGCCAAGTTGGATGGACCCCTTTGTTTCCTTTTTCACTGATGGATCTTTACCGACTGATGCAAAAGAGGCAGAGAAGGTTCAGAGAATTTCCCCCTTTTTTTTGTTATCTGAGGATAAAAAGCTGTATTGGCGATTATTTGGAGGTCCATATTTGTTATGTCTTCACTTGAATTATGTTGCTGGACACCTAGCTGAGTTGCATGAAGGAATATGTGGTGGCCACTCAAAGGGAAGGTCATTGTCCCATCGAGCTATGACCTAGGGGTTCTGGTGGATAAACATGCAAAGGGATGTAGCTGAGTATGTCAAGAAGTGTGATCAATGCTAGAAACACGACTTGAACATACATCAATCTGGTGGAGACTTGAACCCGATCACAAGCCCTTGGCCCTTTGCGTAGTGGGGCCTGGACATCATTGGGCCATTTTCTCGGGCCACGGCAAATAGAAAGTTTATTTTGGTTGTTACCGATTATTTTATGAAGTGAGTGGAATCCGAAGCTTTGGCTAACATCAGGGATGTTGATGTAAAGAGATTTGTGTGGAAGAATATTGTTACAAGATTCTGGGTACTCCCAACACTGATTTCAGATAACGGATTGTAGTTTGACAGCAAGGCATTCTGGAAGTACTGCAGTGATCTAGGGATCATTAACAGGTACTCGTCCCTGGCATATCCCTAGAGTAATGGATAGGCGGAAGCTACGAACAAAACGATTGTCAATGGTTTGAAGAAGAGGCTAGAGGGTGTTGATACTGTATTTTGTTCGGTCTTGATTTGCGTGCTGGGCCTCAAAAAATCCAAAAAATATTATTTTCTTCCCATGGAGCCATGAGAACATCCAAAATGATGTGGCACAACTTGTTTAGGCACCAGAGCATATGAAGTGCCTTTTTTAGCTAAAATGACCAAAATGCCCCAAGTCAACCCTAGATTTGACTGAAGGTTAAACGAGGTCAAAGCCCTCATAAAACGACATTTTACATGGTTTTACATCAAACTTAAGCTTCTTGGAGATTTTTAATAACTTTGACCAAGTTTGACTCGAAGTCAATCTTGGGTGGGCTCAAAAACCCTAATTTTGATCCGACTGTTGAAACAAGTTAAAACCAATGCCATTGTGAAGATTATTAGATTCTCATTCTAGCTACTATTCATGGGTAGAAATCGGAGTTAGAATGGTCGAGATATCACAAAAACTGGGATGACGAACTAATCTATGCACCACTAACTTCTAAGAACCATAACTTTTGATCTGACCGTTAGATTTTAAAGTTCCATACATTTTTAGAAACAGGAAGTCAAAACCTTTCCAAGGGTGTCAAGATTAACCTGATCAAAGGAAGTTGGAGGCTGGTGAGCCTTAAAGGGCCATTACCTTGAAATTTGTGTCGGGGCTATAAATAGCCCCAGGCACCCATTAGACCCAGAGGAGACCACATTTTTGTCAGTTTTGCTCTCTGTCTAGTATTTTTCCACACGTTTTTCCCTCTTCCAAACACAAAAAACACACAAAAAATACCCAAAAAAAACATCAAAGCTTTTTGATTCTTCTTGCTACACCAAAACACATGGTATTATTCTTATACCCAATCTTCTTTTCCTTGGTTCTACACTTGGGATTTGGGGTTTAGGGGTGTGGATGAAGCTTTTTGGCTACCATCCACACTCCTAATCTTCTAAATCTTTTTCTAGCATTTATTTTGCTTTTATGCCTTAATAACATGATTTGCCTTTTCTTTAGCATGTTTCTTGCTTTCTTTGTGTTTCTAGCTTAAATCTCCTTGCTTTTATGCTTTATGCCATGTTTCATGCTTAGATCTACATCCTTACATGTTCATATGTTTAGATCTACATGCTTAGGGTTTTATGCCATGTTTTCCTATGTTTTTTTGCCTCTTTTTGTTCTAGGTAGACGTTAGGGTTACATGCTCACATGCTTGTATGACGTTGTTGGCTATGCCTTGCTTGGATCTATGTGTTTTATGTATTTATTTCCATGCTATATGGTTAGATCCTTGTCCTCACATGCTTATACGCTTAGATTTACGTTCTTCCATGTTTATGTGCTAAGTTTCTACATGTTTACATGTATGTTTCTATGCCTATATGTCTAGATCTATGTTCTCACATGTCTATGTGCTTGGATTTATGTTCTCTACAAGATTTATGCTATATTCCATGTGCTTGTGCTCTCCATGCCACGTTTTGTTGGAAAAATACTTGTTTGTATCGCATACAAAACATACGCAGTGGAAAATTAATGGATCTACTTCATTCGCAATTGATAACATGTACTATGTAAGTTACAGAATATAAGAACAAGAGAGTGTACCTTGGTATAGTGAATTTCAAAACAAAGATTAGAAGTACTCGGGAATCTTTTAATCTTCACTCCAATTTCACTAATGCCCAAGAAGTGTGGTCTCTCAATCAGTTATATGTGTTTGTTCAAGAGAGAATTAGAGAGTGTCCAACACTCACATACAAACCATTTCATGTTCTTACCATAATTCTGTATGTTTCTCTCCTTATAACTAATTATCTAATTGGGCTAACCTTTTGGGCCTTTCCAATTGGGCTCTAGTATGTTGCTTGGAATGGAACCAAAAGGAAACAAATAAGACACTAGCTCCAATGGGTCTTGGGCTTTTCTGTCAACTCTTGACAAGTCCAAAGTTACCATTAATTATATTTAATACCACTATATAAATATAATTGCACTCTAAGCCTTATTAATAAATTATATCCCAAGACTTTATTATACATGCAACCCCTTCATAAAATATTTGTAGTAATACAAAGTCATTAATGTAGTCTGCCACTTTGTAGATTACTACATCTTAATCCCTGAGTACCTGGTTTAATCCTCTAAGTCATTCATCATATATTTATGAAATCCAATTTCATAAATATATACTTTAGTAATTTCTTACTAAAGTGGTTAGGCCTAACTTTCTTAATAACCAAACCTATTAAACTTATCTCAAGGGAATATTTTATATCTCTGTTAAGAGACTATGAATTCCATCTTGAGACTATATGTTCCATCAACACTAAATGTGGCTATCCAACATACTGAGGTTTTGACCGTTACTTAATATCTCACTCCTGATATAACAAAACAATCTACACTTCATGATTAGGTCCATTATTCTCTCAGGATTAAGAGTTCATGTAAATAGAAGTCGTGAGATTTATTATTCATTTGACAGTCGTTAGGAGTATAATAAATCTCATAGCGGTTCAGTTCAATATGTCTTAACTCTTAACACATATCAACATATCAACTAGAAGTCTCCACTTTCATTATCAAGACATATCATCTTAGTTGATATGTTGTAGTCTTCGCAGATGAAACGCCCAATTTCATCACCGACTACGAACTAAAATTCTAAGTTTACAAAGAACTTGTGATTTATATCTTCTATATCTTTTCACTTAAATCACATACTATGCATCTCATGGACAATATGATAATGTCTGAATATTCATGTTGCCATTATTTTAGATAATAATAAAACAACTTTATTAATCACAACATTAAGTCATATATAATGTCATACATAATAACATACATAGCATCATACAACAGGATTTAAGTGCACTAATCCTAACATGTTTATGTGCCTAGTCCTGGGCCATGTTTGTCATGCCATGTGCTATTGTAGCCTTTTTATCGCTATGTCTTTCTTTATTGTTTTTTGGCCTAATGGTTGGGACTCGATCTAGACCCTATGGTCTTTGTCGTCATTTGTACACCTTGCTCCACATCAAAGGGTTTGGATCACCCCTATTTGCATGTCTTTGCTTGCTCGCTTCTATGCTATATGCTTGTGTTATCCTCTCTAGTTCAAGGGTTTGTGGTTGGGCGGTTACATCCGACGCCAATGAGGCCTTATTTGGATGTAACCATTCAGGATGCATAACGATGAGGCCAGTTGCTTCATGCATACCTTTCCCATTTTTTGCTCCGTGCGATGATATGCTTACCATGCTTGTTTGTGCCACCCGTTGGCTTTATATGCATTTTATCATGATTTCTTTCATGTCCATGATTGAGTTCTACTTGCTAGTGTGTTGTCCATACTTCAACACAATGATGCTATGGACACCCAATCCAAACCTACATTTGTCCCTCACGGATACCACCTTTTGTTTGCTCGCTTTCTTGTATGCCTTTTTGCTTATTGGCTTGATTTGTTGCTTGTTTGCCTTCTTGTTTCTTTGCCAACTTTCTTGTTTCTTTGCTTGCCATGTCTATCATGCTAATCTGCTTTATGCCTTTTTCATATGCTCTTTCCATCTTTTCCTTCCATTGCTCTTTTGCTAGTTTCTTGTCTTTGCCTTTACTTGTGCACACATGGAGCGAGGACGCACGGAGATAGGGCACGGTCTCCCAAGTGCAAGCAAAAAGGGCGAAGATACAAGCATGTGGTTAAGCCAAGTGGCAATGTTTAGTAGATTTAGGAGTTTAGCCCTTCCCTTTGGTTATGTACTCTTTCAAACCCCTTCCTTCTTCCCCCCTTCCTTTCTTAGATGGTTTTTATTAGGTATATCATACCATGTACCATTCATCCTTATCTTTAGAGTATGGCGATCCCTGTTTATTTTCTTGCACTTATATTTTGGGTCATGCTCTACGGATGTATGCATTTACTTTCATTCTCTACGTGCTTGCATTGTGCATGATGTATGTATATATATATATATATATATATATACTTGCTCACCCCTTTCCAGTGTGATTGTCACAGTCCGTGTCACCTAAGGTGAGTAATGCCTAATTATTGCTGCAAAAGCAAGGTGACGTGTCGCCAGGTTTTCACTGTGGAAATCTGGCACTTTGCTCGAATGCCTTAAGAAAGCATAGATTAGGACCACACCCATTCAAAAGCCAAACCTCAAAGCCCCCACGCATTTAAAGCCTTAAATGCCAATGCCAAAATCATGTTTTTACTGCCAATTTCAGAAAATTATGGTTTTATCAAAACAAAGGACTGTCCTTGGACAGGCGTTGTAGGGTGCCTAACAACTTCCCCACGCGTAACCAAACTTCCTGACCTAAGAATCAATATTTTTTCCCATCCACATTAGATTAGGAAAAATTCCCTTTTTCTTAACCTAGAATTGATAATAAAATCAACTAGAAACAGGTGACCAATCACACCTTAGAAAAACCTGGTGGTGACTTCGCTTACCTTTGGTAATTCCCTTAAAATTTGGCCAAGATTCCTGCCACACCTCAAGAGGTAGACCTACGTTCCTCCATAGAGAGAAGGAGAGAGCACCCGAAGCTTTGCACGAACCACCAACTACACAGTCATCCAACGTGCCCCTCACACATTGCCACGACGGGTGGTCGAACGGAGGCCTGAAGGTTCTCCGTTCTGGGCCCAGCATCGGCAGACATTGGCATTGGCATCCGGGGCTTTAGTTTTGAAAATGCTTCTACTATATCGTAGTAGACTATTTTCAAAAGAGCAAAAATATTTTTCCAAAAATCCTTTTCCAAAAGGGAGGCTTTGGGATATTTTTACATGGGGCTTTTCAGCTTTCCTTACATGCTTTATTGCTTTCCTCACATGCTTTACAACTTTCCTTCACATGCAAACATAGGGTAGCAAAATTTAATTTCCATTGCACCTTTATCCGCTTTCATATATGTATCTGCTGTGTTTGGAAAAATATTTCCCTTTCATTAAGGATTGCATGACATATACACCCTTTTCGAACTGAACTCGGGCTCCGCACTGCTGGCGTGGTCACATCTCTTTGGGGATTTCATCACCCCATCTACAGATGCCCAAATGAAAACATCACAAGTGTTACCCATAGTTAGTTTCGGGGCTGATGTTGTAGGCACTTCTGGGTCCATGGGTGGACAGGATTAGCTGAAAAGGCCCCCTCAATCCTTCCTTCCCCACAACTTCCATGAAGGGAAGGGTATGGCTATTGAGTTCCCTAGGAGAGGAACAACCTACTAGTTAAGCCTTTACATATAGTTGGCCTAGTTATGTCAAACCCATGAGGACTAGAACAAGCCCAGAGCCCATCAAGACTAGGTGAAGGCTAAAGAGTGAACATCCGAGCCTAGGAAAGGATACCCTTATAGGGTTAGAGGTTAGGGGCAAGTGTCTTGTAACAGGTGTGCCCCTTTCGCTTGCGCCAAAGAAATTGTGCTCTACTCCGGGTTCTTTCTATCCTATTTGCACAGCATCTATGATTAAATCCCTAGGAAAAGCAACCTCATTGCTTGTACATGCTAGATCATACCCTATCCCTAAGGGTTTACAGCCCTAAAAGGGCACCCATGCATACACTAATTGGTTCCATCACCTAATTGTACAAAGATAAATTCTGTGGCAAGTAGCCGAAACTTCGTTCATGAGGAAATGCTGTGAAAAAACCGTCGAGGATTCCAAAACATCAAGAGTTCAAGAGCTTTCCTAGAAAAGATCCAAAAAGGTTGCCCAGAGGCATAAATCATCAAAGAGATCACAAGATGTAAAAGTGGCCAAGAAGGTCAAGATCCAAATTGCAAAAAGCTCCGAATTGCCAAGAGATCCACACTACCTAGATTTCCAAGATGTCAAAATTGCTGAAAGGTCCTAGATGTCCACAATCCAAGGGCTTTCCTAAAAAATCCAAAGGTCCAAGAGATCCTTGCTGTCCAAGTTACCAAGAGATCCAAGTGTCCAAAAGCTTCCCTGAGAAGTCCATAGTATTGGAAGTCGAGCTTTTCCTCGTGATTGCATTTCCTTGTATTGTAAAAGGCCCATCGTTGGAGCTGATGAACCTAGCGTTGTAAAAGCAAATCTTGTACAAGCATGTAATCAAAAGAAGGGTCATTCCTGCATTGTTGAGCATGTTATGAAAGTTTCAGTTACTTGCCAATCTCGTGCTTTAATCTTGCATCACAATAGAAACTCACCTTGATAAATACCTGACCAAGGGTGCAAAGCAAATTTTTTTTGAAAATGTTAGGCACATGTTAAATAGGAAGGATATAAACTAACTTGATTTTGGAGTTGTGTTTCCACATTGTCAAATACACCCGGCTTCTTTCACCTCCCATTCTTTCCCAAGGATCAAAAAATTGCTAAAAAGAAATTGGATATGCTACCGCCACATCGTGATCCTATTATCACTAGGTCTCGCACAAGAGAGATGTCTACTAGTGGTACTTGTCCCTTGAGGAAAATGCTTAGGAAATTGCTCTTTTGAAGGAGCAAATGGTAGAAATGATGTGTATGATGCAATAACTGGTTGTAGAAGGAGGACAGAACCTCAAATTTGGGTATGGCCAAGTCAAGAGCCAAGTGGAAACTCTAGCTAAGAAGCTTCGTATCATGGAGGGCTCCAGCGCCCATGGAAGTGTTGATTTAGATAGTCTGACCAACTTCCCTCAGGTTGTTATGCTTTCCAAGTTCAAGGCACCAGAGTTCGTCAAGTATGATGGTACTGGAGATCCTTGCACGTACTTACGCATGTTCTGTAGGAAGATGGCTCCCTACGGGGATAATCACCCTCTACTTTGCCAGATTTTCCCTAATAGTTTGACCAACCCTGCAACCACATGGTATGCGATATTGGAAAAGACCTCTGGCTGGAGGGAAATGGCCAACTCTTTCCTGGACTACTACCGGTTCAACACCGAGATAGCTCCCGACCGCACGGTCCTTATGAGAACAGAGAAGAAGAGTGGAGAATCTTTTCGAGAGTATGCCTAAAGGTGGCATGAGCTAGCCACACAAGTGCAACCCTCCATGATGGAAAATGAGATGATTAAGTGGTTCATTGACAAACTCAAGCCTCTTTACCATGAGAAGATGATCAGCACCTAAGTCACTCATTTTGCTAGCCTTATCCCTATTGGGGAGCGCATTGACGAGGGTATTAGGAGCAAGAAATCATGGATGTCGAGTCTTTGAGTCCCATGGTTGAACAAAAGGTCAAGAAAATGAATGGCCACAAGACTAAGGAAGCCGATGTTCATATGGTTGATAGTGCATCAGAAAGGCCTAAGGGTGTTACTCCGGCTTATGCAGCCCCAGCTACTTGACATTATCAGCAACAGGCTCAGTCTGCTTAAGCACCTAATCGAGCCTTTAATCAAAAAGGGAAGAAAGACCAACCTCATCCTTTTAGGAAGGAAAACCGGAAGTACACTCCGTTACCCATGCCCATGGCAGGACTCTATGCTTACCTGCTGGAAAGGAAGTTAGTGACCTCGATGTTTTCCAGGCCCGAAGAAGGCCCTCCATCACCTACTTTTGATCTGTCCAAGAAGTGTGAACACCGTTTCTAGGCCGAGGGGCATACTCTAGAAGATTGTTACCATTTAAGGGACCGTGTCCAAGATCTCATAGACAACAAGTTGATACAATTCGATAATGCAGTCACTCCGAACATCATCACCAACCCTTTGCCTCCCCATCAGGAAGGGAATGTGAACGCCATCATCATAGTGAAAGAAAGGATTCTGGATTTCTTCTCATCATCGTTCCCACGGAAGGCTACGTTCTAAGCCTTAGTCCAAGAGAGCCACCTTGATCTTAAAGGTATAGGAATCCTAGGATTTGACTGGGGAGTTTGCTCATTATGTGACAGTGAAGACAATTATGCCTTATTTGATTGTCAAGCGCTCTGAGCACAGGTGCAGAGTCTAGCCGAACATGGTATCATCTAGATTGAAAGGGAAATTGTGCGAAAAGGTGATTGCATGGCAGCCAGTCTATGCCCTCTGGCTACCCAGTCGGGAGCCAGTTGTAATGCTATATCAGTTGGTCGAGGAAGGATTGGGATGAATACCTACAGAAACGCCTTGGTAAGGTTACTTTTGCACCTCCCTCTTCAGTGGTCATTAATGAGATCATAGAATCACTTGCGGATCCAAGGCCATCAGATTCAAGGAAAGGGCAAACCTTGCCAACCATCGAAGGATTTACTCCTCTAGTTCTTGCATTGCTTATAGTCGCAGGGCCAGCCTCATCATCAATTTAGGGGGGAACCGCCTTTGTTCCCACTATCCAAGGGTTCGATCCTCTTATTTTACCAAAGCCTGCCTCAAGAATCTCTGGGGTACCCGGCTCAAAGGCCTTTGAAGCCATTCTGCTAGGTCTGGTGGTCATAATTCGTAGACGTTCTCTATAGCGCCCAATTTGTAAACTCAAGAGGGTGTTAACATTCGCATGCCGAAGCCATTCCCTTATGAGGATAGCCATCGTGTCCCATGGAAATATGATGTGTCCTTGATCTCCACTCGAACCGAAAAAGAGGAGATGTACTCCAGTTCCTCTTCAGGCTTGTCTTGGCTTACTAGGAGTGGCCGCTACTATACTTTGGAGGAACTAGAAAAAAGAAGGAAAGAGATTGGCAAGGGTATAGTCGAACTCGTCAGGAACAGGGTCACAACCGAAGAAGCCGAGGAATTCTTGAAAATTATTAGAAACTCAAAGTATAGCATGATTCAACAGCTAAATAAGTCACCAGCTCAGATCTCCATCTTGGCGCTATTGCTATCCTTTGATGTCCACCGTAAGGCTCTCTTGAAATTCTTGAAAGAGACATGTGTTCCTACAAGTGCCATAGTATCCGCCTTTGAATGTATGGTCTCAACGGTGTTGGCCACTAACCAGATTTCTTTTACAGATGATGAGTTACCACCAAAAGGTATAGAGCACACTTTGCCCATGCACATTATAGTAAAATGTAAAAATATGATCGTCTCTAGAGTACTGATTGACAATGGATCGGCCTTGAATGTTTGCCCAGTGTCTACTATAGAATGTTTGAATGTGGATACCTTTCTTATCTTCCCTACCACCATGATCATTAGAGCCTTTGATGGCACTCTTCGGGAGGTGTAAGGCCCCTTGTTTTTCATGGTCAACTTCCAAGTCATCAAGGTGGATTTCCCATATAATATGCTTCTAGGGAGGCCTTGGCTACATATCAGTGAGCCATGGTAAACTTGTTCCATGATATGATGCACAAAGAGATTTAAGTCTACGTAGACAACATGATTGCCAAATCCTACTCTGCCAAGGATCATTTAGTAGATTTGAGACTAAACCCTAACAAGTGCATCTTTGGAGCTAGTTTAGGGAAATTGTTTGATTTCATAGTCAGCCAGAGAGGAATCGAAGTGGACCCAGCAAAAGTCCAAGCCATCCGAGACATGCCGACACCGCAAATTGAGAAATAGATTTGCAGCTTCTTAGGCAAAATCAATTACATAGCTTGCTTCATAGTGCAGTTGATCGCCACATGTAATCCGTTGTTTAAGCTCATGAAGAAAGACACCAAGATAGAATGGACAGATGAATGCCAAGCTGCCTTTGACAAGATAAAGCAATATCTGTTGAACCCTCTTGTTCTGGTTTCCCCAATGCCGGGATATCCGTTGATCCTTTACCTAGCAGTACAAGAAACCTCCATGGGCTGCATGTTAGGCTAATCGGCTGAGCCCGAAAAGAAAGAAAGGGCAATTTACTATATAAGCAAGAAGTTCACCAGTTGTGAGGTCAACTACATCGCCATCGAGAAGAAGTGTTGCGCCCTAGCATGGGCATCACACAAGCTACAGCACTATATGCTTTATTAGACCACGAGGCTTATTTCTTGCATGGATCCCATTAAGTACATCTTTGAAAAGCCAGCTCTTATTGGGAAGATCTACCATTGGCCAATGTTGCTTTCCAAGTTCGACATTGTATTTGTGACAAGAAAGGCCATTAAGAGCCCGACCATAGCCGATTACCTAGTGTACCAGCTGTAACACCCGTCTCACTTAAATTTAATTTAACTGCTTCTAGAGTGGATTTGATGAATCGCTTAATTTTTTTGTGGAGGAGATAATTATTTTATATTATGATTTCTACAATAATAATAAAAAAAAAAGGGGTAACGTGAATAATTATTTTGTGGTTTATTCAAAATTAATTTATAGCCTCCTAGCCTATGTAAACAACCTTATAATGAGTTTAGTGGAAAGGTAGGTCTTGGAAGCTTATTTTAGTTTTTAGTGGGCTTCTAAATTTTCAGCCCAAGTGAAAAACAGCTTTGATATGACAGAAAATTAGGGCTTCCTGGGGATAGGTAGAGAGAAAGACGCTAGACAAAAAAAAAAAAAAAAAAAACTACAGCAAAAAGGACTGGGGACTGTGCGCTACAGGGGGGGGCAGCCAGCAAACCTTATTTTCAGTTTGGGGGTAAACGTTGATTTGTGCAAGCCTTTGATTCTGTTGGGCACTTAGCAGCCAGCAAATTCTAAGGGCATGTGAGGTAAACTTTAATTTGCAAGCCATTGTATTTTCGCTGGACAGTTGGTGTTTAAAGGAGACTTTTGTCTCTTTGCTGATTCAAACTTTTGTAAATCTAATACTTGTTGCACAGGAATAGAGTTTATATTATATTATTGTAGAATTATATAGAGAGGAAAGAATTATAATATCATAGATTAGGGATGCGGCACTGTAGAATTATAATATCATAGATTAGGGATGCGGCACATGAATATGGATGCGGTTTATATGAATATATATATATATATATATATATATGTATATTCATCATAGATTAGGGATGCAGTACATATGAGTATGGAGGCGGTATCATAGATTAAGGTTACATGTTGTCTATCTCCATAAAATAGAGTTTTTATTACATTGTTTCTTGGGCATGATATCTCTAGGCGGTGCAGATTGTATATATTATAAAATTTTGATGGTATATAATTCTAGAAGTCTTTGCGTTATAACCTATTTCAGTGGCATGATAGGTATCTAGATATATATATATATATATATATATAAATATATATATACACATATATGTAGAGAGTAAAGATTCAAGTATGGATATGCATAAATTGCCTTTATGAAACTATGATATTTTAATGTTAATTGCTTATGCGGATTGGATATGTGAAGGCTAATGTATATAAGGCTTGCACTACTTGGATATATATAGGTATATTAAGTGTTAGTTTAGGGTATACTTTGCTTTTAGAATCTAGAATAAGTGGGGGTTTATTAGAAGGTGATGTCAAATTTTTAATTTTTTTTTGCCAATCTTCTTAGTGGCTGAGGAATTGTTTTATTAGAGGACTTTGTGATTATTCAAAATCTGCCCTCATTGAGTTATTTAATTTTTATTAGGTTCTAGTTGACGTCGTTTCGTGCGATTAAAGTGAAGCTTGGGTTAGCAACTAGAGGTAAGTAGACTTCAACACATGACGTCTCTCAAGACGTATATATATATATATATATATATATATATATTTGTGGTAAAAATATATTTATATGTATATATACATATTTGCAAAAGTGAAGTTCAAAAACTTATACCATTGTTAGTGCTTTATACATACTCAAATTTTATTATTTATTGTATATTATTATGAATTTATATATGTCAAGTATGTTTCAAACGGTCAACTAGACAGTCTGCAACCTTTGCCAACACAGGGTTAAGTGTTGGTCTTCGGCCGAAGTAGTGTTAGTGTGGTGTGGTGCAGTGTTACTGTTGCTCTTTGGAGCTAGTGTTACCTCTTTGAGGTTAGTGTATTGTTTCCCATGGGAATCACCCACCGAGTGTTTAGCAGCTTTTGTCTGTGTTTGACCAATATTATCCATATCGAACTACTGTTTTATTGCTACTGATCTGTGTAAGTGGGATAATTGTTTATTTATTTTTTTTTATAATAAATTGTTTCTACCTATTTGGTGCATATTGGCATATTAAGTGGTTATTATTTTATTAATGATTACAGCTTTATAGTGAAATATTTTATTTTAATAGTTTTATAGAATATATTATATTACCATTTAAACTATCTGTAAATGTATCGTGAAGATTATATTTTGACAATGATACTAATGTTTTGTTTTGGAAGAAATCCTCATGTTATGTAGTCTCTTATTGAGCCACTAGCTCACCCCTTTTTTCCACCCTTTCAGATTAGAGATGTGGACTGTCTTTTGGTGGTTGATCAGTGGAGCCTTAGATTGACGATTTCTTTTGGAGCTTTGTTAGTTGGTGAATTATTTTAGTATATTTTTCTTAAGGACAATGAGTTTGACATTTGTGGAACTATTTCGAGATTGTATTTGGAGACTTTATTGTGAAGGATTTTGTGTTTTTATGAATTTCATAGGAGAGTTAATGTTGGATAAAAATTTATTTGTGGTTAACAAATTGCGCTCTGTTCCATTATATTATTGTTTGATTATTTCTAGGACAGGTTATGCATCCAAATCCTTGGTATGGGTTTGGGGTGTTACAGTTATGGTATCAGAGCATAGGTTTATGATTCTGTAGACTTATAGGTTTAATCTTAAGACTATTTTGGAACAAGAGTGTGATAACAAGGAATTTTAGTGTTAGAATTATTTGACCTTTCATAGTGATTTCATATTGTGTTTTATTTTGTTTATTATTCTAGAGTGTGTAGGAATGATTGTTGTACTATCTATGTGTTTGGTTTTTACCCTCAGGAATATTTGAAATATTTACTTATGATATCTTATTGTATTGCTTAGAGAGATGGCTCCACCAAGGAGGAACCCAGGGAACAGTCAACCGAATGCTGGGGGAACCACTAATCTTCAAGCTATTATTGAAGCCATTGGGGGCTTAACCAATATAGTGCAACATCAAGTAGGAGCCACCAATCCGACTAGTGCTTTGGACAAGTTTAGGAAGCTTGACCCTCCTGCTTTCAAGGGTACAAAGGATCCAATTGAGGCTGACAACTGGCTTAAGGAGATAGAAAGGCTCTTTAGAGCAATGGAAGTTAGTGATGAGCAACGAGTTATTCTTGCTGTTTTTGTACTGAAAGGTGATGCATTGGAATGGTGGGAGTCCACAGAGAGGACACATGGAAGAGAAGTTATAACTTGGCAGCATTTTGTTGAGCTATTTCGTAAGAGGTATTTTCCTGATTGTTTGATGGTGCAAAAGGAAGCTGAGTTCATTCGCATAGCACAAGGTACTCAATCAGTGTATGAGAATGAGCGGAAATTTGCTGAATTATCCCGCTTTGCTCCACACATGGTTGACACGGAAGCAAGGAAGGCTAGACATTTTGAAAGAGGTTTAAGGGAGGAAATTCAGGGACCCGTCTCCATGTTCAAATTGGAAACATACGCAGAAGTGGTGGATCGAGCTCTCATAGCAGAGAGAAATTGCAATCGTCTCTCAAGGGCCAATGATCAAGAGAGGAAGCCAAACCAGAATAATTTTCTTAAGGGAAAGTCTAGTGGAAGTTCATTCAAGAAGCAAGGGGTGCCTAATTCAAATAAGAAGGCATACAAAACTTGTCCAAGATGTGGAAAGGCTCATAGTGGAACATGTTATTTAGAGTCAAGGGCGTGTTTTAAATGTGGCAAGACTGGACACTTCATCAAGGAATTTCCAGATTTGCGAGCTGAACAAACTACCAATACAAATGGGAGCCAACAGAAACCCAAGGTTCAGGGTCGAGTTTTTGCTTTGACTAAACAGGACGCCGAGGCATCCCCATCAGTGGTTTCAGGTACACTTCTTGTCTCCAGTCAACATGCACAAGTGTTATTTGATTCTGGTTCAACCCATTCTTTCATCTCACGTAGACTTGCACAAAGGCTAAACATGGAACCTGAGAGTTTAAATTATGAATTGTGTGTTGCTACACCTGCTGGACAACAAATGATTACCCATAAAGTGTACAAGTCTTGTAATGTTTTAGTCTCTGGGAGGGAATTAAAAGCAGATCTTATGTTGCTTGATATGTTTGAGTTTGATGTGATTTTAGGGATGGATTGGTTATCTACTTTTCATACTTCCATAGAGTGTTTTGGGAAGAAGGTAGTATTTAGAATTCCTGGGGAGCCAGAATTCTTCTTAGAGGGAGATCGTGTGGTGAAACCACCTTTATTGATTTCAGTGATGCAGGCAAGACGATTGCTAAGGAAGGGTTGTGAAGGGTTCCTTGTTTGTGCTTTGAAGGGTGATAAAATTGAATTAAAAGTTGAAGACATTCCAGTGGTGAAAGAGTTCCCAGATGTGTTCTCTGAGGACTTACCTGGATTACCCCCTGACAGAGAGGTTGAGTTCACTATTGACCTAGTACCTGGTACTGGCCCAATTTCCAAAGCACCTTATAGAATGGCCCCTACAGAGCTCAATGAATTGAAGGGGCAATTGCAAGACTTGCTTGATAAAGGCTTTATTCGGCCTAGTGCTTCCCCTTGGGGTGCTCCGGTGTTGTTTGTTAAGAAGAAGGATGGTAGTATGCGGTTGTGCATTGACTATAGGGAGTTGAACAAGGTAACCGTCAGAAACAAATACCCTTTGCCACGAATTGATGATTTGTTTGGTCAGCTTCAAGGCGCTCAAGTCTTCTCTAAAATTGACTTGAGATCTGGTTATCATCAGTTAAGAGTTAAGGAGGATGACATACCAAAGACAGCTTTTCGAACTAGGTATGGTCATTATGAGTTCTTAGTGATGCCTTTTGGTCTAACAAATGCTCCAGCTGTTTTTATGGATTTGATGAATAGGGTATTTCATGAGTACTTGGATCGGTTTGTTATTGTTTTCATTGATGACATCTTGGTTTACTCTAAAAGCCAAGAAGAGCATGAGGAACACTTGAGAATGGTTTTGCAAATTTTAAGAGACAAGCTGTTGTATGCTAAATTGAAGAAGTGTGAGTTCTGGTTGAATCAAGTGGTGTTCTTAGGACATGTGATCTCTAGAGATGGAATTACAGTGGACCCTAGTAAGATTGAAGCTGTAGTTAATTGGGCTGTCCCTACTAATGTAAGTGAGGTAAGAAGTTTTTTGGGCCTTGCAGGTTATTACAGAAGATTTGTGGAAGGATTTTCTAGTATTGCAACTCCTTTGACTCGATTAATTCGAAAACATGCAAAGTTTGATTGGACAGAAGAGTGTGAAAGAAGTTTCCAGGAGTTGAAGCAACGGTTGATTTCTGCACCAGTATTGACTATTCCATCTAGTTCTGGTGGTTTTGTGATATATAGTGATGCATCTCGTAAGGGTCTTGGTTGTGTTCTAATGCAGCACGGGAAGGTGGTTGCTTATGCCTCTCGACAACTAAAGAATTATGAACAGAATTATCCAACTCATGATTTGGAATTGGCAGCAGTGGTTTTTGCATTGAAGATTTGGAGGCATTATTTATATGGTGAGAGATGTGAAATATACACTGACCATAAAAGTTTGAAGTACATATACACTCAGAAAGAATTAAATTTGAGGCAAAGGAGATGGTTAGAATTAATTAAAGACTATGATTGTTCCATAAATTACCATCCTGGTAAAGCCAATGTTGTGGCTGATGCACTTAGCCGAAAGTCGTATAGCTTCTCAGCTGCTTTATTAACTACTCAGAAGCATATTATTGTTGATCTTCAGAAACTTGGAGTAGACATAGTGACTGGAGACTCCCAATCCTACCTGGCAAGTTTAAGTGTACAACCAACTTTAATTGATAAGATCAAAGCTGCTCAAAGTGGTGACCCTCAATTGTTTAAGATCATGGAACAAGTACGTGGTGGAAGTAGATTTGATTTTAATATCTCTAATGATGGTGTTTTGAGATTTGGTAATAGGCTTTGTGTGCCTAATGATTCATTGATTAAAAGAGAGATTTTGGAGGAGGCCCATCGTTCGCCTTATACAATGCATCTGGGTAGTACCAAGATGTATCATGACCTTCGAGAAGTTTATTGGTGGATCAACATGAAAAGAGAAATTGCTCAATTTGTGGAACAATGTTTGATTTGCCAGCAAGTCAAAGTGGAACATCAGAGACCATCAGGGTTGTTACAACCTTTACCTATTCCTGAGAGGAAGTGGGAGAATATCACCATGGACTTTGTGTGTGGGTTACCAAGATCACCTAAGAATCATGATGCTATTTGGGTGGTGGTGGATAGGTTGACTAAATCTGCCCACTTCATTCCAATTAGAATGAACTACTCTCTTGACAAACTGGCTGAACTTTATATAAATAAGATTGTGAGGTTGCATGGAGTACCAGCTTCTATTGTATCTGATAGAGATTCGAGATTCACTTCGGGGTTCTGGGATAGTTTGCAAAAAGCCTTGGGTACTAAGTTGAACTTTAGTACTGCTTGCCACCCTCAAACAGATGGACAGTCCGAGAGAACTATCCAAACTTTAGAAGACATGTTGAGAGCTTGTGTCTTGGATTTCAAGGGTAGTTGGAATGACTATTTGACTTTGGTGGAGTTTGCTTATAACAATAGCTATCACTCCAGTATTAAGATGGCACCTTATGAGGCTTTGTATGGGAGAAAGTGTAGATCCCCGGTTTGTTGGGATGAGGTTGGAGAGAGGAGAATCTTGGGTCCTGAGATTGTTCAAAGGACCAGTGAAAAGATTGATGTAATTCGGGGAAGGTTACGTGCAGCTCAAAGTAGACAGA
This sequence comes from Lithocarpus polystachyus, assembly GCA_033629205.1. Lineage (NCBI taxonomy): Eukaryota > Viridiplantae > Streptophyta > Magnoliopsida > Fagales > Fagaceae > Lithocarpus > Lithocarpus polystachyus. The sequence continues at coordinate 71,802,635 of CM066162.1, forward strand.
AAAGTTATGCTGATCTGCGGAGAAGAGAAGTGGAATTTGAAATAGGAGACATGGTTTTCATTCGAGTGGCACCTATGAAAGGAGTTATGAGGTTTGGCAAGAAGGGTAAGTTAAGCCCTAGGTACGTGGGGCCCTTTGAAATTTTGGAGAGAGTTGGTTCTGTTGCTTACCGGCTTGCTTTACCACCGTCTTTGTCAAGGTTACATAACGTTTTCCATGTATCCATGTTGAGAAGGTATGTCCCTGATCCTTCTCATATTTTGAGTTATGAGCCACTTCAAGTCAAAGAGAACTTATCCTATGAGGAAGTCCCAATTCAAATTCTAGACCATAAAGAGCAAGTGCTACGTAATAAGACTATACAGTTGGTCAAAGTATTATGGAGGAATCATTCCATAGAAGAAGCTTCATGGGAGCATAAAGACGAAATGCAATCCAAATATCCCCAGTTGTTTCAAAAGTGAGGTATGTTTTGAATTTTCGAGGACGAAAATTTTATAAGAGGAGGAGAATGTAACACCCGTCTCACTTAAATTTAATTTAACTGCTTCTAGAGTGGATTTGATGAATCGCTTAATTTTTGTGTGGAGGAGATAATTATTTTATATTATGATTTCTACAATAATAATAATAATAAAAAAAAGGGGTAACGTGAATAATTATTTTGTGGTTTATTCAAAATTAATTTATAGCCTCCTAGCCTATGTAAACAACCTTATAATGAGTTTAGTGGAAAGGTAGGTCTTGGGAGCTTATTTTAGTTTTTAGTGGGCTTCTAAATTTTCAGCCCAAGTGAAAAATAGCTTTGATATGACAGAAAATTAGGGCTTCCTGGGGATAGGTAGAGAGAAAGACGCTAGACAAAAAAAAAAAAAAAAACTACAGCAAAAAGGACTGGGGACTGTGCGCTACAGGGGGGGGCAGCCAGCAAACCTTATTTTCAGTTTGGGGGTAAACGTTGATTTGTGCAAGCCTTTGATTCTGTTGGGCACTTAGCAGCCAGCAAATTCTAAGTGCATGTGAGGTAAACTTTAATTTGCAAGCCATTGTATTTTCGCTGGACAGTTGGTGTTTAAAGGAGACTTTTGTCTCTTTGCTGATTCAAACTTTTGGAAATCTAATACTTGTTGCACAGGAATAGAGTTTATATTATATTATTGTAGAATTATATAGAGAGGAAAGAATTATAATATCATAGATTAGGGATGCGGCACTGTAGAATTATAATATCATGATGATTTCCCAACATTAGCCCTATTAGCCTTCAATGTGACCCTCTCCTCATCCCAAGTATGATCTACGACAACCAATCTTTGAGGGTTTTTACTGTCTTGGAATAAAGATTCCCTTGTTTTAGCACTCGTCGTAGTGCGCGGTCGGCCCAACAATGAACCGGATTGCCAGACACTCTTTCTCGTGCATCCGTGACCGCACAAATCCTACACTAGGGCAGCTTATCTTTATGCACTCATTCAGGACCTCCAGATGTCTTGAACATCATTTTCAAAGCCCATTTCACCCGATTCAAGGGTCGGTTTAGCCCTGGTAGTCAGAATTTACAATGGAAAAATGTTGGAGGCCGTTCTCAACCATCCGGTAGCTTTTTAAGCCCATTTGGAGGAAAGAGGGAGTCATTTCTCATGATGTTGCCTCAAGAAGCAGTCTTTAAATCTTTATCCCACTTGGGTAATAATAAGAGCAACCAGTGCATGCTGCCTCATGGTGTATCTAAGGAGATCGTGTTCCAAATGTTTGCAGTCGAGGCCACTTTTAGCTAGTTTGCAGGCTCGGAACCCCGCAAAACCCTAAATTAGGGCAGTTTATTTTACGCGGTTCCCTCCCCTTTGTCCAATATACAAGAATGGGTCCATCCCACTAAGGATATGTCTCTCATGTCAAGAATTGCGTGAAACCTTAAACTAGGGAAGTTTGTTTCAAGCGATCTTTCCATTCTCTCTCCCCCCAACGGGACGATCATTGTTCAAAAGCCACCAGTAAACCCATGAAATTATGGTGCAAAACAAGTGTGACACAAGTTGGTTCAAAACCACCATCCATGATGAATGCGATAATGCATGCATACGTCAACGACCCTCTCAAAGGCAATTTTCAAAGTTATACATATAAGTCCTAATTAGAGACATTGTTTTTCATGAACATCGGTAGCCCTCTCAAGGCAATTTCTGGAGTTTTGCATATAAGTCCTAATCAGAGGCATCGTTTTTCACGCACATCAACAGCCCTCTTAATGGTGATTTCCAGAGTTATACATATAAGTCCTAATCAAAGGCATTATTTCACATACACGTCAGCAGCCCTCGTAAAGGCAATTTTCCTAAAGTCATACATCAGCAGTACTTTTAAAGGCAGTTTACAGATTTATACATATTCGTCTTACTCAGAGCCATTGTTTTTCCCATACATTGGCACCCCCTCAAAGGCGGTTATTCCAGAATTGTACATATAAGTCCTACCTAGAGGCATTGTTTTTCACACATGTTGGCAACCCTTTTGAAGGTAGTTCCCAGATTTACGCATGTAAGTCCTACCCAGAGGCATTTCTTTTCACACACATCAGCAGCCCTCTCAAAGGCAATTTACAGATTTATACATATAAGTCCTACCTAGAGGCATTGTCTTTCACACACGTCGGCAGCCCCCACAAAGGCGACTTCTCTATGGTGATACATCTGCTCTCTTAAAGGTGATCTGCTAGAGTTATGTACATAAGCCCTACCAAAAGGCATTGCTTCTCACCTATGTCTACAGCCCTCTCAATGGCGATTTCCTAGAGTTATACATGTAAGTCTTGATCAAAGGCATTGCTTCTCGCATATGTCTACGGCCTTCTCAAAGGCGATTTCTCTATGGTGAAATGGCAGTCCTCTAAAAGGCGATTTCTAGAGTTATACATATAAGTCCTAATCAAAGGCATTGTTTCACATACATTGGCAACCTTTTTGAAGGTGATTTACAGAATTATACATGCAAGTCCTAGCAAGAGGCATTGTTCTATACATACATCATGAAGCAAGGAGATAATATCATACATTAAGGCCCACTGTGGGGCAATACAATACACACATGTCCATGCTTATCAAGAGGCAATGAATAATATACATACATAATTGGCCCATCATGGGGCAATGTCTACAAGGTATGTGAAAATATACATGCCCACATAGAGGCTACATCATGCTACAACAAATGGTTAACCCTACGGCGAATTATCACCCTTGAAAAACTAGTCTATATCATCATCATCATTGTCGTCGCCTGCAAAAGGGTCGTTGGAAGGACTAGCACTGCTTGAAGTGCCGAGAGCCTACCCTAGATCCTAGGAAGGCCCCAGACCTTGATCAAAAGAACCCCAACCACTCGACGGGCCTGGTGGAACTGGTATATACCCAGGCTCGTGCGGAGGAATGATGGGCTCCCAACCTGGAATTTGAGAAGGAGACGAAACAGGAAAACGAGATGCTTGTAACTCTCCCGTCAAGACCATGGTATAGCCATAAACCATGGCTAACTCGCTCTGAAGCTAGCTTCGCTCTCTCTCTTCCATGGTAGCTCGAACCTCTCTATTGCTCTGCCAGAGCTCCCTTTCCCGAGCTAATGCCCGAGCAGTTTCCTCCTGCATGTGTGCCTCCCTAGTGGCAAGGGTGGCCTCAAGCTCTGTGACCCTAGCTTGCAAAGCCTCTGCACGTACTCTCCACTTTGCTCTAGAGGCCACCTAGGCACGAATAATGCCTCTCAGCACTCTATCTCCTCTCACAAGGACATCTCCAATAATATGCCCTGCGGAGGACTCTGTAAACCAAATGGCATAATCCCTGCTGGTATCCACATAAGCGTCAAAAGAACCCGTCGCATAAGTTGGGTCATCCAAGACAACGGACTCAAATGACAATATAAGAAGAGGTGGATTTCTAGGTACTTCATAAACTAGCATGACCTAATGGAAGGTCCTCTTTGCCAAAAACCCAGCTCGACAAGGCCTAAAACCATTGTCGTATCCTCGACTGGCCCATAGCAATAGTGAGCTCCGGTCTCCCTAGCAACAAACCATCATAAAGGCAAACTACCATCTCATCCCGGATGTCACAGTCTAAGGCTACAGAGATAGTGACCGATTGCACTGCAACAACCCTGGTGATTGCATAGAGAGCCCAAGTGTACGCTCAAGGATACATTGTCACTGACAAACCTAAGTACCATGGTTGTAAGGTTGGGATGTACTTATATGCCCACCACATCAAAATCTACCAACATCCCTCCAGACTCTTGAAATCCTGCTGGGAAGCTCTCCTCAGGAATGCGTTGAAAAAGCCGTAAGTGATAGATCCCTAGTCGTATCACCCACTGTCGGAAACTGCTCTTATGGCCCATCGCAGCTGGCAGGTTAACACCGACCGGTTGTTGCCAAAAAAGCAACTACCAAGAAAGCACAGGAAGAACCGCTGAAGATGAATGTTGGTAAGAACCACACCCTAGGGAATGCTGCCCTGTAGCCACTCCAGTGCGAATCTGTGGCGATGCAGTGGGCCCAAAATATCCTCTCATGTCCACAACCAATGGAAGAGGGATGCCCAAAAGCTCGCTGGCCATCTCAAAGCTCATCTCATCGGTTGGAATTGGGAAGCCACTAAATTTGATACCTAGGATGGCTGTCCAATCAAGAGAGAGGATCGCATACTCCCCACAGCTCAAGTGAAAGGTGCCCATCTCGACATGAAATTACCGTGCTAAAGCCTCCCAAATCCCATGCCTTAAGGTGTATGGGAGGATCTGTAGGAAATCCTCAAATCCCTGCTCTCTTAGAAACTCAGCATATCGCTGGTGGGTCCCAAGAGCAAACAGCACCCGAAGAAAAGTGGACTAAGCATCCTGACCCCAGATCTTGTCAGCCCTCTGCATTCAAAATTAGAAGCTATTCGTTAGCACATACACATAACAGGAATCTGAATGACCAAGAAAGAAATAAAATGTACCTCTCCCTTTCGCGCCTGAGTGGAAGGATGATCCTTTAGCCTGTGCTAAAGGTAAGTGCCTCTTACACCTCTGTCTACAGATCTAGTACTAGTGTGGGCCTCGGCCTGATGTGGTGGGAACCTCGGCCTCAAACTGCACCTTTGAGCACCCAAGTCGGCACGGACCTCATCCCTGGAAAAGTCAGCTTTTATGTCAGACTCGCGTCATTCCTCTAGAGGCCACTCTCATTGTAGCCGGCCTACGCCTTGAGGGAGCCCCATTAGAAACAGTACGGGACTTAGAGGAGACGTTGGCCATCTCAATTAAACATCGCATCCTAGATCGGGTCTCCATAGGTATACCGCTGGCGGGCCTAGGTCATCTTCCCTACAGTCAAAATGGCTCTGCAAAACCCGAGCCGCCTGCTCACTAGTGGAAATGGTCTCATCGTCAGAAGAATCATCTGCGAGGGATGTAGCATAAACGGAGGCCTTCCCTCGGTCTCCCTGTAACTAGCCCTTCAAGACATGATCTACAAAACATCAAGAAATCCAAAGCACAAGTGGTAAGCCCATAAGTTAAATGGCAATGTAGATGAACTAACACTTTTTCCTAAACATGTTATACAGGTCTATGTCAAGCATATGATCTCATAAGAAAGAAAATTCTTACAAAGCATTCTACGATGGGTAAAACTGTGGCCATGCCTCGAGCTCACATTCTACAGCAGGTAAGCTAGCGACTGTGTCCTAGGCTCATGTTCTACACCGAGTAAACCAGCAGCAGCGCTCTAGGCTCACATTCTACAGTGGGTAAACTGGCGGCCATGCGTCGGGCTCACATTCTATAGCGAGTAAACTAGCGACCGCGTTGTAGACTCACATTCTACAGCGAGTAAACCAGCGACCGCGTCCTGGACTCACATTCACTAAGAATTTCCAAGTTCCTTATCTACAGCGAGTAAACTAGCCGCATCCTAGGCTCACATTCTATAGTGGTTAAATTGGCGACCGCACCCTAGACTCACATTCATTCAAGAGTTTTCAAGATTTCTGATTTACAGTGAGTAAACTAGCGGCCGTGCCCTAGGCTCACATTTCCACTATTCCTGAATACCCGGTAAGTCTCCTTACTTGTTTTTAGCATTTAAATTCCCACATATTTATGCATTCATATAACAAAAAACTAAAACAAAAAAAAAAAAATATATATATATATATATATGTATATGTGCATTTGCCTAAGATAGCATGGCATAAATCATGGCAAAAAAATATATATGTGCTTACGAAAATTCAAAAAATAAAATAAACACTAGCATGCATCTCTAGTAGTATGCTACTAACATTTTGTAGAAAAAGCAAGAGAAAGAAGGAAAATAGACACTGACCTCAAGTGCAAAAAAGACTGAAATAGCGGATTGAAGCTGAAAAGACGGACCCACTAAGCTCGAGACCGCTCCAGAGAATTTTTTAGAAGTGAGAAATGAAAGAAAAGTGAGAAATGATGATAAAATGAGCCACAATTGGGCATTTATAGGCCCTAGGCTGCCCGGCGCACCCTCTAGGGCCGCCGGGCAGCGTTGACCAGGTCAAACCCAAAAAAAAAAAAAAATCACTCCTTTCTCCTTTCCTAGAGTTTAGAGACGTGCCCTCAAAATATTTCAATAATAGCTGCAGTAGATCGGTCGAGTCAGGTAAAGTTCGGTCTCAATCCATAAATAGTCTCCGTGCGCAAATTTGAGGGCAACAAAATTTGAAATCACGTTCTTTATCCGACATCTCTTATTGCACTCAAGATGGCAGATAAAGAAGGGGCAGCTGTTGATTCCTCTGCCCTGGATTTGCGTGCCGGATCCCAAAAAATCTAAAAATATTATTTTCTCCCCATGGGGCAGCAAGAACATCCAGAATGACGTGGTTCAACCCGTTCAGGCACCGGAGCACCTAAAGTGCCTTTTTTAGCCAAAATGACCAAAATGCTCCTAGTTAACCCTAGGTTTGACCGAAGGTCAAACGAGGCCAAAGCCCTCACAAAATGACCATTTTTTTTTTGGTTTTACATCTAACCCGAGCTTCTCGGAGATTTTTAACAACTTTGACCAAGTTTGACCTAAAGTCATCTTAGGTGGGCCCAAAAGTCCTAATTTTGATTCGGCTGTCAGAACGAGTTGAAACCAATGCCATTGTGAAGATTATCAGATTCTCATTCCAAAGACCGTTCATGGGTCGAAATTGGAGTTAGAATGGCTGAGATATCACAAAAACTAGGATGACACACCGATTGATGCACCACTAACTTCTAAGAACCATAACTTTTGATCCGACCGTTGGATTTTCAAGTTTCATACCTTTTCAAAAATTGGAAATCAAAACCTTTCCCAGGGTGTCAAGATCAACCCAATCATAGGAAGTTGGAGGCTGTAGGGACGCTGCCTCAAAGTTCGTGCCAAGGCTATAAATAGCCCCAAACACCCATCAGACCCAAAGGAGACCACATTTTTCTGAGTTTTGCTCTCTGGCTGGTATTTTTCCACAAGTTTTTCCCTCTTCCAAACACAAAAAACACACAAAAAAAAAAAACCCAAAAAACACATCAAAGCTTCTTGATTCTTCTCGCTTCACCAAAATACACAAGGTATTGTTCTTATACCCAATCTTCTTTTCCTTGGTTCTACACTTGGGATTTGGGGTTTAGGGGTGTGGATGAAGCTTAATGTATTCATTTCCATGCTATATGGTTAGATCCTTGGCTTCACATGTTTATATGCTTGGATTCACAATCTTCCATATTTATGTGCTAAGTTTCTACATTTTTACATGTATGTTTCATTCAACTTGTTGATTCCTAACAGAAATTGGCTCGTGGGTACAGCAGGAATGTGAGGCATAGAGAGTTCTTCATAGGAGACCTGGCTTTGCGAAGAGCTGTGGGAAGCATGAAAGACCAAAACGCAGGAAAGCTCGCCCCAAACTAGGAAAGGCCTTACTGAGTGACAACCGTAGTTGGAACGGGGGCTTACTATCTGGAGGAAATGGAAGAAAGACCCTTGCCTTGACCTTGGAACGTCCGTAATTTATAGAAATATTATCCTTGTTAGTAATTATTGTAAAAAAAGTCCAATGTTGTAAGTAGTTTTGAACAGAGTACGTGGAACAGATCCAGTTGTTTTTCATCACAATACTGTTGAAAGTTGTTTAGTTAGTTTACGTGATGTTTGTCAATACTGTTAAGGACAGAAACCTAGTCTCGGCTTGACCCTAGTCACCAACTAGGTGGAAACCTTAATGAATAGTTTCTAAGGACAGAAACCTAGCCTCGGCCTGACCTTGGACACCAATTAGGTGGAAAACTTAATGAATTATTTCTAAGGACAGAAACCTAGCCTCGGCCTAACCCCAGTCACCAACTAGGCGACAACCTTAATGAATTTTTTCTATGGACTATATGGAAACCTTACCAGATCTTCGGTTTTAAAGACCCAGGATTAAGCCCTGGTCGATAATCGTCTAACTAAAAGACCTCGGCTATATAAACTAAACTACAAGTCATTTGGTTTGAGGTGTTTCCCATGCATCAACGACAATTGCTAACGGAGTTTCACAACATTTCTCAAAGGTTGTAATAACACAACATTTTGGCCAAAGGGGTCGGTTATGCAACATTCAGGTCACCGACCATAAATATTTAGAACAATTTGTGAAATTCATTAGCACGATATCATCCCAAGGTTGTAATAGTGCATTGTAAGCAAGGAATTTAACCGAACATATATACTTAAAGAGTTCAATCTCCATATTTGGCAAACAAAACATTGTTCAATAAAAAAAAAATACAACTTAAATGCATACATAGATTTTAGCAAAATTAAAACAAAAAAGAAACAAAAACTGATTAAGCAAGTCTGTGTCTTCAAGGAGCCAGACCTCGGGTCATGGCGGGGGTGGCCGAGGAAACCTCACTAGCAGTTAGAGGGGTCAGTCTTACATTCACTTTAGGGGTTTCCTAGCCCTTGGGAATGACGTTGGTTGCTAGGTTGTCCACGTCAATCACCACTACGCGGGAGTCGATTTGCTCGGCCAACTCCGCTATACTAGAGCTATCTTCCCTCTCTTCATTTTCTTCACCGGGCTGCTCTTGGGTCGAGGCCTGAATGGGGATCATTGGGCTAGGGGATCTGATTGGGGTCCTTGAACATAGAAGACTTGGGGAGACCAATAGCATTCACTACTGCCATTCAACCTTCTGAAAACTCAAGCCTCCGAGCTTGGAAGACGACCGCACTTGTCGAATTCTCGGCATTAGTGAACCCCTTGTTGTAGAATGCCTACTCAGATGTCTTTATGGTTACCTTCAAGTTTGCAAGCTCTTTGTCACGGGCTAAGACAATGCTTGCGGCCTCGGAAAGTTTGGTCTCAGCCTCCCCGAGCTTGCCCTGTTGGGCCTCAACCTTCTACTCAGCTAGTTCCTGAGCCCTCTCTGCAGAAGTTGCCCTTTGCTTATTAGTGGCCAGCTCAAGGACCTTTTCATTTAAAGTGACCTCGGCCACCTGCTTTAGGGCCTTTTACTTGTTGGCCTCCTCTATGACACCCTCCAGTTGACCCTTTAGGACATGGGTCAGTTAGGCGGCCTAGAACAATAATAGAAGCAGCTAAAGAATTAGTACAGGTCAAGAACTCATACTTAAGCAAAAAAAAAAAAAAAAATGTAAAAGAGAAAGAAAAGAAGAAGGATGAGAAAAAGTGGGCGGGCACATTCACGGCTATATGGTGCCATTTAAGCTTAAGGACGAGGTCTTCATTCCAACACCCTGAGTAGTGCTCAATATCTACGGGCAACAGCAGAGCCTGGCCAAGGCTCTCTGTAACTTGCCTTCCATGCTGCTTCTCCAAGTATGAACAAAGGATTCATTGAGAAGGAACTTGTTGTTAGGATTAGTGCCCTTAAATCCTATTGTAAGATGCCATGTATGATATTATGTATAACATTATTTATTAAATGATGTATGACTTAATATTATGATTAATAAAGTTGTTTTATTATTATCTAAAATAATGGAAACATAAATATTTGGACATTATCATATAGTCCATGAGATGTATAGTATGTGATTTATGTGATTTAGTCATAGAAGATATAGATCACAAGTTTTTTGTAAACTAAGAATTTTGGTTCGTAGTCGGTGATGAAATTGGGCATTTCATCTGCGAAGACTATAATATATGAACTAAGAGGATTTGTCTTGATCATGGAAGTGGAGACTTCTAGTTGATATGTTGATATGTTTTAAGAGTTAAGACATATTGAACTGGACCGCCGTGAGATTTATTATTCTCCTAACGACTGTCAAATAAATAATAAATCTCACGACTTATATTTACGTGAACTCTTAATCCTGAGAGAATATTGGACCTGATAATGAAGTGTAGGTTGCTTTGATATATCAGGAGTGAGATCTAAAGTATCGGTCAAAACCTCAGTATGTTGGGCAGCCACATTTAGTGTTGATGGAACATATATTCTTAAGATGGAATTCATAATCTCTTATCGGAGATATAAAATATTCCCTTGGGATAAGTTTAATGGGTTCAGTTATTTAGAGAGTTAGGCCTAACCACTTTAGTAAGACTAAAGTATATATTTATGAAATTAGACATCATAAATATATGATGAATAACTTTAAAATGATTAAACCGGGTACTCAAGGATTAAGATGTAGTAATTTACAAAGTGGCAGTCTACATTTATGATTTTGTATTACTACGAATATTTTATGAAGGGGTTGCATGTGCAATAAAGTCTTAGGAAATAATTATTGATAAGGCCTAGAGTGCAATTATATTTATATAGTGGTATTAAATATAATTAATGGTAACTTTGGACTTGTCAAGAGTTGACAGAAAAGCCTAAGGCCCATTGGAGCTAGTGTCTTATTTGTTTCCTTTTGATCCCACTCCAAGCCACACACTAAAGCCCAATTGGAAAATCCCAAAAGGCTAGCCCAATTAGATAATCAGTTATTAAGGAAGAAACATACAGAATTTTAAAGGTGAGAGACTTCTTAATGAAATGGTTTTGTATGTAAGTGTTGGACACTTTCTCATTCTCCCTAGATCAAACACATATAACTGATTGAGAGACCACACATCTTGGGCATCAAGTGGAATTGGAGTGAAGATTAAAAGTTTTCCCAAGTGCTTTTCATCTTCGGTTTTGAAATTCACCATACCAAGGTACACTCTCTTGATTCTATATTCTGAAACTTACATAGTGCATGTTATCAATTGCGAATGAAATAGATCCGTTAATTTTCTGTTGCGTATGTTTTGTATGCGATACAAACATGTATTTTTCCATCACTTGTCACCCAGTATGAAGGTGCATTCCCATCTCGAGGAAGGGGGAGCGGAGGTGGAGGCCATGTTGGACCCAACAATTGCCAGTTGATCGTCAAGCCTCATCTCGGAAGGAATGTCCTTGGTCGGCAGAGCTAGAGACTGGAGCGGGGGATTGTGTAGCAGGAGGGGCACCAAACCTTGATAGAGAATTGTCAGTGCCCCTCTGCCTCTTCCTGCGTGGACAAAGATTTCTGAATGCAGGATGAAATTGAGGTCCTGAATCTGTACGACATTCAAGTCGGGTTGAAATCATTTGGAGGCTGTATTAAGAAACAAAGAACAACATTACATGAAAAAGTCAGAAAATGCTCGAACAATTTAAAAAAAAAAAAACAAAAAAAAAACAAAACAACAAAAAAGGGAGGGAGGGAGAGTTAAAACTAAAATTAGTTCTTTAGGGTTATGCTAAATCTTGGGAAGGAAAATACCAACCTATTTGTTGAGGAGAGGTCAGGCAAGTGAGTTCTCTATTAAGCCAATTCCCACTCACTCTAACAAACTCCCCTACAGAATTCGTATTGGAGTCGGGGAGGCACAATATTAGTCTAACCATTGGGTTTCGGGTCTAAAAATGGTCCGTTCTTCAAACTACCCCGAATATTGTATATGAAGTTAATGTCATGGTGTGTGAGGTTTAGGCCACATAGTCAGTATAGATGCCCTACATAACTTACCACCCTATAAAATTTGGGCAGGCACTAGTTGGGGTTGAGCTTGTAAAAGCTGAGAGTCCTAAGTAAGAGGGGATCTACTAAAAACCTAACCCCACCCTTCAGTATGGCCATTAGGGGAAAGAAAACTACCTGGGGTAACCTCTGATCCTCTATATCTCCCTTATGATAGTATGCTAAGTTTACGTCATAAGGGATGTTTAATCTAGTTTTGAAGGACTCTACATCTGCATTAGTGTTTAAAAGATAGGAAAAACCCATTTTTCTACTAAGATAACTAAGGAAGAATAGGAAAGAAAAAGGCAGGGGGTAGAGGAATTTACTGTATAACCTCGTGCTAGAAAAGATGGTCACGGGAGAGATTTAGGGCTCGAGAAGAGGAGATTAGTAAGGTTTTGAACTTGGAAGAAAATAAAGAAGATTATGGCAGAAACCATGACCTTGTTTATAGGGAGAACACCATTTAATGCAACTGCAAGAAGTTAATTAATGCCTACCGTTACTTCTTTCCTCACACACATAGGTAATTGTAGCGTCAGATCATCTTGACCGTTTGATGTAACAGTTATGGCCACACGCGCATAAAGCGCAAGCTATCATGTCCGTTGCATTAATTAGCTGACCGTTGATCTTCCCGATGTGTAATAGTAGTTTTGAAAAATTTAACTAACCCCCGAAGAGAAAGGACCCTAATCCATTTTCCACTTCATGAAAATGGGATTGTGGGGGGCTGTTGTAGGTACCCAGGGTCGGTGACCAATACTAGCCTAGCGTTGTTAGGGTAGGCCTAGCCCAATAGCCATAGTCTAAGGACATAGGATCGGCACTCGGAGGTGGCCTACCATAATTGGGTTGGGCTAGGCCTAGTACAGACGCGTAGGCCTAGAATGGACGAATGGGGGAGCAGTCAATACTTGGGTCGAACCTCGAGCACTGTTAGTGCCTTGGGAAAATTCGTTGCCAAGCGCTATTTGGCATCAGGTGCAAGTTTTAACAGAATCCTCATAAGGAACCAATTTTCTAGGGATTCTGTACAGAAGTGGGGGCTACATGGGAATTGATGCAAAAGTAATTATTTGGATCCCCATTAAGGGGAGACTATAAAAAGGAAGGGAGGATGAATGGAAAGGGGGTTGGGAAACACAGGAAGTTAACAAAACAAGAGGGAAAGAGAGTGAATTATATGGACTAGGTGTGGGAGGAGAAAGGGTGAGAGAACTGGGCTATCAAGACAACGTTTAAAGCTATACCTAGTAGGAGTGCAAGGAAACCTACTATTGATACCCATTTTCACAACACATTTTGTACAAGCTTGATTCAACCAAGTTTCACTTCCTTATGGCTTAATTCATGTATTGTATTATAATTTATTCTTTTAAGCATGGCCTAAGCCCATGCAACTTACTAGGGGAAATCGAGGAAGAGTGGTTTGGAGGGTATGGGTCGATTCCTTTCAGACCTTTTGCATGAGCCCAACCCATGCGTGCTACCAAGTGGGCAAGGGACACTGTTAGCACCTCAGGCTTATGGAAAAGGTCCTGTACCCAAAATTTCCACATTAAAAGAGCTTTTATGAGCTAGGTGACTGTGCCCGTAATTTTTAGCCCAGCTCTATTTTCCACACTAAAACACAGCTGACTCTAAGAAAAAGGTTGAACAGCCTAGCCCACTCAGCCACCCAAATGTAGTTTTCCAATGCCTGCAAAGACCAGAGACAGTTGCCATGAAGAGGAAACAACTTTGTTTCCAAAATCATGTAAAAAGCAACCAAACCTTTTCCTGAGCATAAAACATAATACACCAAGTCATAGAAATAGCATTTGAAAGGTCGAAGGCCTTCCTCCCAAGTAAAAAACTGGTTACAAGCATCCCCTAAAGCTTGATATAAATAATCATCACCAGCCCACAAGGGAGGGAGGACGTTCTACCCATATACCTAAAACTTTAAAGCAAAAGCCCATTCATCCAGTCAACAATCTCACAATTTCGAAGCTTGGGGGTGGAAATATGGGTACAGGGGAACCTTTCCTCTCTTCCTCACAACCTTTCTCAATTTTCTTTTCTAGATGACTATGGGTCGAAGTTTCAGACCTGTTGAATCACGTTTTCCCCATAGAGCTGAAACTTGAAAGAAAAACTCACTGAGCTACGAAACATTCTCACAATTTTGAACCTTATGGGTGGAAATATGGGTACAGGGGAACCTTCGCTCTCCTCCTCACAACCTCTCTCAATTCCTTTTCTCGGTGACTGCGGGTCGAAGTTTCAGACCTGTTATGTTTTTATGCTTTTTCTGCACTTTAGTTATTAGCATTTTGATTCTCTCTTGTCAAAGCACCATTAGCCTTTTGTTCATTATACATTTGGAATTTTGAGCTTGATTTTCCATAATAAACACTTCTAAAGAACCCAAGGGAAGATTTGGGCTAATGTCACATTTTTGGCCCTTGTCAGAAAAACATCCCCGACACCCACCAACAAATAAATTGGAAGCCCAAATTCCCCCCATAGGGAGCACCATTGGGTTTGGGAACCACAGTACGATAAATGCATACTCATTCCTCTCACATGAATTACGGGTTCCCACCATAAATTTAATTAGTGGGACCCACATTTAAGTGAGGGGGGGGGGGGAGTACGCATTTATGGTACTCCGGGAGTACTCAATAATTACCTATGTGTGTGAAGCTCCCTCCTGGAGACTTGAATCCCAGCCCTTGCCCCCTACACCCCACAAGCACTTATACTTATGGAGTGACCACCCCACCAAGAGTACGCGGTGGTAACCCTCGTGGTATTTCAATAACACAATTGACTCTTATATTAGAATTCTAACAATTTTCATTGGATAATAAAAATGACTGTGGATCACGTGAGTTAGAAAAAGTGAACTGTAATTGATTCTCACCCAATACATGAAGTTCACATGTACACTTTCTATCTAATCAGGGCTAACCTAAGGCCTAGCCCAATTAGGCATGGGCCTAAGGTGCACACAATGGCAAATCTCTACCCCCTCATAAAAAAGACATAACTCCCATTATAAGAAGGCCCAAAATTTCACAATAAGTATTTTTTTTTAAATGGTTGTGCATTATTTTCTCATGAATGATACAGATATCAAAATTTTTTAAAATGATAAAACTACTACAAATTTTAACGCGTAAAGTTTGAAAATTATTTTTGAGGAAATAAAATTTACAAATTGAAGTTGCAATGAATGTGATATATACAGAAAAGTTAACGGATGCCCCAAGGGCAGGGGCGAAGCTAAGAGGGAGTGAGAGGGGGCAACTCCCCCACCCCCCCTCCCCCCTTTGGCTCCACCAAAAATTTCACATATGACTTCTATATGTTAATTGTTAAGCACTCTGCCCCTCCTAATAGAAAAAACAAAACAAAAAACTCCACACTTGACTTGAAACCAAATATCAAAAGGAAGGGAAAAAAGTTGCTCCATACATTGCAAAGTCTATATTATGCCAATCACATCTTATATTTATTTTCTTATGCCAAATTTGCCTTTATCATTACTTAGCTCACAATACTTTTTATAGCTAATCACCCTTTTTATTTTTTAAACTATCTCGTTGCACTTCAACTTCAAGGCTTAAATTAGTGGGTCCTAAAATTTACCCAAAATAATAATAATAACCAAAACAAATTATGTCCTTATAATTATAGGGTAGAAAAAAAACTTTCTTTTGTCATATTTTTTTCTTAAAAGCAATCACGTTGGTGAGACATGTATACAGTGTATAGTACTATACTCTTAAGTCTTAACATTCACTGATTTATTTGAAGGAATTAAATTGGATATTTAAATTTTATGTATTTAGATTAGTCTCTTACTTTGATTGATATTAATAATGAATTGATTAATTTCGTTCATTTATTTTGATGATAGGAAATAAAGTATTGATTACTTTGATTGTGTGGTGGACCTTTTTTGCAACTGTAGTCTGGGCTGTCTCTTGCCACATTACTGCCTAATGATTCTGGAAAGGAGAGTCAGGACTGGTTTGACTGCAACACACCCCAAGCCAGCTTGTGCACAAGCTAGAACTCCTTTGCTAAACGCTTGGACAAGTGCCTATGACGGAGGAAACTGTTACAAAAAAGTTATGGCCGGCAAGTGTAATATGACAATAATAAGAAGAATATGTTTACTATCAGCCAGAAGAAAATAGAAAAGCTAAATCATGATCTTAGTAAAGGAGGAGATAATAAAGTGATTAAATGTAGCAGAAATGAGTTAATAGCAATGATAAAAAGAAAGGGAAATAATATTAATGTTTGGTCAACGAAATAAAATGAAGTATGGTTAGTCTGCTATGCTTGATTTCTCAACGGAGTCAAGTCTAGGAAGGGAACCACGCTTCAATGTGGGTAATCTTACTAGGACGTCCTGCCATAGAAATTGCCCACTTTGAGAGAATAGGCCTAGATGGAATTTCCTCAAATTCCTTAATCCTTACTAGATAGTAGGCTTTCAGAGGGAGAGAAAGGAACAGCCTATTAGTGCATGCCTACTATCACACTCTTACTCACTCTCTGTTTTCCTAAGCTAGTTCCTTTTTCCTCTTTAAGTTTCCTGTTTTTCCTCTTATCTTTCACTCCTTTTATTACTTCTTTTTCTCTCTTTTTTTTTTTAATCTCTTCTATTGTTCTTCCCATTTTCTCTGTTCTCCTCCGTTCTCCCTTGTTCTGCCTCCACTGTGCACAGTTAAGGCTCTTTTTTATACTGCCTACCATGATGAGTTTTTACTGTTTTGCCCCTTAACCGCTTTTGTCCTGGTATAGGTGTCCTTCCTAGACCACCCACTGGTCTGTCAGCTGCCCAGCCATCACCACTTACCTATGCTAGCTGTACCACATCCCATTCCCAAAAAAACGAGCTTTATTTTGTTTTCTTACCATGGCATTCCCATCCAAATAAGGGTGGGCATTCTCTCTTACTATCCCCAAAGGCGTGCACCTAGTGATTCCAGCTCATCTTTCCCTCTTTTGGGTGGTATGTCATCCCAGCAAGATATTTCCCCCAAAAGAGCATGAGCGGGAGCCCCATAATAGACTTTCCCCTTCTCCCCACTGCCAGACCATACCCTCTCTTACCTCTGACCTATGGCCCACCACTCCTGTATTGGCTGAGTACAAGTGGGTGGTGCCTGAGCCTTGTGCGTGCTCCACTTCTATTTGTGTCCATGGCTTGTCTACTATTCATCCATTTTCCATGACCTAAGGGCTTGTCTACACGTTCTGCTACTCGTTCTTGACCTCTTGTGGCATGGATGAGTCCCTAGGCTTTCATTCTTTATGTCTTATTTCTTTCCTGGGCTGGGTCTTGCTTGGTCTTGGGCCTTTCCTTCTTCAATCCATCCTTTAACCTCTTTGCGGGCCAATTGACACTCCTGCCATGTTATTATTTGACTTGTGCTTGCTGGGCCTCTTTTGGGCCTGTTGTATGCTTTCCTTTTGCTCAATTCCAGTAGCCTAATACTATCATTGGGCTTGTACTCACGCTGTTTTGGGCTTCCTTGGCCCACTTCATCATTTTCAGGCTCCCTTGGCCCATTTTATTCTTTTGGGCATCCTCGGCTTGTTTCATTTCCTTGGGCATCCCTGACCCATTCCAATCCTTCATTCCCATGGGCTTTTTGCCAAGTCTTTTTGGCTTCCCAGTCCAAGTTACCATATCATTTACTTTCGGGGTTTACAGGCTTTTCCACGAACCCCTATTTACTTAATTCATTCCTTTGGGCTCCTTCGGCCCATTCTTGTTTGCTTTCCATTTCTCATAATGCCCATGAGTTTACTACTTCTTTCTTTGGGCTTCTCTGGGCCCGCTTGCTTTCTTTGAGGCCCTTTTACTATTTTATAGGCCTATGGTCCATTATTCTTGCCGTTCGGGCTTAATGGTTTCCTTTTCAATTTGCTAATTCTTCTTCTTTGTTCTCTCCCATATTATTGGGCTTCTCCCTGTTATTGGACCCCCTTGCCAAAGTGGGTGTCAACATATTGTTATTTATCTTGATTAACAATTCTTTGTTTATTTTGTTATTTATATTGATTAATATTTTTAAGTTAATTTTATCTTTCAGTTTTGCCTTTTAAATCTTGCCCCCTTTAGACTGAAATTATGGCTTCGCCCCTACCTAAGGGCATTGGTTTAAGAAATATTTGTAGAAAATTTTTATGGGAAAAGAAAAACAGTAATCAATTTTTTTGAAAATTTTTATATATTATATATTTCATAAAAGTTGCATCAAAACTTTCCTAAATGATTTATTAATAATTGCCCTAAGGATAGCCGTTAACATTACCCATATATTTAAAGTCAAATTTAAGAGAAAAAAAATCTAATTACATTCCCAATTTTGTGTCATGTGTCCCATATATGGTTTTATTTATTTATTTATTTATTTATTTTGGTGCGGAGTGAGTTATCATATCATATGCTATATATAAAAGCAGAAGTTTTTTCCTGCAATTAAGGCTATACTGCCATATAAGGAAAAAACCTATCTAAAATTCTGCCACGTTGACTATTTAAAAAGTGAAAAATTATATTGTTTCACAGTGTTAAAACACCTTTCGATAGTGTCACGCCCCGAACCCAATCATAAAGATAGGCACGTGACAATTGCCGCAAGCTTATAAAATAAGCACTCTACAAGTGTGCAAGGCCTTTTTAGCAACTAAAATTTATTCTCAAAAATTAAATCAATAAATTCAAAATACCTCAACAATTCCTTTATGAATAGATCTCCAATGATTTAATAGGAATAAAATCCAAATCTCAGGTACATAATGCTAAATGGCCAATAAATACAAAACTATTAGAAAACCATCCAATCCCAAAATCACTAAGCCTCCTTTTTCTGCTTACAACACAACATCAAAACTCCCAACACTTGCTACTCTTCACAATCTGAAACTGGAGGGGAAAAAGGGGTGAGCTAACAACTCAATAAGTAACTAAAGTCCTAATAAGTTCTATCAAACAATAAATCTATAAAGTAATAAGATGTGATATGAGTCTTCAAAAGTTGCAATATATTATGGATTTTCAAAAAAAAAATAACTAAAGAATTTTCATAGTCTTAAAATAATAAGTTGCAAATAGGCCATATACTTTAATCTGACAACAATATTATAAATAGTTTAGAAAGTACTCAGTTTTTTTCAGATATCAAAGCTATAACTTACAATATGTTCCAAAAATACATAAGCAATTTAATGACTCAAAATAGCTCAAATGCTCAAACATTTCCAAAATCACATATGTAGTTTTAAGGACTCAAAATGGTTCAAATATCCAATCGTAATTCATATTCTTAACAATTTTATGACTATGGTCACGCTATATTCCCGTGACTGGGCATCAGAGCACTAATGAATAACCCCCATTGGCTTGGGTATCAGAGTACCAATGAATAACCCCCATTGGCTGGGTATCAGAATACTAATGAATAACCCCCATTGGTTTGGGTATCAGAGTACCAATGAATAACCCCCATTGGCTGGATATCAGAATAAATTCATAGTCAAATTGTTCATATTTATATATATGAA
Source organism: Lithocarpus polystachyus (assembly GCA_033629205.1). Classification (NCBI taxonomy): domain Eukaryota; kingdom Viridiplantae; phylum Streptophyta; class Magnoliopsida; order Fagales; family Fagaceae; genus Lithocarpus; species Lithocarpus polystachyus. Next base: position 71,822,250 of record CM066162.1, read on the forward strand.
ATCATAGTTTCTAACAAAAATATCTTATTCAAACACATTTATATAATCATATATTCAATATTCAAATCTATTTGTGATATTTCTATATTATTTACTTTAAATCATTATATCTATAAAACAGTTAAATAAAATAAACCTTATATTCAATGCTCACGTGTAATTGTGAAAATTCTTACCCTTTACTTTGAATCAGTGTAGCTAAAAGCAATTACATAAATTACATCATATATTCAGTATTCAGATATATTTGTAATAATTCTTTACTTGAAATCAGTAATACAATAGAAATAAAATTGTAATAACTATAAACAATTTAAATAATTAAAATACGCAAAATAAAACCAATTAGGATAAGGTTACTTACCTCCAAAAGCCATACCAAAAAAAACTTTTTCCTAACACTTCCTCTAAAATCCTTAGATATCACCTAGAACAATTTTCAAATATCAATTGCACAATAATCTAATATTTTTAAATAAAATTTATAGGAACACCCGGCCAAAAGAGAGACAACTAAAAAATCCATGTATTTATAATATTTATATATTTCCTCCACTCTATTGCTAATAGAACCTAGGGATAAGGCCTATAGATACACCATACCTATAGCCATATAGGGTCAAAGGTACACCACCTAATCTTCTACACGTGCTCCTTCTTTTTTTTCTTTTTTTTTTTCTTTTTCTTTTTTAAATCTCCATTCACTCCAAGTTCTCATTGAGACAAGGACAAAACTAAGAAAAAGGTACTATATTCTGTATCAAGCAAAATCAAGCCTGCACGGACACATGACCTTTTGCTATTCGCCAAAACCCCAATTTGGTAAACTTGTGCAGAACCAGACCCAAGAGCCTTCTTTTACACTTAACGCAACACAGGGCAGTAAGAAAAATAAATAAATCAAATTCCTTCTTCATTTACATCGATAATCTCATATATAAACAGTCTCACTATTGGCCAAAATACTCACATCAAAGAATATTTTAATACCACATAAAATCTAACTTTGACAAAAGAATAAGATTTCTTAAGCTCTTACCTCAAGAATGTAGTCAATTCTTCTCTGTTTTAATCCTTTGAGTAGTCTCCTCTCTCAAAATATCTCCCATATATATTGACTTAATATGCTTATATAGCTAGGGTTTCAACCCTATTTTCTAAAAAGTCTTTATAATTATAAATTATAAAATTGACCCCACAAGAGATTTACTTAAATACCCTTCCTTTTAATTTTTTTTTTCGGGATATTACAATCTCCCCCACTTATAAGAATTCAATCCTCTGAATTCATCACAAGCTGAACGTATTATCACGCTTCCACCACGCTACTCTAAAACCACAATTATATGGGTCTATACAAATTTATCACTCATCACCATAGTTCAAAACTATTTCACAACATATGCGTAGACTTTTCCTTCCCAAGATTTGTAAGATAAAAAAAATTTCCAAAGCAAACGGAGCCATGATGTTTCCGCTGCATAATACAATACCGCTATAAAATGCCTTACTCAAATACCCATAGTTTAAGAACAACCATATTACGAAAATTATAAGATTCTTTTAAGATATACATATCCCTAGTCTAAATAGCTCTATAAGTTCCTTTCAATATGAATAAAAGTTCCAAGGACCATTTGTTTAGATTAACCACAATATCTGATTTTCCATCAATTATTAATTTCAACAAAATTCCAAGGCCTAAGTAGTCTCCAAAAATCACGACTAGGGAAATCCACAATTTTGAGATTCACCATAGACCATTGAATGTTAGCGTCCGTTTAATTCTCTACCTCAAAATCAAGTAGTGCATCCAAAGTTCCAATCCTTCCTAAGTTCAAAACAAATTTACAACATATGCGTATATCACTATATCTTTTCTACCTCAAGTTTTGTAAGATAGAAATTCCAAAGTCTCCTTAAATAATCTATTGAGCATTGATATAAGGGTCTGTCATAGAACATCTATCTTAATCGTAAATTATCTTCACAAATAAGTAATATTTATTCACCTTTAACCTCTAGATGATACTTGGGCTGGAACTCATTGAAGAGATGGGTTCCTTATAAAATATATATCCTATTGTGAAATCGTAATCTCCAAGTGTACATCGTCTAAAAGGGAATAGTCCATGAAGTATCTCAAACCACTATTCTTCTCTCTTTCTCTCTCTCTCTCTCTCTCTCTCTTGCATCCCAACTCCTTCGATATCCAATCAAAAATATGGTTCACTAGTCCAATTCAATACTATCACGTACTTGTGTTCTATCCACTTCATTTTCTATTGAGCCAATCCATTAACTCTTATTAGTAAGTTCAAAGAATTACATTTCCGGCATCAAAACTTATTTCCCCAGGATATTAAACAATCCTCCAAGTCTATAGAAAGAAATTGAGGACTTCAAACTTCTAAGTAACAGAATATGTCTCAAAAACATTTAGGGACTACCTCACACATATATTAGGCTATGGTAGTCCATGTAGGTCAACCCTAACAAGAACAATGATCCAAAAGAAGGTCGGTCCTTAACATTAGAATCCAAGGAAGTCCACTAATATAGTACTAAATTCTTTAAACACCCTCAGAATTTATATAATAACATATAATATAATGTGAACTACAATAACCACAAATTAATTTCCTTCACACTACGAACTTTCTATTAATTTCCTTACTCCATATAAACTAAAATCAAGGAATCATAGCTCTAACATCAAACCTTAACCCCAAAATAGAGTTCTGCAATTTCCAATTCCCCAAAGCACTCCGAATTCTAAATAGGGTATAAAGAAGACTATCATTCAATAATTAAACCTATGAGAATCTCCCACTGATCAAACTAACCTTAGGTAGGTCGACTATATTAGGCAAAACTATCAATGAGTTTTTCAAAAGATCAATCACAAAACAACATGAAGATTTCCTTTGCTTGTTCCTTTGTCACTCTCTTTTCCTTTTAATAAGAAGAAGAAGTTTTAATAACCAATCTGATCAATTACAAAATTTTCAAGAATAAAATACACCCACTTAATACTAATATAAGATCATAGAAGTATATTAATTAAAATCCTCCCTTTGTATTTATAAGTCACGTATGCATAACCACAAAGACATAAGTATCAAAACCTTCAAATATGATCTCACAAATCATCATATGATGGAACCTCACTTACACTTCTCGTCAAGTCATCAAAAGAACACTATCTATGACCTAATAACCCTCACAAACAATGACTAAAACCATAATCCCTAGTGCACAAACTTTATTCCAAAACAAATCCTAGTATAGAGTCTGCAAGATCATAACTTAAGCTCTGATACCATTATAATTGTCACGCCCCGAACCTAATCATAAAGATAGGCATGTGACAACTGCCGCACGCTTATAAAGTAAGTACTCTACAAGTGTGCAAGGCCTTTTTAGCAACTAAAATTTATTCTCAAAAATTAAATCAATAAATTCAAAATACCTCAACAATTCCTTTATGAATAGATCTCCAATGATTTAATAGGAATAAAATCCAAATCTCAGGTACATAATGCTAAATGGCCAATAAATACAAAACTATTAGAAAACCATCCAATCCCAAAATCACTAAGCCTCCTTTTTCTGCTTACAACACAACATCAAAACTCCCAACACTTGCTACTCTTCACAATCTGAAACTAGAGGGGAAAAAGGGGTGAGCTAACAACTCAATAAGTAACCAAAGTCCTAATAAGTTCTATCAAACAATAAATCTATAAAGTAATAAGATGTGATATGAGTCTTCAAAAGTTGCAATATATTATGGGTTTTCAAAAAAAAAAACTAAAGAATTTTCATAGTCTTAAAATAATAAGTTGCAAATAGGCCACATGCTTTAATCTGACAACATTATTATAAATAGTTTAGAAAGTACTCAGTTTTTTTCAGATATCAAAGCTATAACTTACAATATTTTCCAAAAATACATAAGCAATTTAATGACTCAAAATAGCTCAAATGCTCAAACATTTTCAAAATCACATATGTAGTTTTAAGGGCTCAAAATGGTTCAAATATCCAATCGTAATTCATATTCTTAACAATTTTATGACTATGGTCACGCTATATCCCCGTGACTGGGCATCAGAGTACTAATGAATAACCCCCATTGGCTTGGGTATCAGAGTACCAATGAATAACCCCCATTGGCTGGGTATCAGAATACCAATGAATAACCCCCATTGGTTTGGGTATCAGAGTACCAATGAATAACCCCATTGGCTGGGTATCAGAATAAATTCATAGTCAAATTGTTCATAATTATATATATGAAATCATAGTTTCTAACAAAAATATCTTATTCAAACACATTTATATAATCATATATTCAATATTCAAATCTATTTGTGATATTTCTATGTTATTTACTTTAAATCATTATATCTATAAAACAGTTAAATAAAATAAACCTTATATTCAATGCTCACGTGTAATTGTGAAAATTCTTACCCTTTACTTTGAATCAGAATAGCTAAAAGCAATTACATAAATTACATCATATATTCAGTATTCAGATATATTTGTAATAATTCTTTACTTGAAATTAGTAATACAATAGAAATAAAATTGTAATAACTATAAACAATTTCGATAATTAAAATACACAAAATAAAACAAATTAGGATAATGTTACTTACCTCCAAAAGCCATACCAAAAAGAACTTTTTCCTAACACTTCCTCTAAAATCCTTAGATACCACCTAGAACAATTTTCAAATATCAATTGCACAATAATCTAATATTTTTAAATAAAATTTATAGGAACACCCGGCCAAAAGAGAGACAACTAAAAAATCCATGTATTTATAATATTTATATATTTCCTCCACTCTCTGTTGGTAATAGGACCTAGGGATAAAGCCTATAGATACACCATACCTATAGCAATATAGGGTCAAAGGTACACCACCTAATCTTCTACACATGCTCCTTCTTTTTTTTCTTTTTCTTTTTTTTTTCTTTTTTTTTTAAATCTCCATTCACTCCAAGTTCTCATTGAGACAAGGACAAAACTAAGAAAAAGATATTATATTCTGTATCAAGCAAAATCAAGCCTGCACGGACACATGACCTTTTGCTATTCGCCAAAACCCCAATTTGGTAAACTTGTGCAGAACCAGACCCAAGAGCCTTCTTTTACACTTAACGCAACACAGGGCAGTAAGAAAAATAAATAAATCAAATTCCTTCTTCATTTACATCGATAATCTCATATATAAACAGTCTCACTATTGGCCAAAATACTCACGTCAAAGAATATTTTAATACCACATAAAATCTAACTTTGACAAAAGAATAAGATTTCTTAAGCTCTTACCTCAAGAATGTAGTCAATTCTTCTCTGCTTTAATCCTTTGAGTAGTCTCCTCTCTCAAAATATCTCCCATATATATTGACTTAATATGCTTATATAGCTAGGGTTTCAACCCTATTTTCTAAAAAGTCTTTATAATTATAAATTATAAAATTGACCCCACAAGAGATTTACTTAAATACCCTTCCTTTTAATCTCTTTTTTTTTTTTTTTTTTTTTGGGATATTACAGATAGCCTCTCGGTATAAAAGAAAAATAATCGGTTAAAATACAATTAAAAGGCACGCAATACTCCAAAAAAAAAAAATGCACGATATAGAGAGAGAAGGAGATAGAGTGCATAAGCCGTCAACGTCTGTTCTTTCGCCAGACTTAGAGCTTTGAAATTGCAAGCATATAGCGAGAAAAATCTGTGGGCATTAACATCATTATGCTATATATCTGCCACCATCAGTTCGTCGAAATGATACACTGAATAGCAAAAACAATCCCTTTTACTCCATATTCAGAAGGAATGGATTGAATTTTTCTGGAACATCTTACCGGTGAAGAGAGAAATATCAGTTTCCCTATCACTGTCCGTTTCCTTGCCACATTTAGACCACCAGATCGTTGGAACTGACATCGACATCGATACATTTTTTCCTCTATTTTGTAGGTTTGAGTATGAAAGGTTACTTTTAATTGTGTTTTTTTGTTGGATAGGTTTAGATTTGATTCATTTTTGTTTTGGGTTTTTGGATTCTCTATCAAAATGTTTGTTTTCTCAATTTTAGATATTTGCTTTTTTTTTTTTTTTACTTTGTTTGTTTTTTTTATTACAGAAATCACTAAAAGTATTGATTTAATCTTAATGAAATCATTGGGATTATATAAGAATAGGATTGAATGTTATTCTAATAATGGCGTGACCCATTTTTCACAACCATGTTTCTCTCTCTGCCTCACTTCACTCCTTCACAGTCTCAGTAAGTAATGCTCACTTTTTTTTTTCTTTTTTTTTTTTGGTAACTTCTGATTTTGGAAATTATGATTCATTCATTCTATTCTTTCTTTGCTGAATTTATTTGTGATTAAGGAACTACCATTTGGTATGTGAATGTTCTACTTTATGAAATGGGCAGTGCTTTTATGATTTCCTCTTTTTATTTTGCTTTGTTATAGTGTGAAACTTGGAAAACATTTGTTTTTCTATAAGCTCTATCCAACAAAATACATAGTAGCAATGCTCTCTAACAAAAAAAAAAAAAATCTTCCCATTGAATGACCTTGCAATTCTCTGAATCCATATATGGTAGATAGCACACTTTAACTTATCAATACCCATTTGAGAACTCAATCCCAAGAGCATTCTAATTAATTGGTGAAATTGACACAAATGCATAAGATTATTCTAATTATATGAGTGAAAGAACACTTGAAGAACAATGATCTCGACTCTCTATAATGATTCTGTAGAACAAGTGGTTGATATCACCCCTATATCCCCGTTTAAGAAGCGATAGCCAATTGATAAAAGAGTGTTTAGGAATACAAAAAGGTTGCCAAATCAGTTTATCCCCATTTACTATCTCATGTTTAACTCAAATATTATTCAAAGCAGAAGAATATGAGAACATACTAGATTTAGAGAGAATCCAGTGAACATAATCAACCCCTGCTATTCTAACTTGTGAAAAACTAGCTTGAAAAACTACCACCTGATCTGATCTAGGTGGGGGACAAATCAAGTCATCATCTTGAAGAATACTTAAGAATTTAGCATCATAACTACTCACTGCTTCATATACCAATCTGAATTCAAACTCTCGAAATGAACCACCTTTAGGATGCTAGTTACCATGCCAAAGTACAATTCTTACTCCATTACCTATAGAATGGCTAAACAGAGGTTTAACCATCTCTAAGCTTTAGTATCTTCCTCCAATCCCATGAGCAAATTGGGTGTGTGGACATACCAAAAGCTTTTGCCTTTTAAGAGATAGGTGTGTACCCTTGGAACCCATAAGGAACCTGCCTACATAAAGAGATTCTATACATGCTTAGTAACATCAGCCTTATTCCAGTCCTAGAGCTTTTTAAGCCCCAATCCTCCTTCTGATTTAGAAAAGCAAACCGTGCAGCTTTTCCTGCCTCTAGAGACCATAGAATCAGCACCCATTGACAAAAATCTGTTGAAGCACCTCTTTATCTCTTTGATCACTTGAATACCATAGAGCATGAATCGTATGAGTTGTAACCTCCCTGCAAAAGAAAGTTTTCTGTCACACCAAGAATTTAAAGGCGTGCAGTCACTACTAGACAGTTTTCTAGATATCAAATGCAAGCCGAAATATCTAAGTGGCAGTTGGCCTTCAACAAACTTCAAGAAAGATAATATCAAGGCCATTGTACCTTCACTCTTTCTGGTGTTTGTTTGAAGACATGAAAGAATTTTGAATTCACCTAACAGATTTTCTATGATGCTAATAGAGCCTAGGTGAGCACTAGCTATATGTAAAAGCAGAAGTCTTTTCCCTGCAATTAAGGCCTTGCTGCCACATAGGACAAAACTGTCCATCTAAAAATCTGCACGCTTACAACTAAAAAGCAAAACATTATACTATTTCAGCAACACTAAAACACCAATTGAGAGTCTCTCAATATAAAAAGAAAACTAACTAGTTGAAACTTAAAATTCATTCAAAAGGCTTAATGCGGTGATAGAGAAAAGAAACAAAGTTCATCAAAACTAAACACAAACCAGGAAAATAAATTTCCCCCGATCATTTTAATATTCGCTCTAGTTGCAACAGTGCACATCTCGTACAATCAAAAGGCTTGCTATACAGAGAAAGAGACAGAAATTGTTGCTCCATTCACTGCTCTGTTCATTTGCTGCAACCATCCTTTCTCTTCAACGGTGTATTCAAAAGGTACACATTGATTTTCCTTGGAACTTCTCACTAGCGCTTTTCTTATTTGAATTTGAATTAAAGGCCTTCTATTTACTCTATTTATTTTGATGCTTTGGTCTAAAATTATCATCACTTTTTTTATTTTATCTTTATAAGAATCATCTCTGTTCTTTTGTTTTGAAAACATTAGGAATATTACCCTTGATTAAAGTTTAATGCTTTCAAATATGAAAGTTTAGAGTGTAGAATTTTAAAAACACATAATTATTCGTATAGGCAATTGCAACATTTTAAAATTTTAGAAAACTACCAATACAATCAGTTTTTTTTTTAAAATTTCTTTTAAAAATTTGTGGATTGAATATGCTTTAGATTTGGTTATTTTGGTTGGATTGTTTTTTATTTGGGTATTTGGGTAAGATTTGGTTTTTATTAAGGACACTAGATTAGAATGGTTTAGTTTTGCGTATATATACGCTGCTGTAAATGGAGGACTCTGAATAAGTTTCTTTGAACCCTAAAACATCATTTCAAGTAAAAAGGGTGCTTATGCAAGAGGTTGCTTTCTAACCCTATTGTTCTTATGCTTCTCTTATTATGATGATGCATGCTTTATTGTTTCAAATATTCATATTTTGATTTGATAATTTAGATTATCAAAATATGTTTTTGATTCTTTTATTGTTCCTATAATTTGTTTCTTAGTTTTAGAGATCTGCATGTTCTAAACTAATTTTCTTCAAAATAATTCGGATCTACATCTTCTTAGATGTAGATCTGAATTTTTCTTCAAAATAAAACTGATCTACATCTTCCATAGATGTAGATCTGAATTTTTCTTAAAGATAAAAACGGAATTTGTATCTTTTTTAGATACAGATCTAATTGTTAATGCAGATTTTTGAAATAAAGAAAGAGATCATTAATTGTTGTTTTGTTGTTTGTTTTGTTTGAGTCATGTAGCATGAAATTATTTTGTGAATGAAAATCCTCTACAAAAAAAAAAAAAAAAAAAAAAAAATCTTTTTCAAATATAAAAACAGATTTGATTTTTCTATTATATAAAAGACCATTTTTTTCTCATTACAAAAACAGATCTGATCTTTTACAAAACTGAAAATCATTTTTTTTACACATACAAAATAGATTTAGATTTTAAAAAAAAAATCAAAGTCACTTTTTTTAATCTTTAAAAAAGATCTAAATTCCTTTTTTTTTTTTTTTAAAGAGGATAGATTCATAAATGGTTTTGTGTTGTTTAGTTTACCATGTTCAACATATCATTCATGACATGCATAAAATGGTACATTGGTCACAGGAGTCTAGAAGACTAGACTCTGTCTGGGTAGAATGGGTGCCTTACACCTTCCAATTCTATAACCTAGCCTCTGGATTTAGGTCATTGGTTAAGTAGATCTAGCCTTGTATTTGTTTTATTTTGGGTAGAATGTAACTAGGACAAAAAGCTTTGTAATTACTTGGTAGTTTGTAACTAGGACCCAAAGCCTTGTAATTTTCAATTTTTCACTTGTGTAATTTTTTATTCAATCAATGAAGAGAACAATTCAATTATGTATTTATTTTTTCATTTTTTTTTAAATAAGTGGTGACTCCATACCACTTACCCAAAAAGAGAGGTGCCCTTAAAGGTACCCGAATCTCTTTTTTTGTGGGATGCTCTTTCTTATCGAGGTCTCTCACAGTGATGACTCCACTGGGGATGTCAAGGGCTAAGCTGTTAGGATTAATGCCTTTAAATCCTATTGTAATATGCCATGTATGATATTATGTATGACATTATGTATTAAATGATGTATGACTTAATATTATGGTTAATAAAGTTGCTTTATTCTTATCTAAAATGATGGTAACATGAATATTTGGATATTATCATATAGTCCATGAGATGCATAGTATGTGATTTATGTGAAAAGTCACAGAAAATATAAATCACAAATTCTTTGTAAACTCAGAATTATAGTTCATAGTCGAAGATGAAATTGGGCATTTCATCTGCGAAGACTATAACATATTAACTAAGATGATTTGTCTTGATCATGGAAGTGGAGACTTCTAATTGATATGTTGATATGTTTTAAGAGTTAAGACATATTGAACTGGACCACTGTGAGATTTATTATTCTCCTAATGACTGTCAATTGAATAATAAATCTCACGACTTCTATTCACATGAACTCTTAATCATGAAAGAATAATGGACCAGATCATAAAGTGTAGGTTGCTTTGATATATCAGGAGTGAGATCTAAAGTAACGGTCAAAACCTCAGTATGTTGGGCAGCCACATTTAGTGTTGATGGAACATATATTCTCAAGATGGAATTCATAGTCTCTTAACGGAGATACAAAATATTCCCTTGAGATAAGTTTAATGGGTTCAGTTATTCAGAGAATTAGGCCTAACCACTTTGGTAAGAAATTACTAAAGTATGTATTTATGAAATTGGATTTCATAAATATATGAAGAATAACTTTAAAAGGATTAAACCGAGTAATCAAGGATTAAGATGTAGTAATTTACAAAGTGGCAATCTATATTCATGACTTTGTATTACTACGAATATTTTATGAAGGAGTTGCATGTATAATAAAGTCTTGGGATATAATTTATTAATAAGGCCTAGAGTGCAATTATATTTATATAGTGGTATTAAATATAATTAATGGTAACTTTGGACTTGTCAAGAGTTGACAGAAAAGTCCAAAGCCCATTGGAGCTAGTGTCTTATTTGTTCCCTTTTGGTCCCATTCCAAGCTACACACTAAAGCCCAATTGGGAAGGCCCAAAAGGCTAGCCCAATTAGATGATCAGTTATGTGGAGAGAAACATACATAATTTTTTATTAAGATGAAATGGTTTGTATGTTGGTGTAAGATACTCCTTCATATTCTCTCTAGAACAAACACATAGAACTGATTGAGAGACCACATATCTTGGGCATCAAGTGGAATTGGAGTAAAGATTAAAAGTATTCCCAAGTACTTCTAATCTTTGTTTTGAAATTCACCATACCAAGGTACACTCTCTTGCTCTTATATTCTGAAATTTACATTGTACATGTTATCAATTGCGAATGAAGTAGATCCGTTAATTTTCCACTGCGTATGTTCTGTATGCGATACAAACATGTTATTTTTCCCAACATAAGCTTCATATTAGACTTAAGTGACCAAATGTGTACCTTTGTTTATCATGGTCTTGCATGATATTGTTGATTGTTTGTTTATTTATGTTTGATAGGATGTTGTATGATGTTTTGGTGTATGGAATTTGTTGTTTGTATTGTTTGTTAAAATCTTTCCCTAACTGTCATTGTGTGTGCCATCCAAACAACAATGTATGCACCCCTTTTCAACAACTTTTAGTGGTAGTAACCATGGATCACCGGTCTTCATTAGATTTGAGTACCTAGTGGCAAACTCACCAACTCATAGCCTAAAGTCACTAAATCATTTCTTGTTGACTATAAAGGATAGACCACGCCGTTCGGACCAACGTAATGTTCATTACATTGCAAGTTGGGAGGTGTAACGTCCTAGCTATAGGAAATAATGAAACAACAAACCCACCCTACTACATAATGACTTAGAACCTACCTTTAGGTCGGTCCGGGTTAAAATTGCATTGCATATTATATGTGTTTGTTTTGCTTGGTTGTTTGATGCAGATGGCGATCCAACTTTAATTGACCCAGGAGAGTTTGTTCAAGAGAGAGAGAGAGAGAGAGAGAGAGAGAGAGAGAGAAAGCAAGAGGGGAGAATTTGGTTAAGATCTAAAGGAAGGCTGCAAAGAGGACCTAAGACCGACATTCAAGCCAGTAGCTCCAGTTCCAAGCCCATCACCCCCATCATGGTATTGAAGCCTGTGAGCATAGAGGACACTCCACTGCCGCAACATCACAATCCCATGTCCGACTTACGAGATACTTCAAACCCCAATCAAGCAACCCAATACCCACAAATGGGGGGAGATACTTCGGGCCCCAATCAAATAACCAAACACTCACAAATGGGGGGAGACACTTCAAACCCCAATCAAATTACCAAGCACCAACATATAGGGGGAGACACTTCAAACCTCAATCAAATTACCAAGCATCCACAAATAGGGGGAGACACTTCAATCCCCAGTCAAGTAACCCAAAATCCACAAATGGGGGGAGACACTTCAAACCCCCACATTTGGAGACAGACAACCCAAAACCAAAGTCCACTGAGATTTCAACCTTTTGGATCATAAGTTCAAGCCCAACAAGCCCAATGAATGTTCAACCTTAATGAGCCAAGAAAGAATTGAAGATGTTCTCAACTCCATCTTGGAAGGTCAAGAGAGGATAAATGAAGAGCTAGCCCAAATCTCCTGGATAGACAACTCTACATTACAGGTCAGCTTAGCCAATCAATCTATGCTCTCTACCATTGTGCAAAGATAATTCACCAGAACCTGAAGAGATTTCACACTTCCAATTTCTAAAGAAAAGAGCTAGGGGTTTCAATAAGTTGTCTTTCCAACTATCCTCTCCAATTAACAAGAACATGTCAATGGATTCTGTCCCCAAGGAGGTAGTGCCTTATCACATCGGTAACGGTGCAGTCAAACCATCAACTGGCATTATTTTGAACTACACATGACTTTGAGTGAAGCCTTGGAGAAACTACAAGCTAAGAGATTATTGAAGCCATTGAATCCTAAGCCAATACCACATCTCGTGCCTAAAAGATACAATCTTAACGCTTATTGTAGATATCATCAAGGGAAAGGCCATGCAACTGATGGATGTTATAGCTTAAGGCATGCCATTCAAGATCTGATTGATCAACAACTCATCACTCCGCCTTCATTAGCCAGTCATCATGAATTTGCTTGAATTTTATTTTACAAGTTTTTTAGATTGGCTTTTTGATTTTATTGTTTATTTAGGATTTGCTTTCTAGTTGGTTATTTTCTTAATAAAGTTCATATAGTGTTTGATGTATTCGATTCATCATGTTATTCATATATAAATAAATAAAAATCAGAAAAATAAAAAAAAATCAAGAAAAAAAAATTTTTTTTTGCTCAAGGGGCATTGGGCCTTCTTAGTAACCTTTTTTCTAAAAACCTTTTGCTGTTCCTTCAAAGACTCCAAATTTTTTTCAAAAGCCTTCTTTTCAAGAGAATACAAGAAATTTCATTTGACAAAGCTTCTTCTAAATCATGATGATTAATTTCTTTACCAATCAATTTGTTCCAAAAGGGGATTTAACTTCATTCAATCCATGTAAGGACTTTTGCTAAACATTCAAAATATGATAAGAAAAGGTCATAAAAGGCAATCAAAGAAATACATCCATTCATCCAAATTTCTCAAACCACATACATTCTATCCCAATCTCTACAAAATTTTTCACATTGTTGGAGCATTCATACTTCTATTCCAAGAATAATTTACTAAAAGAGTTTAAGTCACTATGCTCACAAGAAAGCATCATTAGGGATAGTAGGCCGCCTTCGATAACCCACATTATTCCTTGACACCTATTACAATAATTATCCATTGCTAGCCAACTTGAGCTTTAAATAGTTATCCTATTTTTCAATGAACCCACTAAAAACTTAAACCTTAGGTGAGAAAATTAAGTATGTATGCTTTAATCTTAAGATGAGGAAGTGTTGACATTATGGTTTTAGCACCACTTGGTAAGGTCCTCAATGAAGAAAATATGACAAGTTCGAAAGAGGAAGATTCAACAAGTTCAGAAAAGAGAGTTCATCAAAGCTAGGTAGAAAAGAAACCCATCAAGGAGAAATAAGATTTTTAGAAAGCATCAAACTGTGAGAAAAAGAGAAGGCCATCTAGCTAGAAAAGACTTCAACCAAAAAAGAAAGAGAAAGAGAGAAGTGAATGCAAGAATTTTCATCAAGTTGTGAGAAAATACTAATTCATCAAAAGACACGAGAAATATAAGATTCCATGAGAGACCATTCAAGTTAAGAGGGATGAGCAAAAATGAAGACTCATCAAGAGAAAAATCTAATTAAACTGGAGAAGATGAGGAAAAGAAGTAAACAAGACACATTTCATAAAAAAAAGTGTGTTGAATCAAGTTAAGAAAAATGAAAGTGCATTAGAAAGGATAAGAGGGTATCAAGGAGACATACAAATTCATCCAAGAAAGATGGAAGTCTGTCAAATTGAAAAAAAAAATGTTGAGTGAAGCCAATAAATTTTTTTTTTTAAATAATAATAAGAAAAGCTCGCTAGGCTGAAAACCTGAAAGAGCGGTCTAGGCAAAAAATAGAGTTAAAAAAAAAAAAAAGAGCCTGCTAGGCCAAAAACCCGAAAGGGTAGTCTAGGCAAAAATAAGGGCAAAAAAAAAAAAAAAAATGAGAGTTAGCGATTTGATCACAAGATAGGATGCTAAGAAGACTAAAAAGAAGAAGTCATCAAGTTGAAAAGATCAACACCAAATGAAAGGAATCAATGAATACCAATGAGAAGATGATGAACATGACAAAAGTCAATGTAGAAGATGTGGAAAAATATTCCAATGCTTGAATTTAAAGTATTGCATACTTGGGGAAACATAATAAGGGTTTTTGAGCCTTTTATAACCTTCCTTTCAATGACCTAAACCCGGCCTACATTACGACCTTTGAATAAAGCCCTCCTTGAAGTCCTGCTGATTGAAAGCACACATTTACCTTTGATGATATTTTCTCTTGGATTAATAAGGAAAACTGCTCAAGACTATCAAGCTCCACTGGCTGATATCTTTAAAAGAAAAATTTCACAAATTTGTTCTAACCCCCAAATAATCACTTTGTTCATTCCCAACAAAAAATAACTCTTAAGAAAAAAAAAAAACCAAATTCTCAAAAATTTTCAAATCTTCAAATTGGGGATTTCTCCCTTTCTTGCTTATTCCCAATATGTGTGATTCCCAAGCATTTCATTCCTTTGATTGTCTTTGAAGACATAATCTAAAAAATTTTCAGAATGAAGAAGCAAATGTAACACCCGTCTCACTTAAAATTTAATTTAATTACTTCTAGAGAGTAGATTTGATAAATTGCTTAATTATTTTGGAGGAGATAATTAATTTTATATTGTGATTTTTTTTATAATGATAACAATAATAAAAATAATATTAATGTGTTTAGTGGGAATATAAGTGGGTCTTGGAAGTTTATTTTAGTGTAGTGGGCTTCTAAATTTTCAGCCCAACTGAAATTAGCCTTATCATGGAATAGGCTTCTAAACTTTCAGCCCAAGTGCAACAGCTTTATAATGAAATAAAATTAGGGTTTCCTATGTGAAAGGTAGAGAAAGAGACCCTTGAAACTGGAAGCGGCTGTGAAAGAAATTCTGCCAAACTGACAAGACGACATCAAGGTAATTTTCAGCAACTGATATTCGATTTTGTGGTATTGAGATTGCTGAAATTGTGTTTTGCTGGAATTTCACATTCACGTTGTTGGCCGAATATAAATATTTATATATATATTACATCAATAGTTCATGGTTGATTCAAATGGGATTGCCGAATATATATATATATATATATATATATATTACAATTATTAGTGCATTTGATGGTTTGATTCATATTGGTTGACCGAATTGTATAGAATTGCAATTGTGGGCAGCTTTACAATTAAATATATGAGTATTTTAGATGTTAGTTTAGGGAATGCTTTACAATTATTTTAAACTGGAATAGGTTTGGGGGTATGTTAGAAATATATGTTAAATTTTTTACCTTGCCGAATCTTCATAGTGGTTGAGGAATTGTTTTATCAAGAGGAATTTGTGGTTATTAGAGATCCTGCCCATATTGAATTGTTTAATTATTATTTAGGTTCTAGTTGACGTTGTTTTGAGCAATTGAAGCGAAGCTTGGTTTAGCCACTAGAGGTAAGTAGACTTCAACACATGACGTCTCTCAAGACGTATATTTTATATATATATATATATATATATAATTGTGGTAAAAATATATTTATATATATATACATACACATAATTGCAAAAGTGAAGTTTCAAAGACTTATACCATTGTTAGTGCTTTATACATACTCAAACTCTATTATTTATTGTATATTTTTGTAAAACTGTATATGTCAAGAGTGTTTCAAATGGTCAACTAGACAGTCTGCAACCTTTGCCAACACAGGGTTAAGTGTTGGTCTTCGGCCGAAGTAGTGTTAGTGTGGTGTGGTGCAGTGTTATTGTAGCTCTTCGAAGCTAGTGTTGCCTCTTTGAGGTTAGTGTTATTGTTCTCATGGGAAATCACCCACCGAGTGTTTAGCAGCTTTTGTCTGTGTTTGACTAATATTTTTCATATTGAATTACTGTTTATTTACTACTGTTCTTTTAGGTGGAAAATTTCTTATTTTCAAAATAAAATTGTTTCTACCTATTTGAAGCATATTGGCATATAAATGTGGTCATTATTTTATTAATGTTTGCAGTGTTATAGTGAAGTGTTTTATTTTAACAGCTTTATAGAATGTATTATATTACAGTTTAAACTAATTTTAATTGTATCGTGATGACTATATTTTGTCAATGATATTATCGTTTTGTTTTTGGAAGACATCCTCATGTTTGTAGTCTCTTATTGAGCCTTTAGCTCACCCCTTTTTCCATCCTTTCAGATTAGAGTTATGGAGTGTCTTTTGGTGGTAGATCAGTGGAGCCTTAGATTGACGACTTCGTTTGGAGCTTGATAATTGCAGAATTGTTTTAGTAAAATTGTTTCAGGAAAATGAGATTATTATTTTGGAACTATTTTGAGATGTTATTTGGAGATTTTACATTCAAGAATATTATTGTTGTTTTGTTTTTTTATGGATTGTTAAGGAAATCTGATGATATTCAAGAAGTTTATTTGAGGATAAATATTACGCTCTGTTCCATTATATCATTGTTGATTATTTCTAAGACAGGTTATGCATCTAAATCCTTCTTAAGGGTTTGGGGTGTTACAGCAAATTTGTTTACATGTTTTTTAATAATTTCAATTCCTTTCTAGCCAATGAGATTGAGTTAACAATTGAGCATTATGATTAATCAAAGAGGTTGTTCAAAGGATCACATTCTGTTCATTTGAAAAAGATGAAATTTCAAAAAATATCAATCTAATTAAATTTCTTTCTTTTGAAAAAAAAAAAAGGGAAAAAAGAAACTCATTTCAAAAGAAACTCATTAAAAAAAAAAAAGATTTTTCAAAGCTTCATTTTTCAAAATTTTTTTTTCCGAACTACATTTGGACTTGATCCTCTATGAGAAGAGGTACGTAGGCAGCCATTTCAAAGGCCCGGTCATAATCACCCAAAAAGAAACTTCATTTCAAAAAAGATTTTTCAAAACTTCATTTTCCAAAACTTTTTTTCTCGAACTACGTTTGCACCTTTTCAAAGGCCCAGTCACAATCACCCAAAAAGAAACTTCATTAAAAAAAAAAAAAAAATTCAAAGCTGTAGTTTTCAAAACTTTTTTTTTTTTTTTTTTTCTGAACTATGTTTGGACTTGATAGAAAAGGTACGTAGGCAGCCTTTTCAAAGGCTCGGTCACAACACCCAAAAAGAAACTTCATTTCAAAAAAAGATTTATCAAAACCTTTTTTCCCAACTACGTTTGGACCGGATCCTCTATGAGAAGAGGTATGTAGGCAGCCTCTTCAAAGGCCTGGTCACAATCACCCAAAAAGAAACTTCCCTTCAAAAAAGATTTTTCAAAAATTCATTTTTTTCAAAATTTTTTTTTTCGAACTATGTTTATACCTGATCCTCTATGAGAGAGGTAAGTAGGTAGCCTTTCCAAAGTCCTGGTCACAATCACTCAAAAAATTATTTTTTTCAAAGGCTCAAAATTAAAACATTTTTTTGTGTGAATTTAGGCTAGGAGCAATTGTTTTGCATTAAGCATATCATCAATTTTCTGTGCAAGCATGTCTAAGCTAGGGGCATTGGCCCAAAACATTTTTATAATAACTGAGTACTAACAAGTTCATGAGAAGAATCTTTTGCAAGAGGTGGACATGGATTTTTCATCTACTTAACAATCATTATCAATCTTCAGTTCAGAGGTGCCAATCGGCACTCCCACAGAGCTCATTGGCCAAATATCCTAACAATCCTTGTTTTGCCCAGTTTTGTGATTTTGATCTTGTTTTACTCAAATTTTTCTTTATTGAGGCCCCTACACAATAAGATTTTTCAAAATTCACATTGAGATTGAACTAGGGGCATTCAGCCATGTCTCATCCATTTTGAAAAAAAAAAATCATCATCATCATCTATTCAAAAAAAATAATCAATAAAGATTTCCAAAAATCATGCGTCCATTTCTAAATGAAGGGCATTCAGCCATGCCTCATCCATTTTGGAAAAAAAAATCATCTTTTCCTCAAATATCAAGGTTTTCAAAAGTCATGCATCAATTTGCAAACTAGGGGCATTCGGCCATGCCTCATTCATTTTCAAAAATGGGGACCACCATCATCATCTTTTCATGAAAAACCAAGATTTCAAGATTTCAAAAAAAAAAAAATAATAATAATAATGCATTCATTCCAAACTAGGGGCATTCGGCTCCGCCTCATTCAAGTAAGAGCAAACTCCATCAGAACCAATCATGATGAGTTTGAATTGGAACTACAAGACCTCATCAAGTGAATTCTAAACTTGTCTCATTTAAAGTTTCCATATGATCGAAAAAAAATTTTCCCATGACCAAAATCACATGCCGAAAATTCTCATGCCCAAAATCACATGTCAAAATTTTCCCAAGAGCAAAATCACATGTCCAAAAATTCCCATGCCCAAAATCACATGTCCAAAATTCCCATGACCAAAATTACGTGTCCAAAAATTCCCATGCACCCAAAAAAGTCAATGTCCCACAACAAAAAAGATCAATGCCCCACCAAATTTTACCACAGCCAAAATTTTTGACATGTCCATACACAACTACCAAATTTTTACCATAACCATGCCATCAAAAAAATTCCCACATGACCATGTCCATGTACAACCGTTAAAATTCCTACATATCCAAAATCATAACCACAAAAATTTTTTGTGATCCAACGTCACAAACCCCACAATAATATTTCTGTAGCCAAAATACCATATCCACAAAAATTTTTCCGTACCCGCAAAATACATCCATGCACATACCCACAAAATTTTGCCATGTCCATAAAACAAAGATTACACATGCTGACAAATCATCCACATTCATTATGATTTAGTTCAACCAAGCCTACACAACAAATTTTTCATGACTTCAATGCCCCCAAAATTCAAGCCAAAGTTCATCCAACAAACATCACAAATTACCAATATTGCCAAAACTTCACAATTTCAAAGCTCCCAAAATTCAAACCAAAATTTGTCCAACAACATCACAAATTACCAACATTGCTAAAATTCCACGAGCCACCAACATTGTCCAGATTACACCATGACCAAAAGATACAACACTTCAAAAATGCTCCAAAGCCAACATTACACTATGATCAATGATGCAATGCCCCAAATTCCAAAAAGATCACATAACAACACAATGACGGTGTCTCAACATCAAATTTTCAATTCCGAATCTCAAATTCTCAACTCCACGTCCAAATTTTCACATCCCAAACTTCCAATTCTAAATTTTCAAACCCGAAAATTTTCAGGTCCAAACTTTCAATTCCAAATTTTCAAATTCCAAATTCTCAATCAAAATTTTTGAATTCCAATTTTTTTCAAATCCCAAATTTCCAAATTGTAAATTTTTAAAATCTCAAATTCTAAATTTCAAGTTTCAAAATTTCAAGTTGCACAAATTTCAAACCTTAGATTACAAGTTCCAAACTTCAAGCCAAGATTTTTAAGTTCCAAAGTCTTAAAATTTGAAATAAGAATTTTGAAATTTCCAAATTCCAAAAATCAAATGTTTCTCAAAAGAAAAATCTTTTGTCAATAAAACTTTTCTTGATAAAGTTCAAATCAAGAGTGAGCAAATGAAAATCACACATCTCAGAAACAATGGGACCACGAAGCACCTATCAGTTAAAGTCTAACTCTAAATTTTGACTTTTTGCAGAAAGCAAATCTAAGATCGAAGTAGAGGAGGACCTTTAACCGACATTACAAATTCAGAACAAAATAGAAGAGGACCTTAGATCGACATTTCAACAATTCCAGATCAAAGTAGAAGAGGATCTTTGATCATCATTCAATTCCAGATCAAAGTAGAGGAGGACCTTTGATCAACATTCCATCCTATTCCAGATTGAAGTAGAAGAGGACCTTTGATCGCCATCCCATTCCAGATCGAAGTAGAGGAGGACCTTTGATCGACATGTCAACAATTTTAGATCAAGTAGAAGAGGACCTTTGATTGACATTCCATCCCATTCCAAATCAAGTAGAGGAGGACCTTTGATCGACATGTCAATACTTCTAGATCAAGTAGAAGAGGACCTTTGATTGACATTCCATCCCATTCCAGATCGATGTAGCAGAGGACCTTTGATCACCATCCTATTCCAGATCAAAGTAGAGGAGGACCTTTGATCGACATTTCAACAATTCCAGATAAAAGTAGAGGAGGACCTTTGATCGTTATTCAATTCTGGATCAAAGTAGAGGAGGACCTTTGATGACATTTTAACGATTCCAGATCAAAGTAGTGGAGGACCTTTGATCGTCATTCAATTCCAGATCAAAGTAGAGGAGGACCTTTAATTGTCATCAAAGTAGAGGAGGACCTTTGATCACCATCCCACTCCAGATCAAAGTAGAAGAGGACCTTTAATTATCATCCCAGACAACTCCATTTTCAAGATCGGGATAGAAAAGTCCTTTGGCCACCCCAATTGCCAAGAATCATGCCCAGAGTCGTCAACTACCACCTAATTCTGGTATTTTCATTTTTTTTTTGTCAAAAGATATAGCTAGTTCTATGTTCCAAGGTTTTAGGTTCGAGGGCTAGGTAATCTTTGAAAATTCATCCTCAATTAAATCATGGTTGCTAAAATTAGTGTCTTTGTTTTACATTGACATTCGCTTTTCAAGCTTTGCCAACGAGGGCCATTCTGTAGACACTCGATTTTGCATCCACGATTTAATCAAGGAGATGACTGGAGTGACCATCCATGTACCCAAAAAAAAAAATCATTCTTCAATTACATGCATGATTTGTCTTTGCATCGCATGCATCAATGTGTTCTTGCATTGCATGCATTAATTCATTCATTGCATATCATAATAATGATCTTAAGATTCTAACCGTAGCAATGGTGTGTCCGGTGTCTAAATCGAACCATCGGATCGAAAGATATCGCATGATCAAGTTTGCACGGTCTATATGCATTGTGTCTAGGAAGAGTCGGCCGCACATGATTAATTTAAATTAATTCTGATTGGTTGAACAATTAAAATTAATTAAATTATCTTGTGATTAGTTGATGATTAGTGTTTAAAATAGGATTGCATACATGGGAGTAAATAGGGTGATTGGATAACAATTAAATGTAGATAATCTGAACTTTATCAAGATTTATTTTAGGATATTTATCCACAAGATAATTGTTCTTAAAAAGCTTGAATTAACTAGAAAAGAGATAAAAAAAAATCATAGACGAATGATGAAACGCGTCTAGGTACAAGGACTGGTCAAAAAACACTCGAAGGAGAGTCTAAATGGCACCCGAACATGGAAATGTGTTCGGCATCCAAGAGCCAATTCGGGACTTTTGGAGTGCCGAACGGCACTTTAAAAGTGCGGAATTGCCATCATGTGGGCTTTGGCCCAACAACCTTCGGGTGATGATAAGACACACCTTTTTCGACTTTTTCGCAACAGGATGCGTCCGGATTCAAACCCTAGTTGTCCATATATAATTTTTAGAGTCCTCTAACCTCTATAAATAGAGATTGAACCTCATAATTCAGCACATTTTTTCTACGCTTTGAGAGGCATATGTTTTTAGACTCACAAATTATTGATATTAGTTGATCCTCTCTAAAATTTGCTACAAGGATTAGGGTTTTCAGGTTTCAAAGAGAACTGAATAAGTTTCTTTAAACCCTAAAACATCCTCTCAAGTAAAAAGGGTGTTCATGCAAGAGGTTGCTTTCTAACCCTTTTGTTCTTATGCTTCTCTTATCATGATGATGCGTGCTTTATTGTTTCAAATATTATTATTTCGATTTGTTAATTTAGATTATCAAAATATGTTCTTAATTCTTTTATTGTTCCTATAATCTATTTCTTAGTTTTAGAGATCTGTATGTACTAAACTAATTTTCTTCAAAATAATTCGGATCTACATCTTCTTAGATGTAGAACTAAATTTTTCTTCAAAATAAAACTGATCTACATCTTCCTTAGATGTAGATCTGAATTTTTCTTAAAGATAAAAATAGATTTTGTATCTTTTTAGATACAGATCTAATTTTTAATGCATACAGATTTTTGAAATAAAGAAAGAGATCATGAATTGTTGTTTTGTTGTTTGTTTTGTTTGAGTTATGTAGCATGAAATTATTTTGTGAATGAAATCCTCTACAAAAAAGAAAAAGAAAACATATCTTTTTCCAAATATAAAAACAGATCTGATTTTTCTATTATATAAAAAACCATTTTTTTTTTATCATTACAAAAATATATCTGATCTTTTACAAAACTCAAAATCATATTTTTTACAAATACAAAACAAATCTGATTTTTTTTTTTTAAATCAAAGTCAGTTTTTTTAATCATTAAAACAGATTTAAATTTTTTTAAACAAAAGAGGATACATTCATAAATGGTTTTGTGTTGTTTAGTTTATTTCTCATGTTCAACATATCATTCATGACATGCATAAAATGGTACATTGGTTATAAGAGTCTAGAAGACCAGACTCTGTCTGGGTGGAATGGGTGCCTGACACCTTCTCATTCTGTAACCTAGTCTCCGAATTTAGGTCATTGCTTAAGTATATCTAGCCTTGTCTTTTTTTTATTTTGGGCAGAATGTTACTGGGACAAAAAGCCTTATAATTACTTGGTAGTTTGTAAGTAGGACCTAAAGCTATGTAATTTTTCAATTTTCCACTTGTGTAATTTATTTTTTCAATCAATGAAGAGAACAATTCAATCATGTTTTTATTTTTTTCTTTTTAAAAAATAATAATAAATGGCAACTTCGTACCACTTACCCAAAAAGAGAGGTGCCCTAAAAGGTACCCGAATCTCTTTTTTTGATGGACGCTCTTTCTTGTTGAGGTCTCTCACATATTAACTCTCATATCTTTATATTTAAGCTGTCATCTTTATTTATTTTAATTAGATAATATTAAAATGTTACAACAACATTTATGTTGGACTTAGGCTTCAGCTTAGTTTTTGTTCCCATCTAGACTAATTCTAAACCAATGTAAACTTAACTTGAGCACAATATAAAATTGATAACATTTGCTATCAATATTTTTTTCTTATATAGTATTATTATTATTATATAAATACTGGTTGGACAAATTAAAATTGAGAATTTTATTGATAATAGTAGGAACATGGTCTTATGGAGCCTAGCCCAAACAATATTGGGCCATGGGCAAATATAAGCCCACTATAGGCCGGCCTACTTTAAAAATAGGCTTTCCTAAAAGAATTGAGCCTCGGACCACGGACCAGACGGGGTGTCCTTTAGATCTGAGGATTAGTCCACCATGGACCATGTCCGAGGTTAAGATCCATGCCGAACTGGTAGACACAATGAGCCCATCATGCTTCCGAGGAAGAATTCTAGAAGAAATGAGATTGTTTGAGGAAGCCTTCTGAAGCTTCTGAAAATGATTTTATAGTAACCTCTGAATTAATGAGGGTCACATGCTTGGAAAAGTCACATTTAATGCAAGAAGATGGCTTGAATAGTGAAAAAACCCTTAGAAGTCTCCATTCATGATGAAAATGAGGAAGGAAGAGCCTCATGGGATAGAAAGTTAACCAGCTATGCAGGGATAGCACGTCCTAGAGAAGCATGAAGGGAAAATATAAGGGATGATAAAGGCAAAACAGAAGACACACAAGAGAGGGATGAGAAAAAACTAGAGAAAGAATTGTAGAGAGAAAAAGTGAGGATCCTTGTAATGCTATCCAATAACTTAAGCAATATACCTTATTTACATGGTTTTTATGTAAATGTTTATTACTCTTGTTCAAATCTCCCACTATGGATTATTATTAGCCCATAATAAAAATTAGTTGTGATCAAAACATTGCACCTTAATTTAGTTTTGGTCTTGCATAATTGATGCCATATGTGGGAAATTCCACTGAGCAGTAGGTTTGGAGAGAGCAAAGTCTGAAGATGTCAAATAGAAGCGAACTTAGGGTTTCTATATCAAGCGAGTTCGTCGGATCAACTACTGGATTTCATCTTGTCCGAATCAGACGTAGGAGTGAGGAACGCACTAACACCATAGGAACGCCACCAAGCCATATTAGTAGGTCCCGGGCCAACAGTCAGGATAGAGAAATGGATGACCTTAGAAGACAGGTATGATCTTTGCAATAGGAAGTTTGGAGAAAAGATAAAATAGGGAAAGGGTCAAAGAAGATTCACGTTCTACTTGTTGTAGACACCATATTTTATCTACCCTTGATTTGCGTGCCAGACCCCAAAAATTCCAAAAATATTAACTTTCTTCCATGGGGCCAGGGAAAGATCTAGATTGATGTGGCGCAACCCCTTTGAGCATTGGAGCACTCAAAGTGCGATTAGGTCAAATTAACCAAAGTGCCTCTAATTAACCCTTGGTTGACCAAAAGTCAAAGCTAGTCAAAATCATCCCAAAACAACATTTTTTATATTTATACATCAAACTCGAGCTATTCGGTGATTTTCGTCAACTTTGATCAATTTTGACTCGAGGTTGACTCCCGAGGCCCCTAAAAATCCTAATTTTGATTCGACCATCAAAATGGTTTAAGACCAGCATCATTGCAAATATTATTGAATTCCCTTTCCAATGACTATTCATAAGTCGAAATTGGAGTTAAAACGATTGAGATATCCTGAAAACTGTGCAAAGCGCATCAGCTCGCTTCCTGAGGCCATAACATTTGTTCCGACCATCGGAATTTCATTTTCTTTAGTGTTATAGAAACTAGACATCCATATCTTTCCAAGGACACTTAGAATAGCTCTATCGGAGTTTGGTAAGACCTTCAAATATGCATTCGAAGCCGAATCAGGGAAGAAGCTAGGATTACTAATGTCAGCATTGGTCCCGACGGCTACTAAAGGGCCGCCGGCCCCAACTGCCGGAAGTTGAAAGGTCACTTTTGGCCAATAAATCCCCCCAGACCCCTAGATTTCAAAAAAAAAAAAAAAAAAAAAAAACGATTTTGAGCATTTTTGGAGCATTTTCAGGGCTAATTCTCTCTCTTTTCCTCTTTAAATTCTCTCCCAAACACATCCAAAAACCTTTGATTGCTCTCTTTTCTCAAAAATCAAGAGGCAGTATTCTTGCACACTTTTTCCTCTCCTTGGTCTTAGGGCCTTGCATTTGAGGTTTTTAGGGTGTAGGTTTATCTTTTTAGAAACTATCTACACCTTTTGCTTTATCTTGCTTTATAACATGCTTTTCTGATTTCCATAGTATATCTTTGCTTTATCTTGCTATTTAGCATGTTTTATAGCTTTTCTAGCATGTCTCCTTGTTTTCTATCATGTTTTATCACTTTGATGATGTTGGCCTAGTCTTCTTGGGCTAGGATATGCCAAAATATTGTGTTTGTGCTTCGATCTATACGCCTAGGGTCTTTTTTCATGTTTATGCTTAGACCTATATCTTTGTGTGCTCTGTGCCATGTTTATGGGTCTAGATCTACATGTTGGTTGCTATGCCATGAGCTTTTATAGCCTTTTTGTCTCTTGATGTACCTCTTTCTTGTGTTTTGGCCCTTTAGAAGGGTGTAGATCTAGATCTTGTGGTCTAGGCCTACATCTATATACCTAGGCCTATATTAAAGGGTTTGGATCATTTTCTTTATGCATGTGTATGCTTGCTTGCTTCTATGTTTTATATCCATGTTTGCCTGTCTAGATATAGGCTTTGTCATGATTTGTGCCCTCTGTGGACTTATGCTTGTCCGTCTTTGGGGCCACTTGCTAGTGCAGTTGCACCCGTCCCTCTTATGGCTTGTGCTTGTCAGCCTCAGTATGTGATTTATGTGAAAAGTCACAGAAGATATTAATCACAAGTTCTTTGTAAATTAAGAATTTTAGCTCGTAGTCGGTGATGAAATTGGGCATTTCATCATCGAAGACTATGACATATCAACTAAGATGATTTGTCTTGATTATGGAAGTGGAGACTTCTAGTTGATATGTTGATATGTTTTAAGAGTTAAGACATACTGAACTGGACCGCTATGAGATTTATTATTCTCCTAACAATTGTCAAATGAATAATAAATCTCACGACTTCTATTTACTTGAACTCTTAATCTTAGAGAATAATGGACCTTGTCATGAAGTATATGCTGCTTTGATATATCAGGAGTGAGATCTAAAGTCACGGTCAAAACCTCAGTATGTTGGGCAGCCACATTTAGTGTTGATGGAATATATATTCTCAAGATAGAATTCATAGTCTCTTAACGAAGATATAAAATATTCCCTTGAGATAAGTTTAATGGATTTGGTTATTTAGAATGTTAGGCCTATCTACTTTAGTAAAAAGTTACTAAAGTATATATTTTTGAAATTGGATTTTATAAATATATGATGAATAACTTAAAGGATTAAATCGGGTACTCAAGAATTAAGATGTAATAATCTACAAAGTGGCAGTCTACATTAATGACTTTGTATTACTACAAATATTTTATGAAGGGGTTGCAGGTACAATAAAGTCCTGGGATATAATTTATTAATAAGGTCTAGAGTGCAATTATATTTATATTGTGTTATTAAATATAATTAATGGTAAGTTTGGACTTGTCAAAAGTTGACAGAAAAGCCCAAGGCCCATTAGAACTAGTGTCTTTTTTGTTCCATTTTGGTCCCACTCCAAGCCACATACTAAAGCCCAATTGGAAAGAGCCAAAAGTCTAGCCCAAATAGATAATCAGTTATAAGGAGAGAAATATACTGAATTTTGTAAGAGAATGAAATGGTTTGTATAAGAGTGTTGGACACTCTTTTATTCTCTCTTGAACATACACATATAACTGATTGAGAGATCACACTTTTTGGGCACAAGTGGATTTGGAGTGAAGATTAAAAGTGTTCCCAAGTACTTCTAATCTTTAGTTTTGAATTTCACTGCACCATGGTACACTTTCTTGTTCTTGTATTCTGAAATTTACATAGTACATGTTATCAATTGCGAATGAAGTAGATCTGTTAATTTTTCACCACATATGCTTTGTATGCGATACAAACAGGTATTTTGCCATCAAATGGTATTAGAGCAGTCTTTAATTTCGAATCTGTATAACATGTTTTGTGAGTTTTGGAATTAGAGATAGCAATTTCATGTTGTTAGAAGATTATATATATCTAATTTTCTTCATGGTTGTTGAAATTATTTGTAAGTTCATTTAGACCCCTTAAACCCAAACAGATTAACCTAGAGAATTAGCCAAGTGATTAACTTAGATAATTTAAACAAATCTAGGTTAACACAAATATATCAAATCATGTAAAAGTGCGGAATAAAAAAAACACAAAGATCTGATGACCCAGGAAAACCAAACCGGTAAAAAACCTGGGGAGGATTTAACCTTGCCATCCTCAAGGTAAAACGAATTCACTATGAAAGAATCGATGTTTACACAATAAGACTTAGACCACTAACATCCTATTGCTACCTGCCTGTAGGAAACTTACTACCACGACCACGTGATAGCTCCGAGATCCACAGACTCCTTCTTTCTTTGAATTCTTCAGCAAATCACAAGCGCACCTGTTTGTATATCTTGAAGCTCTTTTGATTCTGCAACTGTATGATTTACCAACCTCTTGACATGAATCTTGAGTTTGGAAACCCTGAGTGTATGTGAAGGTAAACACCTCTAGATCTAACAAATAGATTCACAAACACAGCATTTAGAACTCTAAAAACGTGGCTAGGGTTTTCCCTTATATACTTAGGGTAAAACATGAAACCCTATCCATTAAATGGGCTAGGGCTGAGTTGGGAACTTTCTGCAGAAAAATATTCTGCACGATTTTCAATCGGTCAAGTCTAATTTTCGATCGATCGAGTCAGGCAGAAAGTGTACAGTGAATTCTGCAGTCAACTCGATTCCAACTTTACATAAAAAGCCATACTTTGAGCAAGTCTAACACAAGACTTAAAGAATGTTTTGATCATGGTTTGCCAACATTACAAATTGAAGTTCTAATACATTAGTTCCTAATTCTTAGAACCTAACAAACTCCCCATTTGGCAATTCGTGACAAAACACAGACTTAACAAAAAGCACAAAGTTTACAAATTGAAACAGCCCATTACAAAATTAAAAAGCCACTAAACAATTCAACCTAATTACTATCTAACAGTTGCAAGGTAGACAGCAGCACGACTGAATCAACCTGTATATTCCTGTAACACTTAACAAACACATAAACGCATGTGTGGAAAATACAAGGAATATAAAAAAACTTCTTGATTTCACATGACACAAAATAAAGACATATATCATGAATAACATTATAAATATAAATCAATAAGCAAAGTAGCATAGTGAAACAAGAAACATATACATAAAAAAATATCTAAAAAATATCTCCTAACAAGAGCCAAAAAAATGTTAAAACAAAGTGAAGCACCTAGATACAATCTAATAACTCCACAAGCTCAACAGTGTCACAGTAAGGTACAAAACTCAAAACTCCCACAAAACTACCCCTAAGACAAAAATCTCCTCTACAAGGCATGAACTCCACAATAGAAGGCACTCCCCCTTTTTGTGACGAATTGCCAAAGAGCATTCACTCATCATCAAAAGGAGGTGGCGGAGGAGAACGACGAAAACTCGCCAAATCCGCTCTCAAAGCCCGAAGCTCATCAAGGACATCCACCAGAAGCTGACCATGAGCCGCCTGAACGGTCATGACAGTGTCCAAAGTCCGACGAATATCAGAAACATCCGAAGGAGAAGGTGGAGGAGCATCAACAGTAGCAGCAGCAGGATCAGCAGACGTTTCAGCTGCAGGAGCATCTGTAGAAGAAGAAGGGGGTGGAGTGACACCGGAAGGCTCTACCCTAGGACGCTTAGAGCTAGCTCGAAGTTGAGCAGCCCTTTGCCTAAAAAAGGTAGCACCTATAGGAGCAATAACGTGTACAGGCTCAGAAGTAGGAAAATCACCTAAACCTAGGTGAAGGAGAATCCTATGAATAAAAACGGGAAAGAATAAAGCATGAGCCGTAGAACTAGACCGATGTACCTCGTTCAAAGAACGAAGGAACAAATGAGGAAAACTAATAGGGGCATCAGTAACAAGTGCTTACAAAAAGACACACCGCTCAATAGGAATAGTATGAGATGAGAAATAGGCCACAAGGAATGACACGATATCCTAAAGAAAAGATAATGAAGCTCAGAGAGCTCAGCAGACGTGATCCGAGGATCAGAACCCCACTGGATAGAAGACCCAGTGATGTATGACATAACATCATCAAGGGATGGAGACTCCTTATAGGGAAAAACGGGATGATCAACAATAGGCACCCCAAAAGCATCAGACACCACCGAAGGGGTAATGCGATACTCTACACCTCGTAACCAAACCTTAACTAAGGTGTCGGTATCATAGATGTGGATAGAGAGGTTCGAATAGAACTCTCTAATCAAGATGGCAGGAGGAGGATGCTCAAAATCGAGTAAAGATAATCAACCCCGACGCTCAAAGTTATGTTAGGAAATATATATGTTTGCATCGCATATAAAACATACGCAGCGGAAAATAAACAGATCTACTTCATTCACAATTGATAACATGCACTATGTAGGTTTCAGAATATAAGAACAAGAGAGTGTACCTTGATGCGGTGAAATTCAAAAACGAATGAAGAAGAACTAGGGAAGACTTTCAATCTTCACTCCAATTCCACTTGATGCCCAAGATGTGTGGTCTCTCAATCAGTTCTATGTTTTCTCTAGAGAGAATATGAAAGAGTGTCTCTCTTCCTTGTATTATATTCTTATTAATTAAACATACAAATCATTTTATTCTATATAAAATTCTGTATGTTTCTCTCCACATAACTGATTATCTAATTGGGCTAGCCTTTTGGGCCTTCCCAATTGGGCTTTAGTGTGTGGCTTGGAGTGGGACCAAAAGGGAACAAATAAGACACTAGCTCCAATGGGCCTTGGGCTTTTCTGTCAACTCTTGACAAGTCCAAGGTTACCATTAATTATATTTAATACCACTATATAAATATAATTGCACTCTAGGCCTCATTAATAAATTATATCCCAAGACTTTATTATACATGCAACCCCTTCATAAAATATTCGTAGTAATACAAAGTCATGAATATAGACTGCCACTTTGTAAATTACTACATCTTAATCCTTGAGTACCCGGTTTAATTCTTTTGAGTTATTCACCATATATTTATAAAATCCATTTTCATAAATATATACTTTAGTCTTACTAAAGTGGTTAGGCCTAACTCTCTGAATAACTGTACCCATTAAACTTATCTCAAGGGAATATTTTATATCTCCGTTAAGAGACTATGAATTCCATCTTGAGAATATATGTTCCATCAACACTAAATGTGGCTACCCAACATACTGAGGTTTTGACCGTTACTTTAGATCTCACTCCTGATATATCAAAGCAACCTACATTTCATGATCAGGTCCATTATTCTCACAGGATTAAGAGTTCATGTGAATACAAGTCGTGAGATTTATTATTCAATTGACAGTCGTTAGAAGAATAATAAATCTCACAGCGGTCCAGTTCAATATGTCTTAACTCTTAAAACATATCAACATATTAACTAGAAGTCACCACTTCCATGATTAAGACAAATCATCGTAGTTAATATGTTATAGTCTTCGCAGATGAAATGCCCAATTTCATCACCGACTACGAACCAAAATTCTGAGTTTACAAAGAACTTGTAATCTATATTTTCTGTGACTAAATCACATAAATCACATACTATGCATCTCATGGACTGTTTGATAATGTCCGAATATTCATGTTACCATTATTTTAGATAAGAATAAAACAACTTTATTAAACACAATATTAAGTCATACATCATTTCTCACATAATGTCATACATAATATCATACATAGCTTCATACAATAGGATTTAAGGGCACTTATCCCAACAATCTCCCACTTTCCCTAAAGACTATTATGCACTAATCTAACTCCCATTCCCTCCAAATGTGACTCGAAGGTCCTTTGAGGCAAGGCTTTGGTAAATGGATCTGCTAGATTATTTGCACTTTCAATCTTTAATACCACCACATCTCCACGAGCAACAATTTCTCGAATGATGTGGTACTTTCTCTCAATGTGCTTTCCTTTCTTATGATTCCTTGGATCTTTGGATTGTGCAACCGCTCCACTATTGTCACAAAACAATGTGATAGAAACTTGCTCCATTCTTACTACACCAAGATCAGAAAGGAATTTCTTGAGCCAAACAGCTTCCTTTGCTGCCTCTCAAGCAGCAACATATTCAGCTTCCATGGTGGAGTCCGCTATACAAGATCGCTTAACACTCCTCCAACTTATGGCTCCATCTCCCAAGATGAATACACATCCTGACGTGGACTTTCTGAAATCCAGATCCGATTGAAAGTCTGAATCTGTATAGCCAATGGGAATCAAATCCTCACAATGGTAAACAAGCATATAATCTCTCGTTCTCCGTAGATACTTGAGAATATGCTTTACAGCTTGCCAATGTTGTGGTCCTGGATTTAATTGATATCGGCTGACCATGCCAACTGAAAAACAGATATCCGGTCTAGTACAAAGTATGGCATACATGAGACTTTCTACTGCAGAAGCATAAGGAACTTGTCTCGTCATATCTTCTTCCTCTTGAGTCTTAGGCCTTTGGTCATCAGATAGAGGAACTCCATGTCTGGAAGGAAGTAATCCTTTCTTGGAGTTTTGCATGCTAAACCGCTCTAGAACCTTATTTATATATCCAGCTTGTGATAAGTCTAACATCTTATTCTTACGATCTCGCCAAAGCTTGATCCCTAGAATAAAGTTAGCCTCGCCCAAGTCCTTCATATCAAATTGGCTTGACAACCAAACTTTTACTAATGACATTACACCTACATCATTTCCAATGAGTAAAATATCATCAACATAAAGGACTAGTAACATTACTACTTTGTCTTGATGTCTTTTGTACACACATGGTTCATCAAGATTTTGTTCAAAACCAAATGATTTGATTGCTTGATCAAATCTGATGTTCCATGACCTAGATGCTTGCTTAAGTCCATAAATGGACCTATTCAACTTGCATACCATATGCTTTTGGTTCTTTGCTATGAAACCTTCTGGTTGCTTCATATAGATTTCCTTTTTAAGATTGCCATTAAGAAATGCAGTCTTGACATCCATTTGCCAAATCTTATAATCATAATGAGCAGCAATGGATAAGAGAATTCTGATAGATTTAAGCATTGCTATGGTGAAAAGGTTTCCTCATAATCAATACCTTCTTTTTGAGTATACCCTTTTGCCACTAGCCTTGCTTTAAAGGTTTCAACCTTTCCATCTATCCCTCTCTTCCTCTTGTAAACCCATTTGCAACCAACAGGTTTAATGCCGTTAGGCGCCTTTACAAGATCCCAAACTTAATTGGAATACATGGAATCTAATTCTGATTTCATAGCTTGGACCCAATGATGTGCATCTATATCATTCATTGCTTCTTCATTAGTGTAAGGATCAGCTTCGGCCTCCTCTGAGATTGCCTCATAAGTCTCTCCAAGACCTATGAATCTTATAGGTGACCTAACATTCCTCCCACTACGACGAGGCAACTGTGTACTAGACATCTCATAAGTAGTATCTTGTGGTGTATCCAATACAGCCACATCATCCCTAGTTTCAACCATTGGTTGTTCAATTACAGGTTCATTCATTTCAGCCAAGACAACTCTACTTCTAGGGGTAAAATTATTCACATAATCATCTTCCAAAAATTTGGTATGAGTGCTAACAAACACTTTGTTATCCTTATGATTATAGAATAAATAACCCTTGGTTTCCTTTGTATATCCTAAAAACAAGCATACTTCCGTTTTAGGTTCCAACTTATCAGACTTCCTTTTCAACACATGTGCTGGACATCCCCAAATATGGAGATATTTCATACTAGGCTTGCGCCCACTCCACAATTCCATAGGTGTGTTAGGAACAGATTTTAATGGAACTAAATTCAAAATATGTATTGCAGTTTTTAGTGCATATCCCCAAAAGGAAACTGGTAAAGTTGAGTAACTCATTATGGACCTAACCATTTCTAAAAGAGTCCTATTCCTTCTTTCTGCTACACCATTTTGTTGGGGAGTTCTAGGTGCAGTCAATTGGAATACAATCCCATTTTGAGTTAAGTAATCCTTGAAATCCCCAAGAAGGTATTCGCCACCACGATCAGATCGAATGGCCTTTATGTGTTTACCCAATTAATTCTCAACTTCAGCCCTAAACTCTTTGAATTTTTCAAAGGCTTCAGACTTCCGTCTCATTAGGTACACATAACCAAATCTAGAGTAATCATCGGTGAAAGTGATGAAGTACTCATAACCTCCTTTTGCTTGGGTTGACATAGGACTACAAACATCCGTATGAACTAATTCTAGCAACTCTTGGGCTCTTCTACCTTTTGCATTAAAAGGTCGTTTGGTCATTTTTCCTTCCAAACAAGATTCATAAACTGGAAATTCATCAAAGTTCAATGGCTCTAAGAGACCATCTTTGATCAGTCTTTGAATTCTGTTTGGATTAATATGACCCAAACGCAAGTGCCAAAGATATGCATCATTAGTAGAAGGAAACTTTCTCTTTAATGATTTTACATGAGAGTTATTATCTAATTCAGAATTATATAATTCATGCTTATCAGGAGTTAAAATATAAAGACCATCCACAATATTGCCAGAACAGATAAATGTTTTACCCTTCTTTATTATAACATTGTCTTTAAGGATAACACAATATCCACTTTTACCTAAATAAGTTGCAGAAATTAAATTCCTACGAACATTAGGTACATATAGACAGTCATTTAATATTAAAACTCTTGATTTAAAACATAAATTAAACACTCCAATAGCTACGACTGGAATCCTACTCCCATTAGCCAAGGTCAGAAACAACTCTCCTTCTTTAAGTCTTTTAGTTTCCTGGAACCCCTGTAAAGAATTGCAGATATGATTAGTACAACCTGAATCCACACACCAGGAATCCGTGGATTTTGTACCAAACATATTTCAAGAAGGAATGAAATTTTCATACCCTTATTGGCAGCCTTGAACTTTGGACAATTCCACTTCCAATGTCCTTTCTCACCACAATGGAAACATTTTCCTTTCAGCTTCTTTCCTTTGTTGGCAACTTCTAAGACAATTTGTTTACCCTCCTGCTTAGTGAAGTCCTTCTTCTTCTTCTTCTTACCTTTGCCTTTCGACTTAGGTTGAGAAGTAGAAGCTTCACCCACATTGGCTTCAACATTAGAAGTACCAAGGATGCCTTCCGCCGCTACCAACTCGTTCATTAATTCAGACAAAGAATAAATCTTTTTGTTCATGTTATAATTAAGTCTGAATTCCTTGAATGATTCCGGTAGTGACTGGAGTATCATATCAACTTGGGATTCTCCATCGATGTCAGCACCCAAAACTTCTAAAGTATTCAGATTAGAGATCATTGTAAGACAATGTTCTCTCACTGAACTACCTTTAGCCATTTTGGTATTATAAATTTGCCTCATGCTTTCTTGCCTTGCAGAACGGCCTTGCTCACCAAACATCTCCTTCAGACTTAGCATAATGTCCGAAGCAAGTTCTACATCCTGCATTTGATGCTGTAGAACATTTGAGATGGACGCTAGGATGTAGCACTTGGCCATTTCATTAGATTTCTGCCAACGATCATATCGTTGTTTTTCCTCAGGAGGAGCATCTAATGAAGGAAAGCTAGGACATGGTTGAGTAAGTACATATTTGTTCTCTTCAACTGTGAGAACTATGTCCAAGTTTCTTTTCCAGTCAACATAATTGGTTCCAGTCAGTTTGTTTTGATTAAGAATGCTAACAAGTGGGCTAAATGGTGCCATGTTCAAATCTGAAATAATAAACATGAATATAATAAGTAAACTGGACATTATCAATTTAGCATATAAGCATATAATATGGAACCTTAATAAAACCATAAAATAATATATGCAACGACAACTCAATCCATGTCTATAATTCCTTGGTAGCAAGTTTATTATAAACATATCAATCAGTTGAGAACTATTCTCATTATTAGTGCCATCATGATAACTCTTATCAAACACTAATAATATGCCATATTATCTTCAGCCTCTAAGTAATAATGACATAGCTCCTTTGGGAGGTTAACATTAAACTTAGTCTAGTGTACACCATTATCTAGAATCATGTGTAGCCACATTTCATCTTCCTTTATGGTGTTTAAACTTGTAGTATCATAGAACAATACACCCTCCTTTGGGATCGCGAGGCATATACGCCAAGACGAGGTGCTTGTCTACACTACTTTAAATGGGTAAGTTCAATCCTGTAGTACTATGAAGTAAACACCCTCCTTTGGGATCGCGAGGCATATACGCCAAGACGAGGTGCTTAGCTCACACTACTATGAACCGATAATGGAGGCCGTGAGATCCAACCCTTGTATCTCTCTCCCACTAGATGTTTTAAATTAAAGGTTTTTATCTTTAAACATGCATAAACTAATTATACACAGTTAGAAAAAATTCAGATTTTCCTTCTTTCGATCAATCGAAGTGCCCCTTGATCGGTCGAAAAAATTAAACAATTCGAACTTGACCTTCTGTCTTGTTCGATTGATACTCGATCGCCTCTCGATCGATTGAAAAGAAAATTCGATCGATTGACTAACGATCGAATATCAATCGATCCAAAAAGATTGGTCACTGTTTTACTCGATCGATCGAAAGTAAATTTCGATCGATTGAAACTCGTAAAACTCGTATTTCCAGAAATTCTTCTAAGGCAGTTTTCAACGGTTTTGCATGAATAAACAACTATCAGTTTTTATCAAATCATAGTTTCAACAACCATGCAGAAAATTAAATGTATAATCCTCTATCAACTTGAAACTATAATCTCTTATTCCAAAACGCACAAAACATGTTACACAGATTTGAAATGAAGACCACTTTGACACCAATGTTAGGAAATATATATGTTTGCATCGCATACAAAACATACACAGCGGAAAATAAACGGATCTACTTCATTCGCAATTGATAACATGCACTATGTAGGTTTCAGAATATAAGAACAAGAGAGTGTACCTTGATGCGGTGAAATTCAAAAATGAATGAAGAAGAACTAGGGAAAACTTTCAATCTTCACTCCAATTCCATTTAATGCCCAAGATGTGTGGTCTCTCAATCAGTTCTATGTTTTCTCTAGAGAGAATATGAAAGAGTGTCTCTCTTCCTTATATTATATTCTTATTAATTAAACATACAAATCATTTTATTCTATATAAAATTCTGTATGTTTCTCTCCACATAACTGATTATCTAATTGGGCTAGCCTTTTGGGCCTTCCCAATTAGGCTTTAGTGTGTGGCTTGGAGTGGGACCAAAGGGAACAAATAAGACACTAGCTCCAATGGGCCTTGGGCTTTTCTGTCAACTCTTGACAAGTCCAAGGTTACCATTAATTATATTTAATACTACTATATAAATATAATTGCACTCTAGGCCTCATTAATAAATTATATCCCAAGACTTTATTATACATGCAACCCCTTCATAAAATATTCGTAGTAATACAAAGTCATGAATATAGACTGCCACTTGGTAAATTACTACATCTTAATCCTTGAGTACCCGGTTTAATCCTTTTGAGTTATTCACCATATATTTATAAAATCCAATTTCATAAATATATACTTTAGTCTTACTAAAGTGGTTAGGCCTAACTCTCTGAATAACTGTACCCATTAAACTTATCTCAATGGAATATTTTATATCTCCGTTAAGAGACTATGAATTCCATCTTGAGAATATATGTTCCATCAATACTAAATGTGGCTGCCCAACATACTGAGGTTTTGACCGTTACTTTAGATCTCACTCCTGATATATCAAAGCAACCTACATTTCATGATCAGGTCCATTATTCTCTCAGGATTAAGAGTTCATGTGAATACAAGTCGTGAGATTTATTATTCAATTGACAGTCGTTAGAAGAATAATAAATCTCACAGCGGTCCAGTTCAATATGTCCTAACTCTTAAAACATATCAACATATTAACTAGAAGTCACCACTTCCATGATCAAGACAAATCATCGTAGTTAATATGTTATAGTCTTCGCAGAAGAAATGCCCAATTTCATTACCAACTACGAACCAAAATTCTGAGTTTACAAAGAACTTATGATCTATATCTTCTGTGACTAAATCACATAAATTGCATACTATGCATCTCATGGACTGTTTGATAATGTCTGAATATTCATGTTACCATTATTTTAGATAAGAACAAAACAACTTTATTAAACACAATATTAAGTCATACATCATTTCTCACATAATGTTGTACATAATATCATACATAGCATCATACAATAGGATTTAAGGGCACTTATCCCAACAAGTTACGTCTCACCTCAGGATCAACCTCATCTAGAATGACCCTACGCTCAGCCCTAATATGACGCCTCAGATTAAGGGTGTAACGACCCAAGGAAAAGCGCTAGCCACATCTGCACTATACCTCAAAAGGACTAGTCACTATTGAGACTCCTTGTAGTTGTTAATAAAGCCCAGATCTACCCAGTAAATACCCGATGTGGGACTCATTACACACCCACACACATCACACAATTAATCAATCAAATAGGGGCATCACAATCTCCCCCACTTAAATCCCTAACGTCCTCATTAGGGCCCACTTTGTGGGGTAGTGTCTCCGAGCCCACACGGGTTTACTAGGCCGGCTCTGATACCGTATGTAACGACCCAAGGAAAAGCGCTAGCCACATCTGCGCTATACCTCAAAAGGACTAGTCACTATTGAGGCTCCTTGTAGTTATTAATAAAGCCCAGATCTACCCAGTAAATACTCGATGTGGGACTCATTACACACCCACACACATCACACAATTAATCAATCAAATTAGGGCATTACAATCTCCTCCACTTAAATCCCTAACGTCCTCGTTAGGGCCCACTTTGTGGGGTAGTGTCTCCGAGCCCACACGGCGTTACTGGGTCGGCTCTGATACCGTATGTAACGACCCAAGGAAAAGCGCTAGCCACATCTGCGCTATACCTCAAAAGGACTAGTCACTATTGAGGCTTCTTGTAGTTGTTAATAAAGCCCAGATCTACCCAGTAAATATCCGATGTGGGACTCATCACACATCCATACACATCACACAATCAATCAATCAAATTGGGGCATCATAATCTCCCCCACTTAAATCCCTAATGTCCTCATTAGGGCCCACTTTGTGGGGTAGTGTCTCTGAGCCCACACGGGTTTACTGGGCCGGCTCTGATACCGTATGTAACGACCCAAGGAAAAGCGCTAGCCACATCTGCGCTATACCTCAAAAGGACTAGTCACTATTGAGGCTCCTTGTAGTTGTTAATAAAGCCCAGATCTACCCAGTAAATACTCGATGTGGGACTCATTACATACTCACACACATCACACAATTAATCAATCAAATTGGGGCATCACAATCTCCTCCACTTAAATCCCTAACGTCCTCGTTAGGGCCCACTTTGTGGGGTAGTGTCTCCGAGCCCACACGGGGTTACTAGGTCGGCTCTGATACCGTATGTAACGACCCAAGGAAAAGCGCTAGCCACATCTGCGCTATACCTCAAAAGGACTAGTCACTATTGAGGCTCCTTGTAGTTGTTAATAAAGCCCAGATCTACTCAGTAAATGAAACACCTTAAACCCAAATCAAGGATTTAGATGCATAACCTATTTTAGAAATAATCAAAAATAATATAATGGAACAGAGCGTAATTAATTATCCACAAATAAACTTCTATCCAACATCAAGTCTCCTATGAAATCCATAAAAACACAAAATCCTTCACAATAAAGTCTCCAAATACAATCTCAAAATAGTTCCACAATTGTCAAACTCATTGTCCCAAGGAAAAATATACTAAAATAAATCACCAACTAACAAAGCTCCAAAAGAAGTCGTCAATCTAAGGCTCCATTGATCTACCATCAAAAGACATTCCATTGCTCAAATCTGAAAGGGGTGGAAAAAAGGGGTGAGCTAGAGGCTCAATAAGAGACTACATAACATGAGGTTGTCTTTCAAAACAAAATATTAGTATCATTGACAAAATATAGTCTACACAAAACATTTACCAATAGTTTTAATAGTAATATAATATATTCTATAGAACTGTTAAAAATAAAACATTTCACTAGAACGCTGTAATCATCAATTAAATAATAACCACTTTAATATGCCAATATGCACCAAATAGGTATGAACAATTTATTATAAAAATAAATAAATAATTTTCCACTTACAAAATAAAACAGTAGTTCGATATGGATAATATTAGTCAAACACAGACAAAAGCTGCTAAACATTCGGTGGGTGATTCCCATGGGAAACAATAACACTAACCTCATAGAGGCAACACTAGCTCCAAAGAGCAACAGTAACACTGCATCACACCACACTAACACTACTTCGGCCGAAGACCAACACTTAACCCTGTGTTGGCAAAGGTTGCAGACTGTCTAGTTGACCGTTTGAAACATACTTGACATATATAAATTCATAACAACATACAATAAATAATAAAATTTGAGTATGTATAAAGCACTAACAATGGTATAAGTTTTTGAACTTCACTTTTGCAAATATGTATATATACATATAAATATATTTTTACCACAAATATATATATATATATATATATATATACGTCTTGAAAGACGTCATGTGTTGAAGTCTACTTACCTCTAGTTGCTAAACCAAGCTTCACTTCAATCGCTCGATACGACGTCAACTAGAACCTAAATAATAATTAAATAACTCAATAAGGGCAGGTTTTGAATAACCACAAAGTCCTCTTGATAAAACAATTCCTCAGCCACTATAAAGATCTGGCAAAGTAAAAATTAACATATCTTTCTAATATATCCCCAAACCTATTCTAGATTAAATAGTTGTAAAGCATTCCCTATTTAACATCTAATATACCTATTCTATATTTTATATAATTGTCTATTGTATATCATTCCCTAAACAAAAAAATCGATTATCCCTACATATAAAAACACGTAAACCATTAGAACACCACCCTAGGACTTCTACAATTGTTTAATCTATAGAGAAAGAGATGTACTCCACGTACATGAGGATCTGATTCAAAACAGTTGTATAAAATAATGCATGGCTGGAAAAACTTCCAAGATAATCTCTATACCTGTGCAACTACTATTATTATTCTACTAATAGAACCATGCAGCAAGAGACAAGAGTTCCCCTTAAACAAGAAGTGTCCAATGATATCAAATAGGCATGCGTACAAGGATGTTACCTCAATTCAACGACTTTGCTGGCTGCCCCCCTGAAGTGCACGGCCACCAACTCTTTTAGTTTGAGAAACCCTAACTCTACTCTTAAGCTTATACGCTAATCACTAATTTAATTTAATTTAATTTTTTTTTTTCACTTTCTGCCTTTCACGTAGGAAGCCCTAACTTTCAGCTTTACACGTTAAAATTGTTCCCTACATAGGTTGGAAATTAAATTCATAATAAGGTTATTTACATAGGCTAGGACTCTAAAGAATTCCAATAACACTTAAACTCCTAATACAACTAGGTTTTAATCTCTTATCCTTTTCCTTAACTGATAGGGAGACCAAAAGTTAAATTTGAATAAACCACAAAATAATTATTCACGTTACCCCTTATTATTATTATTATTAGTATTATTAGTATTATTATTATTATTATTATTATTATATTTTTTTTAGTAGAAAATCATAAAGTAAAAATAATATCTCCTCCAAATAAAATTAAGCAATTCATCAAATCCACTCTAGAAGCAGTTAAATTAAATTTAAGTGAGACGGGTGTTACAGTAAATATCCGATGTGGGACTCATCACACATCCACACACATCACACAATCAATCAATCATATTGGGGCATCACAATCTCCTCCACTTAAATCCCTAATGTCCTCATTAGGGCCCACTTTGTGGGGTAGTGTCTCCGAGCCCACACGGGTTTACTGGGCTGGCTCTGATACCATATGTAACGACCCAAGGAAAAGCGCTAGCCACATCTGCGCTATACCTCAAAAGGACTAGTCACTATTGAGGCTCCTTGTAGTTGTTAATAAAGCCCAGACTACCCAGTAAATACCCGATGTGGGACTCATTACACACCCACACACATCACACAATTAATCAATCAAATTGGGGCATCACAATCTCCCCCACTTAAATCCCTAACGTCCTCGTTAAGGCCCACTTTGTGGGGTAGTGTCTCCGAGCCCACACGGGGTTACTGGGTTGGCTCTGATACCATATGTAACGACCCAAGGAAAAGCGCTAGCCACATCTGCGCTATACCTCAAAAGGACTAGTCACTATTGAGGCTCCTTGTAGTTGTTAATAAAGCCCAGATCTACCCAGTAAATACCCGATGTGGGACTCATTACACACCCACACACATCACACAATTGATCAATCAAATTGGGGCATCACAAAGGGTCTCATAGGTCTCTTGGTTCTTTTCACTAGGAAACCGATCACTATCAAATGAAGGTGAAGGGTCAGAAGTCCTATGGGCTCTAGTTTTCCTAGGCATGGTGCTAAGGAAAGAAAAGAGAGACATAGAAAGAGGAGCAAAAACAAAAACCAAGGGCAGACTGCAAGTTAGCACAGCATACAATATAGAAAAAACAATCTATATGATGCATGATTTAATGCAGTGACAAGTTCAAATATAATCCAAATTAACAAAATTGACTTGAGCATGAGTTTTAAATTAAAAGTACCCAATTTTGAAAAACCCAATTTTTCAAAACACAATTAATTGATAAATTGATCAACACAACAGTTATATAACTCAATATAATGATCAAATTAATCAATCTAACAAGTCAATTTCATCAATTTTTATCAATTTGAACACAATCCCCAAATTCATAAATTTCAAGCCCTAGATTTTCAAAATTTTCCACAAAGCACCAAATTAATCAAATTAAACCACATGTAGTACTTGAATAAGGTGTCCCCACAAAAACCCATGATTAATTTGAAAGAAAAGCACCCAAAATCATTGCCAAAAATACCAAAACACTAAAATGCCGAAAATAACCCAAAATGCATGAAAATTATGCATGAAACATGAAAATTAAAAACAAATGGAGGGGCAAAAGTGTCTTACTAGCCTTGGGAGAGAAGATTGATGCAAAAAGAACGGAGGAAAACGACAAAAACAGCAAAAATCTCTTTAACCGGTTGGTAGGGAGAAAAAAAGTGTTTGAAAGATTTTGAAAAGTGAGGAACACGTGGGAAAAGTTTCTTTTTAAAAAACACTCAGCCTGATTTTCGATCAATCGAAAATTACATTCGATCGGTCGAAAATCCTTCGATCGGTCGAAAAATACCAATCGAGAACCGATCGAAACACACAGAGACTTTTCTGAGATTTTATAAACAATTTCGACCGATCGAAAAACAGACTCGATCGATCGAAATTCTGGAAAAATTGAATATTTGAAAAACGAAACATATTAGTTCAAAAACTCCTCAAAGCATTAGATTTTATGAATAGAATGCATGAGTATGAAATGACATGTTTTCCAAAAACCCATGTTTTTAACCCAGATCTCTCAAAGCAAGATTTTCTCTTAATATCCCTCAACCATTTAAACAGGCAAACATGTTCTGCATCAATTTTCAGAAATATTCAAACTTGGTTGGTCAGACCAAAAACACACAAAAACATGTACACAGTTTAGCAAAGAATAACTTGTGTAGTGTGTGCAACTAGCATAAGCTTGAGAAACATGTAAGGTGATATGCACATAGTAATCAATCACAATTTCTACAAAATCCATCACATGAATTTGAAAGAGACTATTACTTAAAGAGTTACATCATATAACTCTCACATCTCCTAGAATAAAAACTTGCAATCATGTAAGTTTCTTGATTTGCCTCAAAATCAATATTCAATTTAATTGATTAGAAACTTAATAATAGTCGGGATAATGTACACACCAATTTTATTTGAATTGTGAAATTATTATTGCCCAATAATGTACACACCAATTTTATTTAGAGGCTACACCTTATATTGTTTTTGTGCATGTGCTACACTTTCTCGAGCACAAAATCTTACGATATGCACTAAGGTGTTCATGATTGGCTAGTAAACAGTGGCGAGATGGTTATTTATGCCTTTCTCAATAAGACCAAGTCCGACAATCAAAGACATAAGACTTTAAGATTAAGATCATGTGATCAACAAATATAGCATCTTCCTACACAACATGCACAACAAAGCTTCAGCTAGTAAAGTGCAATAGAAATAAGTGCATCAAAGCTAAACAAGGTACATAAACATGTTATGCAAAATTTGATTGACCAACCTTGTC
This sequence comes from Lithocarpus polystachyus, assembly GCA_033629205.1. Taxonomy (NCBI): domain Eukaryota; kingdom Viridiplantae; phylum Streptophyta; class Magnoliopsida; order Fagales; family Fagaceae; genus Lithocarpus; species Lithocarpus polystachyus. The sequence goes on from CM066162.1 coordinate 71,866,397, forward strand.
TTCAAGTTCGAGAAAAAAAATAGCAAAAACACAATTTGCAATTTTTTTTTTTATATAAAAGAAACAAACATCCTAGAATGAAATGCATGAATGTTATGCAATGCAAATCCTAGAAACAAAGGTCACAAAAGATAGAGCAATAAAGCACAAGGACCATGTCAGACAGACTCAATTAGGTCGAGCCTTTTGCATCCAAAACTTTTTAGATGCAACTCTAGCATTGGAGTTATGATTCATATTAGAATTCTGAGCAACTCCAGGATTGGAATAAAGGTTTAATGCCTTTACCAATTCACCAATAAGTACCATAGGATCTTGTGCTTGAGGCACATGTACTTTAAGTTTATTTGCTCGCTTTGCAGCTTGCAACTTAAAACAATTTGGACGAATGTGTCCAGACTTTCCACAAAAATGACAAACCCATGCAGGCTTATCATGCAACTTGCCCTTAGAAGAAGTAGAAGCTCTAGAATGAGAAGCTTGAAGATCAACCCTAATCTTCCTAGGTGGAGTAACATCTACAGATTTGACAGGTTCACTCACCAAGGGTTTGAAAATCTCACTCTTAGGAGGTTCAGAAGAGGGAACAAATTTTGTGGAAGAAGGTTCAAGCACGGAGATGCTATCCACAAAACCTAAGCCAATCTTGTCAGAGGGAGACTTTTGAACACTCAACATGTGATCAAGTTTGGAGCTTGCAGACCTATTAGTTTATTCTCTAGCAACAGATAATTCAAGTTTCAAACATTTAACTTTATCAAGTAAAAGAATGTTCTCAGTTTTCACATTATTCAAAAGCTCATTTGCATCAAACAATTTCACAAGTAAATTCTTCTTATCAAGTTCAAGAGATGCAATTTTCTTTAAGCCTAAATCAACATTCATGGCATCCTTTGCAGCGACTTTGCAAAGTTTATTATAGGCTTCCTGTAAATCTGCATCTTCAGAGAGTTCCCCATCAGAAGGGTTCTCTTTAATAGACACGCTTTCATTAACTACAGTAGTAGCAGTGAAAGCAATGAAGTTTCCATCCTCATCACTAGCGGATTCATTGTTAGAAACTTCATCATCACTAAGGGTTACAGCAATAGCCTTACCCTTAGAATTCAAGTATGTAGGACATTCAGATTTCATATGACCATACCCTTGACATCCATAACATTGTTGTCCCAAAGAATTATTAGAAGGTTGACCTACTTTCTCTTTATGTTTTTCAGTGTTATTAACCTTAGTGGGATCATTCCTCCTAAATTTTCTAGGTTCAACTGTGTTCTTGCCTCTTGCCCTTCTATTATTGTTCCTAAGAAAGTTTCTAAAGTTCTTGGCAAGATAGGCAATCTCTGTAGCAGAGAGTTCATCATCAAATCCACCATCCCCAACATCATCAAATCCACCATCCCCAACATCATCAACAGACTTAAGAGCCATTGATTTGGATTTGTTTGTCTTGGGTAGGTCAAACTCATAGGACTGAAGAGATCCTATAAGTTCATCAACAGGGATGGAGTCCACATCCTTGCTTTCAGTGACGGCAGTCACTTTGGGTCTAAAATCCTCAGTTAAAGATCTAAGAATCTTCCTAACAATTTTAGGTTGATCATAGGTTTCACCCAAATTATATACAGAATTAACAATATCATTCAGTTTAGCATAGAACTCATCAAAAGATTCATCATCATTCATTCTAATGCTTTCAAATCTAGTAGTTAATTGCTGCAATTTATTTATTTTAACTGCCTTTGTGCCTTCATGCACAGTCTGGAGGATTTTCCAAGCAGTATGAGCAACCTCAACATTAGAGATTCTCTTAAATTTCTCCATAGAGACAGCATTGAAAATAGCATTCATAGCTTTGCTATTGAAAGCAGCTGCCTCCTTTTGAGAAGTTTGCCACTCACTCACAGGAGTAGTGGGCTTCTCCCCATCCGTACTCAACGAGTTCTAGACTTTCTCATTAATGGATTTCAAGAATGCTTTCATCCTTACTTTCCAATAAGCATAATTGTTCCCATCAAAATGAGGTGGAACAACAAGAGAGTGTCCGTGTTCCATGACAACAGGGGTCAAGGATCAGCTCAAAGATCAAAGGATCAAAAGCAAAAGCTACCCGCTCTGATACCACTTGTATGTTCGTTTAGACCCCTTAAACCCAAACAGATTAACCTAGAAAATTATCCAAGTGATTAACTTAGATAATTTAAACAAATCTAGGTTAACACAAATATATCAAATCATATAAAAGTGCGGAATAAAAAAAACAAATATCTGATGACCCAGGAAAACCAAACCAGTAAAAAACCTGGGGAGGATTTAACCTAGCTATCCTCAAGGTAAAACGAATTCACTATGAAAGAATCGAAGTTTACACAATAAGACTTAAACAACTAACATCCTATTGCTACCTGCCTGTAGGAAACTTACTACGACGACCATGTGACAGCTCCGAGATCCACGGACTCCTTCTTTCTTTGAATTCTTTAGCAAATCACAAGCGCACCTGCTTGTATATCTTGAAGCTCTTTTGATTCTGCAACTGTATGATTTACCAACCTCTTAACATGAATCTTGAGTTTGGAAACCCTAAGTGTATGTGAAGGTAAACACCTCTAGATCTAACAAATAGATTCACAAACACAACATTTAGAACTCTAAAAATGTGGCTAGGGTTTTCCCTTATATACTTAGGGCAAAACATAAAACCCTATACATTAAATGGGCTAGGGCTGAGTTAGGAATTTTCTGCAAAAAAACGTTCTGCACAACTTTCGATTGGTCGAGTCTAATTCTCGATCGATCGAGTCAAGCAGAAAGTGTACAGTGAATTCTGCAGTCAACTCGATTCCAACTTTACATAAAAAGCCATACTTTGAGCAAGTCTAACACAAGACTTAAAGAATGTTTTGATCATGGTTTGCCAACATTACAAATTGAAGTTCTAATACATTAGTTCCTAATTCTTAGAACCTAACATTATTGTTTAATAAAAACTGATATTGATGTTATGATGTTGTTTAAGTTTGATATTAAGTATGATAAATTGAACTTTAAGGCCATAGCATCAATGGAAATTAGTTTTGATATCAATCTCTGTCTACCATGTTCATATGATGGTAGTTTGTTAATGAAAAACCGTTGAAAACTACCTTAGAAAAATTATGGAAAATTCATGTTTCATGAGATTCGATCGATCGAAAATTACCTTCGATCAATCGAGTAAAATAGTGACCAATCTGTTTGATTTGATTGATATTTGATTGCTAGTCGATTGATCAAATGTTCTTTTTCGATCTATCAACCAGCGATTGAGTATCAATTGAGCCATGTAGATTGTCAAGTACAAATTTATTAATTTTTTCAACTAATTGAGACACATATTCGATCAATCGAAAACTAGGAATTTTGAATTTTTTTCTAAGTGTCTTCACATGGACAAAGTGCAAGGCTATGTGTAATGAGATTATGCATGTTTACTAGTTAAAAAACCTTTAATTTAAAATATCTAATAGGAGAGAGATACAAGGGTTGGATCTCATGGCCTTCATTGTCAGTTCATAGTAGTATGAAATATATACTTTGTATTTGCTTCGAGCTTAGCATTCCATAGGGAGAGTATTTATTTCATGGTCCTACAAGATTGAACTTCTTGGGTTTATAGTGGCTTGATCAAACACCTCGTCTTAGCCTTGAGCTTTGCATTCCATGTGGAGGGTGTTTTGAATCACGGTACTACAAGATGAATCTGTTTATGGTAGATGAAGAAGACGTTTGGATATGGATGAAAAAGGCCAGCGTCTAGCGTTTTATGTTTTCCTTTTTTTTTTTTTAATTGAGAAGCACGTGAAGATGTTGTCTGTCACTGTTCACAGGACAGTGACAGACATTTCACCAGAGAATAAGCGGTGGACAGTGCACACCAGTGGGTCCTGTGCACTATTCACGGGACCCACAAACCTCTTTTTTCACAAAAAATTTCATTTAAAAATTATTTTGCTACAGTGTTTTTAGTTTTCAATTTTCAGTTTTCAGCAAAATAAGCGGTATCCAAGTGCACTCGAAATGTGGCTACACATGATTCTAGACAATGGTATACACTAGACTAAATATTATAGCATCCTCTATGCTGAGTTCTTACTATTATTATTTAGAGACTAAATGTATAACAACATATTATTTGTGTTTGATAAGAGTTATCATGATAGCGCTAATAATGAGAATAGTTCTTAATCAATCATAGTATTTAATGTTCACTCTACGCTAAGGGATATTGAATATGGGATTGAGTTGTCGTTGCATATGTTATATTATGGTTTTATTAAGGTTCTATACTCTATGTTTGTATGCTAAATTGATAATGTCCAGTTTACTGATTATATTTGTGTATATTGCTTTTGGATTTGATCATGGCATCATTTGGCTCACTTGTTACTATACTTAATCAAAACAAATTGATTGGATCCAACTATGTTGACTGGAAAAGAAATTTGGACATTGTTCTTACAGTTGAAGAGCACAATTATGTGCTTACTTGACCATGTCCTAGATTTCCATAATTAGATGCTCCTCTTGAGGAAAAACAGTGATATGATTGTTGGCAAAAATCTAATGAGATGGCCAAGTGCTATATCCTAGCATCTATCTCAAATGTTTTACAGCATTAAATGCAAGATGTAGAATAGCTTTGGACATAATGCAAAGTCTGAAGGAGATGTTTGGTAAGCAAGGTCGTTTTGCAAGGTAAGAAACTATGAGGAAAATTTATAATACCAAAATGACTGATGGCACTTCAGTAAGGGTGCGTTGTCTTACGATGATCTCTAATTTGAATACACTGGAAGTTTTAGGTACTGATATTGATGGAGAATCCCAAGTGGATATGATACTCCAATCACTACTGGAATCATTCAAGGAATTCAGACTTAATTATAATATGAACAAAAAGATTTATTCATTGTTTGAATTAATGAATAAATTGGTAGCGGTGGAAGGCATTCTTGGTATATCTAGTGTTGATGCCAATATGGTTGAAGCTTCTACTTCTCAACCTAAGTCGAAAGGCAAGGGTAAGAAGAAGAAGAAGAAGAAGAAGAAGAAGAAGAAGAAGAAGAAGGACTTCACCAAGCAAGATGGTAAACAAATTGCCTTAAGAGTTGCGAATAAAGGAAAAAAAATCAAAGGAAAGTGTTTCCATTGTGGTGAGAAAGGACATTGGAAGAGGAATTGTCCAAAATTCAGAGCTGCCAATAATAAGGGTATGAAAAGTTCATTCCTCTTTGAAATATGTTTAGTACAAAATCCCACGGATTCCTGGTGTGTGGATTTAGGTTATACTAATCATATCTGCAATTCTTTGCAGAGGGTTCCAGGAGACCAAAAAGCTGAATGAATGGGATTTGTTTCTTATTTTGGCTAAGAGAGCAGGATTCCGGTTGTAGCTGTTGGAGTGTTTAATTTATGCTTTGATTCAAGGGTTCTAATATTGGAAGACTATCTATATGTACCTAATATTCATAGGAATTTAATTTCTGCAACTTATTTAGGTAAACATGGATATTGTGTTATCCTTAAAGATAAAGTTGCAATAAAGAAGGGTAAAGTGTTTATCTGTTCTGGCAATATTGTGGATGATCTTTATATTTTAACTCCTGATAAGCATGAATTACACAATTTTGAATTAGATAATGACTCTCATGTAAAATCATTAAAGAGAAAGTTTCCTTCTAATAGTGATGCATATTTTTGGCATTTACATTTAGGTCATATTAATTCAAACAAGATTCAAAGACTGATCAAAGATGGACTCTTAGAGCCATTGGATTTTGATAGATTTCCAGTTTGTGAATCTTGTTTGGAAGGAAAAATGACCAAACGACCTTTTAATGCAAAAGGTAGAAAAGCCCAAGATTTGCTAGAACTAGTACATTCAGATGTATGTAGTCCTATGTCAATCCAAGCAAGAGGTGGCTATGAGTATTTCATTACTTTCATTGATGATTACTCTAGATTTGGTTATGTGTACCTAATGAAACGGAAGTCCGAAGCTTTTGAAAAGTTCAAAGAATTTAGGGCTGAAGTTGAGAATCAATTAAGTAAACGCATAAAGGCCATTTGATTTGATCGTGGTGGTGAATACCTTCTAGGGGATTTTAAGGATTACTTAATTGAAAATGGGATTGTATCCCAATTGACTGCACTAGGAACTCCACAACAAAATGGTGTAGCGGAATGGGCGTACCTTCAAAGTATGTTCCTAAAACACTTGTAGAGTAGTGGAATGGGCGTAAACCTAGTATGAGATGTCTCCATATTTGGGGTTGTCCAGCATATGTGTTAAAAGGAAAGTCTGACAAGTTACAGTCTAAAACAGAAGTGGTTTTCTTTGTAGGGTTTCCAAAAGGAATTGTTGGAGGTTTATTCTCTAGTCATAAAGATAATAAAGTGTTTGTTAGTACAAATGCCAAATTCTTGGAAATGACTATATGAATGATTATACTCTTAGAAGTAGAGTTGTCTTGGCTGAAATGAATGAACTTGTAATTGAACAACCAATGGATGAAACTAGGGATGATGTGGTTGTATCGGATACATCACAAGATATTACTCTTGAGATGACTAGTACACAGAAGCCTCGTCGTAGTGGGAGGATGTTGGAAAATCTGGTTTTGCATCTCATACAAAACACACAGTGGAAGCAACAAACATGGATCTATTTCATTCATGATTGATAACATGCACTATGTAAATTTCAAAATTTAAGAACGAAATAGCGTACCTTGGTGCGGTGAAATTCAAAACAAAATATTAAAAGTACTTGAGAAAACTTTTAATCTTCACTTCAATTCTACTTTACGCCCAAGAAGTGTGGTCTTTCAATCAGTTTCTAAGGGAGAATAATTGAGTGGCTTCACTCGCACATACATACCACTTCACAATGATGTTTCTTTTTCTCTAATGAAAATTTTTTGTATATTTTTCCTTTTATAACTAACTGATTATCTAATTAGGCCGGCCTTTTGGGCCTTCCCAATTGGGCTTTAGTGTGTGGCTTGGAGTGGGACCAAAAGGGACCAATAAGACACTAGCTCCAATAGGCCTTGGGCTTTTCTATTAACTCTTGACAAGCCCAAAGTTACCATTAATTATATTTAATACCACTATATAAATATAATTGCACTCTAGGCCTTATTAATAAATTATATCCTAAGACTTTATTATACATGCAACCCATTCATAAAATATTCATAATAATACAAAGTCATAAATGTAGACTGTCACTTTGTTAACTACTACATCTTAATCCTTGAGTACTCGGTTTAATCCTTTTAAGTTATTCATCATATATTTATGAAATCCAATTCCATAAATATATACTTTAGTATATTCTTACTAAAGTGGTTAGGCCTAACACTCTTAATAACCAAACTCATTAAACTTATCTCAAGGGAATATTTTATATCTCTGTTAAGAGATTATGAATTCCATCTTGAGAATATATGTTCCATCAACACTAAATGTGGTTGCCCAACATACCGAGGTTTTGATCGTGACTTTAGATCTCACTCCTGATATATCAAAGCAACCTACACTTCATAATCAGGTTCATTATTCTCTTAGGACTAAGAGTTTATGCAAATAGAAGTCGTGAGATTTGTTATTTATTTGACAGTCGTTAGGAGAATAATTAATCTCACAGCGGTCCAGTTCAATATGTCTTAACTCTTAAGACATATCAACATATTAACTAGAAGTCTCCACTTCCATGATCAAGACAAATCATCTTAGTTAATATGTTATAATCTTCGTAGATGAAATGCCCAATTTCATCACCGACTTCGAACTATAATTCTGAGTTTACAAAGAAATTTTGATCTATATCTTCCGTGACTAAATCACATAACTCACATACTATGCATCTCATGGACTATATGATAATGTCCAAATATTCATGTTATCATTATTTTAGATAATAATAATAAAAAAAAACTTTATTAATCATAACATTAAGTCATACATAATGTCATACATAGCATCATACAATAGGATTTAAGGGCATATATCCTAATAGAGGATTGTTAGGCCACCTATAAGATTTATAGGTCTGGGAGAAACTGATGATGCTATCTCAGAAGAGGCCAAAACTGATCCTTACACTTATGAAGAGGCAATGAATGATATAGATGCGCATCATTGTGTCAAAGCTGTGAAATATGAATTGGATTCAATGTATTCCAATCAAGTTTGGGATCTTGTAAAGGCGCCTAACGGCATTAAACCTGTTGGTTGCAAATGGGTTTACAAGAGAAAGAAGGTATTGATTATGAAGAAACCTTTTCACTAGTAGCAATACTTAAATCTATCAAAACTCTCTTATCCATTGCTGCTCATTATGATTATGAGATTTGGCAAATGGATGTCAAGATTGCATTTCTCAATGGCAATCTTGAAGAGGAAATCTATATGATGTAACCGTAAGGTTTCATAGTAAAGAACTAAGAGCATATGGTATGCAAGTTGAAAAGGTCCATTTATAGACTTAAGCAAGCATCTAGGTCATGGAACATCAGATTTGATCAAGCAATCAAGTCATTTGTTTTTGAACAAAATCTTAATGAACCATGTGTGTACAAAAGACATCGAGATAAAGTAGTAATGTTCCTAGTGCTTTATGTTGATGATATTCTACTCATTGGAAATGATGTAGGGGTAATGTCATCAGTAAAGATTTGGTTGTCAAGCCAATTTGATATGAAAGACTTGGGTGAGGCTAACTTTATTCTAAGGATCAAGCTTTGGCGAGATCGCAAGAATAAGATGTTAGGCTTGTCACAAGCTAGGTATATAGATAAGGTTCTAGAACGGTTTAGCATGCAAAACTCCAAGAAAGGATTGCTTCCTTTCAGACATAGAGTTCCTCTGTCTGATAACCAAAGGCCTAAGACTCTTGAGGAAGAAAACATGATGAGACAAGTTCCTTATGCTTCTGCAGTGGGAAGTCTTATGTATGCCATGCTATGTACGAGGCCAGATATCTGTTGTTCAGTTGGCATGGTTAGCCAATATCAATCAAATCCAGGACCAAAACATTGGCAAGCTGTAAAGGATATTCTCAAGTATTTACGGAGAACCAGAGATTATATGCTTGTTTACCGGTGTGAGGATTTGATTCCTATTGGTTATATAGATTCAGATTTTCAATCAAATCTTGATTTCAGAAAATCCACTTCAGGTTGTGTGTTCACCTTGGGAGGTGGAGCCATAAGTTTGAGGAGTGTTAAGAAATCTTGTATTGCTGACTCCACCATAGAGGTTGAATATATTGTTGCTTGTGAATCGGCAAAGGAAGATGTTTGGCTCAAGAAATTCCTTTCTATTCTTGGTGTTGTGAGAATGGAGCAAGTTCCTATCACATTGTTTTGCGACAATAGTAAAGCGGTTGCACAATCCAAAGATCCAAGGAATCACAAGAAAGGAAAACACATTGAGAGAAAGTACCACATCATTTGAGACATGGTTGCTCGTGGAGATGTTGTAGTAGCAAAGATTAAAAGTGCAAATAATCTAGTAGATTCCTTTACTAAAGCCTTGCCTCAATGGACTTTCAAGTCATATTTAAGGGGCTCTGGCTCGTCCTAGCATGAGCATGTTGGCATGCACCATATACACAGGCATGAAACCCTGTCGGTGTGCCATAGCACACTAAAAGTGAAACTTTGCTGAATTTTTTCCATGAAAATGAAGCATACCCGTTGCGGTATTCTCATGGCGAAAGCTTGGTGAAAATTGCATTTTGTGTGCTATGAGGCACCTGAAGCAAAGCACTACAGGATTTTCGCCACGAAAATCAGGCAAAATTCTACTGGATTTTGTCATGGAAATTTGGCACTAAATCCAAACACACTAGGGAAGCATCATTTAAAACCACACCCTTAATTAAGATTTTACCAAAACGACGGACTTTCTATGGATAGGCGTTGTGGGGTGCCTAATACCTTCCCTACACATAACCAAACTTCCAAACTCAAGAATTAAGATGTTTTATCCGTCCATATTAGATTAGGAAAAACAACTTTTTTCTTTGCCTAGGATGGGTAATAAAATCAAATAGAGTCAAGTGGCTAATCACACTTTAGAAACAACCCAATGAATGGTGGCGACTTCACTTACCTTTGGTAACTTGATTAAAATTGACTCGTTTTCCCATCACACACAAGAGGTATAACCCTCCTCCACAGCACCAGAGCTCCTGGGCCTACACGTCCGCGGGCGAGTGTTGAGCATCGCCGCAATGGGTGGTTGAATCGCTGCGAGGCATCGACAATTATAAAGAGGATAGCCATCATAATACAAGAGCTGGGAACCAAAATTTTTGCTGAGATAGGGATTGATCAAGATCCCTGAGAAGAGAAGGACCAGGGCCAACTCATCAATGAGAAGAATCCACACCATAGAATTTAGGAATGGATGCCATGAGCCAAGCCCTACACCAAATCTCTAAGTTTCCTTTCTCCACTGAGATAGAAATTTTGAATCTACCTCACAGATTTGTCCAACCCACTTTTTTTTTAATTATAATGGAAAGTCTGACCCTGTTAAGCATGTGAGTCACTTTAATCAAAGTATGGCTCTGCATGCTCGGGATGAAGCCCTTATGTCCAAAGTCTTCCCGTCTAGCTTGATACCTACAACCATGAGATTTTTTGATAGTCTATATAAGGGAACAATCCATAGCTACCAGGAATTGACAAGGGCTTTTGGTGCAAGGTTTGTAACCTGTAGCCAAGTTCCCCAGCCCATTGATGCCCTTTTAGCCATGTCCATGAAAGAAAGGGAAACTTTACGAGCTTATACGGACAAGTATTGGGGGCTACATAATGAGATTGGGGGGAACCATTGTGGAATGGCAGCTAGTATCTTTAAAATAGGGTTACTAGTAGGCTCCGAGTTAATGAAGTCTCTTACTAAAAATCTAGCAGAAGACATGCATGGGCTTATGAAGCGGGTAAAGGAGTATATAAAGGTTGGAAGATGATTACTTTTAAGCTCGGCCGAAAGGAAAACAGGGGTTAATAGAAAAGGCAGGAGGGAAGAATAGACCCACCATACCCAAGGCCGGGAAGGGATTTCTTCCCCCTTTAACCTTAGACCAAGGGCAAAGGTAGTAAACTTAATCTTAAAAGAACTAGTCCATCAGATATTAGAGAAAATCAATCATAAGACTTACTTTAAATGGCTAGGTAAGATGGGTGGTGATGTGTCATGAAGAAACCATAGTTTGCACTACTTTTATCATCAAGAATGAGGACATCCAACAGAGGACTACAGAGTCTTGTAGGATTATTTAAGTTACCTGGACAAGATAGGGCATTTGATGGAATTTTTGTCAGAAAATCAAGCTCTTAACTCCAATCTAGAAGGTTTGCAACAGTCAAGAAACAGCTGCTTGCCCCTCGGGTTGATAGAAGTAATCCATGTAGCTGGGGTCTATGACCTTCCACAGGGATCAAGATTTATGATTGTGACACCTCATATGGGTCTTCATTCTAAGGGCGGGTTGGATAAAAGGAAGATGCATGAGCCAAATTTAGTGATAGGCTTCACTAACTGAGATAAAGAGAGAACCATCCAGCCACATCATGATGCCTTGGTAGTCACTCTTCGGATAGATAGTTTTGATGTCAAGATCATCATGGAAGTGTGGCTGAGGTTATGTACCTAGACCTATACTGAGGATTGAGGCTGAATATAGAGGATGTAAGCAAGTGTGATACACCTCTAGTGGGTTTTGATGGCATGCTAGTTATGCCAGCAAGACAAATTAGGCTCCTCGTGGTTGCAGGAGGAAAGGAAGTACTAGTGGATTTCATAATAGTACATGCTTACCCCCTTTATATCTAAAAGTGAAGTTTCCTACTGAGCAAGGAGTAGTATAAATCAAAGGAGACTAAGGAATAGCTTGGCAATGCTGCATTGTTGTCGTTACCTAGTAGAATTAAGTTCAGGGAGGTATAGTGGGCTCATCTTGACAATTGAAGCAATAATAGAGGAAGTAGGAAAATTGATGCGTGTTGGGGCTATCAAGGAGGCCTTTTATCCTGACTGGTTAGCCAATATAGTGGTGGTAAGAAAGAAGACAAGGAAGTGGAGAGTCTGTGTTGACCTTACTGACTAAAACAAAGCCTGCCCAAAGGATACCTTCTCGGTTCCTAAAATAGATCAAATGGTTGATGCCAATTTCATTCATTTAAGGATGAGTTTCCTTGATCCATTTCAAGGTTATCACCAGATCACCTTGGCTCCTAATGACTAGGAGAAAACTTCGTTAATTTCCTCTGAGGGAAATTACCACTACAAGGTGATGCCCTTTGGGTTAAAAAATGTAGGGTCAACCTATCAGAGGATGGTCACAAGGATGTTTAAGGATTAGCTTGGGAGAAATATGGAAGTATATATTGATGACATGGTAGTTAAGAGTAAACAAACCCAAGAACATCTGATGGATTGGTTCGAAGTATCCGAGGTATTAAGGAAGCATTGTCTCAGACTAAATGCCTCAAAATGTGCATTTAGGGTAGGATTAGGGAAGTTTCTCGAATACATGATAGGTCATCGAGGAATAGAGGTGAATCCTGATTAGATAACGGAAATACAACGCTTATAATCTCAGAGGAACTCCAAGGAAGTACAACGTCTTATAAGAATGGTTACGGCTCTTAATTGAATTATTTCTAGATCAATCGAGTGGTGCAAACCTTTCTTCCAACTCTTGAACAAATGGAAGGATTATAAATGGACTCCTAAATGTGAGGAAGCATTTCATGAATTGAAGGAGTGTTTGACACAAGCCCCTGTACTCTCGTAGCCTGAGAAGGGAGAGAAATTATACTTGTATCTCTCAGGATCTGACCATGCCGTCAGTGCAGTTTTGATCAAAATAGAAGAAGATATTCAAAAGCCTGTGCACTATGTTAAGAAGACACTTCTTGAAGCTGAGGTCAGGTACCTTTCTTTGGAAAAATTCACCTTGACTTTGTGCATGCCACTAGACGTCTACCTCATTACTTTCAAGCCCACATGGCTATTGTTTTAATGGAACACCCACTACAAGCACTCTTGAGGAAAACTAATTTTTCTGGATGGATAGCTAAATGAGGGACTGATTTGGGAGCATATGACATCTATTACCAACCTTACACCTCTATAAAAGGGCAAGTCTTGGTAGATTTCATGGCTAAATTCACTCTGGGCAGTTTGGAAGGGAGTTCTTATGTGAATCAAGTGCACTATATGTATTAGGCTTGGCCATGGGAAGTTTATGTGGACAAAGCATCCAATTCTCGAGGTTACGGGATAAAAGTGATACTCATTTCTCCCAAAAAAAAAAAAAATCTCTTAAACGATCAGTAAGGTTAGTGTTCTCGGCCTTTAACATTGCAGTCAAATATGAGGCATTGCTATCTGGCCTACCAATGGCTAAGTAGGTCGATGCTACCTAGGTTAGGATACACTATGATTCTCACTTGGTTGCAAGCCAAGTTAATCGGGTGTTTGAAGCTTGGGATTAAAGAATGGTCAAGTACTTGGGAGAAGTAAGGGCATTGTAGATACAGTTTGATCAAAATTTCCATAATCCTAATACCACGGGGGAATAATTGTCATGCAGACTCTTTGGAAACATTTTGCCTCTTCAGTTAGCAATTCTATTCCTCGAACAATCACCATGGAGTCTTTATCTCAACCAAGCGTCCATTGTTTTGATCATATAGGTGGCAAGTATCCATCCCAGCCCTAGTTGGATAGACCCCATTGTTGCATATATTAAGGACAGACAACTTCCTGATGATAGATCGGAAGCAAAGAAGGTCAAATAGAGAGCTTTGAGGTAATGGTCATCAAGTGAAGGAAAACTTTACAAACATTCATATTCCAGCCCATCTTTACTGTGTTCATCTTGAGGTAGTGGAGCTACTCTTGGAAGAGCTGCATAAGGGTGTTTATGGTAGTCACACTGAAGGATGGACATTGGCACATCAAGTGATCACCTGAGGATACTAGTGGTCAGGTATGTAGAAAAGTTCTCAAGAATACACCAAGAAGTGTGATCAGTGCAAAGATTTTCCCCTAGCAAAGACTAACTTGGCGGGTCTCTAAACCCACTAGCTAGCCCTTGGCCATTCTCCCAATAAGGGTAGACAAAGTAAGACCATTCCCCAGGGCCATAGGAAGTCGAAGGTGGTTGCTAATGGCAATTGAATACTTTACCAAGTGGGTTGAAGCTGAGCCTTTGGACAGCATAGTCACTAGATACAAAATTCCTCGGACCTTAGTATCAGAGAATGGCCTTCAGTTTAACAACAAGGTTTTTTTGTAGATGTTGTTGTGAGTTAGGGATCACTAACCAATATTCAACTCCAGCCTACCCTTAGGGCAATGGTTAGGCCAAAGAAACTAATAAATCCATCATTAGTGGTTTAAAAAAAAAGACTAGATGACTCTAAAGGAAGATAGGCTGGGGAACTTCCGAGTGTACTATAGGCATTTAGAATGACTCTGAGGAAATCCACTGGGGAAACACCTATTTCTATGACTTATGGGTCAGAGGCTATTATACCTACCGAAGTTGGAATGCCAACAACATAAACTGATAATTTCAGTCAAGAAAATAATAATTTGACACTACTCAAAAGTCTGTACATGATAGAAGAAAGCAGGGTAGCTGCCACGATCAAGTTAGCTGAATATCAACAAATGGCCAGTGAAGGCTACAAAAAGAATGTAAAGACCTGAAATTCATCCCAGAAGATTTGGTACTTAGGAAGGTCATAGGGAACACTCGAGATCCAAGCTAGGGGAAATTGGGTCCGACTTGGGAAGGTCCATAAAGAGTTACGTTGATCACAGGAAAATGGGCTTACAAGTTAGAAGTCTTAGATGGAAACTCGGTCCCCCTACCATGGAATCTAAATAAACTAAAGAAGTACTTTTATTAATAAAGATGTCACTTTGTTCAAATTATTATCTCTCTTTGTCTCTTGTTGATTATCATATGCAGAATATTTCTGCGTGTCCTCAACATTCATTGTGAAAAAGGGGTTCATCCTAAGATTTTTCAAATCCTATGCAAATATTCAATCGCTTGCCATGAAGAGGTTATGTTAATTTTTGCATCACTTTAGAAGCCCATTCAATGACAAGAAGTCCAAATCATAGAACTTCTCCCCCTTAATTGCAAATTGAAATAGGGGCATGCTTAAAGCATTCGGACATAAAACTAACATGTGCTATGGTTTTTTGTTTCCACCATGGAAATATCTCAACTATAATCCCGACTCCTTACTATCCCATTCTTTCTTGAGGTGTGAGATAACATGTGGGAAGTTCAAGATCCTTGTGTCTCCAAGCTTGTACAAAAGGATAGGTGGCAAGAATGAAGAGTGAGTTCAATACTGAAAAGAAGCAATGGACCATTTTAGTTAAAAGCCAACATTCTTTGGGGGATTGCAAAATGTGAACTGGCTTTTGTCATCTAGTTGCAAACCAAAGTCTTGGTTCTTGTATGGGCTCTTCAAGACGATTTGGTCAAACCTGTTGCCACATGGCATTTGAAACTAGAAAGGAATATGCATGAATTGCTATTGAATGCTTGATCATTGTCTCAAAATTATGGTAGCTCCTTGACATTCCAGTTGATAGAAAATGGAAGAAAAGGATGGGGAAACTTTCAAAGGAAGTACTCAAAGATGAAAAGAGAAAGGGGCATCTAAGTGCATTCTCTAAAACTTGAAAATGACATGATCAAGACATTCCCAAAAATGCCTAAGGCTCTGGTCTGCAGGATGATCAACAGGACCTAGGTCCATGGCTTTTGCTAGTCTCATAACCTTAGGGGAATGAACTAAAGATGGTCTGAAGAACAAGGTTCTAGAGATGTTCTCCATTCTTCTTAGATGATAGACTAAGAAGGCTAGTGCTACCAAGAAGACCTGTGATTGGCCTTTTGCAATCCAAGCTAGCTGACTCATACCATCAAGATTGGTGTTGCCAAAGTATTTGGAGTAAAATCTTTTGAAATGGCTATCAATGGCATAAACTCCAAATGGTGCCCAACCCTTCCACCGCTTATTAAGACGATTTCATGTTTGGTCTAGATTTGACTATTCTTGGCATTGAAGAAGGGAATTCCAGAATTAGCCCTTTGGGCATGCACACTGAAACTCACAAAGCCTCAACCAAGAGCTCACATCGAACCTAAGGTGGTGGGAGATAGATTAATCGGGTCTGGCATGCCCTTATACCAGGGCATTTTTTGTTGGGTTCCCACGCCTAGTGAGGAGACCTTTGTCAAATTTTGTTAATCACAAGTTGAAGAGAAATGACCTTAGGAAGAAATCTGGGTTATTCATCTCAAAGGGATTTCTTTTTCATTACTACTTTGAGAAAAACTGTGGAATTTCCTTGACACTACGCCCAAGTTTGGAAATTAGACTTAATGGTGGGCTCTCGAGATTAGGTTGATATGTAGCTAATTTCTTGCTTGTAGTGTTTCTTAAGGCACCACTGACTTCACCCCCAAGATTTAGTTGATGTTGTTAACCGGTGGAATGAAATTTACAAGAACACCCTAAGAATAGGGAGGATGTTGAAGCTCACCCCAGTCTGAAGACTTTTTTGGGATTAAGATCTCCTTTAGAGGAAGTGTACTGCCAGTGCTATGCTCAAAAACACCAAGTAGTCATGGTTCATTTAGCTAGGAATCTTCAAGAGGCCATTTAGATGGTCAAAGAACCGTAAAAAAGCCATACTGTGGCATAATTTTTCTTGATTCTTCTCCCGTGTAAAAAAGGACAAAGCTAATGATCGAGAAAGCATCATGAATTCTTATACAAATCCCACGTGGGACTATCTCCCCAAGATCGATAGGTCATCCATGTTCTTTGTGATGCTAAGCATCTCTAATCTTATTGGATCCCAGTTAGGGGACAATCCTTTACTAATCATGCCTACATTCTTTTTGTAGGGATTCACCTCAATAGAGGCCATGATGGAGGTTTATTGAGCCATTCTTGAATGCATGAGCCATGAGTAACTTACTTAAGAATCCACTCCAAGGAGTTAAAGAATGCAATAAACCTACTTTGATTACTTTGTGGATGCAACATCTCAATTAACCAACATGAGACACCTATGTTGGACATGGGAGTGGACAATTAAAAAGATACATGAGGCCACTCTATTAGAGAAGGACCTAGGTATTTCCAATTTTATCGAGTGCTTTTAGGGTCAAGATTCCTAGCTAACCCTCTGTTCTTTTGAATTTCCTTTTCAGGAACTTGCTTCGGCAATCAAAAAGTCAAGCAAGAGAAGTATGACTTGAGTTGTTTACTCCCATGATGTTGACCAATTTCCTTTATGGAAGCCACCAAGGGCCTTGGATTCTCTATCTCAAATTTGAGTAGAAGTCAATTCTATTGAGGCATTAAAAGAGGGATTAGTGAGATCAGTGATCCATAAGACATCCATACGAACCAGAAGAAGATTGAGCCTGGGTGCTCTCAATATAATACTATGGAAGAATTTTGTGATCTTATTCCCATAAGACCATTAAAAATCCATTGTGTAGTTCCCACATTGTCCATGAAGACTAACTATTGCAAGTCTAGGATAGGAATTCAGCTAGAAGTTGGACTCGATCCATACAACTTGCAACCTCTTCAATTAAAGCATCCCAAAAGGGTAAGAAGAACCCAACATCTTTCAAGCAAGATCAACCAGCTTGAACTTGGTTTTCATTAGCTTACCTTAGTGGGTTTTTTCCTCCAGGTTTCCCTCAAAAAATCTTCTTTACCTCAAGGTGGTCTACATGGTTCCTCTAGGTCATCCTTAGAAAAAGCTTTCTTTCACCTTCAGGTAGTCTAGGTGGTTCCTTCGGGTCTTCCTAAACAAAATATTTTCTTTTTCCAAATATCCTGGGATTTCTTCAGGTTTCTTTATTTGAAAATCCCTACATCATTCAGTTAAGCCTTTCACCTAATTATGAAAGTGATTAAGAGACCACGGAAAATGCCACACTAGGGCAGCTTTTTTTTCGCATGGTCTCTCCCCTTCGAATGGACTTTTGAACAGTAGTCTAGGTAGCATCTTAAGCTTTAGCTAGAGCTACAGTCTCAATTTCTTTGCAAGACCATCAGAAGATCCTGTAACTTGCTTAAAGCATTCCTTGGAAGTTTGATTTCTAGATTGATAACAGAAAAGGTAAACCAAAACTTCATTTAGGAAGAATTGAACATTCCCAGCAATATTGGGACCACCTCAGCTAAAGATCAGCTTCGGCTACTTCAGTGATACAATGTCAGAACCTACTCATGATGAGTGCCAACATGTGAACCATGGTGGAAGAGTGAAGGAATTAAATTTGGTCCCGAATGAGGGATAAAGTTCTTCCAACTTTATCGGGTTTGGCATAGTCTTGATATGTCACTAACTCCATTCAATTTCCTTTTTAGGAACGTGCTTTAATCAAGCCAATGGGATGCCATTCACATCGCATTCTTCAGTGAATAGTGACGATAAAACATCTAAACATTTATGATAATATGATCAGAAAGCCATTAGCTTCCTCAGCATCTATTTGATAACGCCCCATCAAAATATCAAGTAATTACATTTATATCATTTCTTGTTGTTCTCATATCGCCTTTCTTGGGTCCTTAATGTGGCTTGTTGCCTTGACCAGTCATCTCAATGATTGACATGAAGATGAAGCTCGGTGCATGTACTTCATAAGAAACTTCAACATAGATCAGAAAATCTTCATCGCAAAGGTGTATGCCAAAATTGAAGTTAAGCATCTAAGGCTTCTTTGAGATGTGGAGACCTTCATCCCCTTTATAGATCTTTGCAAGAGCTTCTGGATATTGGGAATGCCATTCATTGGAGACACTAGAACTCAGCTTTGGCCTTTTCACCTCATCCCAGACACTATCCCAACAAAACCATCTCTCATCTTGGTTGGATTAGGTTTGTTGCAATCTGGTCCATTTTTCTCAAAATGTGTTTTCCAAAATAAAATTAAAGCATAAGGTTCAAATTAAAACATCAAATCATGAAAATCTTTTTTTTGAAACGCGTGCATTTTTTAAGAACGGCAAGTCAATGCCAAATCCCCTTTTGTAGGGGAAGAGTTGTTTGAGTGAAGTGGCTATCCCTTACTAGGGATGAGGGGCATGTGATCCCCAAACACTCACATCATGATATCTCATCTCAAAGACCTTGCATTCATGAAATATTCACCACTTTTGCAAAGTGTCATATTTAATTCCCATATTGACAATCACCCTTCCTGAGGTCTTACCTGAAATTGGTGTGGACCCTGAATCATTGAATGACCATATGTTCAAGCTTCATTGACCAACTAATTGGATCTAAAATGATGGAGGCATTTGTTTAGCTATCTAAACAGTTTTATTGCTTGATACCCCCTTTGGGCTAGAAAGAAATTTTTTTTAAAAAAATTTACCTGAATTTATAATTTGACACTCAAGCTCCTTAGGCTAAGAAGTAAGCGCTTAGTATAACGGAGAAAGGCGTTCATTTCACTAGCATCCCATTTGCAGAGAAATATCCCTTGCTAGCCCAGTTGAGTATGTTGAATTCTTTTCTTGTTTAACCCCAGTTAAGGATTACCCCCCACATTGGGGCAAGTTAGATGGTTAAAAGAATCTCATGCTAGGTGACCTCCAATATTTGATTCCATCAAATGAGTACCTAATTGAAAAAAAAATGAGAAAATATCCCAAATCAAACAAATGACAAAGTCATGGGCCAATCAAGTCAAATGAAGCCCCCAAGTGAAAATACCAAAAAAAAAAAAAAAAAAAAAAAGAATCAAATGAAAGCCCAAAAAGATGAAAATGAGTGAAAATGGGTGAAAATTCAAGAGATGGACTCAAATTGAGCATATAGCCTAACATGAGAAGTTACCAAGTGTTAGGGTTTATGTCCTAAAATCCAATTTATTGGCTTGTTATAAATAATTAAACTATTTCATTATATGGGACTATTTATAAATGAACTAATGGGACATTATCATAGTCCTTGAGATGAATTGTATGTAATTTATGTGATTTAGTTATAGAAGATATAAATCACAAGTTCCTTGTAAACTCAAAATATAGTTCGTAATCAGTGATGAAATTAGGCGTTTCATCTGTGAAGACTATAACACACCATCTAAGATGGTTTGTCTTCATCATGGAAGTTGAGACTTCTAGTTGATGTGTTAATATGTCTTAAGTCTATAAGACATATTGAACTGGACTGTTGTGAGGTTAATTATTCAATTAACAATTGCCTCCTAAATAATTAATCTCACGACTTCTAATTTCATAGACTCTCAATTCTACCTAATCATGAAATGTAGGTTACTTTGATATATTAGGAGTGAGATCTATTTTAATGGTCGAAACCTCATTATGTTGGGTAATTGCATGTAGTGTTGAGGGAACACATATTATGTTAGGTAACTGCATGTAGTGTTTAAGGAACACATATTCTCAAGATGGAATCCATAATCTCTTTCTATAGAGACATAAAATATCCCCTTGAGATAAGTTAAATGGGAACTAGTTATTTAGGGTCGGCCACTTTAGTAAAAAGTTACTAAAGTTCATATTTTATGAAATTAGTTTTCATAAATATGAATAACTAAAAGATTAAATTGGGTACTCAAGGAATAAAATAGTTGTTTACAAAGTGACAGTTTATTATGACTTTGTTCACTTTGGATATTTCATGGAGGGGTTAAATGATATCATATTAGAGTCTTGGGATATAATTTATTAATAAGGCCTAGAGTGCAATTATATTTCTATAGTGGTACTTGTTATATACTTAATGGTAACTTTGGGCTTGTCAAGAATTGACAAATAAGTCTGAAGCCCATTGGAGCTAGAGCCTTATTAGTCCCTTTGGTCCCATCCCAAGCCACACACTTAAGCTTAATTGGGCTGGCCCAAAAGGCTAACCCAATTAGATAATCAGTTTTTATTTAATATGAGTTATTAAATAAAATAACTGCTAAGGTAGTAAATATGTACATTTGATTATAAGAAAAGAAAATAGTTTTTCTCTATTGAATCTTGAAAATAAACTTTTCAAAAGGAAAATCAACGTACACAAGAACTGATTGAGAGACCACTCATCTTAGGCACCATGTGGAATTGGGATGAAGTTTGAAGGTATTGTCAAGTTTTGTTTTTGAATTTCACTACACCAAGGTACACTTTCTCTGAATTCAAGGTTACACGTTATCTCTCATGAATGAAGTAGATCCTTGTGTTGCTTCCACTGTGGGTTTTGTATGAGATACAAAACCAGGTTTTCCAACACCAGGATGGTTCTTGACGAAGTGTAATCTTGACTTTAGGAAACCTTTCAAAAAATTTCATAACAAAAAATATCCTCCTGTAAGCCTAGGAAAACCATATCCTTACATTACGGTCCTAAGAAAGTCCTTCCTGATTAAGAACGACTACTTAGTCTAAGGAGCTTGTGCCAAGGAATCACCCACATGTGGAAAGTTTTGAGTCTGATATCCCTCATTTCAAGCACCCAATTAACCCTAAGGCCACGTTATAACTTAATGAAAGACCTTACTGATTACTGAGGATCAGTTGTCCGTAGGACATTGAACATTTGGTCAATCATTGATGATGGAATCATTCGCATATGCCAAGTCATCATGCTTAAAAAAGGGTGGGGTTCTCTCCCAACACCTGCTTCAAACCCGAAGAGTTCAAAAGGCCAAACACATCATTCAAGTCCTCCCTTCAGGAGCTTAAAAAAGGGAAACTCATGCATAAACACTTTGCTAAAAAATCCTTGCTTGTGACCATATTCCCTATTTAGGGTAAATGGTAGCCATTGAGCACATACACTCATAAACCATATAGGAAACATGGCCTTATCAAGCCTCTCTTGTGGTACGTGCATTCAACCAGATTCTCGTGATCATGAATGAATTTCCAAAATTTTTGAACTTGGTTTTCAGATCCAACTGAAACAGAAGGGAAAAATGATGACCCTCAAAGATTTCAAATGATAAGGATTTCAAATCCTCCAAACTTTCAAGTTAAGAAATCCTTAAGGGTTATTCATTTCTTCCTAAGGAATTTCCAAAAAATGGGTTTTTAAGATTGCAACAGCTTATGCAAGCCTCTCTCAATCATTACCAGGCATCTTCAAAAAGACCTGAACCCAAAAGATCCAAATCCTAAACCCCAGGTTTTAAATACCATTCGAACATCATTGCCTTAAACACTTTTCAAGCCTCTCGAACTTATCTAAAAAAGGATGTTTGAGTCATACTCCAAACATGACCCCTAATCCCCCAAAGGTTGGCCCTAGACTTAATCCTGATATTGGAGCAGTTTTCTTTCGGATATTTTCAAACCATGGATAGTATTCCCTTTATAGTGCAATTCAAGATATCCACTTGGAGAAGGTGAAATCTCTCCTCGTGAGCGTCTGAAGAGGTGCCAAGCGTGCACAATTCAGCAAGGCCACACATAACTCAGCATTGAGGCAGTTCTTGTGTAGTTATGACCAAGAGTGTCAACATTTACAAGAGGGGATCTTCCCAAACCATTGAATCCAGAATTCAACAAATCAAGGGGCTCCAACATTTATCAACAAATCCAGAATTCAACAAATCCAGAATTCAACATTTATCAATATTCTTGGTGCTTTGAGGGGCTCCAACTCGTCTTAGCATGAGCATGTTGGCACATGCCGTATATACAAGCATGAAATATTCGTATTAACACAAAGCATGAAATATACATGCAACCCCTTCATAAAATATTCGTAGTAACACAAAGTCATAAATGTAGACTACCACTTTGTAGATTACTACATCTTGATCCTTGAGTACCCGGTTTAATCCTTTAAGTTATTCATCATATATTTATGAAATCCAATTTCATAAATATATACTTTAGTAATTTCTTACTAAAGTGGTTAGGCCTAACTCTCTGAATAATTGAACCCATTAAACTTATCTCAAGGGAATATTTTATATCTCCGTTAAGAGACTATGAATTCTATCTTGAGAATATATGTTCCTTCAACACTAAATGTGGCTGCCCAACATACTGAGGTTTGATCATGTCTTTAGATCTCACTCCTAATCTATCAAAGCAACCTACATTTCATGATCAGGTCCATTATCCTCCCAGGATTATGAGTTCATGTAAATAGAAGTCGTAAGATTTATTATTCATTTGACAGTCGTTAGGAGAATAATAAATCTCTCAGCAGTCCAGTTCAATGTCTTAACTCTTAAAACATATCAACTAGAAGTCTCCACTTCCATGATCAAGACAAATCATCTTAGTTGATATGTTATAATCTTCGCAGATGAAACGCCCAATTTCATCATCGACTACGAACTAAAATTATGAGTTTACAAAGAACTTGCGATTTATATCTTTTATGACTTTTCACATAAATCACATACTATGCATCTCATGGACTATATGATAATGTCTGAAAATTCATGTTACCATTATTTTAGATAATAAAAAAAAACTTTATTAATCACAACATTAAGTCATACGTAATGTCATACATAATAACATACATAGCATCATAGAATAGGATTTAAGGGCACCAATCCTAACATTTCCACATTGTTAAACTTTCAAATGTACCCCATTTCTTGCCCATCCCATTCCTTTCCTTCTAGGATTATAAAGAGAAAAGATTGCTCAAAGGAAATAGTCCAAGTTACCATCACAATGACCCTATCATCATTAGGTCTTATGCCAAAAAGATGTCTACTAGTGGTCCTTCCCCAATTGAGCAAAACACTCATGAGATCACTCTCCTAAAAGAGCAGATGGTAGTAATGATGTGCATGATACAACAGCTAGTTGTAGGAGGGAGCCGAGATTCATCTGGTCCTACTTCGGAGGGCTCTGCGCCCAGCCTGAAAATGAGGCTCGGCTGCTGCCAGATTCGAATCAAGGCCAAGCCACATTGCCATTCATCCCACAAGGGGGTGACCAAAAATTGAATCCATCTAAGGATAAGACCTCAGAGTCTGGCTACAGTCAGGTCAAAGGTCAAGTGGAGACCCTAAAATAGAAAATTTGTATCATAGAGGGCTTCGGTGCCCAAGGAAGTTACCCACTTCGCAAGCCTAATTCTTATCAGGGAGCATATTAATGAGGGTATTAAAAGCAAGAAAGTAATCGATCCGAGGCTTTGAATTCTAGGATAGAAACGCAAGTGAAAAAGGTGACCAGTCGTAAAGGGAAGGAAGCCGATGTGCATATGATTGATAAAATGCCTGAAAGACCAAGGGGTGTTGTTTCTGCTTACACAGCCCTGAACGCCGGGCCTTATTAGCAACAGGTTCAACTAGCCTAGGCATCTTATCGAACATTCAATAATAAGGGAAGGCCCGATTAACCCCGATATCCTAAGGCAGAACCAGGAAAATTCTCTCCTTTACCCATGCCCTTGGTAGAGCTTTATGCTTATCTATTGGAGAAGAAGCTAGTGACTCCAATATTTGTGAAACCTAGAGACAATCCTCCTCTACTCAGTTTTGAACCATCCAAGAAATGTGAGCAACATTTTAGGGCTAAACGGCACACCTTGGAAGAATGTGTGCATTTGAGACATTGAATTGAAGTTCTCATTCACAACAAGCTAATACAGTATAACAACACAACCGGGTCAAATTTCATCACCAATCCTTTGCCTCCTCATTTGAAAGGGAACGTGACCGTTATCTTTACAGTGGAGGAGAGGATCCCAAATTTCTCGTTCCCCTCATTCCCTTGGAGAGTCATGTTATGAGCTCTAGCCCAAGAAAGTCACATTGTTTGGAGAATATCGGAGCCATAAGGTTTGACTAGGAAATCTGCTCATTCTATGACAATGGGGACCGACATACCCTATTTGATTGTAGAGTGCTCAGGGCACAAATTCAGAGTTTAGTCGATCGTGGCATTATATGGATCGAAAGATAGGTTATGCGGAGGAGTGATTGCTTGGTAACTAGCCTATGCCCTCCAAGTACCCAAGCGGGAACTAACCATAGTGCTATGTTAATAGGATCAAGGAAAGACTGGGACGAGTACTTACGAGAGCGCCTTTGTAAGGTTCCCCCAGGGATGAGGATGCCAGCTCCTCCGACTTCGGTCGTTATCGAAGAAATTATAGAATCGCTTGTGGATTCAGGAATGCCAGCTCCAAAAAAGGAACAAACCATACTAGCCATTGAGGGTTTTGCTCCTTTGATCTTATCTTTGCCTAGGATCGCCGAGCCATCTCCAGGATTTTCCCAAAAGAAAGCCCCTATTGTTCCGACCATTTGAGGTTTCGATCCTTTAGTTTATCCAAAACCTATCCAAGGAATCTCTGGGGCTCCTAGCCCGAAAGCTTTAGATTCGAGGGCTAGGTTACAAAGTGGGAAGGTGTTAGGCACCCATTCTGCCTAGATGGAATCTGGTCTTCTAGACTCAAAATGACCATTTATATACCCATTTGAATGATGCATCATATTGAAATTCCCAAATTTAAGATTGATTCATTCCTTAAGAATTCGAAATTTGCAATTTTATTTAAGAAGAAACACAAAAATTGGTGTTATTTTATGTTGAAGAAAACATTTTTTATTACAAAAAGGATCAAATCTGTATATAATGAAAATACAAATCAGTTTTTAAATACAGAAAAATATCAGATCTATATTTAATGAAAATACCAATCTATTTTGTATGCAGAAAAATTTCAGATTTGTATTTCATGAAAATATAGATAAGTTTTTATGTATGTAGAAAAATTTAGATCTGTATTTAATGAAAATACAGATCAGTTTTGTATGCAGAAAAATTTCAGATCTGTATTTAATGAAAATACAGATCAGTTTTTATGTATGCAGAAAAATTCAGATCTGTATTTAATGAAAATACAGATCAGTTTTTACGTATGCAGAAAAATTCAAATCTGTATTTAATGAAATTATAGATCAGTTTTTATGTAGAAAAATTTCAAATTTGTATTTAATGAATCAGTTTTTATGTAGAAAAATTTCAAATTTGTATTTAATGAAAACACAAATAAATTTTTATGTGCCGAAAAATTTTAGATCTGTATTTAATGAAAATGTAGACCTATTTTTATGTTGTTGTTCTTTAAAAAAAATGTTCTTAGTAGTTTATTGCAAATCTCAAAATTTAAAGAAGAATCAAAGCTTAAACTTTGACATGTTAATCAACTACTAAAAATTGAATTAGGCATGTGAACATGGCAAAAAAAAAAAGAAGAACAAGATTGTATGTACAATGAATAAATCAAACATGCATTCATGAAAATATACAATGAATAGAACATATATAAGGAAGAAAGAAAGTATAAGCAAAATGGTGAGATTAAAGACATACTTGCATGAATGTACCCTTTAATGAGGGAAAATTTTAGGAATCAAAGAAGTTCAACCTCTTTGAGATCTAAAATATGTTCGCTTATGGAAAAGAAATTTTTAAAGCCAAGGCTTCCAAAACATCTTTAACGTAAGGGGTGCAAAGAAGTCAGAAAAAGAAGGGCCCTCATTTTTTATGTTTTTTCTTTTTTTCTATTTATAGAGGTTGGATGCTTGAAAAATAAGCTGGATTGGATTAGATATGAATTGGGTTGCGTCCTTATCCCTAAAAATTCGAAATGAATGTGTTTTATCCCAATCAGAGCGTTTTTGGGCTAGGCCTCGAGTTTGTGCCACTTGGCACTTGGGAAGTGCCAATCAGCACTTGCCATATGCTGATTGGCCCTCTCAAGTGCCAAGCCTAATTATCAATTTTGGTTCAATTTGGACTTTTTTTTAGGGATTTTCTATGTCGGGAATTGCACCTGGACGTATTTTTAACTTAAATTCTAAAATTAATCCCTTTTATTTTGATAATTAGGTCTTTAAAACAATAATTATCTGATAGATAAATATTCTAAAAAGACTTAATTATGAACAATTACCTTGTTATTAGATTATCCATTATATTCCTATGCAAGCAGGCTTATTTCTGATAAGAATTTACAACCAATCACACAATTATTTAATTAATTTTAATTGTTTAACTAATCAAAATTAATTTCAATTACTTACACGTGTTCGGTTTCACCCTCATACAATGCATGCAGACCGTGAAAACTTAATCTTGTGATATCTTTCAATCCAACGATTCGATTTGGGAATCAGGCATACCATCGTGACTGTTAGGATCTAAATATCATTTTTATGATATGCAATGAATGATTTAATGCATGTAACGCAACTATGATTTTTGGTATTTAAAATGGTCATTTCAGTCATCATCCAAAATTATATTATGGGTGCAAAATTGAGTGTCTACAGAATGCTCCTCGTTGATAGAGCTTGCAAAGAGAATGTCAATGGAAAACAAAGACATGAATTTTAGCAACCAGGATTTAATCGAGGTTGAATTTTCAAAGATTTCCTAGCCCTAGAAATTAGAACCTTCGGGTGTAGAACTAGTGTTTTATTGTGATGAAAAATGAGAACTATGGACATCTAATCTACTTTGATAATCGATGAACCTAAATCAAATCTTGAATACTGATAAGGAAATTAAGAACTATATTTACTTGATTTGGAAGCTGACTGAGAACTATATCCGGCTCAATTTGAAGATTTGGTGGTGACTGAGAACTATATCCGGGTCAATCTGAAAATCTTGGAGGTGACTGAGAACTATATCTGGTTCTGTCTGAAGATCTGGAGGTGACTGAGAACTATATTCGGCTCGGTCTAAAAATCTTTGAGGCGACTGAGAACCATATCCGGCTCAAACTGGAATTCAAGAGGCGACTAAGAACTATATCCGACTCAATTTGAAAATCTTGGTGGTGACTAAGAACTATATCTGGCACTGAATGAAGATTTGGAGGCGACTGAGAACTATATCTGGCTCAATCCTAAAATCTAGAGGCAACTGAGAACTACATCTGGCTAAATCTAAAGATCTTGGAGGTGACTGAGAACTATATCTGGCTCTGTCTAAAAATTTTGAGGCGATTGAGAACTATATCTGGCTAAAACTGGAATTCTGGAGGCGAATGAGAACTATATCCAACTCAATTTGAAAATCTTGGAGGTAATTGAGAACTATATCAGGCTCTATCTGAAAAATCTAGAGGCGACTGAGAATTATATCTGGCTCAATCTGAAGATCTTATGGCAATTGAGAACTATATTCGGCTCAATCTAAAGATCTTGGAGGTGACTAAAAACTATATCTGGCTCTGTCTGAAAATCTTGAAGGCAACTAAGAACTATATCTAGCTCTGTCTGAAAATCTGGAAGCGATTAAGAACTATATCTAGCTCAAACTAGAATTCTAGAGGCAGCTGAGAACTATATCTAGCTCAATTTGAAAATCTTGGAGGCGACTAAGAACTATATTCAGCTCAATCTAAAATTTTTAACTTTGCCTACAAAACCAAATTCTCGCTTTAGAATTTGGATGCTTGGTGCAAATTTTTTGGCTTTAAGATTTGAATTTCTCTTTAAAAGGAAGAACCATTAATTTCTATGGGGTCCTTTGAAAATTTTCTTCATTTTCTTTTGAAATTTGTAATTTCTTCTGAAATTGGAACCCTTTGTTTCACTTCTTCTTCTTCTTCTTCTTCTTCATTCTCTCTTCTTCCTCCATCGTCACTATTCATAAGCTTCTTCCTTTTCTGTTTTCATCATTTCCACACCATTTCTTGCTTGGAAAATCACTTCTCTAGGCTTCTAAACCTAAGTTCTACCATCCCTTAAAATATCTCTTCAGATCCTTAAGTTTTGAGCATCCTTGCAAATCCCATCCTTGAGAATTTGATGTGTAGGCATGATTGAATAAACCTATTTTTTATGAGTGTGGAAATATTGTTGGGATGTGTAGGCATTATTTTCATGGGTATGGAAAGAAAATTTTTCTTTGGGTTGGCCATATGTTTGAGTCATTATTGAATGAATTTATGGAGATGAAGGATGTTTGAGTTGATTGTGATATTGTTAGGATGTCGTGGAATTCAGATCGGTGAAATGACATCTGGGTTTGGCAAATTTTTTTTTAGGGGCATCTTTATTTTGTTGGTTGAGATTTTGGAGTCTGTATTTTTGGAATAAGGCATTCTTGTGCATATTACAATGATTGGCTAAACTTTGTTTGTAGAATCTTAAGAGCCGAGGTAATGTCCAGTTGTTGAAGTATAGGCGGGCAGTGTTGTTCCCAAGCATTAAAAATGTCATTAATGAAGCTGGCTTCCAAACCTTTTCTAAAGCTCTATTAGATCACGACACCAATAAGTATAAAGACCTTCAACTACTTCTCACATTGTCGGAGCGATTCTAGAATACCACTTGTGCTTTTCATTTTTTGGGTATTGGTGAGGTGATGTTGACATCCTATGACTTCTCAACAAATACTAGCTTGAAATTGGGCAGTGAGAGAATTAAAGTTAATGATTTCATCTCATTAGTGGAAATTAGGGGTCTTTTGGGTGTGATGCCTCCACGAGTTAGGAGTAAGAATGTCCTTGATGTGGCTGTATACAAACATTGACAAGTGTGAGACTATAGCGACTAGCACCCGTATGCTCATGCTTCTCTTCATTGGAACTCTCTTATGTCCAAACTTGGGGACCACTGTGAGTTTACGTTGTTTGTGGAGTTTAAGGGATATTAATCAAATTAAAAATTATGATTAGGGCACGGCATGGCTTATATGATCCTTTTGCACTTCATGACTCAGCTTTCCTGGTGCAGTCTTTCAAGCTTAGGAGGTTCACCATTTGTTTGGTAGGTGAGATTTAAATTCTTGGTCAGGTGTATTTTGTAAGGATTATTTGTATTGTTGTGCTATCGTTGATATGTGCTGATTTTTTTTTTCAAGTTTGGATGTATGAATACTTCGGGGTTGGTCCGTAACTTTTAGAGGATGTTAATGATATGTTTTCAAGGTTTGTTCACTGGTTGCCTATGTATCGTCTATCAGCGCCTCCCAAGCATTCTTCGCGGGATTGGCGGATGATGATTGATGGCTTGGATGGTGATTGATTGGTAGGCTTAGCGCCTCCCAAGCATTTTTTGATTCCCAAATTAACTTGCATCATGGCTCTCATCATCACCTTTTATTTCTTTGTTTTGCCTTTTGTGAAGATGTCTACATGTTGCATTTTTAGGCTTCATCCTTTGAAGAGGAGAGTCCTCCTCCTCGCACTGCTAATGGTCCTTCTAGTTCCTTCAAGGAGACATATCCCCATTTCCCAACATGGCAATATGAAGTAATGAACTCTGATAGATCTTTCAGCTTTGTGGATCCAGGCCGGCTAGAGTATACCCCAAATGTCCCTTGGAATAACCCGGTATACTCCCAAATCCTTTAGTCTTCTGTTCACATTTTTGTCCATGGAGTTATTTCTAAACTTGCTACTTTGTGCTCTAGGTAGGTGTTGATCTTATGGAAGAAAGCATGCAGATGATTGGAGGTTTGCAACTAGTGGCACGCACTCAATCTTCTCAATATGTGCTCAATGAAGTTAATTAGGTAAAGGATAATGCTCCTTTAATAATTTTTTCTTGAAATCCATGGTAATGAATTTAACAACTATCTCTGATGATTTTTCAGAACAATCAAATGGCAACTGTTGAGGCCAACACAAGATCCTTGGGAGAAAAAAATCAGAAATCTTGAATTTTAGAATCGACAACAAGAATCTTGGTTTTATACAAGTCAAGAAGGAGACACAAAGGGTGGCTCCTCTAGCGGTGTTTCTAAAAGGTATTCCTATAGGCGGACTCAAAGTCTGAATGATGCTTGACTTGTATTTTAATTTCCCTACAAAGACAAAAATATTCCTTAGTCAGACAATTTGTACTAACTTCCACTTCTGGCTCTTCATCCTTGGATTGCTTTTCGCCTTGTTGAAACTTAGATGAGACAAGTTTAGAATTCACCTGATGAAGCTTTGTAGTACACAATTTGAATTTATTTGACCATTTTTTATGTGATTTGTACTCACCTGAAAGAGACATATTCGAAAGCCCCTAGTTTAAAAACTTATGCCTGATGATCTTTTATTTTGAAAAAATGTTTCTCTCTTTTTTTTTTTTTCTTTTTTTTTTTTTTCAAAAGAGATGATTGAATTGATTTGTTTCAGAATAGGGGGAAAGGCATAGCTGAATACCCATAAAATAAATGCATGATTTGGAAAAATCTTAGTTTGGTGAAATTTTCTCCTCTCTTCTTTTTTTTTTTTTTTTTTTTTTTTTTTTTTTTTTGAAACAAAGGATGCTGATGATGATTTTTGAAATATGGACAAGGCATGGTCAAATGCCCCAATTTGACAATCAATGCTAATTTTTTCTTTGAAAAATTTTATGGCACAACCATTTTTTTAAAGTGAAAAATAGAACAAAAATAGACCCGCAATGTGCCCAAAAAACACAAAATAAGTCAATTTAGTCATGAATGGGTTGAGTTCCGATTGGCACTTTAGTGTGCCAATTGGCATACCCAATTTTGCCTCGACTCCTCACGTTTCTCCGATGTGTTTTTTGTGTTTTTGAGATTTTGGAAAAATATTTTCTCCGTTTGGGACTAAGAAACACTTTCCTAGTTAGCTTCAAACTCTCTAAACCTATTTAAACAAGGTTAGAGACTAGGAAAGCCTATCTTAGCATTAAACCTATAAACAAATCTCTGCATCAAAGCTATCAAAAAACAACAATCACATACAAGAATTATTCATGGCCAGCAATCAAAATTTTCCTCATTCAATCACACATTATATCAATAGATAGGTTCGTAGCTTTGATTTTGTCACCAAGACCAATTTCACTACCTACAAGCTAAAGGGGATCAAGGCTCTGAGGAATCTCAAGATCAAGTGGGACTTTCTCTGTGCCGCCATGAAGTGTTAGGATATGTGCCCTTAAATCCTATTGTATGATACTATGTATGACATTATATATGACTTAATGTTATGATTAATAAAGTTATTTTATTATTATCTAAAATAATGGTAACATGAATATTTGGACATTATCATATAGTCCATGAGATGTATAGTATGTGATTTATGTGATTTAGTCACGGAAGATATAAATTACAAGTTCTTTGTAAACTCATAATTATAGTTCGTAGTCGGTGATGAAATTGGGCATTTCATTTGCGAAGACTATAACATATCAACTAAGATGATTTGTCTTGATCATGGAAGTAAAGACTTCTAGTTGATATATTGATATGTTTTAAGAGTTAAGACATATTGAACTAGACCGCTATGAGATTTATTATTCTCCTAACGACTGTCAATTGAATAATAAATCCCATGACTTCTATTTGCATGAACTCTTAATCCTGAGAGAATAATGGACCTGATCATGAAGTGTAAGTTGCTTTGATATATCAGGAGTGAGATCTAAAGTCACGATCAAAATTTCAGTATGTTGGGCAGCCACATATAGTGTTGATGGAACATATATTTCAAGATGGAATTCATAATCTCTTAACAAAGATATAAAATATTCACTTGAGATAAGTTTAATGGGTTTGGTTATTCAGAGTGTTAGGCCTAACCACTTTAGTAAGGATATATTAAAGTATATATTTATGAAATTGGATTTCATAAATATATGATGAATAACTTAAAGGATTAAACCAGGCACTCAAGGATTAAGATGTAGTAATTTTCAAAGTGGCAGTCTATATTCATGACTTTGTATTACTGCGAATATTTTATGAAGGGGTTGCATGTATAATAAAGTCTTGGGATATAATTTATTAATAAGGCCTAGAGTGCAATTATATTTATATAGTGGTGTTAAATATAATTAATGGTAACTTTGAGCTTGTCAAGAGTTGATAGAAAAGCCCAAGGGCCATTGGAGCTAGTGTCTTTTTGGTCCCTTTTGGTCCCTTGCACCGCTTGGAATTAATATCTATGTTGGCATGATTTCTTGGTTATTATAAGGCTTGCATAGGCATGATTTCCTGGTTATTATAAGGCACCGCATGGATTTAAAGGCTTATATATACATTGCTTTAAAGGCTTGCACGTTTTGATTCTTATAAGAATGTAGTGGAAATGGTGTGATATATATATATATATATATATATATATATATATATATATATATATATATGACAATAAAAAACCAAATGAATGCACTGCTTGGATTTTTTGTTTTGCACGGCTTGGCTATAACAAGGAAGTGGTGCGATATATATATATATATATATATATATTTATATATATATATATATTACAATAATATATATAAATAATTGTAATATATATATTTATATATATATATATATGTAATATAATATATATGGGTCTGTTTTTATATTAATATATTAACGCTAGGATTAAAGTATTTGTTTAGTGAAATTTATACCTAATGAGATTAGGACTATGTTTTCAAAGTTTTCTAGCGTTATTATAGTTCTTGATCTTAAAAACCTTTATTTAAAACATCTAGTGGGAGAGAGATACAAGGGTTGGATCTCACGGCCTCCATTATCGGTTCATAGTAGTGCGGGTAAGCATCTCGTCTTGGCGTATATACCTCGCGATCCCAAAGGAGGGTGTTTACTTCATAGTACTACAACATTGAACTCACCTGTTTAAAGTAGTGTGAACAAACACCTCGTCTTGGCGCATATGCCTCGCGATCCCAAAGGAGGGTGTTTTGTTCCATGGTACTACAAGTTTAAACATTATAAGGGAGATGAAATATGGCTACACATGATTATAGATAATAGTGTACACTAAACTAAGTGTAATGTTAACCTCCCAAAGGAGCTATGTCATTATTACTTAGAGGCTAAAGACAAAAATAGCATACAATTAATGTTTGATAAGAGTTATCATGATAGCACTGATAATGAAAATAGTTCTTAACCAATTAATGTGTTTATAAATAACTTGCTACAAAGGAATTATAGACATGGATTGGGTTGTCGTTGCATATATTATTTTGTAGTTTTATTAAGATTCCATATTATATGCTTATATGTTAAATTGATAATGTCCAGTTTACTTATTATATTCATGTTTGTTATTTTCAGATTTAAATCATGGCATCATTTAGCCCACTTGATGCTATTCTTAATCAAAACAAATTGACTGGATCCAACTATGTTGACTGGAAAAGAAATTTGGACATTGTTCTTATTGTTGAACAGCACAAATATGTGCTTACTCAACCATGTCCTAGCTTTCTATCATTAGATGCTCCTCTTGAGGAAAAACAGCGATATGATCGTTGGCAGAAATCTAATGAGATGGCCAAGTGCTATATCCTAGCACCTATTTCAAATTTTCTACAGCATCAAATGCAGGATGTAGAATTGGCTTCGGACATTATGCTAAGTCTGAAGGAGATGCTTGGTGAGCAAGGCCGTTCTGCAAAGCAAGAAACTATGAGGCAAATTTATAATACCAAAATGGCTGAAGGTACTTCAGTGAGGGAGTATTGTCTTAGGATGATCTCTAATCTGAATACATTGGAAGTTTTAGGTGCTGATATTGATGGAGAATCCCAAGTAGATATGATACTCCAGTTACTAGCAGAATAATTCAAGGAATTTAGGCTAAACTATAATATGAACAAAAAGGTTTATACATTGTCTGAATTAATGAATGAGTTGGTAGCGGCGGAAGGCATCCTTGGTACTTTTAGTGTTGATGCCCATATGGCTGAAGCTTCTATTTCTCAACCTAAGTCGAAACGTAAGGGTAAAAAGAAGAAGAAGAAGAAGAAGAAGGACTTCACCAAGAGAGATGGTAAACAAATTGGCTTAGGAGTTGCCAACAAATGAAAGAAAACCAAAGGAAAGTGTTTCCATTGTGGTTAGAAAGGACATTGGAAGAGGAATTGTCCAATATTCAAAGCTGCCAAGAATAAAGGTATGAGAAGTACATTCCTTCTTGAAATATGTTTGGTACAGAATCCCACGGATTCTTGGTGTGTGGATTTAGGTTGTACTAATCATATCTGCAATACTTTGCAAGGGTTCCAGGAGACCAAAAAGCTAAATGAAGGGAAATTATTTCTTACTTTGGCTGATGGGAGCAGAATACCAGTTGTAGCTATTGAAGTGTTTAATTTATATTTTGAGTCTAGGGTTTTAATATTGGAAGACTGTTTGTATGTACCTAATGTTCGTAAGAATTTAATTTCTGCAACTTATTTAGGTAAACAAGGATATTATGTTATCCTAAAAGACAATGCTGTAATAAAGAAGGATAAAATGTTTATCTGTTCTGGCAATATTGTAGATGGTCTTTATATTTTAACTCCTGACAAGCATGGATTATACAATTCTGAATTAGATAGTAGCTCTCATGTAAAGTCATTAAAAAGAAAGTTTCCTTCTACTAGTGATGCATATCTATGGCACTTGCGTTTAGGTCATATTAATTCAAATAGGATTCAAAGACTAATCAAAGATGGACTTTTACAGCCTATGGACTTTGATGGATTTTCAGTTTGCGAATCTTGTTTAGAAGGTAAAATGATCAAACGACCTTTTAATGCAAAAGGTAGAAAAGCCCAAGAGTTGCTTGAATTAGTTCATACAGATGTATGTGGTCTTATGTCAACCCAAGTAAAAGGAGGTTATGAATACTTCATCACTTTTACAGATGATTACTCAAGATATGGTTATGTATATATAATGAGACAGAAGTCCGAAGCCTTTGAAAAGTTCAAGAGTTTAGGGCTGAAGTTGAAAATCAATTGGGTAAACGCATAAAGGCCATTAGATCTAATCGAGGTGGCAAATACCTTCTTGGGGATTTTAAGGATTACCTAATTCAAAATGGGATTATCTCCCAATTGACTGCACCTGGAACTCCCCAACAAAATGGTGTAGCAGAAAGAAGGAATAGGACACTTTTGGAAATGGTTAGGTCCATGATGAGTTATTTAACTTTACCAATTTCCTTTTGGGGATATGCACTAAAAACTTATATGCATATTTTGAATTTAGTTCCATCAAAATCTGTTCCCAACACACCTAAGGAATTGTGAAATGGGCGCAAGCCTAGTATGAAATATCTCTACATTTGGGGATGTTCAACATATGTGTTGAAAGGGAAGTCTAATAAGTTGGAAGCAAAAACGGAAGTATGCATGTTTTTAGGGTATTCAAAGGAACCAAGGGTTATTTATTCTATAATCATAAGGATAACAAAGTGTTTGTTAGTACCCATTCCAAATTTTTGGAAGATGATTATGTGAATAATTTCAATCCTAGAAGTAAAGTTGTATTGGCTGAATTAGATGACCCTGTAATTGAACAACCAATGGATGAAACTAGGAATGATGTGGCTGTATTGGATACACCACAAGACATTACTCATGAGATGACTGGTACACAGGTGCCTCGTCATAGTGGGAGAATTGTTTGGCCTCCTATAAGATTTATAGGTTTAGGAGAAACTTATGAAGCTGTCGGCTGAATTGGATCCCTACACTTATGAGGAGGCAATGAATGATATAGATGCATATCATTGGGTCTAAGCTATGAAATCTGAATTAGATTCAATGTATTCCAATCATATTTGGGATTTTGTAAAGGTGCCTAACGGCATTAAACCTATTGGTTGCAAATGGGTTTACAAGAGGAAAAGAGGGATAGATGGGAAGGTTGAAACCTTTAAAGCAAGACTAATGGCGAAAGGGTATACACAAAAAGAAGGTATTGATTATGATGAAACTTTTTCGCCAGTAGCCATGCTTAAATCTGTCAGAATTCTCTTATCCATTGCTGCTCATTATGATTATGAAATTTGGCAAATGGATGTCAAGACTACATTTCATAATGGCAATCTTGAAGAAGAAATCTATATGATGCAACTTGAAGGTTTCATAGTAAAGAACCTAGAGCATATGGTATGCAAGTTGAAAAGGTCCATTTATGGACTTAAGCAAGCATCTAGGTCATGGAACATCATATTTGATCAAGCAATCAAATCATTTGGTTTTGAACAAAATCTTGATGAACCATGTGTGTACAAAAGACATCAAGATAAAGTAGTA
Source organism: Lithocarpus polystachyus (assembly GCA_033629205.1). NCBI lineage: Eukaryota > Viridiplantae > Streptophyta > Magnoliopsida > Fagales > Fagaceae > Lithocarpus > Lithocarpus polystachyus. The sequence continues at coordinate 71,903,511 of CM066162.1, forward strand.
ATGTTCCTAGTGAGTTATGTTGATGATATTTTACTCATTGGAAATGATGTAGGGGTAATGTCATCGGTAAAGGTTTGGTTGTCAAGCCAATTTGAAATGAAGGACTTGGGTGAAGCTAACTTTATTCTAGGGATCAAGCTTTGGCAAGATCGTAAGAATAAGATGTTAGGTTTATCACAAACTAGCTATACAAATAAGGTTCTAGAACGGTTTAGCATGCAAAACTCCAAAAAAGGATTACTTCCTTTTAGACATGGAGTTCCTCTGTCTAATGACCAAAGGACTAAGACTCTTAAGGAAGAAAATATAATGAGACAAGTTCCTTATGCTTCTGCAGTGACAAGTCTCATTTATGTCATGCTATGTACTAGACCAGATATCTGTTATTTAGTTGGCATGGTCAGCTGATATCAATCAAATCCAAGACTTAAACATTGGCAAGGTGTAAAGTATATTCTCAAGTATCTACGGAGAACAAGAGATTATATGCTTGTTTATCATAGTGAGGATTTCATTCCCATTGGTTATACAGATTTAGATTTTCAGTCAGATCTTGATTTCAGAAAGTCCACTTCAGGTTGTGTGTTCACCTTAAGAGGTGGAGCCATTAGTTGGAGGAGTGTTAAGCAATCTTGTATTGCGGACTCCACCATGGAAGCTGAATATGTTGCTGCTTGTGAAGCAGCAAAGGAAGCTGTTTGGCTCAAGAAATTCCTTTTTGATCTTGGTGTTGTGAGAATGGAGCAAGTTCCCATCACATTGTTTTGCGACAATAGTGGAGCTGTTGCACAATCCAAGGATCCAAGGAATCACAAGAAAGGAAAGCACATTGAGAGAAAGTACCACATTATTCAAGATTTTGTTGCTCGAGGAGATATAGTAGTAGCAAAGATTGATAGTGCAAGTAATCTAGCAGATCCCTTTACCAAAACCTTGCCACAAAAGACTTTTGAGTCACATTTTAAGGGAATGGGAGTTAGATTAGTGTACAATAGTCTTTAGGGCAAGTGGGAGATTGTTAGGATATGTGCCCTTAAATCCTATTGTATGATGCTATGTATGACATTATGTATGACTTAATGTTATGATTAATAAAGTTATTTTATTATTATCTAAAATAATGGTAACATAATTATTTAGACATTATCATATAGTCCATGAGATGCATAGTATGTGATTTATGTGATTTAGTCACAGAAGATATAAATCACAAGTTCTTTGTAAACATAGAATTATAGTTCGTAGTCGGTGATGAAATTGGGCATTTCATCTGCGAAGACTATAACATATCAAGTAAGATGATTTCTCTTGATCATGGAAGTGAAGACTTCTAGTTGATATGTTGATATGTTTTAAGAGTTAAGACATATTGAACTGGACCGCTATGAGATTTATTATTCTCCTAACGACTGTCAATTGAATAATAAATCTCACGACTTCTATTTGCATGAAGTCTTAATCCTGAGAGAATAATGGACCTAATCATGAAGTGTAAGCTGCTTTGATATATCAGGAGTGAGATTTGAAGTCATGATCAAAATCTCAGTTTGTTGGGCAGCCACATTTAGTGTTAATGGAACATATATTCTCAAGATGGAATTCTTAATCTCTTAACGAAGATATAAAATATTCCCTTGAGATAAGTTTAATGGGTTTGGTTATTCAGAGTGTTAGGCCTAACCACTTTAGTAAGGATATACTAAAGTATGTATTTATGAAATTGGATTTCATAAATATATGATGAATAACTTAAAGGATTAAACCAGGTACTCAAGGATTAAGATGTAGTAATTTTCAAAGTGGCAGTCTATATTCATGACTTTGTATTACTATGAATATTTTATGAAAGGGTTGCATGTATAATAAAGTCTTGGGATATAATTTATTAATAAGGCCTAGAGTGCAATTATATTTATATAGTGGTATTAAATATAATTAATGATAACTTTGGGCTTGTCAAGAGTTGATAGAAAAGCCCAAGGCCCATTGGAGCTAGTGTCTTATTGGTCCCACTCCAAGCCACACACTAAAGCCCAATTGGAAAGGCCCAATAGGCCAGACCAATTAGATAATCAGTTAGTTATAAAGGGAGAAACATATAGAATTTTTCATAAGTGAAAAAGAGACATCATTATGAAGTGGTGTGTAGGTGTGAGTGAAGCCACTCAATTATTCTCCCTTGGAAACTGATTGAGAGACCACACTTCTTGGGCGTAAAGTGGAATTGGAGTGAAGATTAAAAGTGTTCCCGAGTACTTCTAATCTTTTTTTTTTTAATTTCATCACACCAAGGTACGCTATCTCATTCTTAAATTCTGAAATTTACATAGTGCATGTTATCAATCATGAATGAAATAGATCTATGTTTGTTGCTTCCGCTGTGTGTTTTGTATGAGATACAAAACCAGATTTTCCAACATGAAGTTCTAGGATACTGAAGACCATGTGTTCCGATTTAACACTGCTGAACTTTGTCCCACAATCGAATAATTTTTTGCTATTCTGGGTTATAAGCTTGGCAAAAAATATGTAGTAGTTTCTTGTGATCCCAAATATAGGGAGATCTTATCTGATGCCCTAGGGCTTTCTACTTCAATTACCAGTAGCATGATTGAAGGCCACATGGTGAATCTTCGTGCAATTGTTACAAGACTTATTTATAAACATACTCATGGTCTATTTGACAACATGCGGAAGAATTTTGGCTTAGTTCTTTGCTTAATTGGAGAATTCTTGCTTTGCTCTGGAATTCTTGGCTTTGTAGATACTCGAGCTATAGGTATCGTGAGTCAAGTTAAGGATGGTGATAATCCTACTTGTTTGATCGTGGTGGAACTCTTTTAGGGTTGGACTCTGTATTTCTTGGTGGAGAATCGCAACAATTTCTTGGGAGTCCCTTGACTTTGCAGATTTGGTTGATGGAAAGATTGGACATGATCATTATACCCATTGTTGCCAATTATGGTCCTAGTAATTTCCTTAGTAGAGTTGTCCTCAAGACCGAGTGTCAGACTGAAAGTAACCAGGTGAAATTTCTGAACAAGAAATCCAGTATCTCAATTTGATGGGATTGTTATTGGTGGAAGTGCCCACCTCCTTTGTTGCGGTCTTCCGGACCAGATCACATCTTCTTAGTTGGCTTAAGGGCGGCAACTTTCTATAAGGCTAATAAACTCTTGAGACAATTCTAGTATGAGCAGGAAATGCCAAGTGGTAGAGGAAGAAAACCTTTTACTCCTGTGGACACAACTCCTACTTCTGTAAGGAACATGCTGTTGGGCTTAGATATGGCTAACCGAGTCGATCAATCTTATGTTATGGTTCACTTTCATAGGATGACCGTGGAATATTCTAACTGGCTGGTGAACAAGATTTTGGATAAGGAGAATGACATGGCTTCTATGAGAAAACCGTTTCTTAAAGATAACCAAGATAGGCACGGGCATAACAACTATGAGTTTAAAAGGAGAGACAAAGATGACAAAGAACCTACCAAAGACGGAACCAACGAACAACCAAAGAAGAAAAGACTGAAGAAAAAATTGTTCTCTTATTTTTGGCATTGAATATGTTTATTTTAAAAGTTAGTTTGAAACTTTTAGCTTTAGGAATTATTTAAGACTTTCAGGCTTAGGGTTCTATTTAGGGTATAATTTGTTTAGGTTTTTTTTTTTTTTTTTTTTTTTTTAGGACTTGGTTTAGGGTTTAGGTTTTAAAATTTATGTAATGGCATGGTTTAATGAAATGGTTAAATTTTGGCAAAAAATTTCTATTCTTTTGTGCTTGATGGGTAAATGGTGGGTTTGGGTAAGTTATGACCGAACCAATATATGGTTACCTAAGTACCTCATTGGCAGAAGGATCAAGTCATCACGTAGTTCATTTTATTTGCCTTAACTTTTGTCTCAGCCACCTTTTCAAGCTTTCAACTTAGCAGCCTCTCTCACTTTTTTTTTTTTTTTTACTCTCCTTTTGCGTAGAATGCCCTTTTGGGTTTTCAACCTACCATTTTTTTTTACTAAACCTAGGAAAGAAAATAGCATAATCTACAACAACTTCAGACGTGGTATTCTTAGACTACAACCTCAGACATGGTATTTCTTCAATTGATCCATATTGGTCAACTTAGTAAAATGATGTCCATCGACCTTACTGCTCCCCTAGTGTATATCTGTTTGATGATATATGGATCCACCCAATTTTGCTTGAATTTTTCATTTGTTTCCTAAATCGAGGCTTAAATCTCCTTCAGAACTGAATCTCCTATCTTCAAATCTCTAGCTCTTACTTTCTTGTCAAAAGCTTTTCCAAGTCTTCTTTGGTAACCTTGAATGTGATACAAGGCCTTAAGTCTCTTCTCATCCATCATGCATAACTGGTCATATCTACTTTGCAACCAATCTACTTCGGGGATTTCACTCTCCAATACCATTCTCAATGAATGAACACCCATTTCAATGGGCAGGACTGCCTCCATCCCATACACCAATGAATAAGGGGTGGCTCCCGTGGATGGCCGAATTGATGTCCTATACCCCCAAAGTGCACAGGGCAACTGTAGATTCCAATCCTTATAGTTCTTCGTACTCTTCTTCAAAATTTCCCTAAGTTCTTGTTTGCACCCTTAACTGCTCCATTGGTCTGAGGACGATAGGGTGAGGATTTATGGTGTTGAATATTAAATTGTCAAAGTAGCTTCTCCATTTCTTCCTTGAAATGTAGCCCATTGTCTGAGATAATTGCATATGGTACCCCATAGCTACAAATGATATTACTCTAAATAAACTGAGCAACTTTCTTCAAGTTTAAAACCTTATCTGAAGCAGCTTCCACCCATTTAGTGAAGTAATCAATAGCAACCACTATAAATTCATGGCCATTTGATGCCGTTGGGTGAATCTTCCCTATAATATCTATCTCCTATATAGAGAATGGCCAGGGTGAAGTCATGGTATATAATAGCATTGGCGGCATGTGCTTTAGATCTCCATGGACTTTGCACTAGTGACATTATCGAACATGAATTGTGCAGTCTGCTTCCATAGTAGTCCAGTAATAACCCTGTCTCATTATCTTCCGTAACAGTATATATGCATTCATACGTGGCCCATAGCTTGACTCATGGACCTCTTCAATTATTTGTTATGCTTCCTTGGCAGTCACGCAAATGAGATGAATTCCATCATACGACCTTCTGTATAGTCTCTCTCCACAAATAATGTAATTTGTGGACAACCTTCTGATAGTTAGTTAGTCATTCTTGTCTGCAAACTTCGGGTATGTCCCATCCTTGAGGTACTATAAGATTTCGGAATACCACTCGCCTTCCCCCTTCATTTCTTCGTCTTCTTCTATTGGCATACAATAAGCCGGCTCTTCTTTTCATTCCACCATTATTGGCTGAGCTTCGTCTTCCTTAGGCCTATCCATCATGGATGCCATTGTTGCTAAAGCATCTACAATCTAATTTTGCATTCTTGGCACATATTGGTATTGAATCTTACCGAATTTCAATGCCAACTTCTAAAGACATTCATGATAAGGCATTAGCCTTTCTTCCTTAATCTTCCATTTGTTTAGAATCTAAGAAATTATCAAAGTTGAATCTCCATACATTTCCAACTCTTTCACTCCAAGACCTAAGGCCGCTTGTAACCCTAAAATGTAAGCTTTATATTTAGTGGCATTATTAGCAACAAGAAAGTTGAGCCTACTAGAGAATGGGATGCAAGTTTCATATCCAATGCCACTTCCATTCTAATTAGTTGCTCCATCAAAATACATCTTCCCATGTTCTAACTCTATCCCTATGATATCTTCATCCGGAAAGTCCCCTTGGATTTCTTCGACTTCGTCAGGTGAACAGTGGGCTAATTGATCAGAATTTGCTCTTCCCTTTATAGACTTTTAAGTCACATATTTGATATCAAATCCTAACAAAAGCAGAACCCATTTAGTTGTCTTCCCATCTTGCATCAACTTCTCCATTAGATATTTCAAAGTGTCCATTCTTGCAATCAACAAGACATTGAAAGCAAGCATGTAATGCCTAAGTATTCAGGTTGCCTATACAAGCACTACACGTGTTTTCTCAAGTGGTGAATACTTCTCTTTATAAGCCAACATCTTCTTGTTGATGTAATAAATTGCATTCTTTTTTCTAGACTCCTTTAGGTATTGAGCAAGCAAAGCCCCCATTGTTGTATCCGTGGTTGTGAGATATAATAATAATGGCTTTTCAGGCATTGGTGGAACCAGTATTGGTGACTTCATCAAATAACTTTTAATCTTCTCAGTGGCTTCTTGGCATTGTTCATTCCACACCGTGGGAACTTCTTTCTTGAGCAGCCGAAAAAGTGTCTCACATGTCATGGTGAGTTGGGCTATGAACCTGCTTATGTATTGTACCCTCCCTAAAAACCCTCGGATCTCTTTCTCAGTCCTCGAAGGATTGATTTCCAAAATTTCCTTGATCTTGTCAAGATGCACTTCAATTCCCTCTGACTTACCATAAATCTCAACAGTTTTCCAAATGTCACGCCAAAAGTGCACTTCTTTGGATTCAACTGCAACTTATAAAATCAGATTCTTTCAAAGAACTTCCGTAAAATTGGTATGTGACCCTCACAGTCTTTGGACTTCACTATCATGTCATCCACAAAAACTTGTACTTCCTTTTGTATCAAACCATGCAACAAAGTAGTGGCTGCACACTTGTAAGTGGCACCGGCATTCTTAAGGCCAAATGGCATGACCTTGTTACAATATGTCCCCCATGAAGTAATGAAGGATATATTCTCTATATCCTCTAGAGCCATCTTTATCTGATTGTATCTTGAAAAGCCATCCATGAATGACAGCAAGGCATGTCCTGCTGTGTTATCAACCAAGATATCAATGTGAGGCAAGGGAAAATCATCCTTTGGACTGGCCTTATTAAGGTCTCTGAAGTCTACACACATTCTCACCTTCCTGTTCTTCTTCGGCACCGAAACCATATTAGCTAACTATTCTGGGTAGTTGACCACCCTCAAGAATCCCGCATTGTATTATTTCTCAACTTCTTCTTTGATCTTGAGAGTCCGCTCTGGCTTCATCCTTCTTAGCTTCTGCATGACCCGCTTCATAGTTGGATCTATTGGATTGCAATGTTGCACTATATCTATATCAATCCCGGGCATGTCTTCGTATGACCATGCAAATACCTATTTGAATTCCTTCAGTATTGTGACTAATGCATCTTTCACTGGGGAGGTTAAGGTGTTTCCAATTTGGACCATCTTAGGTTCATCATCAACTCCCAGGTTAACAGGTTGGGTTTCCTCTTTTATAACTCCTACATACCCTTGTTTTAATTACTCATTATTAAAAGTTTCTTTACCAATTTCCGAAATAAAAACATTTAAAGCCAACAAATAAGTAGAATAAAAAATCACATTATAAGGAGAAGAGTTCTTAACAGACTTAACAGGAATGGACTCTATAGGAATAGAAACACGGTCACAAACATACTCAACAGGAATAACAATACTAGTAGAGATAGACTCAATGGGGATAGAGATAATGTTTTTGGCAGGAGTGAATGGCTTAATGGTCTTGATCATCTCCAGAGAGTCTTCCATGGGTTGGGCAGCTCCCTCCTATGCCCAGTTCTTCAAATCAATCGTGGCTTTGACAATGGCAGTTGGCTCCCATTAGGTTCCTTCTTCCTTCAGCATGCGTTCTATGATGTCCATCCATTCCCCAAATAGATCTTGCTTCCCTTTATTGCTTGAGCGGATGTATTGGGGGAAGTATTCTGATTTTTTCACTTCCATTCTTTCATCTTCATCCTCAAGATCCTCTAGAGTTAAGTTTTTGAAGTTGTGGATCATTAGCTTTCTGTCCAGTGTCGCTAGTCTAGCATCTATGTCATCTTCTTCCTCAGTGTATGGTGTCAGTGAATCAAGTTCTAAATTATGGAATCAGCCTAACTCAAGAATCTCTCCACCATGCTTATCATATCAGGGCCTAATTTTGAACTGGCATCGATAATGCAACTCAAACCTGAAGGTCACCCGTAGGGGTATTCATCATAGTCTTCACCCTCGACTCCTACATCATCCTTTACATCTCCATCCTCAACTTCTGTATCATCCTCTATGTCTCCACCCTTAGCCTCTACATCATCCTCTATGTCTCCATCGTAATAGTCCACATCATCGTCAAAATGGTCTTCTTAGAAAGATCCCACATCTTCATCCTCTCTATCACTAGGGGGTTCTTCCTTATCATTGCCACTATCTTGGCTATCATAGTCTTCGCTACTGCTCTTTCCACAATCACTATCATTACTGTTATTGTCCCCACTGTCTCTGCTATTATCACTACTGTTGTTGCCATTATTATCATTCTCGTTGTCACTACCTTCATCATCATCGCTAGGGGCTTCTCCCCCCTCATCATTTTCATCATCTGTCTTTGCTTCATATGGGTTTTTCAATGCATGTTGGCAAGCCTACCAATATTCTTCCTCTTCTTTATTGAAGATAGCATCTCCCAAAACCGTAGTCATTGCATTCGGATCCATGTAATCAACCTAATCAGTCGAGGCCTAATTTGTATCCTTCTCTTTTAGTTCTAGGAGCTTGTTGTCACAATCAAAGATTAGCTCAAATCCAGGCACCATTGTTTTTTACTCAGGATCGTATCTCGGTTTAGGGAATGCCCAATAACGTTGTGTATCTCCAGCTTTGACAAACTTTTCATTTAATGTGGGAGTGTAAGGCTTCAAAGGTTCTGGGAGATTGGGAAATCCCTTTGCTTTGGCCTTTGCACGGGCCATCCTCCTCACTTCCATTTCTAATAAATCATTATCCATAGGCTTATAACCTAGCCCAAAAGGTGGTGTGGTAGTAGGAATTGTCGGAACTTGAACAGCTGCTCCTTTCACAGTCTTTCTTAGGTTCATCCCTGGAAAATAACTCATTTTTCTCATCATTGCCACTAAATTGTTATTGCTATAGGAATCGAAGTCCATAGGGATCTTTTCAACCCCTTTTTCTCTTTTTTCAAAACCAAGCTTCTCAATCTCAAAGCCATCCAAGGTTAGTGGCTTTTTCTTAGAATCGATACCAAAAATGGGCTTTGGTATGGTTAAAGTATTGCCATATATGGTAACTATGGCTCCTTCGTGTGGAAACTGAACCTTTTCGTATAGGGATAAAGGTATGGCCTCTATATCATGGATCCGTGGTCGCCCGAGGAGTATGTTGAAGCACGAAGCAATGTTTAGCACTTGGAATTATACTTTCTTGATCATTGGCCCTATGGTGAGCTCAAGTGTCACAGTTCCTAAAACCTCCCTTCTGTTGTTGTTATACACTCTCACATGCTGATCAAAAGGCACAAAATCTTCAATGCTCAAGCCTAGGCAACTTGCGATCTTTAAAGGATACACGTTCAAGGTACTTCCATCATAACTTAGGATCATTGGTATCCTCTTGCCTTTGGCATCTATAGTTATTTGCAATGGATCATTATGGCGCTTCCCCTTCTTCTTCAAATCTTTGTTAGAGTAGGAAATAGAAAGTTCCCTACTTATAGAGCCAATCATAGCATTCAAATCTTGAGAAGTAATGGTTGTAAAGACTTGGATTTGACTAAAAAGGTTTACTAGATTCTGGCAGTGCTTGAATGAGGCCATGAGCAAACCCCATAAGGATATATTGGCTTGTGTCTTTTGCAACTGCTTGAGGACCTCATCCTCTTCATTGGGTGTTTGTTAGGTTGACTTGTTCAAGGCCTCTATCAGGTTGTTTGTCTCAAGATGTAAGGGTTTGAAGTGTCTCCCCCCTTGTGATGTGGACAATTTCTGATGGGTCATCTGGTTCAGTGTCTTGGGGTTTGAAGTGTCTCTCCCCACATGGGGATGTTGGGTTATCTAATTGGAGTTTGAAGTGTCTTCCCCCATATGTGGATGTCGGATCATTTACCTGAGGTTTGAAGTGTCTCCCCCCATATGTGAATGTTGGGTAATTTGATTGGGGTTTGAAGTGTCTCCCCCTATATGTGGGAATTGCATAATTTGGGATTTCTGTAGTATCCTCACTCCATATATCATACACTACAGCAGACGTCATACCCTGCCGCGGATGTCATACCCATTGGCTCTTCCCGAGTCTTCATAAAGCATTCGAGTAGGTGATAGATCAACTCAGATGGGTCCTTTTCTCCTTCTTCTTCAGAAATCAAACAATTAATCCTTGATCGGCAAGAAATATTGGTGATATTAGGCCTTGTAGGCGGTGCAATCACCTTAGTGTCTATTAAATCTTGGATTGCATAACGAAGGTTATAACACCTGTCAGTGTCATGGCTTAGGCCTTGATGGTAGGTACACCTTTTACTCACATCAAACTTTGCAAGTAATGGGTTTGGGGCTGGTTTTCGGTCTAAGGGTTTTAGCAACCCTTTTGCTTTTAGTTTTTCAAACACTTAAGTCATTGGCATATATAGCTTATGAAATTCCTTGCTAGGCCTTGGAGGCAGCCCTTATGATATTTGCACTGGGGCAATATGTTGGTAGGGATCATTTATATATATATATATATATATATATTAGTGATTTCTGCAGTTTTGGAACTAGAAGACCCATATTCTTTTTAAACTTCAGTGCATCCTTATTTTTTATAGTTCCATTATTTATTGCATCCTCAATTTGAGTACCAGTAGCAATTAAAGCTTTAAAATTTGGAAAGTACTGAGCAAAAAAATATTTATGGTATATAGGTAACAAGTTTTTTTACAACCATAGTTAATTGCTCTTCTTCATTCGACCTATTCATCATCTGTGTAGCTTTGGATCTCCACTTGGTAATGAAGGCAAAAAATGTTGGAAAAACTGGTTTTGCATTTCATACAAAACACACAGCAGAAACAACACAAGCATCTTGTTCTTTCATGTAAGCTAACATGGAATATCTAGAATTTTAGAAACAAAGAATTGAAAGGCGTACCTTAATGGAGTGAAATTCAAAAACAAAAGAACTTTGAACTTGGCAAGACCTTCACTCTTCACCCTAATTCCATAGATGCCCAAGATGTGTGGTCTCTCAATCAGTTATGTACGCACTTCTTCAAGAGAGAATATATATATATATATATATATATATATGTATATATACATATATTGAGAAAATTGTCTTGTTTCTCCATTTATTGTACGTGGGTTTTTAATCTGTCAAAAGGCAGTTACTTTATTTAATAACTCTTATTAAATAAACAACTGATTATCTAATTGGGCTAGACTTTTGGGCTAGCCTAATTGGGCTTTAGTGTGTGGCTTGGAATGGGACCAAAGGGACAAATAAAACTCTAGCTTCAATGGGCTTTGGGCTTATCTATCAACTTTTTACAAGCCTAAAGTTACTATTAATTATATTTAATATCACTATATAAATATAATTGCACTCTAGGCTTTATTAATAAAATTAAATCTCAAGACTTTATTATCTAAACAATTAACCCCTTCATGAAAATATTCGTAATGATACAAAGTCATAATATATAACTGCCACTTTGAAAATTACTACCTCTTGATCCTTGAGCACCCAGTTTAATCCTTTAAGTTATTCATATATATTTATGAAATCAAGATTTCATAAAATATAAACTTTGGTAACTCTTTACTGAAGTGGTCAGGCCTAACACTCTGAATAACCAAACTCATTAAACTTATCTCAAGGGAATATTTTATATCTCTACAAAGAGACTATGAATTCCATCTTAAGGATATGTGTTCCTTTAGCACTACATGTGGCTGCCTAACATACTGAGGTTTTGACCGTTGAATTAGATCTCACTCCTAATATATCAAAACAACCTACATTTCATGATCAGGTTCACCATCCTCTCAAAATTGAGAGTTTATGTAAATTAAAGTCGTGAGATTTATTATTTAATTAACAGACTTTAATAGAATAATTAATCTCACAGCGGTCCAGTTCAATATGTCTTATACACTTAAGACACATCAACATATCAAATAGAACTCTCCACTTCCATGATCAAGACAAACCATCTTAGTTGACACGTTATAGTCTTCACAGATGAAATGCCCAATTTCATCACCAACTACGAACTAAGATTTTAAGTTTACAAAGAACTTGTGATTAATATCTTCTGTGACTAAATCACATACTATGCATCTCAAGGACTATATGATAATGTCCAAATATTCATGTCACCATTATTTTAGATAGTAAAAGAACTTCATTATTTATAACATATTGTCATACATAATATCATACATAGCATCGTACAATAGGATTTTAGGGACCTTTTCGACTTTTGTTTAGTGGTCTCCAAATCTCTCCTTGTCACATCCACTTCTATATTGTACTTGTATTGGTTGTGAAACTCCTTACAAATGTCTTCCTAGTTTCTTGCTCTATTGTCTTCAATGTTGAGGAACCATTGAGAACGACTCTAGTCAAGGTGTTTCGGAACATTTGCGCCAACACTTCTTCAGTAGCTCTTAGAAGATGCAATGCCCTCTTGTACATCTTTAAATGGGATTTGGGGCAGCCGGTGCCATCGAACTTGTCCAAGACTGGCATCTTGAACTTTAGGGGCAATCTTACATCTAGGAAAAGAAAGAGTGACTGGTAATCCCTAAGATCTTCCATCTTGCGAGCCCTCTTGATCATCTCCTCTATCTTACTTATCTCCTCATCAATCTTCTTCTCACTCTCCAAGATAGGGGATTCTGATCAGTCTTATTTTCCTCTTGGCTACCCTTCAGGCTCTGAAACTGCTGTATGATAAGGTTCATGTCTTCTCTTGACTAAATTTGTTTTGCCGCCATAGTGTTGATAGCTCTTGAGTGTTCATTGGCCCTTTAGAGTTTTGATGCTTTTCCCCCTCTGCCATGGTGATAGAGTCTTCATATTTCTTGTGGCTTGGGTTGCCTTGCAAGTCAAACACAGGGTTGAGGTGTTGTAACTGTGGAGTGCCTTCTATACTCGAGGGCTTCAGTGTTAGGATATATGCCCTTAAATCCTATTGTATGATGCTATGTATGACATTATGTATGACTTAATGTTATGACTAATAAAGTTGTTTTATTATTATCTAAAATAATGGCAACATGAATATTTGGACATTATCATATAGTCCATGAGATGCATAGTATGTGATTTAGTCACGGAAGATATAAATCACAAGTTCTTTGTAAACTCAGAATTATAGTTCGTAGTCGGTGATGAAATTGGGCATTTCATCTGCGAAGACTATAACATATTAACTAAGATGATTTGTCTTAATCATGGAAGTGGAGACTTCTAGTTGATATGTTAATATGTTTTAAGAGTTAAGACATATTGAACTGGACTGCTGTGAGATTTATTATTCTCCTAATGACTATCAAATGAATAATAAATCTCACGACTCCTATTTGCATGAACTCTTAATCCTGAGAGAATAATGGACCTGATCATGAAGTGTAGGTTGCTTTGATATATCAGGAGTGAGATCTAAAGTCACGATCAAAACCTCAGTATGTTGGGTAGTCACATTTAGTGTTGATGGAACATATATTCTCAAGATGGAATTCACAATCTCTTAACGGAGATATAAAATATTCCCTTGAGATAAGTTTAATGGTTTTGGTTATTTAGAGTATTAGGCCTAACCACTTTAGTAAGGATATACTAAAGTATTTATTTATGAAATTGGATTTCATAAATATATGATGAATAACTTAAAGGATTAAACCGGACACTCAAGGATTAAGATGTAGTAATTTCAAAGTGGCAGTTTATATTCATGACTTTGTATTACTATGAATATTTTATGAAGGGGTTGCATGTATAATAAAGTCTTGGGATATAATTTATTAATAAGACCTAGAGTGCAATTATATTTATATAGTGATATTAAATATAATTAATGGTAACTTTGGGCTTGTCAAGAGTTGATAGAAAAGCCTAAGGCCCATTAGAGCTAGTGTCTTATTGGTCCCTTTTGGTCCCACTCCAAGCCACACACTAAAGCCCAATTGGAAAGGCCCAATAGGCCAGCCCAATTAGATAATCAGTTAGTTATAAAGGGAGAAATATACAGAAATTTTCATAAGAAAAAAAAGATACATCATTGTGAAGTGGTGTGTATGTGTGAGTGAAGCCACTCAATTATTCTCCCTTGGAAACTGATTGAGAGACCACACTTCTTGGGTGTAAAGTGGAATTGGAGTGAAGATTAAAAGTGTTCCCAAATACTTCTAATCTTTTGTTTTGAATTTCACCGCACCAAGGTACGCTATCTCGTTCTTAAATTCTGAAATTTACATAGTGCATATTATCAATCATGAATGAAATAGATCCATGTTTGCTGCTTCCGCTGTGTGTTTTGTATGAGATACAAAACCAGATTTTCCAACAATTGGTATCAGAGCCAGGTTTTCATCTCATGCTTGTATAACATGTGATTGAGTTTTAGAATTTAAGAAAACCGTTATCTTTGTGATGGACCCATGTAACTGAATTGTTCCGGTTGTTGTCTATGGTGCCGTGTCATTTTTTTTTAACATTCATGAAGTTCATATGCTTTAAGGATTCAGTTACTTTATTTGATATTGAATCCGTCTATATATTGCAAGTGGGATCAAACAGAAGATTGCACCGCTTGGCATGTTTTCTTTGTTATTATAAGGCTTGCATGGCTTGCATGATTGTATTACGTGAAAGTGAAATATATGGATTTAGAATATTCTCATCTAATGCAATCCATATATATATATATATATATATAAAGGCTTATATATTAAGGCTTCAACCGTATATTATATATATATATATATATATAATATTTTAATATATAAACCTTTATATATTGATATATATATATATATATTAACGCTAGGATGAAAGTTTTTGTTTAATGAAATTTATTCCTAATGAGATTAGGATTATGTTTTCAAGGTTTCTAGCATTATAATAATTCTTGATCTTACAAAACCTTTAATTTAAAACATCTAGTGGGAGAGAGATACAAGGGTTGGATCTCACGGCTCCATTATCGGTTTAAAGTAGTGTGGATAAACACCTCGTCTTGGCATATATGCCTCGCGATCCCAAAGGAGGGTGTTTACTTCATACTACTACAAGATTGAACTTACCCGTTTAAAGTAGTGTGGACAAACACCTTGTCTTGGCATATATGCCTCACGATCCCAAAGGAGGGTGTTTTGTTCCATGGTACTACAAGTTTAAACACTATAAAAGGAGATGAAATGTGGCTACACATGATTCTAGATAATGGTGTACACTAGACTAAGTGTAATGTTAACCTCTCAAAGGAGCTATGTCATTATTACTTAGAGGATAAAGGTAATATGGCATATTATTAATGTTTGGTAAGAGTTACCATGATGGCATTAATAATGAGAATATTTCTCAACCAATTAATGTGTTTATAATAAACTTGCTACTAAGGAATTATGGACATGGATTGATTTGTCGTTGCATATATTATTTTATGGTTTTATTAATGTTCCATATTATATGCTTATATGCTAAATTGATAATGTCCAATTTACTTATTATATTTATGTTTATTATTTTCAGATTTAAATCATGGCATCATTTAGCCCATTTGTTGCTATTCTTAATCAAAACAAACTGACTGGATCCAACTATGTTGACTGGAAAAGAAATTCGGACATTGTTCTTACTGCTGAACAGCACAAATATGTGCTTACTCAACCATGTCCTAGCTTTCCATCATTAGATGCTCCACTTGAGGAAAAACAACGATATGATCGTTGGCAGAAATCTAATGAGATGGCTAAGTGCTATATCCTAGCACCTATTTCAAATGTTCTACAGCATCAAATGCAGGATGTAGAACTAGCTTCGGATATTATGCTAAGTTTGAAGGAGATGTTTGGTGAGCAAGGCCGTTCGGCAAGGCAAGAAACTATAAGGCTAATTTATAATACCAAAATAGCTGAAGGTACTTCAGTAAGGGAGCATTGTCTTAGGATGATCTCTAATCTGAATACATTGGAAGTTTTAGGTGCCGATATTGATGGAAAATCCTAAGTAGATACGATACTCCAGTCATTACCAGAATCATTCAAGGAATTCAGGCTTAACTATAATATGAACAAAAAGGTTTATACATGTTCTGAATTGATGAATGAGTTGGTAGCGGCATCCTTGGTACTTCTAGTGTTGATGCCAATATGGCTGAAGCTTCTACTTCTCAACCTAAGTCGAAAGGCAAAGGTAAAAAGAAGAAGAAGAAGAAGAAGAAGAAGAAGAAGAAGGACTTCACCAAGAAAGATGGTAAACAAGTTACCTTAAGAGGTGACAACAAAGGAAAGAAAACCAAAGGAAAGTGTTTCCATTGTGATGAGAAAGGACATTGGAAGAGGAATTGTCCAATATTTAAGGCTGCCAAGAATAAAGGTATGAAAAGTACATTCCTTCTTGAAACATGCTTAGTACAGAATCCCACGGATTCTTGGTGTGTGGATTCAGGTTGTACTAATCATATCTGCAATACTTTGTAGGGGTTCCAGGAGACTAAAAAGATGAATGAATGGGAATTGTTTCTTACTTTGGCTGATGAGAGCAGAATATTAGTTGTAGCTGTTGGAGTGTTTAATTTATGCTTTGAGTCTAGGTTTTTAATGGAAGACTGTTTGTATGTACCCAATGTTCGTAGGAATTTAATTTTTGCAACTTATTTAGGTAAACATGGATATTATGTTATCCTAAAAGACAATGTTGTAATAAAGAAGGATAAAGTGTTTATCTGTTCTAGCAATATTGTGGATGGTCTTTACATTTTAACTCCTGAGAAGCATGAATTATACAATTTTGAATTAGATAGTAGCTCTCATGTAAATCATTAAAGAGAAAGTTTCCTTCTACTAGTGACGCATATCTATGGCACTTGCGTTTAGGTCATATTAATTCAAATAGGATTCAAAGACTTATCAAAGATGGACTTTTACAGCCCATGGACTTTGATGGATTTCCAGTTTGCGAATCTTGTTTGGAAGGTAAAATGACCAAACAACCTTTTAATGCAAAAGGTAGAAGAGCCCAAGAGTTGCTTGAATTAGTTCATACAGGTGTATGTGGTCCTATGTCAACCCAAGCAAAAGGAGGTTATGAGTACTTCATCACTTTTACGGATGATTACTCAAGATATGGTTATGTGTACCTAATGAGACAGAAGTCCGAAGCCTTTGAAAAGTTCAAAGAGTTTAGGGCTGAAGTTGAAAATCAATTGGGTAAACACATAAAGGTCATTCGATCTGATCGAGGTGGTGAATACCTTCTTAGGGATTTCAAGGATTACCTAATTCAAAATGGTATTGTCTCCCAATTGACTGCACCTGGAACTCCCCAACAAAATGGTGCAATGGAAAAAAGGAATAGGACTCTTTTGAAAATGGTTAGGTCCATGATGAATTATTCAAGTTTACTAATTTCCTTTTGGGATATGCACTAAAAACTGCTATGCATATTTTGAATTTAGTTCCATCAAAATCTGTTCCCAACACACCTAAGGAATTGTGGAGTGGGCGTAAGCCTAGTATGAAATATCTCCACATTTGAGGATGTCTAGCACATATGTTGAAAGGGAAGTTTGATAAGTTTGAAGCTAAAACAGAAGTATGCATAATTTTAGGGTATTCAAAGGAAACTAAGGGTTATTTATTCTATAATAAAAAGGATAACAAAGTGTTTGTTAGCACGCATGCCAAATTTTTGGAAGATGATTATGAGAATAATTTTAATCCTAGAAGTAAAGTTGTATTGGCTGAATTAGATGAACCTGTAATTGAACAACCAATGGATGAAACTATGAATGATGTGGCTGTATTGGATACACCACAAGACATTACTCATGAGATGACTAGTACATAGGTACCTCGTTGCAGTGGGAGAATTGTTCGGCCTCCTATAAGATTTATAGGTTTGGGAGAAACTTATGAAGCTATCCCAGAAGAGGCTGAATCAGATCCTTACACTTACGAGGAGGCAATGAATGATATAGATGCACATCATTGGGTCCAAGCTATGAAATCTGAATTGGATTCTATGTGTTCCAATCAAGTATAGGATCTTGTAAAGGCGCTTAACGGCATTAAACCTATTGATTGCAAATGGGTTTACAAGAGAAAGAGAGGGATAGATGGAAAGGTTGAAACTTTTAAAGCAAGACTAGTAGCGAAAGGGTATACATAAAAAGAAGGTATTGATTATGATGATACTTTTTCGCCAATAGCCATGCTTAAATCCATCAGAATTCTCTTATCCATTGCTGCTCATTATGATTATGAGATTTGGCAAATGGATGTTATAAGAAGTTTAGACCCCTTAAACCCAAACAGATTAACCTAGATATTTAGCCAAGTGATTAACTTAGGTAAATTAAGCAATTCGAGGTTAACACAAATATATCATCTCATGCAAAGTGCGGAAAATAAAGAACACACGATATGATAACCCAGGAAAACCAAATTGGTCAAAAACCTGGGGAGGATTTAACCTGGCTATCCTCAAGGTAAAACAATATTCACTATGAAAGAATTGAAGTTTACATAATAGCGACTTAGACCACTAACATCCTATTGCTACCTCGAGTAGGAAACTTACTTCCATGACCACGTGACAGCTCCGAGTCTACAGACTACTTCTTTCTTGAATTCACAGTAAAGCACAAGCATTCCTACTTGTATATCTTGAAGTTCTTGAATCTGCAACTGAACGATTACCAAGCTCTTGACATCAATCTTAAGTTTGGAAACCCTAAGTGTATATGAAGGCAAACACCTCTAGATCTCATAAAAAGATTCACACACACAGCATTCAGAACACTAAAAACGTGGCTAGGGTTTTCCCTTTTATACTTAGGGCAAAACATAAAACCCTACATGTCAAATGGGCTTGGGCTGAGTTGGAAATTCTACAGAAAAAACAATCTGCACGATTTTCGATCGGTCGAGTCTAATTCTCGATTGATCGAGTTAGGCAGATTTGCACAAAGACTTCTGCAATAACTCGATTACAACTTTACATAAAAACCACATACTTTAAGCAAGTCTAAACAAGACTAAAAATGTTTTGATCATGGTTTGCTAACCTTACAAAATGAAGTTCTAATACATTAGTTCCTAATTCCTTAGAACCTAACAAACTCCCCCTTTGGCAATCCATGACAAAACACAAACTTAACAAAATGCTCAAAGTTTACAAAAATAAACAGCCCATTACAAAACAATAGCCTAACTAAACTAATTCAACCTAACTACTATCTATCAGTTGCAAGTGTAGACAGCAGCACGACTGAATCAACCTGTATATTCCTGTAACACTTAACAAACACATAAACGCATGGGTGGAAAATACAAGTAATATTGCAAGTAACATTAAAAGTAACTTCTTGATTCATAACACAAAATAAAGACATATATCATGAATAATCTCACAAATATAAATCAATAAGCAATGAAGCACAGTGTGAAACAAGAAACATATACAATAAATGTATCCAATATATCTCCCCCTATTATGAGCCAAAAAGATAAATACACAGTGAAGCACCTAGATACAATCTAAAAGCTCCACAGCTCCACAGAATCATAAAAAGAAATAAAATCTCCCCCTAAGACAAAAACTCCTCTACTACAAAGAGACTACAATGTACTCCCCCTTTTTATGACGAATTGCTAAAGGGCACTCACTCATCACCAAAAGGAGGTGGCGCAGGAGAACGTCAAATACTCTCCAAATCTGCTCGCAACGCTTGAATCTCATCAAGCATATCCACCAGAAGCTGACCATGAGCCGCTTGGACGGTTATGACAGTGTCCAACATCCAACGAATGTCCAAATCATCCGTAGGTGAAGATGGAGGAACAGCAGCAGTAGCAATAATCGAATCAATAAACGTCTCTGCTGTAGGAGCACCTGTAGAAGAGGAAGGAGGAGGAGTTACACCGGAAGGCTCAACCCTAGGCCACTTAGAGCTAGCTCGAAGCTGAGCAGCCCTTTGCCTAAGAAAGGTGGCACCTATGGGAGCAACGATATGAACAGGCTCAAAAGAAGGGAAATTACTTAACCCTAAATGGAGAAGAATCCTATGAATAAAAACGAGGAAGAACAAAGCATGTGCAGTAGAACTGCTTCTATGCACCTCGTTCAAAGAACGAAGAAGAAGATGAGGAAAACTGATAGAAGCATCAGTAACAAGAGCATAAAGAAACACACATTGCTCAATAGGGATAGTGTGTAGATGAGAGATAGGCCACAAGGAATGACAAGCAATCCTAAAGAAAAGATAGTGTAACTCAAAAAGCTCAGTAGACGTGATCCGGGGATCAAAACCCCACTGGATAGAAGAACCAGTGATGTATGACATAATGTCATCAAGGGGAAGAGACTCATCATAAGGATAGACAGGATAAGAAACCACGAGTACCCCAAGAGCATTAGACACTACCGAAGGAGTAATGCGATACTCTACACCTCGTATCCAACTCTTTACTAAAGTGTTGGAATCATAGATGTGGATAGAGAGGTTCGAGTAGAACTCTCTAATTAGGGTACCCGGAGGCGGATGATCTATGTCTAGCAAAGGTAACCAACCCCGACGCTCAAAGTTACGCCTAACCTCATCATCTAACTCATCTAGTAGAACCCTATGCTCACCCCAAATGTTTCTCCTAAGGTTAAGTGTCTCATATGTCTCCTAATGTTTCTCACTCAAGAATCTATCACTATCGAAAGATGGTG
The DNA here is from genome assembly GCA_033629205.1 of Lithocarpus polystachyus. Taxonomy (NCBI): domain Eukaryota; kingdom Viridiplantae; phylum Streptophyta; class Magnoliopsida; order Fagales; family Fagaceae; genus Lithocarpus; species Lithocarpus polystachyus. The sequence goes on from CM066162.1 coordinate 71,924,306, forward strand.
AAGAATCAATGAGCTCTAGTTTTCCTAGGCATGATTCTATAGACTAGATAGAGAGACACAAAAAGAAAAAGACAAAAAAAAGAAAACCAAGGGCAGACTGTAAGTTAGCACAAAAAAAATATAGAAATAAAAATTCTATATGATCCATGAGTAGAAGAATTAAATGATGCATGGTCTAATGCAACAAAAAAACAGTTCAAATACGATCCAAATTCACAAAATTGGCTTGAGCAAGAATTTTATATCAAAAATCCCCAAATTTGAAAAACCCATTTTCACAAAACCCAACAAATTGAGAAATTGATCATTACACAAGTTAGAAAACACAATATAATGATCTAATAAGTCAATCTAACAAGCCAATTTCATCAATTTACATCAATTTAAACAAATGCCCCAAATTTGGCAATTTCAACCGTAGAATTTTCAATTTTGCACAAATCATCAAATTAATCAAATTAAACCACATAGATCACTTGTAAATGGTGTCCCAACAAAAACCCAATGATTTATTGTGAAAGAAAACGGCCAAAAACATCAACAATCCCAAAAAGAGAAATACCAAAAATAACCCAAAAAATGCATGATTTAATGTATGAAAAATGAAAATAACTACAAAAGGAAGGGTAAAATGGTCTTACCGGCCCTAGAGGAGAGAAACTATGCAAAAGATTCAGAGGGCAAAAAATCCTTGTTGGAGCCTTGACCGGTTGGTGAGAGAGAAAAAACTATTTGAAAAGTGAAGAACACGTGAAGAAAAAATCTTTTTAAAAAACTCTCATCCCAATTTTCGATCGATCAAAAATTAGATTCGATCGGTCGAAAATACTTCAATTGATCCACTACCAATTGAGCACCGATTGAAACAGACAGAAGCTTACCAAGGATTTAAACTCAATTTCAATCAGTCGAAAAACAGGTTTGATCAATCGAAATTCTAGAAAAAATAATTTTTTTTTGAAAAACAAAACAATTTCTGTGCAGAAACTCCTCAAAGCATTAAATTTTATAAATAAAATGCATGAGTATGAGATGAAATACTTTTCAAAAACACTTGTATTGATCCTAGTTTTCCAAAAATAAGATTTTCACTCAATTCTCCTCAAATTCTCAAACAGCAAACATGTTTTGCATCAATTTCAAGAAATTATCAAACTTGGTTGGTCAGACCAAAAACTCACACAGTAACATGTACAAAGTTTAGCAAAGAGTAACTTGTGTAGTGTGAGCAACTAGCAAAAGCTTGAGAAACATGTAAGGTGATATGTGAATAGAAATCAATCACAATTTCTACAAAATTCATCACATAAATTTGAAAGAGACTAACACCTAAAGAGTTACATCATATAACTCTCACATTTCCTAGAATAAAAGCTTGCAATCATGTAAGTTTCTTGATTTGCCTCATAATATACACACCAATTTCAATTGATCATAAACTTATTAAAAATAGCCGGGATAATGTACACACCAATTTTAATATTTTAACCGAGGCTACACCTTATTTTCTTTTTGTGCATGTGCTACACTTTCTCGAGCACAAAATCTTACGATATGCACTAAGGTGTTCATGATTGGCTAGTAAATAGTGGTGAGATGTTTATTTATGCCTTTCTCAATAATTCCAAGTCCAACAATCAAAGGCATGTGACTTCAAGATCGAGATCATGTGATCAAAAACTATAAACATCTTCTCACACAACATGCACTACAAAGCTCAAACTAGTAACGTGCAAAAAGTAAGCTCATCCAAGCTAAACAAGGTATATAAACATGTTATGTAAAAATAGATTGACCAACCTTGATTTTAAATTCAAGAAAAATACTGCAAAAACACATTTTGCTAAAAACCTTTCTTGTTACTTTTTTTTTTTTATAAAAAAATATAAAAACAACCTAGAATGAAATGCATGAATGTTATGCAATACTAATCCTAAAAACAAAAATGGTCACAAGAGATAAAGCAATGAAGAACAAGGACCATGTAAGTCAAGAATGACTAGGGACAAAGAATCACACCAATAACTTGACGAAGAATCTCAAACTTACTTCTATCAAGTGGTTTGGTGAAAATGTCAGCATTTTGACGTTCAGTAGGGATATACTCAAGAGCAACAATCTTTCTTTCAACTAAATCCCTAATAAAGTGATATCTAATCTCAATGTGCTTAGTCTTAGAATGTTGAACAGGATTCTTAGAAATATCAATAGCACTAAAATTATCACAGAAAACAACCATGATGTCCTGTAATATTCCATAATCACTCAGAAGCTTTTTCATCTAAAAAAGCTGTGAGCAACAACTTCCAGCAGCAATATATTCTGCCTCTACTGTAGACAAAGAAACAGAATTTTGCTTCTTACTTATCCAAGCAACAAGAATGGCTCCTACATAAAAACACCCACCAGTGGTGCTTTTTCTGTCATCAGCATTACCAGCCCAATCAGAATTAGAAAATCCAGCAAAAGAGAAATTTGACTCTTTGCTATAAAACAATCCATAATCACAAATTCCACCAACATATTTTATAATTCTTTTTACAGCATTTAAATGTGAAACCTTAGGATTAGATTGAAATCTAGAGCAGACACCCACACTAAAAGCAATATCAGGCCGACTAGCAGTTAAATACAAAAGACAACCAATCATACTTCTGTATAATGTAACATCAACAGACTCACCTGATGGATCATTTGTTAGTTTTACATTTGTAGCCATTGGTGTTCTAGCATGTGCAGCCTTGTCGAGTCCAAATCTCTTGACCAAGTTTCGTGTATACTTTGCTTGGTTAATGTAAATTCCAGACTCCGTTTGTTTCACCTGCAATCCCAAGAAATAAGTTAGTTCACCAACCATACTCATTTCGAACATGCCCTTCATTTCATCTACAAAAGATTGAGCAAGAAAATCATTAGTAGCACCAAAAACAATGTCATCAACATAAATTTGAGCAACTACAAAAGAATTCTTATCCTTTCGTATGAAGAGAGTGGTGTCAGCAAATCCTCTTTTAAAACCATGCTCTATGAGATATGCCGTTAACCTATCATACCAAGCCCGTGGAGCTTGTTTCAAACCATAGAGGGCTCTCTTCAACTTGTAGACATCATTTGGCCTATAAGGATTAACAAAACCCTTTAGTTGCTCAACATATACCTCTTCTTGCAACATGCCATTCAAGAAGGCACTCTTAACATCCATTTGATACAACTTTAAATTCAAATGACTTGCTATGGCCAAGAGTATCCTAATGGATTCCAATCTTGCTACTGGTGCAAAAGTCTCATCAAAATCAATCCCTTCTACTTGTGTGTATCCTTGAGCAACAAGTCTCGATTTATTTCTAATAACAGTTCCATGTTCATCTGACTTATTCTTGAATATCCACTTAGTTCCGATAACATTGACTCCCTTTGGTCTAGGAACTAATTCCCACACATCATTTCGAACAAATTGATGAAGTTCTTCATGCATAGAATTAACCCAATCGGCATCTTGAAGAGTTTCATCCACCTTTTTCGGTTCAAATTGGGATAGATAGCATGAGTGATTAATCACATTCAAAGCTTTGGATCTCAATCTCATGTTATCATTCAGACTCCCCAATATATTTGTGGCAGGATGATTTAACTTAACTCTAGAAGATGGACCTTTAACCAATGATGCAGAGGTCGCTTTCTGTTCTGATGAACTGTTAAACTCTCTTTGTTCTTGTTGAGCTTCATGAACTGGTGTAGATGGTTCTAAACTTAATGGTACATAAGCTGTATCATTCAACAACATCAACTCTTCCTCTGTATGCCTTTTCACATAATTATCAGGCAGTGAATCATCAACTTCCATTATCTTTTCTTGAACCGAAGTTGGGTTTTCTGAATGTTTATCTGAATTTAATTCATCATTGATCACAACATTGGAAGACTCCATAACTGTCTTGGTTCTCAGATTGTACACTCCATATGCTCTACTGGTGGAAGAGTACCCCAAAAAATAACCCTTGTCACTCTTTGCATCAAACTTTTCTAGGTTCTCTCTATCACGTAGAATGTAACAGTCACTACCAAATATCCTGAAATATTTGACAACGGGCTTTTTTCCTCTCCAGAGTTCATAGGGAGTTTTCTTAGATTCAGGTCTGAAATACACCCGATTGAGTGTATGACATGCAATATTAACTGCTTCTCCCCAGAAGGATTTAGGCATCTTCTTGTTGTGGAGCATGACATGAGCCATCTCTTGTACAACCCTATTCTTCCGTTCCACTATTCCATTCTACTGTGGTGTTTTGGGTGAAGAGAATTCCTAATGTGTGCCTTGATTATTGCAAAATGTAGCCATTTTTGTGTTCTCAAATTCTCTTCCATGGTCACTTCTGATTCTGGCTATCACAGTTCCTTTTTCTACTTGTAATTTTTCGCACAAATGTATCATTTTTTCAGGAGCCTCAGCTTTATCTTTCAAAAGTACAACCCATGTATATCTGGTAAAATCATCCACAATAACTAGAATATACTTCTTTCCACCTAAACTCTGAACTTTGGCAGGACCCATGAGATCAATGTGTAACAACTCCAGAGGTCTTGTAGTTTGAACATCAGTTACAAACGGATGTTTGGACTTTACTTGTTTACCCATCTGACATGGTCCACAGATGCATTTTTCTATCTTTTCAAACTTGGGCAAGCCAATAACTGCATCACACTTGGAAATCTTCTCTAATTGCTTAAGACTAGCATGTCCTAACCTTTGATGCCATAAGTCAACTTGATTGATCTTTGCACTGAAACATTTATTACTTATACTTGGAGTGATACCATAACAGTTGTCAGCTGTTCTCACACCAATACACATACAGTCACCTCCTCCATCAAGTATCTCACATTCTTGCTTAGTGAAGAGAGCATTCAGTCCATTATCACAAATTTGACTTATGCTGAGTAAGTTAGCCTTCAACCCATCAACATACCAAACATCTTCAAAGACCGGTAATCCTAGAATATCCACAGTGTCAATGCCTCTGATCACAGTTTTGCTTCCATCTCCAAACGTAACTATCCCAATCTTTCCTTCAAAGAGTGTCTTGAACAAAACTTTATTTGCTGTCATGTGCCTGGAATAACCACTATCCAAATACCAAAGACAAGAATCACGTGCCTTTGAGGTAGTTAAAGCAGTATAACACAAATAATTATTATTATATGTGATTGTACCAAGAGACTCAAGGAAAGATTTAATAAAAGTAGCAAGAGACAAACACACCAAGTAGACAATGTGGCAAACTGATGAGAAGATTTTTAAAGAATCCATAACAACAGGGGTACAGGATCAGCTTTTAGATCAAAGGATCTACACAAAAAAACTACCCGCTCTAATACCACTTGTAAGAAGTTTAGACCATTTAAACCCAAACAGATTAACCTAAATATTTAGCCAAGTGAATAACTTAGGTAAATTAAGCAATTCTAGGTTAACATACATATATCATATCCTGCAAAGTGCGGAAAATAAAGAACACACGATATGATAACCCAGGAAAACCAAACCGGTAAAAAACTTGGGGAGGATTTAACCTAGCTATCCTCAAGGTAAAACAGAATTCACTATGAAAGAATTGACGTTTATACAATAGCGACATAGACCACTAACATCCTATTGCTACCTCGAGTAGGAAACTTACTACCACGACCACGTGACAGCTCCGAGTCCACGGACTATTTCTTTCTTGAATTCACAGCAAAGCACAAGCACTCTCGCTTATATATCTTGAAGTTCTTGAATCTGCAACTAAACGATCACCAAGCTCTTAACATCTATCTTGAGTTTAGAAACCCTAAGTGTATGTGAAGGCAAACACCTCTAGATCTCACAAAAAGATTCACACACACAGCATTCTGAACACTAAAAACGTGGCTAGGGTTTTCCCTTTTATACTTAGGGAAAAACATAAAACGCTACACGTCAAACGGGCTTGGGATGAGTTGGAAATTCTGCAGAAAAAACAATCTGCATGATTTTCGATCGGTCGAGTCTAATTCTCAATTGATCAAGCCAGGCAGATTTGCACAGTGACTTCTGCAATAACTCGATTCCAACTTTACATAAAAACCACATACTTTGAGCAAGTCTAAACAAGACTAAAAACGCTTTGATCATGGTTTGCCAACCTTACAAAATGAAGTTCTAATACATTAGCTCCTAATTCCTAAGAACCTAACAGATGTCAAGAATGCATTTCTTAATAGCAATCTTAAAGAAGAAATCTATATGTTGCAACCGGAAGGTTTCATAGCAAAGAACCAAGAGCATATGGTATGGAAGTTAAAAAGGTTTATTTATGGACTTAAATAAGCATCTAGGTCATGGTACATCAAATTTGATCAAGCAATCAAATCATTTGGTTTTGAACAAAATCTTGATGAACCATGTGTGTACAAAAGATATCGAGACAAAATAGTAATGTTCCTAGTGCTTTATGTTGATGATATTCTACTCATTGGAAATGATGTAGGGGTAATGTCATCAGTAAAGGTTTGGTTGTCAAGCCAATTTGAAATAAAGGACTTGGGTGAAGCTAACTTTATTCTAGGGATCAAGCTTTGGCGAGATCGCAAGAATAAGATGTTAGGTTTATCACAAACTGGGTATATAGATAAGGTTCTAGAACGGTTTAGCGTGCAAAACTTGAAGAAAAGATTACTTCCTTTTAAACATAGAGTTCCTCTGTCTGATAACCAAAGGCGTAAGACTCTTAAGAAAGAAAATATGATGAGACAAGTTTCTTATACTTCTGCAGTCGAAAGTCTCATGTATGCCATGCTATGTACTAGACCAGATATCTGTTATTCAGTTGGCATTTTCAGCCAATATCAATCAAATCTAGGACTTAAACATTGGCAAGTTGTAAAGCATATTCTCAAGTATTTACGGAGAATAAGAAATTATATGCTTGTTTACCATAGTGAGGATTTGATTCCCATTGGTTATACAGATTCAGATTTTCAGTCAGATCTTGATTTCAGAAAGTCCATTTCAGGTTGTGTGTTTACCTTGGGAGGTGGAGCCATAAGTTGGAGGAGTGTTAAGCAATCTTGCATTGCAGACTCCACCATGGAAGCTGAATATGTTGCTACTTGTGAAGCGGCAAAAGAAGCTGTTTGGCTCAACAAATTCCTTTTTGATCTTGGTGTTGTGAGAATGGAGCAAGTTCTCATCACATTGTTTTGCGACAATAGTGGAGCGGTTGCACAATCCAAGGATCCAAGGAATCACAAGAAAGGAAAGCACATTGAGAGAAAATACCACATTATTCGAGACTTTGTTGCTCGAGGAGATGTAGTAGTAGCAAAGATTGATAGTGCAAGTAATCTAGTGGATCCCTTTACCAAAACCTTACCATAAAGGACTTTTGAGTCACATTTGGAGGAAATGGGAGTTAGATTAGTGCACAATAGTCTTAGGGCAAGTGGGAGATTGTTAAGATATATGCCCTTAAATCCTATTGTATGATGCTATGTATGGCATTATGTATGACTTAATGTTATGATTAATAAAGTTGTTTTATTATTATCTAAAATAATGGCAACATGAATATTTAGACATTATCATATAGTCCATGAGATGCATAGTATGTGATTTATGTGATTTAGTCACAGAAGATATAAATCACAAGTTCTTTGTAAACTCAGAATTATAGTTCGTAATCGGTGATGAAATTGGGCATTTCATCTGTGAAGACTATAACATATTAACTAAGATGATTTGTCTTGATTATGGAAGTGGAGACTTCTAATTGATATGTTGATATGTTTTAAGAGTTAAGACATATTGAACTGGACCGCTATGAGATTTATTATTTTCCTAATGACTGTCAAATGAATAATAAATCTCACGACTCCTATTTGCATGAACTCTTAATCCTGAGAGAATAATGGACCTAATCATGAAGTGTAGGCTGCTTTGATATATTAGGAGTGAGATCTAAAGTCACGATCAAAACCTCAGTATGTTGGGTAGCCACATTTAGTGTTGATGGAACATCTATTCTTAAGATGAAATTCATAATCTCTTAATAGAGATATAAAATATTCCCTTGAGATAAGTTTAATGGTTTTGGTTATTTAGAGTGTTAGGCCTAACCACTTTAGTAAGGATATACTAAAGTATATATTTATGAAATTGGATTTCATAAATATATGATGAATAACTTAAAGGATTAAACCGGGCACTCAAAGTTTAAGATGTAGCAATTTCAAAGTGGCTGTCTATATTTATGACTTTGTATTACTACGAATATTTTATGAAGGGGTTGCATGTATAATAAAGTCTTGGGATATAATTTATTAATAAGACCTAGAGTGCAATTATATTTCTATAGTGGTATTAAATATAATTAATGGTAACTTTTGAGCTTGTCAAGAGTTGATAGAAAAACCCAAGGCCCATTGGAGCTAGTGTCTTATTGGTCCCTTTTTCCCACTGCAAGCCACACACTAAAGCCCAATTGGAAAGGCCCAATAGGCCAGCCCAATTAGATAATCAGTTAGTTATAGAGGGAGAAACATACAAAATTTTTCATAAGAAAAAAAAGATACATCATTGTAAAGTGGTGTGTATGTGTGAGTGAAGCCACTCAATTATTCTCCCTTGGAAACTGATTGAGAGACCACACTTCTTGGGTGTAAAGTGGAATTGGAGTGAAGATTAAAAGTGTTCCCAAATACTTCTAATCTTTTGTTTTGAATTTCACCGCACCAAGGTACGCTATCTCGTTCTTAAATTCTGAAATTTACATAGTGCATGTTATCAATCATAAATGAAATAGATCTATGTTTGTTGCTTCTGCTGTGTGTTTTATATGAGATACAAAACTAGATTTTCCAACATTCAGTACTGTGATGGGCTTGGAACTGGAACTACTAGCTTGTCTGTCATTCTTGGGTTCTCCTTGGAGTCTTCCCTCTGATCTTGACAAAATTCTTCCCTAAGAAAAGGCTTGGTTGGGTCAAACAAAGCTAGGTCCCCATTTATATCAATCTATCAACCAAACGAACACACACAGAATGCAATACAACTTTAACATGGACCGGCCTAAGGATAGGTTTTAAATCATTACATTGTAGGATGAGTTTATTGTTTTATTATTTCCCATAGCTAGGACGTTACACCTCCCAACTTGTAATGTGATTAACATTACGTTGGCCCAAACGGCATGGTCTATCCATTTTAGTCAACATGAATTGATCCAGTCACTTTAGGCTATGAGTTGGTGAGTTCACCACTAAGACAGTTTATTTTTACGTGTCACATCTGTCATTTCAGAATATCTTAAACCTCATTGTTGAAGCCCGGTTCACCTTACTCAAGGGTCGTTTCAGTCTTGTTGCCATGACATATGTTTGTTGCTTCCGCTGTGTGTTTTGTGTGAGATACAAAACCAGATTTTCCAACATTCAGTACTGTGATGGACTTGGAACTGGAACTACTAGCTTGGCTATCATTCTTGGGTTCTCCATGGAGTCTTCCCTCTGATCTTGACAAAATTCTTCCCTAAGAAAAGGCTTGGTCGGGTCAAACAAAGCTAGGTCCCCATTTATATCAATCTATCAACCAAACGAACACACACAGAATGCAATACAATTTTAACATGGACTGGCCTAAGGATAGGTTCTAAATCATTACATTGTAGGATGAGTTTATTGTTTTATTATTTCCCATAGCTAGAACGTTACACCTCCCAACTTGTAATGTGATTAACATTACGTTGGCCCAAACGGCATGGTCTATCCATTTTAGTCAACAAGAATTGATCCAGTCACTTTAGGCTATGAGTTAATGAGTTCACCACTGGGACAGTTTATTTTTACGTGTCTCATCTTGTTGGGTAACATACATGTTTGCATCGAATACAAAACACACGCAGCGGAAAATAAATGGATCTACTTCATTCGCAATTGATAACATGCACTATGTAGGTTTTAGAATATGAGAACAAGAGAGTGTACCTTGATGCGGTGAAATTCAAAACCGAAATGAAGAAGTACTCGAGAACACTTTCAATCTTCACTCCAATTCCACTTGATGCCCAAGATGTGTGCTCTCTCAATCAGTTCTATGTTTTCTAGAGAGAATATGAAAGAGTGTCTCTTTTCCTTAAATTCATATATATTTTCACATATTAAACATACAAATCCTTTAGCCTCTAAGTAATAATGACATAGCTCCGTAGGGAGGTTAACATCATACTTAGTCTAGTGTACACCATTGTCTAGAATCAATGTGAGTCACCAAGTAACTCCACGGTAGCGTGGTCGCTCTTAATGTAAAAACACACTTCATCTATCATTAAGAAGTTTAACCTATAGTACCATGAATTAAACACCCTCCGTAGGGAGCAAGGCATATACGCCAAGGCGAGGTGATTATTCACACTACTATAAACTGACAATGGAGGCCATGAGATCCAACCCTTGAATCTCTCTCCCACTAGATGTTTTAAATTAAAGGTTTTTATCTTTTAAATATGCATAAACTAATTATACACAGCCTTGCACTTTTTCTTAAATTCATATTTAAACAACATCATAACATCAATATCAGTTTTTATCAAATCATAATTTCAATAACCATGCAGAAAATTAAATGTATAATCCTCTATCAACTTGAAACTATTATCTCTAATTCGAAACCGCACAAAACATGTTATACAGATTCGAAATGAAGACCGCTCTGATACCAATGTTGGGTAATATACATGTTTGCATCGAATACAAAACACACGCAGCGGAAAATAAACGGATCTACTTCATTCGCAATTGATAACATGCACTATGTAGGTTTTAGAATATGAGAACAAGAGAGTGTACCTTGATGGGGTGAAATTCAAAACCGAAATGAAGAAGTACTCGGGAACACTTTCAATCTTCACTCCAATTCCACTTGATGCCCAAGATGTGTGCTCTCTCAATCAGTTCTATGTTTCCTAGAGAGAATATGAAAGAGTGTCTCTCTTCCTTATATTCATATATATTTTCACATATTAAACATACAAAACCATTTTATTCTATATAAAATTCTGTATGTTTCTCTCCACATAACTGATTATCTAATTGGGCTAGCCTTTTGGGCCTTCCCAATTGGGCTATAGTGTGTGGCTTGGAGTGGGACCAAAAGGGAACAAATAAGACACTAGCTCCAATGGGCCTTGGGCTTTTCTGTCAACTCTTGACAAGTCCAAAGTTACCATTAATTATATTTAATACCACTATATAAATATAATTGCACTCTAGGCCTCATTAATAAATTATATCCCAAGACTTTATTATACATGCAACCTCTTCATAAAATATTCGTAGTAATACAAAGTCATGAATATAGACTGCCACTTTGTAAATTACTACATCTTAATCCTTGAGTACCCGGTTTAATCCTTTTGTGTTATTCACCATATATTTATGAAATCCAATTTCATAAATATATACTTTAGTCTTACTAAAGTGGTTAGGCCTAACTCTCTGAATAACTGTACCCATTAAACTTATCTCAAGGGAATATTTTATATCTCCGTTAAGAGATTATGAATTCCATCTTGAGAATATATGTTCCATCAACACTAAATGTGGCTGCCCAACATACTGAGGTTTTGACCGTTACTTTAGATCTCACTCCTGATATATCAAAGCAACCTACATTTCATGATCAGGTCCATTATTCTCTCAGGATTAAGAGTTCATGTGAATACAAGTCGTGAGATTTATTATTCAATTGACAATCATTAGGAGAATAATAAATCTCACAGCGGTCCAGTTCAATATGTCTTAACTCTTAAAACATATCAACATATTAACTAGAAGTCACCACTTCCATGATCAAGACAAATCATCGTAGTTAATATGTTATAGTCTTCGCAGATGAAATGCCCAATTTCATCACCGACTACGAACCAAAATTCTGAGTTTACAAAGAACTTGTGATTTATATCTTCTGTGACTTTTCACATAAATCACATACTATGCATCTCATGGACTATTTGATAATGTCCGAATATTCATGTTACCATTACTTTAGATTAGAATAAAACAACTTTAGTAAACATAATATTAAGTCATACACCATTTCTCACATAATGTCATACATAATATCATACATAGCATCATACAATAGGATTTAAGGGCACATATCCTAACACATCTATCATTTCAGAATATCTTAAACCTCATTGTTGAAGCCCGGTTCACCTTACTCAGGGGTCATTTCAGCCTTGTTGCCATGACATATGATGGGACAACGCGAAGGCCATTCCCAGTCGTGGATGGCAATCCATCAAACATGGTATGATGATCGCAGAAATCAATTCCTGCATGTTATTCCTCTAAGGACCCTTTTCAAAACACTGGTCGGTTCAATGGATAATTGGGTCAATCAACGCATTCTGCCATATGGCGAGTCCAAGAAAATCCTGCTCGGGGAAGTCCATAATCATAATCAGGGTTGTCAAGAAGCCCATCATCATATAATCGTCCAGTGCGGGTCTAACCCCACTTCAAGTCAGTTTATCTGCTTAGAACCACGCAAAATCCACATTGGGGTAGTTTATTTTGCAGTTTTGTCCATCTTTACGAATCAATATACTTAAGATCGATATTTTGGGCACAATGACGGGTTCATCTCGTCGGTAGGCATCCCTCTCATGTTAAGAACCGCATAAAACCTACACTAGGGCAATTTTATTTTATGCAGTCCCTCCCTTTTCCATCTCCCCTAATAGGTCAATTAATATCAGATTTTATCGGTAAACCCGTGAGTATGGTACGGTGCAAATGAATATGGAATATAAGCCGGTGCAAGAATGTCGTTGTTTTAAAAATGTGACAATGCATGAATAACAACAGTGGTACAATAGGCTTATAAATACTAAAGTGCTATTGGCATACATATATCTGAGCCTACCAAGAGGCGGTGTCCATACATACATTTGAGCCTACCAAGAGGCGGTGTCCATACATACATCTGAGCCTACCAAAAAGTGATATCAAGAAACATACATTTGAGCCTACCAAGAGGCAATGTCAACACATATAGGAAGCCTATGTGGGCACAACGGGGTGGAGTCACCACCTAGTTTTTGCAATGGTCTAAGAACCATATATATGGCAACCTCTTGAGGAAAGACCTTTGTTGATCTTACTACCAGAGATATGGGTTCAGAGTTTAGGTACGGTCTTGGAAAGGTGTTAGGCACCCAAAACCACCCAACCCTAAGGTTGGCTTCCTCTCATTGTGTCTTATGTCTTAATCTCATTAAAGGCACACTTAATATTATTATTCCAAGCTTACACACACACTAGCAATCATCTAACAATCAGCATGGCATTAAACATCCCTAAGCATACATCTATCATGCATGTCATCATATCAAAAACCTTATCATATATCTAATCAAGCATATCATTGAAGGAAATAACATGTTTGTATCACATACAACACATACGCAGTGGAAAATTAACGGATCTACTTCTTTCGCAATTGATAACATACACTATGTAAATTTCAGAATATAAGAGAGTGTACCTTGGTGCGGTGAAATTCAAAACCAAAGAGAAGAAGTTCTTAAGAACACTTTCAATCTTCACTCCAATTCCACTTGATGCCCAAGATGTGTGGTCTCTCAATCAGTTCTATGTGTTTGTTCTAGAGAGAAAATGAACGAGTCTCTCAATTTCACTTACATGAACATACAAACCATTTCATTCTAATATAGAATTCTGTATGTTTCTCTCCAAATAATTGATTATCTAATTGGGCTAGCCTTTTGGGCCTACCCAATTGGGCTCTAGTGTGTGGCTTGGAGTGGGACCAAAAGGGAACAAATAAGACACTAGCTCTAATGGGCCTTGGGCTTTTCTGTCAACTCTTGACAAGTCCAAAATTACCATTAATTATATTTAATACCACTATATAAATATAATTGCACTCTAGGCCTTATTAATAAATTATATTCCAAAACTTTATTATACATGCAACCCCTTCATAAAATACTTGTAGTAATACAAAGTCATGAATATAGACTGCCACTTTGTAAATTACTACATCTTAATCCTTGAGTACCCGGTTTAATCCTTTTAAGTTATTCATTATATATTTATGAAATCTAATTTCATAAATATATACTTTAGTCTTACTAAAGTGGTTAGGCCTAACACTCTGAATAACTGAACCCATTAAACTTATCTTAAGGGAATATTTTATATCTCCGTTAAGAGACTATGAATTCCATCTTGAGAATATATGTTCCATCAACACTAAATGTGGCTGCCCAACATACTGAAGTTTTGACCGTTACTTTAGATCTCACTCCTGATATATCAAAGCAACCTATATTTCATGATCAGGTCCATTATTCTCTCAAGATTAAGAGTTCATTTGAATAGAAGTCGTGAGATTTATTATTCAATTGACAGTCGTTAGGAGAATAATAAATCTCACAGCGGTCCAGTTCAATATGTCTTAACTCTTAAAACATATCAACATTTAAACTAGAATTCTCCACTTTCACGATCAAGACAAATCATCTTTGTTAATATGTTATAGTCTTCGCAGATGAAATGCCCAATTTCATCACCGACAACGAACTATAATTTTGAGTTTACAAAGAACTTGTGATTTATATCTTCTGTGACTTTTCACCTAAATCACATGCTATGCATCTCATGGACTATATGATAATGTCCAAATATCCATGTTACCATTACTTTAGATTAGAATAAAACAACTTTAGTAAACACAATATTAAGTCATACACCATTTCTCACATAATGTCATACATAATATCATACATAGCATCATACAATAGGATTTAAGGGCATTTATCCCAACAATCATCACATCATAAATGCTAACATTCATCTAGCATGGCATTCAAACTTGCATATATATATATATATATATATATGTTTATCAAAGGAAAATATATCCCATCTAATAAACAAAAGCATGTTCATGTAAATGCATGACTTACTTTACTTACCTTGCTGCATCTTTGCACCTAGGGTATCAATGAATGGGCATTTGAATGCATGTTTATAGCATCAAACGAAGAAGTAAAAAGAAAACCCTAATCTTGGCATGTTAAAGGCAAACAAGTTATTAAAAAGAGGAACAAAGACTTGAAAGCATAATAATGGAACCAAACAAAGACATATTATGTAAAATAAAGGAATAAACAGAAGTAGAAAACTCAGAATTAGGGTTTTTGGGAACGAATATGCGTGCGCATACATAGGCCTGTGTACGCAGGTCACTTGTATGCATACGCATACTTGAAGCCTATGTACGCATGCAAGAAGCATGCACATGCAGAAACACCTTAAACCCTAACCTAGAAATAGACATGCAGAAAAAATGAGCAAAGCTTTAAAACTGTAAAAATAACAACCTAACATGCTTCTAAGACAGAAGACAAACTAAATCTAAACTAAACAAACATATATAATCATAAACAAAGCAAAAAAAAAAAAAAAAAAAGATTAAAACGTAAAAGAAAAGATAGAAATGAAAAGAAAAAGTTAGAAATTAATACCTCAAACAAGAAGCTTTTCAAGCTTGATTTTGATTGTTTCCTTTAATCAAATCTATTCACAATCAATAAAAAGTGATTAGTAAACTTTAAAACTCAAAGATTAAGGCCAGAAAAGGCCCCAATCAAATAAAATCTACTTGAGGATGTTTTGTGAAAAACTCCCTCTTTGATTCACTATTTCTAGTGAACCTTAGGTTTGCCCTTAGGATTTTCTTTGTCTTTTTGAAAATCTACCATGTAAGGCTATTTATATTGTGAAAATAGTGGTTTGGAACATCTCCTAGATGATATGGGATTCATTCCAAACCTCAGTCTTTAATGTAGAAAACTTGTCTTTCATAGGTTTCTAAAACCCTACCTGCGTGCGTAGGCTCCTACCTGCGTACGCAAGCTTTGAGGCTGCATATGCAAGTTCATGCCTACGTACGTAGGCAAGGGTTTTCTTTGGCCTTTATTTTTCAAAAATAGATTTACCTTCTCATAAAAAGTTATATCTTCCATTTTAACACCTCTAATGTCAATTTGTAATCTGATCAGGCCCTAAACCAACCTTAGGCCTTAGAATTCCAGCATCATTAAGGAACGGGGGCCTGAGTCGTAAGGGTACAAAATGTGGCGTCTACAGATGCCTCTCTTTGATTCATGAGCTTTGCTAATGGAATCAAAAGAAATAAAGACAAAACATTTTGTTTCAAAGTACGGCTCGGGCCAAACCACGCACACAGCACACAACAAGCATAGGGCGGGGTGTGACTCCGCAAAGTCACGTGGGATTCGTATGTCCAAATTCCCACCTTTGTGGCTCTGGAAATGAGCAACGATAGGTTCACTATCTTAGAACCTATTTTTCCAATTGCAAGCAAAAGGCGAGTGACTCACTATCCTAGAGTCACTTAAGAAGAAAAACAAACAAGGCCAACAGCCGCAACCATCAACCAAACAAACAAGGGTGCTCTTATGAGCTTAAAAGTATATATATTTGTGGTGTCCATTTGGGGCTCTTTCCTTGAACTTCTCTAGGTGGCTTGTGCCTTTTGTTTTCTTCTGTTGAGGCTCTTACCTCGAGGTGAACTTAGTCTCTATCTCTATCTCTATCTCTACCTCTTCTACTGTGCCTGCAAATTCAATTTCCTAGGGATATGTACACAAGTTCTGTATGATGTGCCTGCATGTTCAATTCCCTTAAGACATGTGCATAAGTGATCTTGAGGTTCTGACCCATGAGGGAGTCTTGGGTTGATAATCCACTTACTAGGGAGCATGATCTACTGAAAAAGCTTGATGACTCACGAGGGAACCTCCTTGGTATGCAGTTCACTGGGGAAATGATAACTTGCTGGGAAGTTTGGTGGTGATTTTGACCTACGAGGAAGCCTTTGGAAATGTGTGATCCACAGCGAAAAATTCCTTTTTTTTTTTTCTTCATGGCTCAATAGGGAACTTGTGTTAACACCACCCTTCATCAACTTTATGGGGAATATTTTCTTTACAACTCATGAGGGGGTTGCCTTTATGTCTTGGACCCATGGGGGAGTCCCTCCATGATATTGTACTTCACTAGGGGATTGTTAGCAAAACACATGTTTGTATCGCATACAAAACATACGTAGTAGAAATTAATGGATCTACTTCATTCGTAATTGATAACATGTACTATGTAAATTTTAAAATATAAGAACAAGAGAGTGTACATTGGTGCGGTGAAATTCAAAAAACCAACGATTTGAAGTACTTGGGAACACTCTTAATCATCACTCCAATTTCACTTGTGCCTAAGAAGTGTGGTCTCTCAATCAGTTTATATGTGTGTTCAAGGGAGAATAAAAAAAGTGCCCAACCCTCACATACAAACCATTTCATTCTCTTTTAAAATTATGTATGTTTCTCTCCTTATAACTGATTATCCAATTGGGCTTTAGTGTGTGGCTTGGAGTGGGACCAAAAGGAAACAAATAAGACACTAGTTTCAATGGGCCTTAGGCTTTTCTGTCAACTCTTAACAAGTCCAAAGTTACCACTAATTACATTAAATACTACTATATAAATATAATTGTACTCTAGGCTTTATCAATAAATTATATTTCAAGAATTTATTATACATGTAACCCCTTCATGAATTATTCATAGTAATACAAAATCATGAATGTAGACTGCCACTTTGAAGATTACTACATCTTAATCCTTGAGTACCTGGTTTAATCCTTCAAGTTATTCATCGTATATTTATGAAATCCAATTTCATAAATATATACTTTAGTAACTCCTTACTAAAGTGGTTAGGCCTAACACTCTAAATAACCAAACCCATTAAACTTATCTCAAGAGAATATTTCATATCTCCGTTAAGAGATTATGAGTTCTATCTTGAGAATATATGTTCCATCAACACTAAATGTGGCTACCCAACATACTAAGGTTTTGATCGTGACTTTAGATCTCACTCCTAATATATCAAAGCAACCTACACTTCATGATCAGGTCCATTATTCTCTCAGGATTAAGAGTTGATGTAAATAGAAGTCGTGAGATTTATTATTCATCTGACAGTCGTTAGGAGAATAATAAATCTCATAGGGGTTTAGTTCAATATGTCTTAACTCTTAAAACATATCAACTAGAAGTCTCCACTTCCATGATCAAGACAAATCATCTTAGTTGATATGTTATAATCTTCGCAGATGAAATGCCCAAATTCATCACCGACTAAGAACTAAAATTTTGAGTTTACAAAGAACTTGTGACTTATGTCTTCTGTGACTAAATCACATACTTGGACTATATAATAATGGCCAAATATTAATGTTACAATTATTTTTGAAAATAAGAAAACAACTTTATTAATGACAACATTAAAGTCATGCATAATGTCATGCATAATTTCATACATAGCATCATATAATAGGATTTAAGGGCATTAATCCTAATAGGGATTTGGTTGAAAATTTGAACCCGCGGGGGAGTTCCTTTGGTGAATTATGATCTACTGAGGGACGCTCTTGATGCTTCTAACCTGCTGGGGATGCTTTGAGGGCTTTTGTGTCTTTTACCCAACTGAGGGTATTTTGGTCATTTCGGTATATTCTTGAATTTTTTTTTACACTTCCTACCTTCTAGGAATCCACTAGGTATTTTGAGAGGTTTTTTTTTTTTTTTTACTAAACTACACGTAGTTTATTGGGGGCCTAAACTACATGTAGTTTAGCCACTAGGTGTGTTCCTGCCCCTTCATTTTTTCCTCAACAGTTACTAACTATTTCTTTTTCTTTTCCTTCTCTTCATCTTCCTCATCTCTTCATATTCTCTCTAACCTTTCAACCTCTTCTTTTCCCCTACAAAAGCCTCTCTCTCTCTCAATCTGACTTCCTCTCTATCCTTTCTCTCATTTCTCTAAAACTCTCTCCCTTTCTAAGCTTCCTCATCTCCTCCATGGCACTCAAGTCCAAAAAGACCCCTACATTCTCTTAAGCGGTGCTTTCAATCTCACTCATTGGTGTGGAGCAGTGAGGCTGACAGAGTCCCTTCCGTTGACATACGAATGCCCAGGCTAGATTGGTAAGTTTTTCCATTTTTTTTTCTCATTTTCTCATTTTCCTTTGATCTTCTGTTTTAATATGTTTTTGGACCTATGAATGCTTGGGTTTTGCTATGGGATGGGTTTAGATGAAAACCTGACACCTTAGGAGGGATAGGAACATGTTTAGGATGAGTTTTGGTTGAGATATGCTTGGAAATGTTGAATAACACTTTTCTGCCTAGGTTCATGTAGCTGTTGCTAGTTTACTTGCTGTAGAACATGAGCCTAGGACATAGTCACTAGCTTACCCACTGTAGAATGTGATCCCGAGGTGCAGCCACCGGTTTACCTACTGCAGAATGTCAACCTAGAGCCCAATTGCTAGTTCACTCATTGTTGAACGTGAGCCTAGGACACGATCGCTAGCTTACCCACTGTAGAATGTGATCCCAAGGCGAATGTGAGCACGAGGCACAACTGTCGATTTACCCACTTCAAAATGTCACCCTAAAGCGCAGCTGCTGATCTATTCATTGTAGAACGTGAGCCTAGGACATGGTCGCTAGCTTACCCCCTGTAGAATGTGAGTCGCGGCCGCTAGTTCACCCACTGCAGAATGTAAGCCTAGAGCGCAACTGCTGGTTTACCTACTGTAAATTATGAACTTGGAAATTTTGAGTGAACGTGAGTCCAAGACGCAGTCACTGGTTTACCCACTATAGATTGTGAGCCTAGGACACAGTCGCTAGCTTACGCACTATAGAATGTGAGCCCGAGGCGTGGCCGTTGGTTTACCCACTGCAGAATATGAGCCTAAAGTGTAACTATTGGTTTACCCACTGTAGAACATGAGCCTAGGATATAGTCGCTAGCTTATCCACTTTAGAATGTGAGCCCGAGGTGTGGCCGTCGGTGTACCCATCCTAGAAAGCTTTGTAAGAATTTGCTTTCTTGTGAGATCATATGCCAGACATAAACCTGCATAACATGTTTAGGAAAAAGTGGTAGTTCATCTGCATTGCCATTTAACTTATAGGTTTACCACTTATGCTTTGGATTTCTTGTTGTTTTATAGATCATGTCTCGGAGGGCTAGTTCCAAAGGAGACTGGGGCAAGGCCCCTGTTTAGACTATGTCCCATGGGGACGATTCTTCTGACGATGAGACCATTTCTGCTTGCAAGTTGGCGGCTCAGCTTCTGCAAAGCCACTTTAACTGTGGGGGAGATGACCTTAGGCCCGCCGATGGTATACCTACGCAAACCTGATCTAGGAGGCGGTGTTCCATTAAGATGGCCAGTGTCTCCTCTGAGTCCCGTACTGTTTCTAGTGGGGCTCCCTCACGGCACAGGCCGACTACAGGGAGAAGGGCCTTTGGAGGAGTGACGCAAGCTGAGGATCTCCTCATTGACAAAGAGACTGACTTCTCTGAGGATGAGGTCCATCTCGACTTAGGTGCTCAGAGGCGCAGTTTAAGGCCGAGGTTCCCACCACATTAGGCCGAGGCCGACGCTTGTACTGGAGCCTTAGACAAAGGCGTTAAAGACACTCACCTTCAGCACGGCCTGAAGGATCATCCTTCTACTCAGGCGTAGAAGGGAGAAGTACGTTGTATTTCTTTCTTGGTCATTCAGATTCCTGTTATGTGTATATGCTAATGAATTGTTGGGGTTTATGCCCTAAAATCCAATTTATTAGCATGTCATAAATAATTAAATTGTTTAATTATATGATATTATTTATAAATGAACTAATGGGACATTATCTTAGTCCATGAGATGCATCGTATGTGATTTATGTGAAAAGTCACAAAAGATATAAATCACAAGTTCTTTGTAAACTCAGAATTTTAGTTCGTAGTCAGTGATGAAATTGGTCATTTCATCTGCGAAGACTATAACATATCATCTAAGATGATTTGTCTTGATCATGGAAGTGGAGACTTCTAGTTGATATGTTGATATGTTTTAAGAGTTAAGACATATTGAACTAGACCGCTGTGAGATTTATTATTCTCCTAATGACTGTCAAATGAATAATAATCTCACGACTTCTATTTACATCAACCCTAAATCCTGAGAGAATAATGGACCTGATCATGAGATGTAGGTTGCTTTGATATATCAGGAGTGGGATCTATAAGCCACGATCAAAACCTCAGTATGTTGGGCAGCCACATTTAGTGTTGATGGAACATATATTCACAAGATGGAATTCATAATCTCTTAACGGAGATATAAAATATTCCCTTGAGATAAGTTTAATGGATTTGGTTATTTAGAGTGTTGGGCCTAACCACTTTAGTAAGGAATTACTAAAGTATATATTTATGAAATTGGATTTCATAAATATATGATGAATAACGTAAAGGATTAAACCGGGTACTCAAGGATTAAGATGTACTAATCTTTAAAGTGGCAATCTATATTTATGACTTTGTATTACTACGAATATTTTAATGAAAGGGTTGCATGTATAATAAAGTCTTGGGATATAATTTATTAATAAGGTCTAGAGTGCAATTATATTCATATAATGGTATTGAGTATAATTAATGGTAACTTTGGACTTGTCAAGAGTTGACAGAAAAAGCCCAAGGCCCATTGGAGCTAGAGTCTTATTTGTTCTCTTTTGGTCCCACTCCAAGCCACATACTAGAGCCCAATTGGAATGGCCCAAAAGGCTAGCCCAATTAGATAAGTTATATATAAGGAGAGAAACATACGGAATTTCTATGATAGTTTTTGAGTGGTTTTCATTATGATCACATGAGAACATGAAATGGTTTGTGTGTGAGTGCTGGACACTCTCTTATTCTCTCATTGGAAACTGATTAAGAGACCACACTTCTTGGGCATTAAGTGGAATTGGAGTGAAGATTGAAAGTATTCCTAAGTGCTTCTGATCTTTGAGTTTTGAATTTCACCACAACAAGGTACGCTTTCTTGTTCTTAAATTCTGAAACTTATATAATACATGTTATAAATTGTGAATGAAGTAGATCCGTTAATTTTCCACTGCATATGTTTTGTAAGTGATACAAACATTTATTTTTTTAACACGAATAGCTTCTGATTTTGAATGCAGGGGGCCAACAAGATCGAGTGTCGGGGTGCTTCGTTTACTTTTGTTCGGTTGCTGTTTGCTCTTAGGACTACCAACGATATGCCGAGTTTTTGAGAGAGCAAAGATTTGAGGATTTCCTGCGGATCCCCCCGTACACCATGAGGCATGGGATCAGGGAGGCTTTGGTGCGGTGGTTTCATGCCAAGACGAGCATCTTTCATTTGAGTTGTGGGGAGTGCGCAATCCTCCCTCTTGATTGGACAGCCATCCTGGGTATCAAATTTGGTGGCTTCCTGATTTCGACCGATGAGATAAACTTTGAGATGGCCAGGGAGCTCTTGGGCATCCCTCTTCCATTGACTACAGATACGAGAGGATATTTTGGGCCCACTACGTCACCACAGATTCGCACTGTGTGGCTGCAGGGTAGCATTCCCTGGGGTGTGGTACCTACTGGCATTCATCTTTGGCAGTTCTTCCTGTGCTTTCTTAGTAGTTGCTTCTTTGGCAACAACCAGTCAGTGTTAACCTGCTAGCTGCTATGGGCCATAAGAGTAGTCTCTGACATTGGGAGATACGACTAGGGATCTATCACTTACGGCTTTTACATCGCTTTCCTGAGGCGAGCTTCCTAGCAGGGTTTCAGGAGTCTGGAGGGATGCTGGCAGATTTTGACGTGGTGGGCATATAAGTACATCCCAACCTTGCGACCATGGTACTCAGGTTTGTCAGTGACAATGTATCCTCGAGTGTACGCTTAGGCTTTCTGTGCAATCACCAGGGTTCTTGTAGTGCAGTCGGTCACTATCTCTGTAGCCTTAGACTGCGTCATCCAGGATGACATGGTAGTTCGCCCTTATGATGATTCACTACTAGGGAGACCGGAGCTCATTATTGCTATAGGCCAGTCGAGGGTACGGCACAGGTTTTAGGCACTGTCGAGCGGTAGTTCTTTTTGGCCGAGAGGACCTTCCTTCAAGTCATGCCAGTTTATGGAGTACCTAGAGATTTGCCTCCTATATTCGAGTCCGTTGTCCTGGATAACCCGGCTTACGTGACAGGTTCTTTTAACGCCTATGTGGATACCAATATGGATTATGCCACTTGGTTCGCAGAGTCCTCTGTAGGGCCTATTATTGGAGATGTCCCTGTGAGAAACATAGGGTGCTGAGAGGCATTATTCGTGCTCAGGTGGCCTCCGGAGCAGTTTGGAAAGTGCATGTAGAGGCTCTGCAGGCCAGGGCTCAGAATTTAGCATTTGTACTAACAAAAACTTTGTTATCTTTATGACTATAGAATAAATAACCCCTAGTTTCTTTTGGATAACCCACAAGCAAACATACTTCTGATTTTGGTTCCAACTTATCAGACTTCCCTTTTAACACATGTGTTGGACAACTCCAAATGTCGAGATATTTCATACTAGGCTTACGCCCACTCCACAATTCCATGGGTGTTTTGGGAATAGATTTTGATGGAACTAAATTAAAAAGATGTATTGCTATATCTAAGGCATAACCCCAAAAAGAAATAGGTAAAGTTGAGTAACTCATCATGGACCTAACCATTTCTAAAAGAGTCCTATTCCTTCTTTCTGCTACACCATTTTGTTGGGGAGTTCCAAGTGCAGTCAATTGGGATACAATCCCATTTTGAGTTAAGTAATCCTTGAAATCCCCAAGAAGGTATTCGCCACCACGATCTGATCGAATGGCTTTTATGTGTTTACCCAATTGATTCTCAACTTCACCCCTAAACTCTTTGAATTTTTCAAAGGCTTCGGACTTCCGTCTCATTAGGTACACATAACCAAATCTAGGGTAATCATCGGTGAAAGTGATGAAGTACTCATAACCTCCTTTTGCTTGGGTTAACATAGGACCACAAACATCCGTATGAACTAATTCTAGTAACTCTTGGGCTCTTCTACCTATTGCATTACAAGGTCGTTTGGTCATTTTTCCTTCCAAACAAGATTCACAAACTGGAAATTCATCAAAGTCCAATGCCTCTAAGAGACCATCTTTGATCAGTCTTTGAATTCTGTTTGGATTAATATGACCCAAACGCAAGTGCCAAAGATATGCATCATTAGTAGAAGGAAACTTTCTCTTTAATGATTTTACATGAGAGTTATTATCTAATTTAGAATTATATAATTCATGCTTATCAGGAGTTAAAATATAAAGACCATCCACAATATTGCCAGAACAGATAAGCAATTTATCCTTCTTTATTACAACATTGTCTTTAAGGATAACACAATATCCATTTTTACCTAAATAAGTTACAGAAATTAAATTCCTACGAACATTAGGTACAAAAAAACAGTCTTTCAATATTAAAACCCTAGTTTCAAAGTATAAATTAAACACTCCAATAGCTACAACTGGAATCCTACTCCCATCAGCCAAGGTCAGAAACAACTCTCCTTCTTTAAGTCTTCTGGTCTCCTGGAACCCCTGCAAAGAATTGCAGATATGATTAGTACAACCTGAATCCACACACCAGGAATCCGTGGGATTTTGTACCAAACATATTTCAAGAAGGAATGAAATTTTCATACCCTTATTAGCAGCCTTGAACTTTGGACAATTCCTCTTCCAATGTCCTTTCTCACCACAATGGAAACATTTTCCTTTCAGCTTCTTTCCTTTGTCGGCAACCCCTAAGACAATTTGTTTACCCTCCTGCTTAGTGAAGTCCTTCTTCTTCTTCTTCTTCTTCTTCTTACCCTTACCTTTCGACTTAGGTTGAGAAGTAGAAGCTTCACCCACATTGGCTTCAACATTAGAAGTACTAAGGATGCCTTCCGCCGCTACCAACTCATTCATTAATTCAGACAAAGAATAAATCTTTTTTGTTCATGTTATAATTAAGTCTGAATTCCTTGAATGATTCCGGTAATGACTGGAGTATCATATCCACTTAGGATTCTCCATCAATGTCGGCACCCAAAACTTCCAATGTATTCAGATTATAGATCATTGTAAGACAATGTTCTCTCACTGATCTACCTTCAGCCATTTTGGTATTATAAATTTGCCTCATGATGTCTTGCCTTGCAGAACGGCCTTGCTCACCAAACATCTCCTTCAGACTTAGCATAATGTCTGAACCAAGTTCTACATCCTGCATTTGATGCTGTAGAACATTTGAGATGGACGCTAGGATGTAGCACTTGGCCATTTCATTAGATTTTTGCCAACGATCATATCATTGTTTTTCCTCAGGAGGAGCATCTAATGAAGGAAAGCTAGGACATGGTTGAGTAAGCACATATTTGTGCTCTTCAGCTGTGAGAACTATGTCCAAGTTTCTTTTCCAGTCAACATAATTGGTTCCAGTCAATTTGTTTTGATTAAGAATGCTAACAAGTGGGCTAAATGATGCCATGTTCAAATCTGAAATAATAAACATGAATATAATAAGTAAACTGGACATTATCAATTTAGCATATAAACATATAATATGAAACCTTAATAAAACCATAATATAATATATGCAACGACAACCCAATCCCGCAATTAATATTCCTCGGTAGCGAGGTCATACCAATCACTATGATTAAGCAAGGATTATCTTCATTATTAATGCTATCATGGTAACTCTTACCAAACAAAAATAATGTGCCGCTTATCCTTTAGCCTCTAAGTGATAATGACATAGCTCTGTAGAGAGGTTAACATCATACTCAGTCTAGTGTACACCATTGTCTAGAATCAATGTGAGTCACCAAGTAACTCCACGGTAACGTGGTCGCTCTTATTGTAAAAACACACTTCATCTATCATTAAGAAGTTTAACATGTAGTACCATGAATTAAACACCCTTCGTAGGGAGCAAGGCATATACGCCAAGGCGAGGTGATTAATCACACTACTATAAACTGACAATGAAGGCCGTGAGATCCAACCCTTGAATCTCTCTCCCACTAGATGTTTTAAATTAAAGGTTTTTATCTTTTCAACATGCATAAACAAATTATACACAGCCTTGTACTTTATACTAAGCACTTTTTCTTACGAAAAAGGCGTATGTGGCCCTTTTAATCACACACTTTTAAGTTTGAAAACACTTAGAAAAAATTCAGATTTTCCTTCTTTCGATCGATCGAATGTGCCCCTCGATCGGTCGAAAAAATTAAACAATTCGAACTTAACCTTCTGACTTGTTCGATTGATGCTCGATCTCCTCTCGATCGATCGAAAAGAAAATTCGATCGATCGACTAGCAATCGAATATTAAACGATTCAAAAGATTGGCCTCTATTTTACTCGATCGATCAAAAGTAAATTTCAATCGATCGAAATTCGTAAAACTCGAATTTCCAGAAATTCTTCTAAGGCAGTTTTCAACGGTTTTGCATGCATAAACAACCATCATACGAAAATGATAGACAGAGATTGATATCAAAACTGAAATCTATTGATGCTATAGCCTTAAAGATCAATTTAACATTCTTAAATTCATATTTAAACAATATCATAACATCAATATCAGTTTTTATCAAATCTTAGTTTCAACAACCATGCAAAAAATTAAATGTATAATCCTCTATCAACTTGAAACTATTATCTCTAATTCCAAAACGCACAAAACATGTTATACAGATTCGAAATGAAAACCTGGCTCTGATACCAATGTTAGGAAATATACATGTTTGTATCGCATACAAAACATACGCAGCGGAAAATAAACGGATCTACTTCATTCGCAATTGATAACATGCACTATGTAGGCTTCAGAATATAAGAACAAGAGAATGTACCTTGATGCGGTGAAATTCAAAACTGAAAGAAGAAGTACTCGGGAAGACTTTCAATCTTCACTCTAATTCCACTTGATGCCCAAGATGTGTGGTCTCTCAATCAGTTCTATGTTTTCTAGAGAGAATATGAAAGAGTGTCTCTCTTACTTATATATTATCTTAGTCATTTTAAACATACAAACCATTATATTCTATATAAAATTTTGTATGTTTCTCTCAACATAACTGATTATCTAACTGGGCTAGCCTTTTGGGTCTTCCTAATTGGGCTTTAGTGTGTGGCTTAGAGTAAGACCAAAAGGGAACAAATAAGACACTAGCTCCAATGGGCCTTGGGCTTTTCTGTCAACTCTTGACAAGTCCAAAGTTACCATTAATTATATTTAATACCACTATATAAATATAATTGCACTCTAGGCCTCATTAATAAATTATATCCCAAGACTTTATTATACATGCAACCCCTTCATAAAATATTCGTAGTAATACAAAGTCATGAATATAGACTGCCACTGTGTAAATTACTACATCTTAATCCTTGAGTATCCGGTTTAATCCTTTTGAGTTATTCACCATATATTTATAAAATCCAATTTCATAAATATATACTTTAGTCTTACCAAAGTGGTTAGGCCTAACTCTCTGAATAACTGAACCTATTAAACTTATCTCAAGGGAATATTTTATATCTTCGTTAAGAGACTATGAATTCCATCTTGAGAATATATGTTCCATCAACACCAAATGTGACTGCCCAACATACTGAGGTTTTGATCGTTACTTTAGATCTCACTCCTGATATATCAAAGCAACCTACATTTCATGATCAGGTCCATTATTCTCTCAGGATTAAGAGTTCATGTGAATACAAGTTATAAGATTTATTATTCAATTGACAGTCGTTAGGAGAATAATAAATCTCACAGCGGTCCAGTTCAATATGTATTAACTCTTAAAACATATCAACATATTAACTAGAAGTCACCACTTCCATGATCAAGACAAATCATCGTAGTTAATATGTTATAGTCTTCGCAGATGAAATGCCCAATTTCATCACCGACTACGAACCAAAATTCTAAGTTTACAAAGAACTTGTGATCTATATCTTCTATGACTAAATCACATAAATCACATACTATGCATCTCATGGACTATTTGATAATGTCCGAATATTCTTGTTACCATTATTTTAGATAAGAATAAAACAACTTTATTAAACACAATATTAAGTCATACATCATTTCTCACATAATATCATACATAGCATCATACAATAGGATTTAAGGGCACATATCCTAACACAAAGTTCATAGTAGGGAACACTGCCTAAGTCTTGCTGACTTGACCTAGAAAGTCAAATAGGGTATCACTAGATGGTAGGGGCAGACCCATTGCGTCAGTTTACTTGGGATTCCCTTAGTAGGTATCTGGGGGTGCACAGGGTACTTCCGGGGCATGGCCATGCAGCAGTTTGGGGGTATCCAGCATATCCCTCGACTTAGTGATCTTTCTGCTATCACTTATGTGTACAAGCTCGTGGATATCGATGTAGCTGTGATAGGGCGTGCCTCTAAGTTCTGGGACGTGCGGAAGTCGTGCATTCACTTCCTCATTTGTTCTAGGGATGACCAGGAGTGGATTTCTGCTAAGTTTACAGTGTGGTGAGATACCAGAGATCTTGGCTTTGTGTTTGACTTATCATCGCCCATCTCGGCCGAGCTGCCACTTCCGATTAACGTTCTAAGAGACTATACTCTGGAGTTTGAGAGGGCCCTTACAGGTCTAAAGGAGTGCTTGAGGGAAGCTGTCAGGGATAGTGACTACTGTCGGGAGCTGACTGATACCCTTATAGAAGATATTGAGGAGATGAGCAGTGTGCATGAGAGTGAGCTTGCTACTCTGAAGGCAGAGCTTAATCGGAGGGGTTTAGCCCCTCTAGGCATAAAGGCAGAATATGTTCAGTTGAGATCCTGGGTTGTGAGTTTAGAGGGTGAGCTTGTGGCTCTTACCCAAAGGTTTGCCACTTTGGATCATTCCTAGGATGAGGAGAGGGTCGCATTGGAGGCAAGTAGGGCCGAGGCTAGCAGCAGGGCCAATGGTTTAGCACTGGAGTTAGTACAGGCGATAGCCTACTCTTCTTTAAGCATGGAGCAGGGGCGAGAGGGCGATGAGCCTAGTGAGCTACACCTGGCTTTTCATCGCCTTTAGACTGAGCTGGCTGAGAGAGAGGAGGCTTTGAGAGTTGCGATTGCAAAGGTGGGAACCTTGCAAGCTTTGCAAAAGACCGAGAGACAAGGCTTTACTCTTGATTCCACGATGGAGAAGGAGCTAGTCCATCTTCGGCATTCACATGACAGACTCCAAGAGATTGTTAGTGACCTAGGCTTTGATGCAGCCAGGCTACTTTGCACTCATGCTCTCGATGACCCAATTCTCTACACTAGTTTTGGGAGATTGTGCCATGCCGTGTCTGATCGCTTGGGCTATATTTAACTCGCTAGCATTCTTTTTTGCTTATTTTGTTTCTACATATGAGCTATGTAGTTAGTATCCCATCATGTATGGAAAGGTCCTTCATAAATTGCTAGGCAACTGCATAAGGCCTTTCACTTTTTGTTTGAGTTCTTAAAGCATAGTCTAGTATGTTAAGCATGCTTAGAAACTGAGAGATGGTGGAGAGAGATGTTTATGATAATATTCAAGATATATTTATGAGATGATATTTCATGTTTTGATATTAAAATGTATGAAAGAAACAGAATGGCACAATACAGGTATGTTAATGAATATGCAGGTAAATGCTTTGAAAATGCAAGATTATACAAATAAGTGATATATGTAAAATCCATGCATATCAATATCTTATTTTTCCAAGGATACATCCTATTCTAGATGGATCTTTTCCTTTTCCCATTGAGGTACATTTCCTATTGGCATAAACCAGAACATCTTGAGCAGGCTACCAGGTCATGGCAGTAATGTAGACAGAGAGCAATCTTAGAGGTGTCTTCATATCTTGTCTTGGATGCTGGATCCATCTAATTTTCTGATCTTGATCATATATTCTAGGGGATTCCAACGACTAATTTTTCTATGAAGATGTGATCGAACCAAAACGGCTGCCTATGTACCTCTACGAGGAAGGATCAGGTCATCACGTAGTTCAATTGACTTTTAACTACCTTAATTTTTGCTTATACCACCCTTTCGGGTTTTCAATCTAGAAGGCTCTCTCACGCTTTTTCTTTTGCTCTCCTTTTGCATAGACCACCCTTTCGGGCTTTCAATCTACCTTTTGTACTTTCTCACACTCTCTTTCTTTTGGGTCTCCTTTTGCATAGACCGCCCTATTGGGTTTTCGATCTGCCTTTTTACATATTTTTTTGTTTTTGTTCTTTTGTTTTTTGTTTTTTTTTTTTTTTTTTTGGCTTTTTCTTTTTGACATCAAAATTTAGAAATGAGGTGCACTAAGAGGCTCCTTCATGCAAAGTACCGAATGACGACATCAGAATTGGTAGGCATATTAAAGTCATGCCCGTCCATGTCAGCTAGAATCAAGTCTCCTCCAGAAAAGCCTTCTTTACCACATATGGGCCCTCATAGGTTGGGGCAAACTTTCCTCTGTGATCAAGCATGGCCTAGTTGCGCTTCTTCAAGATTAGATCGCCTTCTTCAAAGACTTGGGTCTAACTTTCTTGTTAAATGCTCACTCAACGCGGCGTTGGTACAACTGTCCATGGCACATTGTGGTCATGCGCTTTTCATCTATCATGTTCAGTTGTTCATATCGGGGACGGCTTCCATGCCATTTACTAATGAATACAGGGTTGCACCCATGGAAGTACAAACAGAAGTACGATATGCGCATAAAGCAAACGGTAAGTACTCATGCTAGGCCTTTTATGTGTCTGTCATCTTCACCAAGATTTTCTTTATGTTCTTGTCAGTGACTTCCACTGCACCATTCATCTAAGGGCGATAGGGAACCGAATTTCTGTGCTCGATCTTGAATTGTTGGCAGAGTTGCTGGATCATTTTCCCATTTAGGTTCACCCTATTATCTGTAATGAGCTCTCCCGGCATGCCGTAGTGGTAAAAAATATTGTGTTTCAGGAACCAAGCTACCACTGCTTGAGTGACACTTTTATACGAAG